>JAEQBH010000913.1:0-605780 GCA_016808115.1 Tetrastigma voinierianum | reverse complement strand
AAATGTGGCTAGCTTTATCTTAGTGGCATTGAGGTGATCTCCGCCTTCCATAATCTTTGGAGCTTAGCGGAACTAATGATCGGCTACAAAGCGGTCCCCTCACTCCCTTGAAGGTTGGAAGATGGTGTGCAACCTTGAGCCTATGAAGGTTACTTGACCCTCCCTGGCTCCCAGTTGCACTAGCTTGTGCAATGGTGGTAGCTCACATAGCACTCTCTGTGCAATAATGAGTTAAGCACCCATTTTCCCCTCATGAAGGCTTACATTTGGTCAAAGGCCGGTGGTAGTGGGTTGTTGCTCTGCCCACCTCCTCGGCGTCCTCTTCCTCGATTAGCCATCT
Organism: Tetrastigma voinierianum; assembly: GCA_016808115.1. Lineage (NCBI taxonomy): Eukaryota > Viridiplantae > Streptophyta > Magnoliopsida > Vitales > Vitaceae > Tetrastigma > Tetrastigma voinierianum. Next base: position 605,440 of record JAEQBH010000913.1, on the reverse strand, counting down.
ATATATGTCATATAGCAATAGAGTATTACATGGTATCCACGAATGGTACTCAAGTTTAAACTTCGAGATTTCACTTTTTGTCTAACTAGTAGTGCTTATGCCAACCACTAATAAACCCTCAATATCTCGAACTATCCCGTTCGTTCTTTTTCGAACCCACTAAGTTCATATGTTTCAACCTAGTGTTCCTTTTTTTTTTTCCATATAATTTACCATGTATATAATTCACACAACATAACACACTCTACATGTGTAGCATATTAGGGCCTGAAAACATGAAGATGCCTGATAAAATGCAATGAATTACGAACCCATGCCCGCAAATACTGGTGTCCTAAGCATTTTAAAATTTGTGACACCTAAAGCAGAGGGTAGTTGACCCATTTGTCAGCTGCTTGGAACTCGTGGATATCGGGTAACCCGATACCACACTAATACGATCCATTCTGAACATTAAAGTGCTGCAACTAAATGGCAACTCAGGAGTCCATTGTCATTTTCATTTGAAACATGAGTTATAAATTTAAATGCTTTATAAGGGTTTAATCACAACTCTTGTGCACCTGTGAAGTCTGAGTTAGAATTAGATTGCTCGACATTTTACAAAGGGTTATTAAAGCCACATGTCATTTCTTCACAATTAGACCTCGAATGGCGTCGTCGTGTCCTTATCTCGTGCACTTGAAATGTTTTCCCATATAGGATGAGTCACGCCCAGTAGAGAAACTCCTACAAAGGCTACTACTCACCTAAGTGCACATGCAATGTTCACATGGAACCATTCACATTTACATCAACATTCCAAACATAATATGCAATGCTAATTGGAATTCTACATGTCAATGCTATGATGGATGAGACTCACTCAATGCATCATGTCCAGAGTCTTTATGAGCTCCCATTACAGTGCAATGCCAATGTACATAATATCATATTTGATAATTATCATCCAATGATCACTTTAAATTAAAGTTTGTAGAAATCAAAAACTTGTGGATGTTTCACCTCGAGGATCATTTCATTACAAAATCATGTGTCTTTTATGGGCGTAGAATTCTCGAGGGTCTCAGTGGAGCTTGCATGCCTTCCTACACACACAGTTTTCACCGTTGGAGTGTATAAACCAGTTTGTTTCTTTCACCCGAGGGAGTGTCTAGCCCTTCTTGTTAATACCCGACATAAGTTTTTCATGCTCTACAACAGTGTGACTCTGCTGAACTTTGTTCAACAGTACCAAGCCCACTCATCAACCACCAAGTATGATGTTTGATGCAACCATGCGACTTACGGTAATCACGATGTCTACGGTGCATGCCACCTTGTAATATGCCATTGCATGTCACTTCCATGTCTATATGTAATGATGCCACATGGACAGATTAAAATCATACATATCACTATGTATCTTTGGACATTACTTATCACATGCGCTATGTTTCACAAATCGAGCTCATTCCAATGTCAATATATATATTCGCATTCATATACCAACATTGATCAAACTAATTACCCACCAAACATGCTTATTCAAACTCAAGCTTAATGATAAGTTTGATCTCCCAGGCTCCAGGGGGCATAAGAGATTCCCACTCCACACAATAGCCTCGAGATAAGCCACAAACATGTTGTAACTAGGCCACACATTCAACCATAACAGGCCACACAAGCATTCCCTGGCACAGAACATAAAGCAGTCCCGGTCTAATCAGCGTCCGCAAACTAGGCCATAGTTAGGCCCGCAAAACCCCAGCCACTACACGGGCGCTAACAAAACATACGGTATAGAATGATTCCGAACTTCAGTTTAAATTTAGTCCCCAAACAATCCTGGCCCCAGGCTTAAGCAGTCCTGGTATGTAATAGGCTATCAGGGGAAACCAACCACAATGTAGTCCCCAAATCCGACCTTCGCAGCCCCGAATTATGCCCACGAATCTTTTGGTGTCACTCGGCCAAACTATCATGATGGTAAATTTTCGAGTCTGAAGCAGTCTGAAATAAGTCCTTAAAACAGTCCCGAAATCCCCAAAATCTGGACAAAAACAAATAAACAGCCTAAGTTGTGGCAATCCTGAGGAATGGACCCTAACTTGAGCTATAGAGGTCGATTTTGGTGATTCAAAAAATGTAACATCAAGTTTACGAGGTGTTCTGACCTCTATAGAAGAACATAAGTCTAAATTCGTCAGATTTCCCCATCGAAAATCAGTCGAGTGAAGCGAGTGTAGGGTCAAACGGGGCTCATGCATATAAAACAGTAAATTCAGCAGCCCTTAGGGTGAAAACCTGATCCAAACAACCCTTTAGGGTGAAAATAAACCAGTAGGAAGAATCCCACCTCTTGGAGGCGTAGCCCTCGTCGAGTAGGCCGGACTTTAACTACAGGCCCGACGAACCCGGCTGTCGAACAGTGAATCAGGATGAAGAAGTTGTTGATTCCCTCATTCTCTCTTTCTTTCTCTCTCTTTTTCCTTCATCTTTTTTTCCTCCATCGATTCTCTCCCCCCACTCTTACTTATCTCTCTTTGTGGCTTGACACATGGCTCTCATTATGCCATGTGTCACCCACATGTCCCTTATCATGCCAACCAAGTTTCACCATGGCATGAGTCACATGGCATGTGTCACCCACTCATTTAGTTTCACTTTTGCCTCGAAATGCTTCATTTCGTCCCGGTTTCAGTTCAAACAAATTTTGTATGAACTTTATTTAAGTTATTTTGCAACTTCTAGATTTTTCTTAAAAATTTTGTTTCTAGGGTCACCAGTTACACATTGTCTTGAAAAACACTAAAATTCGACTATTCGAATTCGATGAGAAATTTGCTACAGACAACTAGATTTCATAGACGAACCCTAACGTTGTTACGGGTATGTTTCGATGTCTCAAAGTTAAATTTACTGGGTTTTACACATAGCTACCAATACTTTTTAACTTCATAAATAATTCCAATAATGCGCATATACCACAGGTACTTATTCAAAATTGAGGGCATGACAATATATATGAAAATAACCATTCACAATAGCATACCATTTTTAATAAGAAGAATAAATGGTAAATAATAATTCATCTACTATTACAACATACATTATCTTCATGTATCTACATTTCAAAAAAAACATGTTAAAGTACATTACAATATAGTTCCTAATCTAAAGACAAACCATAATGCCTTATAGCATTTTCAACATTATTTTACTAATTGATCCAATACTCTATACCGTAATTCATATAATTAGGTAAATTAGATAATATCTTAGAAGTTTAATTATTTCAATATTATAATAGAAATTGCATATGTTCTAGACCTTGGATGGAGCATTTCCACTATATTGAGAAGTTTCATACATAGTTTGATAAAAACTTTTATTAATCTTATAATTAGTATAAGGAATTTAATAATACCAGCGAGATTTGATTAATAGACTTTTAAACTAACATTGAGAAGAAAAGACAAACTAAACTTTTAACTCAAGAAAGTTTTCTTTACAAGGAAAAAAATAGATAATAATTTTCCAAATTAAAATTTTCTAACATAGAATTAGTTATTTACCATGAAATTATTATCAAATATAACAATCCGGGAGAATAATTTTTTAACAATTGACTATTTAGTGCTAAGCAGGATACTGGGATGTTCAAGTACACACCTTACTCTAAACTTACTTTTATCATTAGAAACCTTATGAACTATTATCAAATACAACATTTTTAAAGATTTAAGTCATGAATAGGTGGCCAGTTTTTTATATCTCAATGATGAGGTTTTCTAGTGTTATAACCACGATGTCATGCAGCCTGTTTTTGTTGGGCTTCTTTTTCTCTTGAATTGAGGAGTTCAATTGAAACATCGAGAGCAAGAAATTGGATCTAAATTATTGGAACATCGAATAAGCCAAAGTCAGATAGTTTGATACTTAAAAACTAATCAGAATCTAAAATGGATCACATATTATGTTAGATGGATGCAAAAATAGTTTGAATCTAAATCTGTTGAAAATCATGTTTCATGTTGGAATGACATTCACTTCGAAAAATACTAATCTTTGCCTTGATGAACGAGTTCCCAAAGCATAAAGATGTCAAAGGAGTTCATCTGAAACAACCTTGCACGCTTCTACATCTCTAAGAGTCGAGGGTTCCCCTATAAGGAACTTATATAACATCTTTAGAAAACAAGACACATGTAGGGTTTGCTTTCCTTATTTCCTTATATTCTTTGCCTATGTCATTTCCTATTTAAAACCATATATTTCTAATTCACAATGGCAATAAGACATTAATTATCAAATTACCTTTCAAAATTCACTAATTTGTGGAACCATCACTTACTACATTAACCAATTGTACTTGATGCTTATATAGCTTTTGTCATAAATAGTAGCATAGTATTCACTACCTTCCATTGATATGTCTAGAGATTATTAATTATCACACTCATAGCATGTATAAATGATGCTAAGAAGAATCTCTCATTCCATAATCCCTCTTAGTAATAATAATAAAATGATGTTATGTTATGATAAAGTCATAGAAGCATAACATGATACAATAATGAATTGATTTTGCTATTATTCATAATTATAGAGAACACGTGCACACTTTCTCTTTCACTATCCTATTCATACTTTTATATCTTACAAGCATTTGGAGGTCAACGTCACTTATTTTATATGTTATTTAGGTACATTAGAAGTTGCATCGAAGATCCAACTCACAAGTTCCTCATATAAACACAATAGGTTAAAAATTGGTGGATTAAATTAAGTAACCAAGGCCTAAGATAAACTTAAGTTGCTTAAGCCTACGAAAATAAGCTTATACTCAAGCTCTTTCCAAAGAGTTGAAACCTTTGTCATTTTGATCATTGAGGACCGGGAAGACCCTGGCCTCCATCTTTGTAAAAAATAATTCCATTTTCTTCATGTGCTGGGGTTTTGGGGGAATGAACCACCATCGTCCAGAGATCTAGGGTTTTCAATTTCACTACCTTTTCATTAACTGAATTTTCAGAGCATCTGAATCCTAAGTATTACTTTGACATTTAAATCTTATTATAGTTTTGAATGCTTCTATTGCATAGATCAAGGATGCCCAGATAGTCTTACTTAAACTCTAACGTTTCTAAGGCTTCGAATAGAAGTAAGCTAATATTCGACAACTTGCTGAGCTATTAAACCAGTAATGTTAGAACCTTATCAAGGTTGTTTTTTAAGGGCTTTCTTATTCATCTCTGTGGCATAGGGACATGAATGTTGTTTCTCTTTTTGAAAAGACTAAATAATAATTTTTGATTATTTCACTTCTCTAGATCTTATTGTAACGCATATAGTGAGAAGTTTTTATGTTTGGATGTTATCATATATTGCATAAATAAAAGGGGACAAGACAAAGTGGTACATGAGCAACCCAACCCCCAATGTGAGTTTGTGACAGGCTAGTGAATTATTTTATAGGATGAGTGGTAGTGAAGTACTCAAGCCGAAACCTAGTTTTGACAGACCCGCTGTCTTTATTTTAATGTTTCTTCCCAATCATGCTTAGTTAGTGGAACATTTGAAAGCTGTGAGTATATCTTTATCTTTAGTAGTCAAACTAGTTTAAATGCATTATGATTTGTTTCGATGTATGTGCTTTTCTTGGAACTCTCTTTACGCCTTTTCACTGATACCCAGCGGAGGTTGTTCAGTATAAGGCATGGAAAAAATGATTGCCCAGCCAGTCTTTTTGTTTATTGATCATTAATCAGTTTTAAATAATTCAATCTTTATGATTGTCTCTCTTAGTTTTATCTAAGGTGGATGCCCCTTAGATGGTGATCTAAAGGAAGCCAGATTCTTAACTTTGAAGTGGTGTTTTCTTATCTTCAAGTGTCAATTCATTCTATATTAGTTTTTGAGTGGGTATCATTTGAGTATTAGAAGCTTTGGTTTGTGATTGTTTTTTTTTTTTTATTGCTGGAATTGTCACTTCTGGCTTCTCGTGTTTCATCTGGGCGTGGAAATCCTATTCCTTCGAGTTCGGCATGAATGACAATGAGGCGTAGTTTGGAGATTTGTTTGTGGGAGGATGGTTGAGCTGCTACAGAAAGAAAATTGAACCTCTGACAAAAATAATGCCCAGGCCTAGAGAAGATGACACATGGGGAGGTGGAAGATCAAAACCCATTTGGCGTTGATAATGGTTCTGAAAATGGTAAAGGATCATGACTATTGACCTCATAGAGAGGCGGAGTCAAGGAGACATGAAGGTGATGAAGGTTGTGAGCTCAAATTTGATGGCAAGGCACATGGTGGCGCCTTTCTCTGTGGCTTTACACTATTGAATAATTTTAATTTAAAATTTTATAAAGAAGATGAGTTGAACAGCTATGGAATTGAAGGGCTACATGCTTCCCTTTGGTGGGAGAATACAAAAAGGGAAGAAGTAGAATTAAGAAGTAGAGCTTATTCAAACTGGAGAAAATAAATAGGGAGTTAAAGAAGAGATTTCTTTTTGAAAATTATAGACAAGATAATTACACAAAGTTCTATAATTTTAAGCAATACAATCTATCCATGGAAAAGTGTATAAGAGAATTTCAATATTTGATGCTCATATGTGATATTAAAGAACTTGAGAATGAGCCATTGCACATTAATTCTTAGGAGGTTTGAAGTTTGTATTATAATTAGATTGTAGCATATTGGACTTTTTTGTGACAATTGAGCGCTATTCACCATTGAACAGCATGAGGAAGTTGGTGTGTACCTGTAAGAAATATATCTATGAACACGTGACAGTACAATGTAGTGCATTTCACGAAGTCCGTTGTGACCAGATCCGTCATGGAATATTTGTGGATGTCCCAGGTGTAGGCGCCTCATGAAAATCAGGCGAGTCTCCTTTGTATAGGGAGCTCTACCACAGTCTGGCCCCAATCCCAACAGTTCCTGATAGCTGTGCTTAGAGTCGCGTGCAGAGTAAAATAATTGATTCGCCAGGCCTGCATCGATACTCACAAAACCATCAACTATATTACCCATTTACAATTTTCAATACATGTTATACAAAAGTCTCTACGTGACACAACCCGACTTTCTTCTAGCAGCGACTCTGTGGCGCCGCCCTCTTATGCACTCCACATAAGCTGAAATAGTGATCCTCGACAAGGTGAGCAAAGCCCGGTAGTAATAATTTCTATGGTTGCTCCCATGAAATTTATTTATATAAAACGGCAAACATAATCGCACACAAGTAAATACGTTATGCATATGGATAATCACGTGTCGATCCATCCCGAGTCCTGCAGGCTTTCCCTCCACACATGCCTAAGCCAAATCTGAGTAAAATATCCGATTTTCAAAAACAACTTTTGTTTATAAACTTACTCTGGGAGATTTGGGTGGGGTGACAGTGACGACCCTCGAGGCGAATGTTTGGATAACCCTCAGAAACAATTCATGGGCTCGTTGTGAATTGTTGGACAATCTCGACACGATTCTCCGAGAAAATCTTGTGAAATTCCACCTTTTCCTGATATTTTCCTTGTTATTTTTCTTTTATGTCGTATGCTAAACAATATTACAGGTGCCCCGGTGCATATGGGAATGCGTTATGCGTTCTCGGCGACTCGTACTAATATATAAAACGTAATATACTAACATAATTAATCCCACGTAAATCATGTTATTCAAATTCACGATATTAACACCAAAATTAGCTCACATGAAATTTCAGTGTAAACCATAAACTTAATTCATTTTGAATCACTTAACATCATAAAAATTCACACAAAAATCCGTGAGCATTGAACCCTCGGGTTGGCAGTGTTCCACGGCCACACAAGTAGAGGAATTTTCTCCACTAGGTTCATGTGTTTTGGGGGCCAAGTCTGACTAAATCAAGCCTCAGAATATTTCTAACCATTTACATGGCTCTTAGCCAAAGAATAATACAAGTAGGAAAGATCCCTACCTCTTGGAGTTGTCGGAACTCCACCAAATGCGTGTCAACGTGGCACATAAGCCCGCGATAGAACAGCTTTACTTCTTGGCCGAAGCGAATGTCGACGGTCCGACGAGAAATCTAGAGGAATAGGCTCTCTCTCTTAAAGCTGACCAGCCACCTTGCGTTTCTTGTTTGCTTTCAAATGGAGAAAGATGACCATTGCCCTTTGTCTTTATTCATTTAACGTTCCATTAATTCTCATCTTGTCATACCAAGTGACTTTTGACACATGGCTTAATCTAAGCCATTAATCTCCATCACTCTACAATCATGCAACATGTGTCGCGCGTGAGTAATGTAGTAGGTAACTTTGTCGCATCATATGTCTTTCACAACTTTGTTTACGACACGAGCAAGTTGCTCAACGTGAAATTCTGAGCGTCTCTCGGAGTCGACGGTCGCGTGGTAGCAGCTAGATTTGTGAAAGACGATTCAACGGTGATGGGTTTTGTCATCCAGAGATCTAGAATAATTTTGGATTTTTACGAAGTACCATTTACCTTTTCAAAAAATTTGAATTTCTAGGGGTTTACATAGAAGCAACTCAGAAAGCTAAATCGAGATTTGGGTGATCCACTTAGGGCACTTGAATACAAAGAAGCGAGAACTCTAAGTGTTAGAGCTCCATGGGTGATCAGATTCATGATAAGTTTAAAAAGTTCCCAATGAAGAACCAAGGATAACTCCTCTCAATTACGAAAGGTCGAGGAAGATCAACATATCCAGAGTGATTTATTTGAAATTCTGGATACAAAAGGTTTATATAGACTTATTTAATTGGCCTAGGAAACAAACACCTTGAAAAGACAACAAACTAATGACTTCTAGAAAAATGTAAAGACTAAACTTGCAAAACAAGCTGAAATTCGTTTAGCCCATTTGAATATATCTAAGACCACACAAACAACCAAAAATAAACAAGTTTATGACCAAATAAGGCTGCCCCAAGTATGGACATAAGCTCAAGCTACTTAATTTGCATTGTCTTCAACCTAAAAGCCTTCAACAGCTTGATCTTTGACACTAATGGTTCCTTGAATTGTGGTCGGCTCCTTCTTGGAAATTATAGATTCTTAGCCCATTTGTTTATGCCACATATCTTAGATAAGCTCATTCAAAGGTTCTTTGAACCTTTTGGCTCATACCCTTGTAATGTGATCCCACTTCAATCATGATGGATCACTTGAAGAAGCACGAAAGACGCTCCACTTGATGGTAGCATCGAAGTATTTACCCCGAGAGACAACCCTAAAGCAAGTTCTAACCAGGGGAGTGTTGCTTCTAGTTCCAACAAACCTTTTGACAGGTTCAACAAAAATGATCGAAGGAGAATGAGTATGGTGCAAAAGCTCGAAGCATTTCTAATTACGCCCGGTGTATGGATGTCAGGGTATGGGTCACATTATACGATTGTCCCGACGAGGATAATGACCATTAGAGGAGGAAATGAATGAAGAAGAAAGGAAAAAGTGAACCAAGAAGATGGAAATTTGAGAATTTACTGAATATGCCAGATGAAAGCTTTAGTGATTAGGAGGCCTCGTGTGATTGAAAAGAGTGAGAACATGGGCTGCTTGAGATAACATTTTTCAAGCCAAATGCACTAGTCATGGAAAAGTGTGTAAATGTGATCATTGATAATGTAAAGTTGTACTAATGTAAGTAATTTGAAGATAGTGACTAATTTGAATTTGAAGACTGAGCATCACCCTTAACCATACAAGATTCAATGGTTTTAGAAGGGCAATGGATTGAAAGTTACAAAGAAGTGTTTGGTTTCGTTCTCCATTGGAAATCTTCTTCCACTTATGATAATTTGTCCCATCTAATTTCATCATGACAATCATTGGCAAAACATTCGGGGTGCTACTAGCTGTGAGAATAGTAAACACAACAAGACATTTAAAATATATAAAACAATAACTTCCCTTTTCTAGCCCCTCGGCTTACAAAAACATAAAATCAATATCGCTGAGATCATTTGTATCACTAAATAACATAACACGGGCCGGGATAGTCGACGAATAATACTGATCCAAATGATGAACTAAAATTACCGACAGGGTAACTCAAAACTTGCGATTCATGGTATTCAATCAACTTCCTTTAATGCATTCAGTCATACAAAGTAGCTAAAACCTGACGGGGTAGTCCTGAGACCCGTATGGAGCCTTGGTTATTAGAGTGGAAAAATATAACATATTGGAAATTTCATGAAATATGTAAAAACATACATATGCCAACACACGTGTTAGTACGGATCACTGACAGCAAGTCCTCCTGACGGTGAGCGCATAAAATTCCACACTATTAATATACCAACTAGGCACGAAACCTCTTTGAGGAAAAGGTAACACCAAATCCAATTTTGAACTGCTTTGATTGAGATGAGCATATAGTGCATGTCATCCATGAGGCTACTAAATATAATCTCAAAGTAGTGAACAAATACAAAATGGGTGTAGAGAGGCTGAAATATTGGAAAATAGTTACTATCTTCAGTGTATATTTATTTTATGTTATTTTCACATTTATTTATTTTGTTTGCAACACTGATTGAATTAATATTATCCCATTCTCGTCCATAAAAAGTGTCATATTTATGGTATGATACATGAGAATTAGAATTAAAAAAAAAATAGTGATATAAAATACATAGTGGATCCATAATCTAATAGAATCAAAAGATGGAGCAGGTTTGAGTTTTACATATATATATATATATATATATATATATATATATATATATATATATATATATATATATATATATATATATATATATGGTGATACAGTGATCTGGTCATCAAATGGCATCAAATGGTGTCAGTAGTGTGGACTTTTCGAATGGGTGGCTAGCGTAAATTGTTCCCTTTTAAGGTGGACGGAACCAAACACTGCCATCTTAGTAACCTGCAGAAACCCTTAGAGAATTTGGGTTCCGATAATTACATTAGCCACCAAGGAATGTAGATCAACTATTTTCCGTTAATGATAGCGAATAGTGTTAACTATAACGTTCCGTTGACGAAATTTGAGCGAACCAGTCAAATATTTCATTCAAAGTTGAATTTCGAGAAACATCATATCTCCACATTCTTTCATAAACAAAACATATCTCAAAAATCTGATCATACAAAACTACGGCTTGATACATGGATAAATCAAATAAATAAAAAAAGTAAAACTTTTCATAACGGTCCATATATAATTCAGTTAAAAACAGTTTTCATCCTCAAATGAGTAAAACAAACAATTTTCTTTTAAATATACGTAATATCCCTTACCTCAAAGGAGTACTTTCAGCTTTAGAAAGAACTAATTCAAATGATTTCATCTCAGTGATATTTCTCTAAAAAATAATAAGGAATACAAGCTATCAATCATTTGCTTTATTTATTCTTAAAATTTCTAATTTGATATTCTTAATAAAATATTTACTTGCCAAATATATATTTTAAATACTTATCAAATACATATATTCATAAAGATTAGCATACTTTCAGATTTATCTTATTTGTTATTATTATTTTCTTTCCAAAAGGTATCATAAATATTTGTTTCTTTTTTCAATCTCATCTGGTTGTACACCTTTCTCTTATATATATATTTTTCTTTTGCTTTTAATTCTCACATAAACACATTAGGTACTACACCCAGTATGTTTTATTTTATTTTTGAAACGAGGTGAGAATGCCATCAAACTTCTTAGGTTCACATCTTGAAGAAAAAGTAAGAATCTACATCAAAAATATAGAAAAAATAAAATAGGAAGATCTTACTTGAAATTTGTTCTTTGACATAGATAAAAAGCTATCGTCTTAAGATTACCCCAGCAGAGAAAAATTCAAAAGAATAATAGAAAAGGAATTTTCTTTCTTATTCAATTATACCTAAAGTATCTATTAAGAAAAATTATCTTTTTACCCCTCTTAATTAAAGTGGTAATTAATTATTAATTGAATTATCATTATTATTTTCTAACATACCTATAAAAATTCATGTCATTATTATTTTCTTATATAAAAATTCTGTCATTATTATTTTCCTTAACATACTATGCAATTCACATTATTCTTGAGACCTTTGTTTAAAAAAGCCCATTACGATTTTGCCTAGCTATAAAAAGAGCCTAAGGCCGATGCTTGATCAGGATATTGTATTTTAGAGGTGATCAAGGTTTTAGAAATAATTAGTGGTTTAAAGAATGCCAGTGTATCATAAGCCTTTACTTTCTGTTAATTCTTTGTCTCTGGTGGATATTTTTCCATCAATATTTATCATTAGGGTTAGTATATTTTATTAACTTTAAAAAATTGTTATATATGTTTTTGATCAAAGCTATCTTCTTCAAAGATTTCTAACAGTGAAATGTGATAGGCTAGTTTAATATGCATAATAAATTCTTTTGTAATTGGTATTTATATTAATCCCATCTTGCATGTTGATTCTTCATCTGTGAAGTGATTGGCTGCATGATGTTTTTATTATTTCCACTATTCCTTGATGGATCAGAGAGGAATTTTGGCAAACATTAGGTGTATGACGGAGTTTTCAGCTGACCCGAGGGCATACCCGATTGAGTCTTTTTTGCATATCAGTGAGCGATCGTGTCTGTGATAGCGCGATTGTCATAATGATGCCTTCCACGTATTTTCCTCTCAGCTAACCTCGATAGGAATCATTTTGTAATTTCCACAGTAATAGTCAAGCAAATGGTTCCACTGCTAGCCTGGAAGAAGCACCAAATAAGAAATCTGATGGACATATAAAAACTTTTAATTCTCACTCCCTCACCTCTTTAATCTTCAACTTAAACTAAAATTTCTCAGCCCTCTTTATATTTTATACTTATAAAATCAATTTCCTGCCCATTCTTGCTCAAATCTCTTCACATTTCCAATGTTAATTCTTATATATAAATCAAATTTTTTTAATCACTATACATAATTAATTATTTTCCAACTATACGAGTGTGCATTCTTTAAGGAAACTAATATATATATATATATATATATATATATATATATATATATATATATATATATATCCCTCTCACTATATATATACTTTTCATAGTTTATTATTAATTCATATCTATAAATAATTTTTAATCACTAGCCATAATTAATTATTTTTAAACTATACAGGGTGTTTGCATTCTTTAAAACTAATATATATATATATATATATATATATATATATATATATACCATATATATATATATATCTCTACTATATCTCTATATAAATAATAGTCGTTCCTTAAAAGAATGCACACTATATTGAAAATAAAAACCAGACTATAACATTAAACGATGAGGAAAATATATATATATATATATATTAGTTTCCTTAAGCTGCACCTATCAGGTGAAAATAATAGTGACAAAAGAACAATTCTCTCCATGGAATAACATTGGCACAGTGAGAAGCCAAGACGATAACTGAAATGGCGAAAATGATTTTATAGTATAGGAAACCAAAATAACTCAAAGAAACGGAGAGATTTGCTAAGAAGTTTCCAGAATTTCGCGATTTCTCCAAAATAAGCGAGGGCCAGTGTTTAAGGCGATAGAGGGTTTGGGTGGTGGGGAAGTGGAGAAGTAGATTTCTCTGGCCAGGTTTGGGTTGAGAGGAAAATATTGGAAGGGGATTACATACTGTCAGGAGTATCACGGAGACATCGCTGCACCACACTCTCAAAAAATACTCAATTAGTATGCCACAGTTCAGAAAATCGTCATACACCCCAATGTTTCACAGAAATCTCTTTATTGAGATTTTTTCTTTTTTTTGAGAGCTACTTGTACTATTCATTTCGAGATGTAGGGATAGCCTTCTTGATTGTTATCAATCTCGATATCCTTCATTGGAATAAAGAGCATTTTTATTTTTTGAGCATGAATTTGTGTGATACAGGGTATTAATTTTCTCGACCGTTCCGGTGAGCTATCTGTTTTCTTCTTAGAGATCACTTAATTTTTATTCATAAGGATGTTAAACAAAGTAATCAACGAACCTGTTTGTTATCGAAAGGCGATGATACTTTATTAAAAGATTACAATCGAGTGCGGCCCTTGAGTAGAAGCGGCAGGGTGCCAGCGTTTTGCAGAATAGGTAAATTTTTCGCTTCTTAGTCCCGGAGTTCGTAGTTTGCGGTCACATTCACAGCGAGACCGCGATATAGGGGCCTTCCTAGTTGGGTCCTAGCTTTCCATGTGTAGGATCTTTCCTCGCATGCAGAAGCTTTTTTAAGACTAGGTCGCCAGGCTTATAACTCCTGGGTTTGACCTTTTTGGTGGTAATGCCGTTGTCGTCTGCTTTAATGGTCTTCGTAGATTCGGGGAAGCACGATCGTTTTCATCTAGGAGGTCTAAGTTTAGATGAGAAGAGCCTCTTTGTTATGTTCACGCTTGCCAATTAAATCTTGGGATTTTAGTAGATCTCGTGAGGCTGGCGCTGGTTGAAAAGTGGCGAGCCGGTCTCTGAGTTCTTGACTTGCGTGTGATTCACTGTATACCTAACACCTCGGGAGGTATTCTACATTGCCTTTTTAGACTTTCCAACCTTGGTCTTCAATCTTTGTATAGGGTTACGATGGTGACTTATGCTTATCCGTTAGATTGTGGATAAGTAGGGGCCAGTAGTAGTTTCACGATCCAGAGCTCGACACAAATCCACGAACTTAGGATTATTAATTGCTTCCCATTGGCCGACACGGGGCTCTCGGAATCTGGCACGCATATTATAACGCATGAAGCAGAGATTCGTACCTTTTGTTACGCGATAATGGCCAAGGGCTCGGCTTGCCCATTTGGTGGTAATCCCTTCTTTATGTGATAAATTTGCATTGGCCCTTTCAATGGGTGAGGTCCCAATATGTCCATTGGCGAAAAGGTTAGGGCTTGTAACTAACGTGATGCAACCGGATGGGAGGTGAGAGATTTTGGCGTGCTCGACAAACTTTGCATTTTATTGGATTATTTGCGTCTGCAAGCGTTGTATGGTACAATAATATTTCTTAAGACTTTTCATGATACCGGAAACTTTCCGATGTGATTTCCACATACACCTTCATGCACTTCCCTCAGCACGTAGTCGGCGTCTTCCTTTGCAATGCACTTAAGGATGGGTGTGAAAAAACCTCGCTTATAAAGGGCTCCTCGATGAATAGTGAACCTGCGGCATGAGACCTTGACTTCAAAAGATTAGATGCCTCGCCCGGGTCGTTTGGCGGTTAGTCCCTTCTATTAAAGTAGTCAGAATGGGGTCCAGTACATTTCGGCTCGGACATGATCGGAGACCTCTTCGTTGTTGAGATCTACGGAGGGCTCTAAAGGTGCTCGACAGTCGATACATTGAGGTCTTCTTGGGAGATATGGCCCAGTTTTGCTAAGGCATGCAACATGATTCTCTACTCTTGGTATTTGTCGACTGAACTCATCTGAAGCTGTGAAAAGTAATTCTGTTTTTAGCAGAGTATAGGATCATTTTTAAATCTCGGCCATTGTAGAGTCTTCTATTTGCTTTACTACCGGTACGAAGTCGCTACGCCACCTCTATTTGATCAACTTCCATTGAATGGGCGAGGTTATGCCCAGCTATGACGGCCTCATACTTAGCCTCGTTGTTGGAGGCTCGGAACCCGCATATTCGATATCTATTCCATGCGGAGAGGTCGAGGAGTGGGCTAGGCACCACTACCTTGAATTGGCTGGCCACGTCTCTGAGCGGCCTCCCGATGGGAGGTGGGGCGTCGTTGAGTAACGTGACTGCGAGGTGAATTCCATGATGAAGTCTTGCCCGAGATGCCTTACTTTTATTGCTATTTTTGGTTTTGTATCGATGTCGAACTAAACAAACTCTATGACTACGCCATTAGTCTTCAGGGTCTCTGGTTTAGTAGTGGGACCTACTTCATTGGAGTGATACAATTGGGATTCAATGGTATGAGCTTGGAAGTAAGAGGCGAAGTTTTTGAGACTGTAGTTGCAATGCCGGGATTAATTTCTCCATCTTTGGATACCTCCTCTGCTCCCCTCGGGCTCGGTTGCAGCCAATGTAGGCCGGGTCTTGCGCTCCCGGTCTTGTCTCTACAGTCAAGGCGACATTGTTTGACTAGATGCGAGTTACCCCGGTGAAATTGCAGTGTGGAAACTATAACTAGAAGCGTCTTTCGGTTGGCGTCGATTAAAGAAATTGATGCGAGTAGCCGCATTTGCCGTTCGCTTTTGGCGAGTCTGACGTTGGCCCGACCATTCCAAGGTGTTCCGCTTCTCTGATCGCACCTTCACGGAGGGCTTATAGCCTCATTAATCGCTTTTTGTCTTTACGGCCCGAAACTTCTTTTTTGCTTGCGGCGGTTTGAAGGATGGACTGATGTTTGATGCGTAGGTGATTATTGCGAGGTGAATCCTTCCATGTCCTCACAGCTTCCAGCGAAAACATCTTTGTTCTGTTTAAAGTGGATAAAGGAGAGCTTTAGTCTCCGCTAACAGAACCGGCGTGGCGAGGTGTTTGGGGTGATCGTCCACACAGTATCGGAGGCTCCGGCTCTTCAGGGCTCGAAATTAGGGTTTACCTCTTCTGCAGCATGTCGAGGCTCGTCCACACATATGTTGTCGGTAGTTTTGCTTCATTGATGCCGATGGCACTCCACGGCCACTTGTATTTGGTCTCCTCGAACCATTCCTACTTCCGTTTGTGGTAGGAAACTTAATCAGCAGCCATGATAGCGGAAGGGATGGCACCGTGGCGTTGAGAGAGAGTGCAACAATAATACCAGTTATAAGGCCCGAGGGGCATACGATGAAATCTTCTTGTAGTTGCTTGCACGGCGCGGGGGTGCCCGAGTGAGGCACTAAGCGTATTGACCTGAAGTAATGCTTGAGGTGCGCTTTTCTTCGAGGAAGAATCACCAGCGGGGTGGGTCTTGTTGGTTCCAACTGCTCGCCGATACCCGTCTCGTCGAAAGCCCGCGAGAAGATGATGTCGTTTGACTCCCATTATTAAATGAGGACCCGATGGATTGTTTTGTTAACCATCACTTGCCCTTATCATAAAGGGTCGTCGTGAGGGTGTTGACACCTCAGTCCCAAATAGAAAAGGTTATGGTGGTGTGTCAGTCGGGGAGTTTGGACACTGCTTTGCCTCCATCCTCTCCCGGGCACGATGCTACGCAAATGAGCCTTCTGGTGAAAGGCTGAGCTCACGCCTCCTACAAAATCTCACGAGATCGCTGGATTTCCTAAGAACATTTGGTGTTGAGTTAGGGTTGGTTCTTAGAGGTGGTGGTAGGCTGCGCCCGATCACGACCTTCGGAGGCTATCATATGCTTGGCGAAAGATACCCCAGTGAATCGAGGTATTCTATTTCAGCCTACGAGTTGTATGTAAATGCCACGTTCGATGCGTGGTCCTGCATGGAACTCCGGTACACAGGTCGTTATCTCTTTTAGTTGAGTCGAGTCCTCATGCGGGATGGTCATCTCAGAGTACATCGTGCTTCCTGCGCAAATCTACGTGATGCGTGTGTGTGGTTGTCAGGGTGAACCGCGAGTGAATACGTGTGTGCTTCAGTGAGGTGGTCCCAGAGGCGGTCTCGACTCTCGCCTCTTCGAGGATCTCTCTCGATCTCTTTGTCTCTTAGGGCCAGCTCAGTTGCTTGTGATCCTGTTTTTCTCCTTATGGGTTGAAGATCTTCGTCTCTTGGATGTGAGGGCTTCTTAGTTAATGTGCTTCTGCTTTGCTTGACACTTACGCCATGCTTGCTGATTCTTTGAGATGGGAAAACAATAAGTCTTTTCACTTGTACTCCTGAAGCTCGATGAATCACGGTGATGGTGAACTTCTCGTCTGGAACATCTACTTTTAATGACTCGGCATTGAACCTCTGGACATAAGACCTCATGCTTTCTTGTGGGCTGCACTGGGCCAATGAAGTGACTCTTTGAGAACACCACTTGTATGTTGGCTCGATAGTGCAGGAGACCGAATGGATTAAATTCACAAATGAAAGAGATGTCGGCGGTGGGAACTGTTAAACTTGGCTTGGCGTGGGCGCTAAACGTGATAGTGAGGCTACATAAAAATGCGAGTCAGCGGTATCCATGCAGCTCCATACGGGTTCTGTTCAGGTATTGCGATGGTAAGGCGGGATCAGCCGTTCCATGAGCGGCTTCATTCGCGACGCATCTTGAACAACTGCTGGAAGGGAAATGTAGCACATCGGTATTGAGCGAGGGACTCGGTTCTTTGCCTGGTGTCCATAGATCCCGGCTTCGGCCCTTCGACTTCGCTATGTAAGTACGAAGCTCTGATGAATGCCCTTAAACCTCTGTTCCCATGATAGCTCCTAGTTTCCTTGTGAGGAATTTGGTTCTGCCGTTCGATATTACGAGTATTCTTCGTGCATTCCTAACTTTTGGGGTCAGTGACCTTTGTTTGTAAGTACGGATTACTTATATTTGTTACTCGGGGCGGTGTGGTACGCCTTCGGAAGGTGGTGTTATGGCAGCTCTTTGAGCTGTCGTGCTCATTGGTATTCTGTGCTTGCGGTGAAGAACAACCACAATTCCCTTATCGGTGGTTGGTAGAGACGAGTCTCCCGTCTCGTTTGTGTTATCGTGTATGATTTCGACCCGCTTTGCGGAGTCGACTATCTGATGTATGGCGGTCTTATCCTTGGGGATTGGCGTGACTCCTTCTTGTATTAGTTATCTTAATCGATTCTTGAGGAATCGGCTTTATTTATCTTAAATATTTACTCGTTCCACGGTGAAATCAGCGTGATTATTTTCAGCGAAGCTGAGGTACCGGCGTGTTGGAATCATTTGGGCTGATCGGCTCACGGATGTTGGACTCCTTTACAAAAAACAGAAAGCAAAAATGATCGTAAGAACACCTTTGAATTCACTCTCGATCTTTCATCCCCCTAGGATCACTTCAGGGAAAAATCAGCGCTTTAAAAGTGAATTTTCACCAGCGTCTGTTTCTACATAGATGGGGTGGCCTAGTATTTATAATAGATGTTGTGCTTCTTCATAGTTTTCCTTTTCTTTGTTTTTTTTTTGGGAAAAAGGACAGCTTTACCAAATGAGTTAAAGGTGACATAAAACCCAAGCGAGAACAGGCTTATTCCCGCATTAATTAGAGAGTAATAAAAATATAAAACTGGGTTTATATAGCCGTGAGATAAATACAGCTCCTTTTTACATATTTATTTTATAGAATTTTTATATATATGTTTTCCACACTTGTCAACCAGGTCCCCTCCCTATGCCCACCCAACCCTTAACCATAACCACTGAGCTAGGGTGGGGCATACATTCAATATGTCATAAAAAAATGAAAAAGAAACAAGAGGGAGGGAGGCTGGCGTTTACAGCCCTGACAACAATACCGTATCCCTACAATAGAATTAATCACCATTTCATAATTTAATTTGAGTAAAACCATAACATACCTGGGGACTGGGAGTAAGCAAGTATGAAGATGAAAAATTGTTCCACTTGTCGGTTGGAGAAATTGGATAAGACTTTTGTAACTGCACCACTCTCTCTACTGCCTTCAGATTTGAACGTATTTTAAGAATAGTGTGGATTGAGAAATAGGTGAATGGTTAAATATCATACACAGCCTCAATTAACTTCTTCTGACCAAGTAGTGTCATGAGCACCACCTCTCTCTAATATCATGATTTGATTTCAGGAGAATCGAGGAAGCGAAAGCCAATAATGCAATAACCCTCCACTCCCACATCTTCAGCATGGCGGATTTGATTACTCCATGTTTAAGTGAAGAAAGCATCTTCAACTCCTCAATGCGTGCAGTCCTGGACTTCTTGATCCAGTCGAGGCACCGGATATCGTCGCTCTTACGAGCTTGCACTGACTGCATCCTTTCCTCCACCGTTCCCTGCCATTCCCATAATATCCCAATATGTAATAATAATAAAGCATATGTATAATTCTTAATAGGTGTTTGCAACTTCTTCTGCTCATCTTAGAGAAAAATTTACTATAGGTCATAATTATATGCTATTATAATACTCCTTACTGCCTGTGTAATGGTGTTATCCCACCAATTCTCAAATGTTTGCTACAGGTCTGCAAGTGAATTGACCAATCTGAATTGGGTAATGGGTCTGTCTGCGCAAGTCAAGGAGGATAATGTTACCTTCACAATGAAGCGCTTGATCATTACTCTTTTTTCTTGTTTGTCAATTGATGAATCCACTTGCTAGCTTGTTCCTCTACAGCTGGATTCACCATGGATCCTTCAAAATAAATGCCCCATCATTTGCCAACAACAAGAAACATATTGAACTTGGAATCACAACACTGAAAGAATACATACTACTATTGCTTATTCTACTTGTTTCTTTCTTTTCTTTCTCTTTAGTTTTTATTTAACAGCAAAAATCCACCCTTACAAACCGAATAGACCCTAATCTTATCAGCACTCCTTAAAGCATGATCTTCTGGATCATTTTGATAGAAATGTTCTTAAGGAACATATCCATATCCAAGGGCTACTAGGTAATATTTTAATGAAAAATCTTTCATACAGGCCCTTTGATAATATGGAAAACCAACTCCTGCCTCATTCATGTCATCATGATGACACAGATCCCCCATTATGGAAACGCAAGTTACAATCTTGATCAACTTTCTACTTTTAGGCAACTGCTCGTGGAATATTGCCTATTATATAAACTTTAACTCAGGAGTTAACTATGTATAATTTTATCACCCAACAGTTCAACTTAGAGCCACAGTAGGACAATCCAAGATGCTGCAAGAAATTAATTGTAAGAGAATGACTGCAACCGATATTTTTATTTGGTTTATTAGAAAGGATATTGTAAGCTTAAGTTCAATCATGTGTTGCGATTAACACCAATCACTTTATATTTGATAGTTTAAAAGGCGCAGGTGCACCCTAAGGCATGGAGCTTTGTGAAGTGAAATGTGACTTTGGATGCACATAAATTTATAAAATATGATTCAAAGTATGATTCTATTGATAAAAAAAAATATTCCTAATATTTAAAGAAATTTCGATGAAAAAAAAGAAATGAAATTATATAAATTTCAATATATAATTAAATTTAGAGATAAATGTGTTCAAAGAAACAATAGCATATAAGGCGCATGTCTTGGAAGGCGAGGAGCTATAGCTAGGGAGTGGTTGGGCCTTAAGCCTAGGCGCGCCTTTCACAACTATGTTTGATACATTTTATTCAGTGTTTACACTCTCAGTGCATTTTATTGGTAAGGATTACAATAGTTGTGTGCTATTGGATGGTACAAGGTAGATCCCCAATTAATCTCTGAGGTGCTCTTATACTGCATCATATGGTATTGTCAATTCGATTTCTGAAAGTTGCAAGGGATAACCAATTTTTAAACGAGATAGAAAGATGCCATTACTCCAAAAAAGTACATGGTTGCACCATTTCTGATGTTCATTGCATACAATTTTACTTACCCGTCCAATGGTCCAGAAAAATTTTGCGCTTTCTTACTAAACAAGGTTCTAATGATCACTATAATAATAGTCAACAACTTGCAAGAAGAAGTCTAAAAAACTAAAGGTTTACTTTGCACCCATTCCCATAAAATAAATAAAAATTAATCCCAATACTTTCTGCTATCGTATATGATGGTAGGCACTGTATCATGTCACAATTAAAAGGTGGCACGGATGGCACATACCAAGACCGAAGGCATTGGATGCAGCAGTTAGGGTTTTATTGACTCACCGGCCTTCAACAGCATTAACAGACTTCACTTAGCTGGCACCAAAATAAGCGTTTCAGTGAACGGCAGCTGCCTGGTCCCCACCATTTGTCTTCAGAGAAAGGGGAAAACAAAAAGAAAAAAATTGCTCCTGACAAACCAGGATGTTGCTGTCCTCTGAGAATTGCTTAATTACTTTTTCCCTTTTGCTGCTGATTCAGAGTTCCATCAGGCGGACAAATGGATATTGCCTATTTCCGAAAGATGAAAAACTAGTGATATCAATGGCATATGCCACAGATTGCCAAGATGGTGAACCCCAACATATTGTTTTTGATGGAAAAATACACATGGTTGGTATCAGGTGTCGCGGATTTGCATTACAAACATATTAACCCCCGAAGACACTGATCCGGGAATGGCAGAACAAAGGAAGCAAATTACTGAAAAAGTCCTTTTGAGAAGTATTTACAATCTATGGTCTAGAATTCGCCGAAGTAAAGATTCTTAAGGTGAAAATCAACTTGCACAAAGATTTAACAAACCCATACAATTTTAGCAAGGCATTGGAGTATTGAGGAGGGTTAGAAGCATTGGAATCATAGCTTTCTTATTGTAGGCATAATTGGCCAAACCACATTAAAACCCTCGTGCGTCTTTACATTGATTTCTTTATCTTTGTCTTCTTAAATTCATATTTTCATGCATCAAAGCTTCCACAATTCATAACAAATGGTATCAGAGCTTCATGATTAAAGATATCTGGAAGAACGAAAGATTACAGAGCACACAAGATGAAGATAAAAGAAATTTCAGTTCAAGGTGGAGTCGATTGCTCTCATCAGATGTGTGTCGAATGATTGACTCGATGGAATTTGATCGGAGGGAATTTCTTAGAATGTCTCAAATTCCTAGGGTTTGTGATTTTGTGATTTTCCTAGTCATTGAAACATTTGGGAATGGCGCGTAATCAACAAAAAACTGCTTTTGCAAGGAGAGGGTTTCTATTCAAATTTGCAAGGAGAGAGTTTGAATCAAGGGACCTCTGCAAACCAGCGATGAGAAAGATGACACATATTTGTCAGGACCCGGGGAGAAGATGAGGAAGCCCTCCTAATCTTGCAAGGAATTCTATCGAAATACACATGTCCACCCCACATTTATATGTGAAATAAGAGAATAGAAAAACAAAATAAGAATAAGATAAATAAAAAAGGAAAAGAATAATAAGAATAACTATGAAATAATGTGTGATTTCATAACACTTACAAAATTGTGGGACTAAGAATTGGAGATGGTGGATTATTTCGCTGTTGGCCGTCCTGATTTTGGAGCTTTCAGGAATAGGAGGGATGGTTTGTGATGCAAGGCAACAAGGATGGTCAATCTAACTGTGTATTCTTTTCGCGGATTGGACTTCCTAGCAGCAAGATGCACCTTTCCATTTCACAAATTTTGAGGACTTTGTGCTAGCTACAAAGTACCAATCTCTATGTTTTCGGATAGGAGAATGTTAAACTATTGGTCAGCACAGAGAAACAGAGGATGTTTGTGAACTGATGTTTGCTTTTGCAAAAGAGAATAGGAGCTAACAAACCATTCATTAGTCAACTGTTCTGTGGCTCAGCATTTGTAGGTCCTAAGCATTTTTTTCTTTTTGTGGTGGCTTGGGTTATATCAAGAATTGTTCAAGTAGTTTTAGCAAGATGGCATAGTAAGCTTGTCAAAGGAAGAGAAAGGTGAGGAGGACAGCCTCTTACAACTAAGCTTGGCGTCTCTATAAGGAGCAGAATAGTAGAACTTTTGAAGGGATGCAGGCACTCAAACTCAAACAAATGGAATTTGCCCTTGGACTTTGTTCATTGGGTCATAGGATTCTCTACGAAAGAGGCACTGGCTTTATAGGAATACATTGATAAGCTGGAAAGGATCGACTTCTCGTTGTACTATGTTTCTTTTCTGTCATGTTTTGCTGATAAAGATTTGTCTTTTTATGTCTCTCTATTTCCATTCTCGTGTTGCTTCCAGGTCTACATACGCAGCATCCTTTTTAGGGTTTCTTAGCATTTTCCTTTGCCACATAAGGAAAGAGGCTGATAAATGGTTCTATCAGGACATTTCTCTATCAATTTTGATAAGGGGGTGGCAAGACATTTTTAGTGAAGGTGAGCCAATCCCAGCAGGACCCACACTGCCTCAGTATTATATACAGTGTATATTAATTTAGAAATCATGGAAAGCGCTAACCCAGCCAACAGATGCCTTCATAAAGGCAGTAACATTCAGCAGCAAGTGATAGTTACCGAAGGGAAATTTGCAAGAGGTCGAGAAAGGCAGTCCACTGGCTAAATAAAATACTTTTGGAGCCCACAGAGCAGAGATTTTCTAGTTCAAGCAAGAGAGCAGCAACTTTGGATGAATCCACCCAGTTTTTCTCAACATCAATCCAGAATCGACTCCCAGTCGGGGCTGTAATAAGATCTTGCCTACTGATGAGATATTTCCTGTAAAAAATCATGTTCAAAGATAATATAAAACCCCATTATAAAGAGGACATAGACACACAAACACACATACGCGTGCTCACACACACACACATATAATTAGTATAAAAATAAAATGCCATAATAGCCAAAACATAAAACTATTGACATTAACTAGAAGGTACCTACAAACAGGGCAAAATCCAGAAGTTTGATTTCGCCAACTAGCCAAGAGGCATTCTCGGCATAAACAATGAGCACAAGGGGTCAATACTGCATCTTCAAGTAGCCAAGACATATTGGACACTCTGCTTTGCTCCCTTCTCGCAGCTCCTCCACGCCTCTTGAATATAAGCCCGTGAAGGCAGATCCTTGGTTTCTCCTTCCAGGGCATCCTGGCCACCTTTCAGGAAATGCTTAGCTAGCTTATTCAGATCAGAGAATTCCTGTGTATCACCTCGACTGGACACATCAAAACTTCCATTAGCTATCATTGCAATGGTAAACACTTCAAAAGAGGATGTCAAGAAAACTATATGATCACAATCGATAGATTACTACTAGAGTGAAGAGAGAATAGATAATTCGAGTTGTTAGATATACATCTAGTTTTTCTTCTTTTTTTTCTGGTGAGTACTGGCTGCATTTCATGAACAGTAGAAAAATAAGTGTAGTAAAAAGCCCCAGGTAACAAAGGCCACAATGGATGGTGATGAAGGTTGAGGACTAATCAAGAGAGGAAATCATGGAAAGAAATAAACAAATTCTCATCACTCTTCAGTTCATCTTGAACAGAAATAAATAAATAAATAAGAACAAAGCTTTGTAGAACCTGAAGAAGTCTTCATAAATTTTAACCCTATTTGTTCTTTTAAAATTGGCACCTTAAAGCTTCTTGCCTTAAAAATTTTAGTTTTTTTTTTTATAAGTAAAAGCTTGTAAAATATTTTGGAGGAATCATTCATCAACAAATGTTCCTTTTCCCTCTTTATGTTCGATGTTTGGCTTTTATATTTGCTTCTTTTTATTTTTTATTGGAAACATTTCCCCTGTTTGGAAAAGAACTTCGAACCTCCCACATCTCCACCCCAACCCCTCACTCTGTTTGAGCCAGCCTCAATGATCACTTCTTGCGTATGGAGACCTTATATATTTAATCAATGATTGTTCTCTTTGCAAATGGAAATTAATAATAAAACTAGTTAAGCTAACTCATCAATTTCAACAAAAAATGATATAAACATATTAGAATCTTATAAGAAGCACAAATCTAGCTTCTATGGTCATTCAAGACTACTGTCCATCAATTAGCGCTACCATCATTGTCATTATCACCAGCACTAACACATTAGGGCATGAGTTGATCACTAATGGAGGAAACCCAAGTAGAGACAAACCTCATCACAAGAAATGGATGATCACAACACTGGCGAAGACGCAAAAGCAGCTCCAAGATAGAAGCATAATTATGCAGAACTCTTCCTTGCTCAACAAATTGATTAAATTTCACCTGAAGAATAATTTAACCAAATTACGTAAAAGGTGTCATACAAACATCAGAAAAATGCAGTCAATACAATCATTTAAATCAGGAAATACCTTGGATCTTTTAAATAGAGCCTCATAAAAATCTTTTTCAGCTGATGTAAGTTCACAGTAAACCACCTGAATGTCAGCTGGAGGGAGATCAAGAATTGGCCTGAGACAACACAAGGGGTAAAGGATCAAAAAGCATATAAAAGCGTTATTGTTGGGGAAAATGTCCTCAGATAGTTTGCTAGTTTGCTTGCCTTCTCGATGCGAGTAACAAATTTTCGTTCTTCTTAACATGATAGGCTTTAAGATGGATTGGACCAACTTTAATCCTCTCTCATCACCCTCCTCATATGGTTTTTGAATGAGTTTATTCCACCTAAAATTAGACAAGAAAATAGAACCACCACATAACTACCATGATACATTGAGTCATTTAAGACAAAAGAACAAGGAACTGAGAAGGGGAATTCACTTTTTCAGACTACCATTTAGTCATTATGAAACACTGCGAGGCTTAATATTGTCAATAATTTCCAGAAACTTAATAATAGTCACTTGGGAACATGTTTTCTTGTGTATCACCATCAAGCATCCCTGACCAACACTAAACTAACCTTTTTTCATAAAATTGGCTGTCTTATATTTTCGAAACTAAAACATCTTCAATTGAAGAAAACCTATTGTTAGCCAGCGTGCATCATCTAAAGTCCACCTCATTTCAGGGTTACCTGCCAGGGGTGAAATAAAATTTAAGATACCTCTTAACTCCATATACAATCTTTCTCTTAGGTCCTAACACTGAACAGCACATAGTGCAAAATGATACACATATAAAGTACCCAAGAAGAGAGAGAAACATGCCTTACCTTTTACCTTATATCTTGCTGCTTGCTGTGTTTAGTATACTGTGAGGCCAAATTCAGAAAAGCTAAGGTGATGAACCAATCTGTTGATTTGGTAAAGCAAAACTTGGCCCACTGAGAAATGAAATGGATGAATATAAAATTCCAGGTCATTGGGACCTAAACATATTCCATTAAACCATCAAGTGGCACAAAATCAGAACTTGTAACAAAATAGGCTGTTAAGGATTAGTTTTATATGGAATCTTTTCCTTCTTTCCTTTTCTCTTTTGATCTCTAGAGTATACTCTAACTTTGTTTCTTTGTTATCTATTAACACTCAAGTATAAATATATGTTCCTTCATTTGTTAATGAATGAAAATCAAAAGTTATTTTCTCTTAAAAATAGGCCAACATTCGATTTTTCTTTTCATGGGTTCTAATTATAACGAGTTAGTGGAGGAAAAATTGTGGTTTTTCGTTGATCATAGCTTGACCTTTTTATATAAAGACAAATTACAAATCAAATAGGAAAGAATATGAAGTTTCCTAACTCTACAGAATACATGTTTTCCTTTTTCCCAACTAGTTTCTAATTCTACAATACTATAACCTCCTCAGTTGGAACATAGATGTTGATCATGCTTGACTTATTTTATATTAAGTCACATTTCCAGGTTTTGTGAAAGTATCTCCTAACTGTTCTCCAGTCTTTACATATCATACGAGATCAACTCCATTTGGATCTTCTCGCAGAGGACAAAATGATAATCTATCTCCGTATGTTTATTCAGTTCATGAAATCTTGTGTTAGATGTTATATGCATGGCGACTTAGTATCTGCAAAGCTTCACTAGTATTGAAGTTTCGATGCCCGCCCATCGATAGCGGCGTATCGCGCATAATGCATCGGCCTATGTCATGAAACCACGCCTCCTAACCGCTAGACGCAAGGAATAAACCAAACTTTCTTACTTGCTTCTTGTGAGATCAAATTTCTCAGCAAAGACAATATCTGATGTGGATCTCACATCTTCCATAAATCTTGCCCGATGTGTGCGAAAAACACTGATTACGGTATGCGTGCTCGCTATCTGATATTCCACATCGAGGGCTTCTTTAAGTAAGCATGGGATATCTTTCTTTCTACTAGCTAACCCGATGGGCGGCGTGGGAGATGGCGGCATGCTAACTCAAAACAACTGCGAATAAGCAATATGCGAAGTAAGTTCTTTGCCTTAAAGATAATTCAATTTCTCAACTGAAGCTTGTATCTCTCAGATCTTAGAATAATTCTCTTTCCTTGAGTAGAGGTTGTACATTAAGAGTCCGCGAGGTACTACAACGTTTGGCAATTTCCCTATCTCATATAACATATCAAGTACATATTTCCGTTGAGATAACATAATTCCCCGCTTACTTCTCTTGACTTCAACACCCTCGAAATACTTCAACATTCCTAAATCCTTTGTATGAAACTGACTATGAAGAAAGGATTTAAGAGATAATATACCTTTGGAGTCACCCCCGGTGATGACAATATCATCTACATACATATGTATAAATATGTATAAATAATACCATTAGAATAATACCATAACTATAATTTTTATAGAAGACAGAGTGATCAAACTTACTCTTCTGCATGCCAAATGCCTCAACTGCCTAACTAAATTTACCAAACCAAGCACGAGGACTCTGTTTCAAACTATACAAAGATTTCTGAAGACGACATACCTTTCCTATCTCCCCTTAAGCAACAAAACCTAGAGGTTCTTTGCATGTAAGCTTCTTCTTGAAGATACGATGTACAAAGGCATTCGATACCAAGTTGATGCAAGTCCCGATCGCAAGAAGCAACCGAAGGATTTAAACAACCGGACATATGTGGCTTTCTTCTGGAAAAAATGTATCGAATAATCAGCTGTAAATTAGAGCATAACCCTTAGCAATAAGAGCGGGCCTTCAATCTGTATGAGCCCATGGGGATTAAGCTACGGCAAACACACAGCGACAACGGCCTTTCAATAGGTAAAGCTGAAGTCGCACGTAGCATTGTCATCTAAAGCACGCATTTCTTCCGGTGGCACTCGCGATCAAAATGAAATAAAGCCTCACAGATAGTGATAGGAAGAGAGATAGAATTCAGGGATGCAATAAAGAAACAAGAGAAAGATGACAAATGGTTATAGGAAACAAACGAAGATATTAGGTGAGCACACTAAAGTTTACCTTTATGAGGAGCAATCAGAAGATCATCGATGCATGCTAGATCTAATGATGGAGGCTGCGGTGTTGGACTTGAGGCGAAGGGTTTTAGCCTTAGAGTATACCACAAGTAATGAGAGGTTTAACAAGAACGGAAGCAAGAGCAAGGAAGATAGGAGCAGGAACTGAAGTAGGGACTAGTAAGAAAACTGTATAGACCAATAAATCATCCTCCTCCCCCTAACTAGTAATAGGAGACGACAGGAAAAACTGAGTAGTCTCAAAGAATGCAATATCAATAGACACAAAGTAACATCGAAGAGTGGGAAAATAACACTTTACCCTTTACGAACAGAATATCCACAAGAATACATTTTAAATCTTGGATCGAGTTGGGACGAGAGCGAACATCTCGGGTGATACGTGCATCAAATGCAGCGGGATCGATAGGGAACCCTGAAATTGTTGAAATAGCGGTGGTAGGGTAGCCAGTTTAGACTCATGTTGTCATTAATCAGAAATAGGTGGCGAGGCGCATCGACCAGTGTTTAGAACATGCATCTAGAACAAAAGAGCTCGAAGGAGTGCCGAGTCTGAAGATGTCTGATAACACCTGCCGACTACCCCATTACGGCGAGTGTATCAACACGAGAGGTATAATGGAGAATTTCATGTTGTAACATAAAAAGGCGAAAGGTTCTAACAAAATATTCCTTGTCATTATCACTCTGATGTTTGGGCAGACATGAAATTAGTTTGAATTTCAGCATGAAAACTAAAATGAGAAAAAAAAAAAGCTCTGTAACAACTTTTCATTAGATAAAGCAAGTGACATGAAAGAAATCGTCAACAAAGTAACGAAATAATTCAGCCAGTGGGAGATATTCTTGGACAAGGCCCCCGAACATGGGATTGAACTTTATCAAAGAAAGCGAAGCTCGTTTATTGACTGGGACTAGATACACACGATGAAGCTTAGCATAGTGTGACACTACTCCACGATTCAGTGAGGATAGACTAGAAAACTGAGTATATAGTTTCTTCAACAAAGAGAGAAGGATGACTCAAGCAACAATGTAATTTGAATGAGGTAATAACTCTAAAACAAGCAACAGACTTTGGCACCTCCGTTTCAAGGATGCAAAGACCCCTAGACTCTTGTCCTCTACTAATAATCCGGCAAAGTAAGAAAGACCACGAATCAAACAATAATCGCGAAATAATGGGATGCATGTAATTAAGTGTCTGAGTGAGGTTACCCGCAGTAGAATTAAAGATAATTGTGTGGTAAACTCATAACATAGGTAAGTGTTCTAGAGAATTAGGATGAATTGTCTTTGACCAGGGCATGTATGTTGATAAATCTGCAAGGTAACGATTAAAGGTAGAAGGGTTGGACTGAAACATAGTAAACAAATTGGAATTAATTGTCATGTGGTCATTGACTCTGGGCCCATGTGGAGTAAGAGGAAATAAAACATGTGTTGGTTTTACCTTACTCGACAATTGTAGTGATAAGTAGATCTGAGACTTAAGTGATTCCCGATGTGAGCAGTGAAATCTTGATTTTGATAAACCTACAATTCTTGCGTACATAATATCTGGATTATAGCGATATGCCCTGTCTCTAAGAGTTCTTGTTGATCGTAGAGGCAAAATATAACTCAAACAAGCCTTTTGAAATCCGAAAATTACTAGAAAAATAGGATCTTGCAAGGAAAAAATTATCCTTTCACGAAAAAACACCCTGTAATGGATTTTGGCTCCTGACCAATCACCTCTTCATGTCAGCTGAACCTTGAAATCAAGAAAAGGGAAGAAGCGGCTAGAAAACTAGGGTTGTCGGACCGCAGGCTACGAAACCACTTTTGGCGAGGACAGGAGGTAGGTGGTTGGGAGGCTTGGTCGACAAGCCAGATGATCTTTAGTGGAAGTTGGTTGTGATAGTATTTGCCGCAGCGTCCCCCGCCGTTGGGTGGGGGACACCTCCGGCAAGGAAATCGCCTCGTAACAATGCGTTACTAACCTAATGCCAGAGATTCTTTCTCCGGTGGACAGAGCAGGCACTGACGATCCTTGTGGGGTGGTCATCAGCTAGAGATGATGGTTGCCGGAAAAAGTTGTTGGAGAAGTTTGCCGACGATCCTTGTGTTATGTCCCAAAATTTCTAAAATATTTGCCTTTTTTTAAAGCAGAATTCAAACAATAAATGCAAAGTAACGAGAGAGTTAATAGAAAGGAAAAAGTGTGTTTTTCATTGATCTGGCGACCTATTTATATCACAAAGACAATCCCCAAAATCAAATAGGAAAGAATATGAAGTTAAATCAAATAGGAAAGAATGTGAGTTTTATCTAAAATACATGTTTCCTTTACGTAGTTTACAGTGCAATCTTATACTTATTTAATAATAGAATTTTGTTTTTCTCTACAACATAACTATACATCAAATTGATTTAATAATTCAACTCCCACCTAATAGCTGCACTTTTAGAATGATCAAATTGGGGATAAACAAAGATATCTTGAACACAACATCTCCAAGAAATAGAGTCGATATCATGTTAAACTAGCACACGACCGAAAAGCTTAAGCTGATGGAATAAAGAGAGAACAATACTTGTCATATCCCACATCGAATAAATTGGGTAAAGTTTCTAACTGCTTATATAAGTATGGGCTCTCTCTAAATCCCAGTGAAGCGTGTTTGGCGGAGTGGCGGCGCTTTTAAGGCTTTAGATAATATACATATGGTTGGATACGGGTTTGTATAAATGATATAAAATCCCGATCAGGCTCTAAAAGTAAGGATTTGTTTAGCCCCATATGATGTGTTTATCCATTTCACCCCACAATCCTATGAGATATAATGAGGGCGTTAAGTCTGAGTGGGGGGTGGTGTTTGTCACATCCCACATCGGATATGGGGAAAGTTCTTGGGTTTATATAATTATGGGCTCCTCTTAGGGTTAGTGAGCCTGTTTAAAGCGTGAGGATTCATGGTAGTAGCAGATAATATCTGCATGTTGGGCACGGGCCTTTACAAAAATGGTTTCAACGACAAACACTTCAATATGTTCAAATCCCAAAAATTCATCTAGAAGCTTGGACCATAGCTGTGAAATATATGAACAACCTCTGACTTTGTTTGGCACAACACAGACATGACACTCAAGGTGTACATATGAATCTTGTGGATGACAAAGGAATTCAAATTTTTAAAAAGCGATACAATTTACATGACAATTTTTATGGTAAACAAGGAGTTAAGTGAGGAAGCGCACAGTAAAGCAAGGAGAACATACCATGCCCAATTTCCCCAAGGTTCCACCCTCAAAAACCGAAGAAGGCTGTAAATGTCCTCTAGATTGTTCTGTGATGGAAAAATTAAATGTTAGATGCATAAGACTGTATGGCTAATCTGTCCAGATGTATATCAAGTAATGAGAAATACCTCTGTACTAGGTAATGATATCATCCATGCAAGCAACTTGTCCGTTACAGCAGAGCAAGGAGTTAATGCAATGAATAAACCAATTTCATGTGGGCTGTCGTTCCGATTATTGGTAATGTGATCATTGGAATAACACAAATGTGGATATATGAGTTTTATCAAATAGTATGGGCATTTTTCTGTATATTAATCAAGATGATATATGAAAAATCAGAAGACATAAGCTGTAAGGCATTTTTCAGGAAGAAACTTTAGAAACAAGGAGTCCAGTATTATAATAGAAGGATGACGTCATAAAGGAGTTTTAGTGCAGAATTTAACATGACATTATAGACGGGTGTTTTCAGTAAGATATCTACTGGCATCGACTGACAAAGACGACATGCCGAGAAGAAATTTGAAACTTGGAGGTTTTGTATCTGACCCATCAGTGGCTGTCGACTTGCTCGAAGCCAATGAGACCGGAAGTAAGTCTTGCATTGTGTTGGATCATTATGATCAGAACCGTCCCATGTTTGTTGAAAGGCAGAGAATAAACTTCATTATGGTGAGGACGTGTCGATCAGAGACTTGAAACCGCAAGGCTCAGGCATCAAGGCGTTTTGGGAAGCTGCTGTGAAAGTTCTGGGACTGCACTCATCATCATCAGTGAATCTGGCAGCCTCGTTTGTTTGGGGCTGGGTGATGGCGGCACATCAACTAATATGTCGTAATGTTTATAAGCTTACGAACAAGAACCGGGATTGATGGCGTGGGTTTCCTCTCTTTCCACTGTCCATTTTTTTACAGATCATTGAAATCTCAATGACTTTGCTAAACCTTCCGTTTCGGTGATGGCCTTCATTGAATGATAAACCAGAAAAATATCCAGCTTAAAAAAGTAGACATCAAATGAAATGACCCTTTTCCATGCATTCAGATATCATGCCAGACATCATGATCCAGTCTACCTAATAGGAGGTATTACTTTGTTTCCGTGGACACGTCTGGAAACCTCTACAAGATGTGCTTTCTTGCTCCAGGGAGGATCAGGAGATGATCCGAAATACTGTTGATTTTCATAACTGTGGAATAGTGTTGTATGGGACTTACGCGTAGAGATTGACTCTTGAGCCTGATGACTTTTCTGAATGAGGCAGAGGAGGCTATGGTCATGTTATCAACTCCCCCAGACTTTGTTATCCAGATCTTCGAATGGGTCAGTCAAAGTGCTGTGGTGGTTTTGATCGCTCCATGATGGACATCACGTCAGCATCCATCTCACTCTTTTATGCATTGTCTCTCTCTTGATGTTCTCACTGGATGTTGGGATTCTGTGTGTGACATCTGCCTGTGTCGGATTCCCAAATAGATAACAAGCTCCCTCTACCAAACACAAACTTTGTAAGATTCCAGACTCAAAATAAGTATGAACATAAAAGTTATGCTAATCCCAACATACTTGTCATGAGTGATATGCTTCCCAACTTGTGGTGAAGAGATGTTCCTGCCTCATCCATGCATGGTCCCTTCTCCAGCTGGAGCATCCAGTGAAGAGCCTGCCTCTGATAGGGACGAAGTTCACACTGGAGAGCGCTAGGGGGATCCCTTTCCTAAATTCCCAAAAAAAAAAAATTCTTGCATACTTCAACTCCTCAAAGCAAGGTGAGTGTTGGGGGAAAGGATGGAGAAAAATACATATGTACGCCCGCAAGTACAAAAAATATTCTCAGAAATGACAATACCTCAAGATGAGAGTTGTCTTCAACACCAACAATATTATCAAGATTGATGTCAGAGATCTCCTCATTTTCAACTTCAACTCCACTTGGAGATGAGTTCTTAAACTTGACATGTGAGCTAGGAATACTAGAATTGTCCTGTTCAAGTAAGTTTCAATGCTAAATCCAAGACCATAAATAAAGAATCAAATAAATTAGTTTTTGTACCTTTGAATCTAAAGGCCGCTTCCTTGTATTCAGGTCATCAGGACTGAATTGTGCCTAATTATAATCAAGCAATAACAAAAATAAAATATCAATTGCATTCTAAGAGAAGCTAGCATAAACAATAAAACAATTTGGCTTGAAATAGGTCCAAAGTCAAAATTTCATAGCAACTATACAAGTTAGAAAAATGACCAAAAGAGAGAAATAGGCTCAAAGAAAAAAGGTTTATAAAGGAAAAACCATCACCCCTTTTAAAAGGGTTAATCTAACCCGCCTAAACAAGGTTGGGAGAGCATGAAGAACTGTTCCCTCGGAAGAATTGCTGGCTGCTCTAAGGGAGGTCTGCTGGCACTTACGGAATGTGGAATTATTGATATATACACTGAAATGTAAACAAAATTGATATTCATCAAACAGTCAATATGATAACTAGAAACACAGAATATCGAGAATCACTGACAAATTCTAGTTCATTCTAATATCAAGTCACAAAAAGTATCGAATTCCATAAAGCTAGATTTTGTTGTATGCAATTGGATCTTGGAAGATGAAATCAACAAGGTAGAGATTTTGATTATACCACGAATTTGGAGTTTATGGAATTTAAATTCAATTCCAAATCCATTGGCATTTACAAAGAAACTAGACTACAAAGAAATGAGACAACCAGTTCCAGTGTTGTAAATGGATTGATCAGAAACAAGTGACAGGTTACATGAGTTGGCTCACAACTTCCACAACCAGTGAATTCAATTGGCTTGGTTATCACACAACTGAACTCAAGTATACAGCGAGGCTGAACTCATGTAATTAGATTTGTCTTGAAAGTCATTGACTGAATGCAAGCCAAGTAGTAGGCTTCTCAAGCTGCATATAAAAAAAAAATGAGCTCCAAAAAGCACAATTGGCTGGGTCTTTCATCTCAGCCAGACCCTGGACCAAGCCTCTGATAAGCCATGCTTGAGTAGATAGGTTCATCGTACAGCCTTATCGGGTCAATCAAGGATTGATCACAAGTCTGATTTAGAGGGTCCACTTGTAGTGCCCCTAGGCAAATCTGAATCAGGCAATGCCATTCAAAAGGTAAGCAACAATTATGAAAAGAGCATTATTTCTAGACAATATGCTCACCTGATTGATAAAAGAACAGTATCCATGATGCTCAACACATCAGAAGCGGATTTACAGAACCCCTCAATCTTAACCTTCTTATCCCTCACAAGCGGCAACAGGCACCGAGCCCATTCATTTGGGATGCGACCTATCTGCCATAAACCCAATAAAGATATCAAAAGAAAATCAGAATATTGTAACCATTTCTTTGAATTCTTTTAAATAATGTGATATGTTTATCTCAAGGCGTTGGATTTAATCAGAGAATTCAATAAATTCAATTGTGCAGAGTACAAGTCTTCTAATTTACTTTTAAAATTCTTTGTCTCCGGTTTCTGTAGAATTTGATTAAATAGTCTATAAATTAACCAAACCAGATATTTGGAAACGGACCCTTCCTATTCGAAAAATTATTCACAATTAAAAAGCAAGCCATGTCAAATCACCTCCCCAGACTCTTTCACATTGGAGAACCTGCAATCTCGAGCAAGCTCCATCTGTCGTCCTCGTCCAGTAAACTTCCCCGGAGATGGAGAATTTGGGCTATTCTTTAAGGGAAATGTGAAAAACACTTCATCCCCTGGCTTTATCCTCCTCCCCTTACAAGTTGACAACCCCGCGAGTTCACTGCAATTCAAAAGCACCCACACACTCCCAGTGGAACCTGACCGACTCAAATCTTCAAAACCGTTATCAACCAAGTGCTAAGGGGTTCCAGAATCATTGTCATTAGACCCTAAAGAATAATTCTTTGCCTCTTCATCATCCAGATTCGAATCTATGGCGACAGTTCTATCGCCTAAAGAACGCTTCTTCATCTCATCATTGTTTCGACGCGAATCTGAGACGACAGTTCCACTCAGGGAGCTCGAATTGCGGCGAAAACTTTCCGTATTTTTTCCCATCTTGGGTCCGAAATTTGGAGTGTCAAAGATGATATTGATCGCGGCGGTGACGTCGTTGTTGGCCATGTGAAGTGCACGGATGATGTCCATATCGGAGTAGTTTAGGCCAACTACGGAACGAACGGTCGATAACAGTTCGTCGGTGACCTTCTTGCCCATACCCGATGAAACCCTAACCCTAATTCTTCCACCAATATATGCAGGAAACGCGCCGAAACACTGTGTGTCAGAATTAAAAACAATGGGTTAGGAAGCTAATTTACGCTATAATGCGCCGGGGCATCTTTAGACTGTAGAGTGGTTTGAAGTGAAGAAGACGAGCATGAGGAGGAAAATCGCGGGGCGGGGAAGGAAACATGGAGAGAAAAAGCAACATTTCCCGCCCGCCCTCTCTATTACACGTGAGAGTCACGTGAGAGGTCAAGCATGTTGCAACATTATTGTTGCCTTTACCTTCTTCTCGAGGACGAGAACAGTTGTATTAGTATTAGAGGTGTTCATAAAGTGTAAAAATCGTTGAATCATCATCGAATCAGAAATCATGATTTTCAAAATTTATAGGTTTGGTGTTGAAATTTTAATCGTGGCGTCGGTTCGGTTCGCCGGTTTATGGTGGCAATCAGCCAGCGAATCGACCAGCAATATTTAATATATATATATATTTAACCAATCGCGCGTAAAAGCGGCGATAGATATATTATATTTGCTTTATGTTTACCAGTTAGTTGTTATTTACGTATTTATATTACATTGATATTCAACTCATGCTTCTTTCCGATTAAACTTTTAAGCCAGGTTAATCCCGGCCATATATGCATATATATATATATATATATATATATATATATATATATATATCTCTCTATATATATATACTCCTATATATTAACAAGTCTTACTTGCAATTTTTATCATGCCAGCGCCACAGTTCGAAACTGTGTGAGTAGCGTCCCAGTAGCAAAAATCAATCTCCCAGACATTCCTAGCTCGTTTGCAAACCTGCTACAATTTCAGTAATACACATTCTTCTCTTAAACCTCCATTGTTCCTGCATTTGTAATCGTCTATTGTAAAGGAATTGAAACTTCTATGTTATTTTTAAATTATGTTTTCTTTTCTTTTAATGGATTTATATTTGAACTAGGTAATGATAAAAGCTACATCGCAGCACGGATTCATTGAATTCGATTTACAATTATTTTAATTCTGTCTTTGTAGGTCATGTAAACTCATGTTGAAAAAAAAAGTACGCCACAACATACTACTCTTCTCAATCAAGTTTGGAATTTATTAACTTTTGGCGTGAATTTATTGACTTTTCCACATCTCATGAAATTCAAATTAAAATGTATATAAGGGGAAAATAATATTTTATTTTATTTTTTATATCATCTAAAAATATTTTAAGGAGTTATTTCACAGAAAGCTAAATGTGAATGTTTCCATATATATAAATATTAAATTTCAAGTCTAAAGTATTAAACTTAATAAAAAAAATTCATCTTAAATAAATTTTTGGTATTCTATTACATGATATTGTACTTTCTATATTTACCATAATATAGTTTTACAATGCCTATTAATTGTGATGAATAAATAAATTGAATTAAAGTGTTTTAGTTGTCACGGCTGACCCACTTTGGGCGAGACGAAGAGGGTGCGAGGCTGTGCTTGAGACTTCTTTTCACGCGCTTTTTTCGGACATTGGTGGGTCCAGTCTTATCAACGAATCAAAAATAAAGCACCACCATAATAATAGTGTTCTGATTAATCAATGCAACCACAAATCTGAGTCTCATTTACATATACATATACAAACACTGTACATTTACATTTACATAATCAAAACGTAAAACCTACTAGTGATGGACCTCTATAAGTGTGTTGGCCCAGCAGAATGCGGAAGATCACGGACGTCCTCCTCTGTACCTACACGGATTAAAACCCGTGCTAAGCTTAACGCTTAGTGGGAAACATATGACTTATACGTATACACATGCATTAATACTCTTTTACAGTAGGCATATACAGTAACAAATATACGATGCTTGAGATATCGGAAATTTGCATGAATTCATATGAAGCAATACATATGTAGCCCTTTTATAAGCGAGACTTATATCGAGATCTCACGTAAGCGATTCACGAGCTTGCATACTTGTACATAAATCTCGTAGGTACTATAAGATCTTATACTTGTACGAAGAGGTACCGTATAGGTACTAAAAGCTTATGCTTTAACCTTATTAGTTATTAGAGACTCTTATCATATAAGCTGTTGGATTGTAAGGCCCCGATAATAAGAAATGAGCAATAGCAGCCATGATAAATGCCGCGATGGTATGTCTGATATTTGAGGTGTCGTAACACAAAGTGATAGGAGTGTTGTAGCACGCGAGAAAGAACGGCCTTGACGAACGTGCCGTGCGAAGTGTCGTAGCATGGCGGGGAGTGTCGGCTTAGCGATCGAGGAGAGCGTGTGCGGGTAACGAGTATGCTGTGGCATTAGCGAGTTGTCAAAGCACTTGTCGGAGGCGTGCGCCCGAAAGGCGTATGCGGTAGTAACGCATTAGCGAGGTCTTGAAACGCGATTAGGCGTGCACGCCGCGTGCGAGTGCGAAACGATGGAGGTACTAAAAGTCTTATCGTGCACCTTACATAGCGGGTGTCATGTCTCGATATAGCGCGGTCTTTGGTAGTCTTATAGTGATATGTGTTGGGAACCTCACCCATCTTATCGTAGGGCGTTAAGTTTTACAAGCTTAGCCTCGGCGGCGAGTCTGTTCTCAAATACTGCTGCCGCACAAACACATGAATGGAACACTATCCATCTTTTTACGCCAGGGTTCTTATTAGTCCAATAGACAAGTCCTCGGAGTAACGGAAAAGCAAAACAAAACAAACACACCAAATTTTGCCATGTTGTGAACAGTGCTATGTTGCAGCGTAGCCCTTGTTTACATCTTTGGCGATAGAGGCCTTGAAATTCTCCTCTACCTGCCTTGGTGTGAGCCTTTGTTGCGGCGTGGGATCACTACGCCGCGGCGTAGGACCCCGACATTGCCTAGATTTTTGATCATTTTGTCCATTTTCTGAAGCCCTGACCAAAAACCTCGGAAATACTCAGCATCACGAAACGCTCCCAAATGTATTATAACTTGACGAAACCAAACATAGAGATTAATTAGGGTTTTCAAGCCCGAACTTAAGTACTTGTAGTTAGGTTAACTTCCTAACACCCAGGTAATGTCAAATATCATAAACCAGAATCCCTACTCAAAGGGAGGATTCCTGCTACTCATCTTGCTCTGAATTAGGGTTTCACAAGCCCAACTTTCAGACATCTAGGGTTAGGATGATTCTTAACTAAACCACATGAATGGAACACTAATATCCATCTGAAACACTTTCATCTGAGTTTCATACTCGAAATGATTTCATGAAATCGTGTGCATCCATACATAATGATTTCACATACATTTCTTCTTCTCTTTTCTTCCTCTCTCTTCTTCTTGACGTTTTAGCTCTCAAAATGAGACCAATTTGGTCTCATTATTTATTTGAACCATTACCCTTTTATTGCTTTGGTCATGACTCACTTGTTGCACATGAGGTTAATATTATTTCTATAATAGATTGCATCTTCTTATCTTATGACTTTTGTCCCAATTTGACAAATTACAAATTTTACCCTTATATATTTATGGCGTACAATTTTAGGGTTCAAAGGAATTTTCATGCAAAATAAAATTCTGAAAGAATTTAAAAATTATCATTACAAATACTAACATATTAAGCTTGATTATGATATTTGAGGGTGTTACATTAATATAAAAAAATTGAATTAGATTTCATAATTGTTTCAAATAGAATTTATTGACAGATCATGCATAAGTAAATTTAAATAAATTTAATTTCTTTAAAAGTCTTTTTTTCCTTATGATATTTCTGCGGCTTTCAACTTTGTATGCAACATGTAAAAATGTTTTAAAATAAATCTTATCAAGTACCCCATGTTACAGTGGTAGCTTGTCTGAAAGTGAACTAATATTTTTTAAAAGCATATTAAATTGTAGGTATTGGAAGACTTTAAAAAAGATAATAAAAGTAGACATAGCCACTGTACAAGAGAATGCTATACCATTTATTGATATGTCAAAACCATGGAGTTTGATACTTTTAGATACTGAAATAGTTAAATAAAAAAATTGAATTTTGTTATGAAGATGCAAATAAATATGTAAAAATATAAAATGTTTTGTTACTCATATCAATCCTCCATGGTCATAACTATGTTACCATTTCATTATTTTTGTTACTCAAAAACAGTTTATATATTCTGAAATTTCGAGTACTATAATATAAAATTTTATCACCCCATTAATTGTTGTAGATGGATGGATGTGTCATTAAATGTTGAATCAAAAAATGAAGGAGGAAAAGGCAAAGTGGATAAATTGGAAAACAATGGCGTTAGATGACGAAAAGATGAGTAAAACATCAACTCCACAAGAAACTTAAAGGCGAAAGAAGTGAGGGGGTAAGAAAAATTTCTACAATATGGGATCATTTCACTAGAAATAACTGTGAGAAAAATCCACGTGCATCATGTAATTATTGTGGCTTGATCTTGGCTTTAATGGTTCTATAAAAGTGAGACTAGTAATTTATGAAATTACTTGCGATCAAAATGTAGAAAATCTCCTTATAGAATGATTGATAAGAAACAAAGACAATTACTTTTGATGCCCAAGAAAGGTGAGAATGGTGATGGTGCAGATTGAGAATTTAAAGGTTGTTAAGTATGATCTGAATCGAATTTAGACAGCATGACATCATGATTGTGGTGATGAATTGCCTTTTAGAGTCGTTGAAGGGGAGAAATTTTAAAGGTTATTCTAAACTTGGTAGAACCTAGATTTGTAATTCCTTCGCATCCTTTGCATTTTGGAGAGATTGCATGAAACTTTTCATGGAGAATAAAAAACTTTTGAAAACCCATTTGAAGAATGAACGTTTGTGCTTAACAACTGATACTTGGTCATTTGTTCAGAATTATAATTATATATGCTTAACTACTGATTGAATTGATCAAGATTGGAAGTTATATAAACGAATTTTGAACTTTTGTCAAGTTCCTAATCATAAAGGAAGCACAATTGGAAGGATAATTGAGAGTTGTTTGTTGGATTGGGGCATTGAGCATGTTCTCACAATTACTGTTGATAACGTTAGTTCTAACGATTTAACTATTACATATTTGAAGATCATTTTCTTTGGGGTATAGGTCTTAACAATGAATTCTTGCATGTTTGTTGTTACGCATATTTAAATCTTGTTCAAGATGGTTTTGAAGAAACATAATAGTCTGTTGTCAAGATTCGAAATGCGGTTCGATATGTTAGATCATCTCCGGCTGAACTTGATCTTTTAAAAGCGTGTTGAACAT
This sequence comes from Tetrastigma voinierianum, assembly GCA_016808115.1. NCBI lineage: Eukaryota > Viridiplantae > Streptophyta > Magnoliopsida > Vitales > Vitaceae > Tetrastigma > Tetrastigma voinierianum. The sequence continues at coordinate 563,784 of JAEQBH010000913.1, read as the reverse complement.
GTGAAAATATCAAATAAAAAGTCTCTTGTGTCTTGATGTGGAGACCCAGGTGGAATTCTACCCATTTGATGTTGGATCTGTTGAGAAAAAAATTTGGAAGCGACCCTTTGTTAGTTTACAATATCATGATGCAAATATAAGAAACATTTGAGAAAAGAAAATTAAGGACCCTCCCGAGAAAATATTAGAATGAGAAAGGGTATTTGTTAAATTCTTGATGATGTTTTTATAATCTTGCTTTGAAGAGTTTTTCGGGATCTTTGCATGTTATTTCAAATATATTTTTAGAAGCGGTGGCTATGCAGAGCAATTAAAAAAATGGCTAATGGGAGATAAAATAGTAGTTGTCTGCCATGTAGAATGAAGGGAAAAGGTACCAAATATTGGGAAAATTTAGCAAATGTCAATTATTTATTGCATGTTGCTATTGTTTAGATCTGATATAGATGAAGTATGTGAAATTTTGTTTGAGCAAATATATGAAGCAGTAAGAAGGTGTACAAAATTGCTTTAGTTGAATCAACTTTCAATCGATTGTATGAATGATATTATGATTTTTATTCAAGTAAACTTGGGAATGAAATGAATACTCCCACTAGATTATGAGGAATTGATGATAATGATAGTGATAATATTGATGATGCATTTGAAAAGAAATTGGAAGATGAGGCATCTTTGGAGACAAAATATTAAATTGGAAAGTATTTGTTAGATAATCTTGAAAAGTTGGGATCTTCTGATATTTTAGATTAGTGGAAGTTGAATGCTTCTAATTATCCGATTTTCTCCAAGATGGCAAGAAATATATTGGCAATTCCTATTTCGCTTGATAAACCACGAATACGGTTTTTAGTACAAGTGGACGTATACTTGAGTATTAAAGTTCATTATATCTTAAAAGCAGTAGGAACCTTGTTTGTTCACAAAGTGGTTGAAGAAAGATCACACAATCAATTTGTAAGAAATTTTAGAGGAGGTTGAAAAATATGAAAACATTACACAACGTATTATACATAAATAGTTTGGTTTGGTAATTTATATTTCTGTGATATATAAAATGAAAACTCTTCTTTTTTTTATGTTTTGCTAGAAATTGGAGAATCGAGTACAATTATGGAGGAAGATCCAATGAAAGAGGATATGTGAAGCTTTGAAATGTGAAGCTTTTTTCTATGTTTGTTACGTTGTGTAAAATTTATATTTTATTAGATAATTTGTAAAAATGTTTAAGAGAGAATTTGTAGTACTTAATTTTTATTAGGTATTTTAAACTATTTTTCTTATCATATTTGTTGAATATTTTATTGGCAATTTCATTTCAGTTTATGAAAAAAAAAGGATTTGACTATTTTATTTATAATTATTTCATTTACATACATAAAATTGAGTTCAAACTATCATTTAAAAGCATAAAGCGAAGGCTGAACAACATTAGGTTTGGTTGGTTTGAGTACTACGAAGCAGTTTGGATCGGATTACAGGCGCAAAATCAGTGTTCGCGGTTGGGTTGGACGAGTCAATAAACGATCCACAAACACCACTAGTTTGTATATGCCGTGAATAATCATATTTGACTACATCTTCCACTTGATCTAGCAAGTAAATGTTATATTTTCTGCTGTTGTTTTACAAACCCGTATATTTAATTAGGCGATAAATGAATTGACCTTACCCGTCTCAAGGCTAGCCATTCGAGACTATGGAATTCAGAAGCCAATTTGAATTGTCGACCACATTTTTATTCAAGGCTGGATTTTCGACTATTACTTATGATCCAACTTCATGTGGAGTTGTGAATGGCTGCCAAAAATCTTTAAAAAAATAATTTTACACAATTAAAATGAACTTGTCGAAATAAATAATATACAAATATTTTATGAGTAATAAGTGTATGTAAAATGATTGGTATAAACAATATAATAATGATGAAATAAACTTAAATAAATAAATGATAACACATAACCAAAGTATCAAACTAACTAGCTGAAATATAAGGGACTAAAACAATAAAGTAACAACTTAATAACTATAACTGAAAAAAGAAACAACTTCATAATATCAAAGTAAATCTTATATGCTTTATAAATCTTTGATTTATACATCCTCATCATATCCAATAATAACTTGTGATTCTGGCCATAAATGATTTATCGAGAAAGATATACATCATCGATGGTGGTTGAGTTACGCTATTATTAAATTAATTTAAAATGTTAACAACATAAAAATTTTCATTTATATTTTTTTTTTGAATAAAAAATAATTTTTCAGTACATTTCAACTTATAATAAATGAAATATCTTTATTGTTTAAAAAATCCATCTTTACTTTTTAAAATATATATAATCTTGAAGAAAAAATTAATATTTAATTTTATTAAATTATTTTAAAAATAACAATATTTTATTTATGCTGCACTAGTTTATATAATAATTATTTAAAATATATTGATAATTTAGTTATTAAATTTATTAATTTATAAACTGAACAACTTCATTTTTATAAAAAAAAACACATATGATCGAATAAATTTAAGGATGTAAAAATGAAATTGTAATGTTGAAACCAGGATTAATGAGATAAATAAAAAATATTCAATATTAAAAGCGTAATTTATTAAGGAATTCAATGCATTCCGCAAAAATTTTCTTTGCAAATTTTTTAAAATATTTAAATTATCATATAAATTATATTAAAAATATACGTTTAAAAGTGAAAATAAGAATAATGGATTAAAACAATAAAAATTTAATATATTAATCATATATACACAGTAATGACTATTTTTAAAGACTACCCCATGTACTATAAGGGATGTAAAGAAATATAAATTTTATGGATGGATGTTGAAAATGTGAGTGCTAGCTAATTACTTAAGAATTATGATAATTTTAAAGTCTAATCGGGCTAGCAGACTAAGCCATAAGCCCTGCAGTTAAACTTGGATCAAGCGAGTGGCTGATTTTATTTGAACTTAATTTTGAAACTGATCACTCAAAAAATTCAGGGTTAAATGGGGTGAATCCATCGGGACAAACCTATCTTGTGGAACTACATATTTAATATCAATGTATATATATATATATATATAACCATATATATATACATATATATTATATATATATATGTATATATATATATAATATAATATATATATATATATATATATTTTCTATTTTAATTTTTAATTATAATTTTATTAAGTAATAACTTCTTATTATTTTTGTGAAATAATGTTGTACTTACAGAATTGAATATGAATAAATTTTAAGTTCTATTTTAAGAATAATAGTTTAAACTTTTTAAATCAAAATATATTTGCAAAACTAATCTCTTTCTTTAAAATGCAAAATAATTTACAAAAAGTCACTCTTTCAACAAAAAAAAGCCTCATGAAACTCAGTTATAATGTTGGTGATGTTAGAGCTATATACACTAAAATCATTTATTGTGTGGATATTTGTTTTTATTTTTAATAAAATTATATTTAGACCTCATTCTAAATGTGAGAGTCTATGAGCTATACTGCATTTAAATATTATGCATCGTGTCTTTTATTCCTACATAGTAGATGATTTGGTATAGTAGAATGAGTTAGTTTCTGCACAAGATCAAATCAGCCAAATTCTTGTGGAATATAAGCTATTGTTGTGATCCCAAGTAGATTTGTGGCGTTAGTGAATTATAACACATGAACTTAGGTGAGTGCATGTAACTGTGAGGAATGAGCTTGGTTCAACTTCTTATGCTAGTACACTCGTGTGTGTGAGCGAGACCAACTTGGGGTAATTATTTTATATTGACACATAAAATAATTAATACCTCATGGTTATTATGAATACTATTACTCTTAATCTTGAGATAATTAATAGTATTTATTATTGGTTATTTTGATTCATAAAGAGTGAGATCTTTATAGATCAATAATCTCGATGAGTTGGATAACTGCATTAATTGTATAGTGAATATTAATTATTAATGGAATCCACGTCCTGTTAATTGGATTGATGATACCCCCTTGAGGATACTTATAAGTTTTGATTATGTCAAACCTTGCAAGTGGAGTTTTAATCCGATATATCAAATAAGTTAAGTGGAAGGTTTTAAGGTGATCATCAGATTTTGATTAAATAAAAGCTGTCCCAATTTAATCAGCAGGGTATTATAATCTTAACATAAGGGAGATTAATAAGTATTTTAATATAACAAATGGCTTAGATTATCTTTTGAATAAGTGAGGAGTACAAATTATGATTCTTTAATGAGTGAATTATAATTAATGTAAATAAGTTCGTAATATATTTATTGAACTTGAAAATCTTATTTGCGCTTTAGATTACTTACTGCATGTCAACCTGGCCATCATGTGTTGAAATGACCTACAAGTAGTGGAAAAAAACCACTGAGCAGTCAAGGAAGCACGAAGAGGCCACTCCCTCTTCTCGTTATGACATTGAGATACGGTAGAGGCGGAGGTCGAGCAATCACATTTGTGAATCATTTTTGAGATAATCCAGCAGTCTCTAGGTATTGATTCAGTGTATCCCTGTAGCTTTATTAGTTGTGTGTTTTTTGTTTTGTAATTTATGCACTATCACCATGTTCATAAATTCGATCCCTACAATTTGAGTATCGGAAGCGAGGTTGTGATCTTTGCGAATGGATTAATGAGTTTAATCAGAATATAAAGGAATGCACGTATAATATCAGATGAAACATAGGGTGTGCTAACCTCTTTTTTCTTGCGACTTTTGTCTCGCTATTATGGTCACATGAATGTGTGATTTATGTGGATGAATGTTCTGTTTTCACTATGGGTTTATTAAATTGTGGCTTTATTAGCGATGTTTTATCCTGCTTGGTTTATCATAATTATTGTTACCAGTTTTATTTTTCAGAAATCTATTTTTTTGTGTACTCCTTAACGGAGACGTAGATTGATGTAAATAATTTAGTAGCAATTTGTGAACTCCTTAATGGAGCATAGGTTTTCTGTATCCCTTGTTGTTGTTCTGCGGAGGAGTTCATGGTGGTGCGGTCGTTCTTGGCCACACAGGACTATCTGATAGCATCGTTGTAGTGCTGAGCCTACGATGGCGCGAACATGGCCCGGCACATATTAGGGTTGCGATTTTTTTAATAAATACAACGTTCTTCCATTTTTTCCTAGCGGCGTGCGATGGTACAAAGGTAGTGGACGATTACAAGAATTAGATAATCAGTATGACAGGTTGCATATTAAATGAGGCTGTTTACATTAACATCTGAGACAATTAAATTAAAGGTAATCAATTATGATTACATATTAGGAGTGTAACATATTAGTGGGATGTTACAAATATCTTTGACAGATTACAAATTCAGAGTAATCAGTATGATGGTTACATAGGTATTAGAGGCATTACATGTGAAAATAGGACTATTACAAGTCATCTGGATAAGTTACAGGTGAAGTAATGGTATGTGGTCACATGATAGGTAAGGTATTGCATTCTAATTAATACTTGCGATTACAAATTAAAGTATTAATCAGTAGAATTTGCATTTGCATTAGTCAATCCCGTTAAGGAGCCTTTGTGTAACGACCGTACCAAATAATCTGAGTTTTTTAACACGTTTGACCAAGTTTGACCAACATAGTATGGGCCCAAGTTCACTTTTGAGGATGAATAGTTTTGGTTAACTAAAGCACCATTTCGTAGGCTTCGTCGTCAGAGTTCGCCAGACGGGTGGAGCGTCACAAATCCGACTTCACGGATAAAGATTCTGACTATGAGAAGTTCAACCCGACAACGCTTTACCGGTGTCGAGTGCATGCGGGGTTTTACGAAGCGACCACAGGCCCTATAAACATAACTTTGGGTGCCAAATGAAACCACAGCCTGAAGAAACACCATCTTGAGCTCCAAAACCCTAGGAAAAACTCTCGAATCGTGAACAGGGAGTTGGGTCATTTTGACTATTTGCGAGCCGTGGGTTTCGGACTTGGAAATCCTTAGGCCCGACCACAACGACAGACGGGAAGCACGACCTGCGGACAATCCTGTAGATAAAGTTTCCGGCCAGCCGCCCGTGGGCAGCTCCGGACTCCCGGGGCGGCGAAGCGGCTGACGGCGACAACGTGGAGTCCATAGGACTTTTCTTGACTTTTCGGCCATTTCAGGCCATTTCGGCTGACCATGCAGCCCATATACCATTTTTGGACCCTCCCCAACTCATTTCCGTGTGGCCCCCCTTTACCAAATTCCTCACCGTTTGAAAGTTACGATGAAAACAAAGTTGGTCGACTGTTGGATAGAGTTTTCCGGCCCACCCGCGACAGGCTGTTGGACCAGGTAGCGCTGCGATGAGTTCTGGTCTCGCCCAGACTTTCCATTGATATATGGTTTGTGAATTTTGGACATCGTTTGGTTGGTTTTCCATTTTTGGGTCATTCCGGGTAATTACCGAAAAGTTTGGACTAAAATCGAGTACCAATTGGTCAAGTTAGGCAAAATTGGAGTTGGATTAGTGGAATTGGATGTTTTTATGAATTATTGGGCGGATTCCCGATTTTGAGGAAATTAGCTCGGGCGGCCCCAATTTTGATATTGGGCTATGGGAGCGTATAATTAGACTGTCGAAGGTCAAATTGCATTTGGGTTCATAGTTCATTACCTTTGAGGCCTTAGGGGCATCCCGATGTGGATTGGTTGATTATTGGAGCTAAGTGGTATTTTATTTATATTTAGGCACTCACGTGGCGGAGGCGATCTTCAGGGAGAATAGTGACGTCACGTAGTGATCGAGTGGTTTTATATGTTTAAATGATTTGGGGTATTATGTTGATATATCTATTTGTGATTAAATATTTTACATATATCTTTATTTTGATCAAATGGTTGATTGCATACAAATGTGATTATCGGTCTCATATAAAACAAGTTATCATTTCATGTGAATTTCATCAACATTTTAAGCTGTTTGGAAGTTTGTCGCGAGGTTCGTGGATGAGTACATTGGTATTTGGATATTTTGGGTACATGGATTGAGGTTGTAAACCACCTTGAAAAACTATTGTTTTAAAAAAAAAATGGATCTTGAGATTTTGTGGAATGACTGCGTCTGCGGTATTGTTGGAGTACATGTGAGTAAAGGCGATTTTATTGGATTGCCCGCGTGATGGCCAGGTTCACGAGGTTTATTAGGTGCCATGTGATGGCCGTATTTACCGAAGGTTTATTGTTGTCACGTGATGGCGAGGTCTACGGTTATTAAGTTGCCGCGTGATGGCGGGTCTACCTGAGGTTTTGTGGATTGCGTGATGGCCGGGTGTAACCATAGGTTTATTAATTTGGCGCGGTGGTCTTCGTGGTCGGGCTTCACCAGGCGGTTTATGATAGGTACATGGTATGTGCGGTATTGATTTTTAATATGGTATAACTATTTTTAATGCTTATGGATTTATGGTGCATTTCATGGTTACTTTATTACATGGTGGCTATACATGCTTTATGATTGGCTTTATATTTGTATCTGGTCGATTATAGTTTTCTTAACATTGTGTCGGCTAGAGAAATTGTTGAGCATGATTTTTATATGTTGGACTTGTTGTAAAAGTTAGGTTTTGTGAAATGTTCGCAGAGGAAGCTTTAAGAGTGGATGGGAGGTTTTTGAGAGAAGAAATCTTTGCAAATAAAAAGAATGTTATTTTCCTTATAAACTATGCCACTCACTGAGATTTATTATCTCACACTTTTGTTTTAAATCCGTTCCCTAGGTCCAGACAGTTCGTAGGGCTTATTTCACGCCAGATTCGACACCGCTCTTCCCGTCACAACTGCCATACACTATCGCATCTATCTGTTTGTTTTTGTTGTATTGGACTTATTCATCTCTACTTGTACCTCTAAATTCACAAATACTCTTAGAATGCTCACGATGTCGTATCCGAACTTTTATGGGTTCTCATCTATATATATGTAGTGGAGTCTTTTATATATAATTGGGATGATAAATTAATGCATGTGTTTACTTCCCACTCGCCAAAGTGGAGTTCCACCGTATCTTCCACAGGGATTATGCAGTGGGACTTACGTACAAGCCCGAGGTCACGAGAGAAATCTGGGAGGGTATCCGGGTCGGTCTGTCGACTAGTATCGAGCTCTAGGTTTCTAATTCCTTGGGGTTGTACATTGCTGTGCGACTCATCCAGTGTTTCGTATACCTTCCTAACCTTATCATTGGGACTGATTCTGTTCTTTGATTCTTGGGAACAGTTCTCCTTCCGGATGGCGCCCAGAGGTAGATGTAGGTCGAGCGAGGCTTCGGTGGAAGCTGAGTGCACTAACTATAGGAAAATCTTGTCGAAGCTTGTTTCGATCAGAGAAGGAGTGGAGTTCTTGTCATTGGTCGGGCGTCGTAGACTTGAGTAGTGGGTTTTTGATGGCGCCACGAGGATCCGTGGTATTATCGGCTAGATGACACATAAGATCACGGGCGGGTATGTAGTGTGTCGGGATGAGAGACGGAGTCGGGGGATAGTTGGGTTTTACGCTCGGGGTATCTGAGGAAGTGGTGGGCGTATGAGAGGACTAGGAAACGTCACACAGGCCATGATTCAGTGCCTTTCTCACGAGTTTTTGCCCCTGACCTTTGTTGAGACAAAGAGGAATTTGGGATTCCAAGACGCTCACTCGGGGGTAGTATGACGGTTGAGTACGGCGCGAGGTTCGAGAGAGGATATTAGATTTGCACTTTAAATTTGGTCTGCGAGATGAAGTGGCGAAGAGGAGGTTTCTCGGCGGGGTTGGTTGAGGCGATGGCTTTACGGGCCTCTTAGGGTCCGATCATCCGCGTACCGGTCGATGAGAGGCGCTCTAGAGCGAGACGGGACACGTGCGCCCGGACCATGCGTCGGTCATACGATTGATTGTCTTCAGGGAACCCCAGTCAGGGATCGTCCAAGAGGGGTAGTTTCAGCTCTGGGACTTCGGGCGACAGAGGATCCAGTGGGGACAGACGTGGTGCCAATGGTAGCGAGCTTTCAGAGGTGAACACCGGGGCTCACGGTTTCGACCCGGTGGCGATGGTAGTAGCTATTTTCGGTCTGGTCGGCGGTTTCCGTTCGCCTTGTGACGTATCTTGTGAGTTCATGATATGGACCACAGTGGGATCTACATGCTTCCGGTGCGAGCGAGCGGGGCATTTCAAGAGGGCGCCGCAGCGAGGTCGGCCGAACTAAGAGTCTGAGAATCGGGTACTCGGTTCAGTGGGCTGGTGGACATGGGGCCGGATCTGTGAGGCTTGAGGGGCGGACCTCGGGTGGTTCCTTGATCACAGGACCAGCAGTCTGCTGGTAGGAGCAGGGACGAAGGGCGACCACCTGCTAGAAGCCGGGAGTTTATGCGATGACAGTCGGAGAGCCTTGGCCACCCCGACTTAGTAGCGGTACATTATCTATTTTGGTGGCGATGCGTGTACTCATCGATCCGGGGCTACACACTCCTTTTATTTCACGTAAGTATGTTACCTGCGAGTCGAGTACTCAGTTCCTTTGGGTTATGGCTTTGGGGGCCCTTTACCTTTCTGAGGAGAGTCCCACTATGGCCTGGCGGATCTTAAGGAGTAACTGTTTCCTGTGAGGTCAAGATATGGAGCAGTTTGATAGTAATAGATCTCGGGGTTGGATGTGATTCTTGGGATGGATTGGCACTTGAACTATGCTTTGATGGATTGTTTCATGAGGTGATCGCAAACGGTAGGGACTACGGTAGTAATCTTCTATGGAGAGACGGAGCGAGCACCCTCAAGGTTTGTTTGTCATTTGGTTTGTCATTGTCTTCGCCAGCCCGATATCTTGGTGTACTCGAGGAGGCGAGTTGGAGCATGAGAGGCATTTGGGTTTGGTGTTCTGAGCGTTAAAGGCGACATCGGTTGTATGCGAGTTCGACAAATGTGAGTTTTGGTTGAGCCGAGTGGGATTTCTCGGGCATGTGGTTTCTGCTGATGGCATTTATGTGGACCCTCGCGGAAGAGTAGAAGCGTGGCGGGTGGGAGCAACCCACTACGGTGGCAGAAGTGCGGAGTTTCTTAGGATTAGCGGGGTATTACCGCGGAGTTCACCAGAAGGGTTCTCAAAGATAGCGGGACCACTTCATGGGTTGACGGGAAAGGAGTTAAAGTTTGGAGTGGGCGACGGGTGTGAGGGAGGCTTCAAACGCCGGAAAGGAAAGGTTAACATCAGCCTGATGACGCGTGCCGGAGAGCTGACGAGTTCGAGGTTTACGACGATGCTTCATATTAGGGTTAGGTTGCGTGTTGATCTGACATAAAAGGGAGGGGATTACGTAGTGTATGCTTCCGGGATAGTTGAGAAACACGGTGAATTATCCTACCCATGACTTGGAACTTCTTTGTGATAATTTTCGCATTGAAACGATGGAGGCATTACTTGTGCGGGCGACGTCTTTGAATGTTACCGACCGCCGAAACGCCTAAATATTTGTTTGAAAAGAGTTAAACTTAAGGGGAGGTGGATGGAGTTACTTAAGGATTATGATTGCATTATTGACTACCATCCAGGTAAGGCGAATGTAGTGGCGGACGCCTTGAGCGGAGATCTCTGAGGCTCTTTGGCTTATATCGGACCATCTGACTGATTGATGGTGGTGCGCAGTTAGGTGTTGAGTTGGGGATGCATGTTTTGAGAACACTTTTGCTAGCACCCTTCGACCGATGCTGTAGATCAAATTCTCGAGGCACAACTAGAGATCCCTATTTGATGAGTATGAGAAGGAAGGTCGAAGAAGGGGAACAGTCGGATTTTGCTATTAGAGACGATGGAGCCTTGGTGATTGGTTCTGGGCTTTGTGGTGGCGGTGAAGAGTTAAAAGGGCGAGATAATGGAAGCCCATAGTTAAAACATCTTTATGCACCCCGGTAGTACCAAGATATACCGTACTCTGAAGGAATATTATTGGTGGTCAGGGATGAAAAGAGAGAGGTTCTTGTGTGTATCGAGTGCTTAGTTTGCCCGACAAGTAAAGCGAAGACAAAAGCCTTAGGACCTGCTGACCCTTACCCATTCGAGTAAATGGGAGCACATCTAGGATTTTGTATTCAAGCTCCCTCCCACAACTTAGAGACATGGCGTCATTTGGGTGTGGTTGATTGACTGCAAGTCGCACATTTCCTACCTATTCGTGAGAAGGAGAAGTTTTCCCCCGTAAACTAAATAAACTCTTCAAATCATATAGTGAGTCGCACTTGGTGCCAGCAAAGATCATTCCTATAGAGATCCACGATTCACCTCGAGGTTTCGTGGAAGAGATTGATGAAGCGAGCCAGGTCGTGTTGTTCTGAAAAGTACCACTTCACCCTCGCATCGACGGGCACCCAGAGACTTATTCAGACCTGCAGGATATGTCGAGGCCTGCGCGCATCAATTCAAGGACATTGGAAATGAACATCTACCTCGCAGTTCACACGAGTAACAACAAATATCACTCAAGCATTAAGATGTCACCTTACAGGTATCAGATGGAAACAATGTCGCCCATCATAAGGTCGAATGAGGGACTCGCGTAAAGGAAGCCACAGCTAGCCCCCGAGATCGTGATAAACGACAAAGGGACAAGGTTAGCCATTATATGCCAAAGCTGGGAAAGGTACTCATAAGATAGGCAAAAGAGTGCTATGCTGATAGTTAAGGAAGATCTTGAGTTCGAGGCCAAGATCGAAAGTGTTCAAGCTCTCCTCGAAGGGAAGTGTGGTACGCTGTGGAAGCGAGGAAGCTAAGTCCTCGCTGGCATCAACTTCAGATTTGGCTGGAGGATAGTCCATGGGCTGATTGACTGGGCCGAGGAGCTTTCTCGAGTTCATAATAAGTTTTCCATTATCTCCATGTTCCAAGTAAGCATATCCCGATCCTCACATGGTTGAGACACAGAGATCGAAACAGGATGCCCTATCCTACTATGAAAGCAAACTAACTAAGGTGATTCCGGGCAGAGTAGCTGGTAAGGAGCTTTGCAACAAGACAATATCCCTGAGTGAAGATTACGTGGAGAAACCACCTGAATGAGAGGCACCCGGAGCCAGAGGACCAATATGAGCCAGACTCTCATCTCTTCCACATGTATCAATTTGCTTGACGCAAAATTTTCTTTGTTGTGGGGTAGGCTGTAAACTAATCTGCACTAAATAATACGAGTTTTTAACACGTTTGACCAAGTTCGACCAACACTCCTGCATGTGGGCCCAAGTTCACTTTTCGAGGATGAATAGCTTTAAGTTAACTAAAGCACCATTTCTGAAAGCTCTTCGATACGAGTTCATAGATAGTGAACGCCAACCACTTTTACTGATAAAAAGTTACTGGCGCATGCAGAAGTTCAAACAAAGAAGACTTTACGAAATACCTAAGCCTTCCGTTTTGTGGTTTTACCGAAAAGCCACCCTAGGCCCTATATAAACATAACTTCGGGTGCCAAATGAAACCCTAGCCCCCAAAAACACCATCTCGAGCTCCAGAAACCCTAGAAAACTCTCCAAAATCGTGAACACCAGTTGGTCGTTCACTCCATTTACGAGCCGTGGAGTTTCTTCTTTGGACTAAAGGAGGCATCAACACGGCCAACCACTGCAACACGTGGCCGGCTGGGAAGCACGACCACGATCACGCCAGAGTTTCTGTGCCACCACTATCTGACGCTCCAGACGGGGTCGGCGGGCGCTTACGCACATCGGGTCACCGGATCTCTGGACTTTCCAAACGGCTCTGCGCCATTTTCCGCCAACCCATACCTCCCACACTCGGGACCCTCCTGGAACTACTGCGGGCCCCTTTCAGATTCTCACCGCTTTGAAAGTTGATTAAAAACAAAGTCATCAACGGCCGTGACGAAGTTTTTCAAATTTCATAAAGAATCGTTGGACCAAGGTAACGGTAATGGATGAAAGTTCCTGGTCTCTTGGGCTTTCCATGATATATGCTTTGTGACTTTGGACACGCTTTGTTGGTTTTCCATTTTATCATTTCGTAATTACCGAGAAGTTCGACTCAAAATCGAGTACCACCGTCGGGTTAGGCAAAATCGAGTCGGGATTAGCGGAATCGATGTTCTATGAATTATCGGGACGGCTCAATTTTGAGAAATTAGCTCCCCAATTTTGAGTATCGGGCCTATAGGGCACACCGTATACCCATCCTCGCCAAGGTCAAATTTAATGCTCATACCAAAATTACACTGAGGCCTTAGTGGGGCATCCCAATGTCATCGTTCAATTATCGGAGCCTAAAATGGTATTTTATTTATATTAAGGTGCAATTCGCCGCCGCTTCTGAGACGATCCCAGGAGTGACAAGACTCCGAGCAATTGTAGTCAAAGTGAGTGATTTATATGTTTTAAATGATTCGGGTATTATGTCGATATCTATCAGGATTAAATATTTTACATATATACCGCTTTGATCAAATGGTTATTGCATACAAATGTGATTGACGGTCTCATATAAAAACAAGTTATCATTTCATGTGAATTTTGTCAACATTTTAACTGCTTCGAAGTCAAATGAAGTTCGTGGGACGAGTCCGTGGTATTTCATATCTCAGTACGTATCGAGTTGTAAACCAATCTCAAAAACTATTGCTTTAAAAAATGGATCTCGAGATTTCAGGAATGACTCGATACTCGCATTGTTGGGAAAGTACATGTGAGTGCGGAACCACGTGATGGCCAGTTCACTCCTGTGAGGTTTATTAGTGCCACGCGGATGACCGTGTTTACCCGAGGTTTATTACCGCCACGTGACGCCGACGCGTCTACCTCGGCGCTATTACCGCCATGTGATGGCCGTGTAACCATAGGTTTATTAGTTGCCACGGTCGTGGAGGTCGGGCTACCGATGGTTTATGACGGGCACATGGCATGGCACGCTGTTGATTTTCAATATGCGGGCAACTATTTTAATACTTATGGTTACGGTGCATTTCATGGTTACTTTATTACATGGTGGCTATACATGCTTATGATCGGGCTTTATGTCAGGTAATACGCGCTCGCATTATAGTTTTCTTTAACATTGTGGTTCGCTAAATTGTCAGTATGATTTACATAAGATTGGACTCAAGTCATTTTGTGAAATGTTTCTAAACTGGGAAACTTTAAAAGATGGACTTGAGGTTTTGAGAGAAGAAATTACGTAAATAAAAAGTTAATGTTATTTTCTCCTTATAAACTATGCCACTCACTGAGATTTATTATCTCACACTTTTGTTTTAAATCCGTTCCTTAGGTCCAGACAGTTCGTAAGGCTTATTTCACGCCAGATTCGACACCGCTCTTCCCGTCACAACTGCCGTACACTATCAGATCTATTTTCGTTTTTGTTTTCATTGTGATTGACTTATTCATCTCTACTGCATTCCTAAATTCACAATACTCTTAATGCTCCGATATTCGTTCAACCCCTTTACGGGTCCTTATCTATATAGCGGGTCTTTATATAATTTGGGATATTAAATTAATGTACGTGGTTTACTCCCTCCCAGCGGAGTTCCACCGTGATCTCCCTAGTGGATCAGGATGCTGGGATTCCTATTAGGGCTGACCACCCCGGAAACTCGGGAGGGTATCCCGGGGTCGGTCCATCACACCGCCCAAACTCGCTTCCAAATGGGAAGTGTCTACATTCGTCGCCAGTAGCCGACTTTCGATGCTCGTAGTCGAAGAACGACCATAATATCGGGCTTTTAACAATTTTTACGATTATTTATCTTGATTGGTATCTTTACCTGTTAATTAAGTGATAAATACGGATGATGGTTATATTATGGATTTATGTTTAATTATCTAGATTAAAAAATCACAATTTTGGATAATAAATATGGAACAAGATATTAAAATTAATTCCTATGTTTTAATATAAATTATTTTCTCAAAGGGAATCGAATTTTACTAGTTTCTATTTATTAGTTTCAATTTTGTAAATTTTAATTCTATTTAGAATTAAAAACATATATATTAAAACCCTCATTCTTTCCTAAATAATCTGAGTAAGGTGGAATTTATCAAGTTTAAATCCCATGGTCTCCATCACTAGCTCAGAAGTGATACAAATTAATTAGTGTGTCGGGTTCTCGTACCTTCCTCCCTATCGAACCAATTGATTAGTGGACTCAATAAGCAACTTCCTAAGGAATAATTCACTAATTATTATCTTAACTACTTTCTCCATAAGGAGGATTCATTGTGGAATAAAGGACGTGAATTAAGGATGGTATACACTTAGCTATTAACAATAGTATCCTCTCCATCCGAGTCACTACTATTATTTATCTAAGTCATCTTATATTTAGTTTGTTTCGCATGTAATTGGCCGCTCTAGATAACAAGATTAATAGGAATTGGCATGTTTGAACAAATGTTAGATAGTAGACGCCCCTCCCCATCGAGGCATATATTCACTGTATTTAAAGCATCGGCGACCCATTTAGAAATTGCAGAGGGAAACCAATATTTAAAATTAACCAAAGTTAATATGCTCTTTTGAATGCTTTAGTCTATGCAGATTCTCGTGTTTTTATTATGCCACTTGCTATCATTCTCAAAGAAAATAAACTTGATGGAACTAATTATATTGATTGGAAAAGAAACCTAGATATTGTTTTGACTGCTAAGGATTATAAGTTTGTGTTCACGGACAACTGCCTACTAAACCTCGTGAAGGAACCTTAGAACTAGGAAGCGAACCTTATGAAGAAGTGGGTTAAGGGGCGATGAGATGTCGTGGTGTTATATTTTTTGGCTTCTATGTCAAATGTGCACGACATCGGCATCGGTCATGCCACGACCTATGATATGATGATGGACCTGAAATGTTTGGGGATCGAGACATTCCTGGCAGAAAGCGAAAGCGACTTAGTGATGGGGAGATTTATCTTCACATGGGCAATGCTATGAAAGTGGCAATTGTTGCAGTAGGAGATTACTATCTTAATTTTAGTAGAGAAAGATATTTATTATTAAAGGATTGTCTTTATGTACCTTCCATTTGAAGGAATTTGATTTTAGTTTCTAGTTTGGTTAAGGATGGATATTCGATTTTGTTTAATGATTATGTTATTATCAACTTGAATAAAGATTTATACGATTACGGTACGTGCGGACGATCTTTATATTATTAAGCACGATACTCCCATCAACTGACAAATGAAGTGAATAACACTAATGTTTTGCCATGTAGAGAAAGGAACCTTCCCAGATGAACTAAACATATCTTTGGCACTACGCTGCAGGTCGTATAAATAAAGCCGGATCTCGAGACTAGTTCGAGAATGGACGCTTTGGGTTCATTGGAATTGGAGGCACTCCGGTTTGTGAGTTCTTCTTAGAGGAAAATGACCCCAGACGGGCTTTTCACGACTAAAGGTTATAGGGCGAAGAGCAAAGCAAAATGTGGTTCACTTTTGATTTATGTGGACCCGTGACTATCCGGGCTAGGGTGGCTTTGAGTATTTTTATCACCTTCATTGATGATTACTCGAGGTATGGGTATATTTATTTGATGCGGCAGTCGAAGCGCTGAGAAATTCGAAGTATAGGGCGAGGAAACGGAGAAAGCGTCTTAATAAATCATCCCCGAGGACGTACGATCGTCGGTGGTGGCGGTACCTCTCTTAGGAGGTTTAGGGACTACTTGTCGGAAACCGAGGGATTACATCCAGGTTGTGCGCACCGGGTTTACCTGACAGGGAGAATGGTTGTAGTAGAGAGAAGGAATATGACTAGCATGGACGTGGTGAATCGATGATGAGGTTATTGGTTACCTAATTCCTTTTGGGGATATGCATTAGAAACTCTCTTATGGACATGGTAAGATCAATGATGAGTTATTCAGATTTACCTAATTCCTTTTGGGGATATGCATTAGAAACAACAGCTTACATTCTAAACTTGGTACCATCTAAGTCAGTACCTAGCACTCAATGAATTGTGGACGGTATGGCTTGTAGTCTAAACACATTCGACTTTGGGGTTACTTGACATGTCTTTGAAAGGAAAACACGAGATAAGTTGGAACGAGAACATAAGTTTGTTCCTTGTAGGGTATCTAGAGAACCAAAGATGGTTTGTTCTATAGTCGAAGGATTAGAAGGTCGTGTGTTAGCACCGATTCACGATTTGCTTTGGAAGAGGACGCTATGTAATGAACCCTGAAACCCGTAAGTAGAAATTGTTCTAGAAGAATTGAGAGGAGATAAACCGGTAAAGCTTCTTTAATACCCATGGTGCGAGAGGAAACACCCTGAGAAAGTGTTCTTGACATCCGAATTTTGCCTCGTCGTAGTGGGAGGATTGTTGAGGCAGCGTGTTGATGTTAAACCTTGTGATCTACCCATCAATATCGCCGGGTTACCTGACAGAAGAGCATGACCATGATGGTTTACAAGAATCAACATCTGCATAGCGTACCACTGATAGTGCATAGCCACAGGGAGTGTCTCGTCGTAATGGGAGGGTTATTCGTCAACCTTTGAGGTATACACTCTTGGGAGAGTCTTTTGATAGGATCTTTGATGAGCTAGATACTGATCCCTGTAATTATGATGAAGCACTTAAGGATAAAGATGCAGATCTTTGGAAAAAGGTTATGAAATCTGAGATGCAGTCCATGTACTCCTAATCGGGTGCGGGATGTATGGAACCACACGAGAAGGGATAAAAACCCGTTGGATGCGAAGTGGATACATAAGAAAAGAGAGGACGACGGTAAGGTTGAAAACTTTTAAGGCTAGGCTTGTATGAGAGAGTTTACTCGAAAGGGATCGATTATGAGAAACTTTTTCGCCGATAGCCATGCTTAAGTCTATCCCAGGATTCTCTTATCCATTGCGGCTCATTTCGGCGATGAAATTTGGCGAATGGACATAAAAACTTTGCATTTAAATGGGAATCTTGATGAGTGCATCTATGATGCAACCGAGATGTGGTTTCATAGTAAAGGGCGAACACATGTTGTGCGAAACTTAAAGAGATCCATTTATGGACTTAAGCGAAGCATCTAGATCTTGGAAGACTACTTTGATCAAGAAAGCGGATTAAATCTTATGGTTTTGATTAATGTCTTGATGAGGTCTGTGTGTCTGGAGTGTGATGGGCGTGGTGGTGTTCTTAGTGTTATATATGGATGACATCTTACTCATTGGTAACGATGTGGGGGTATTATCTTCAGTTAAGGTATGGTTATCCAACCAGTTTGATATGAAAGACTTGGGAGAAGCTAGTCACATTCTTGGGATTAAACTACACGGGATCGTGCGAGAAATGTTAGGCTTATCCGCATTTGCCTGTGATCGAATTCTAACGTTTGGTATGCG
This sequence comes from Tetrastigma voinierianum, assembly GCA_016808115.1. Lineage (NCBI taxonomy): Eukaryota > Viridiplantae > Streptophyta > Magnoliopsida > Vitales > Vitaceae > Tetrastigma > Tetrastigma voinierianum. The sequence goes on along the minus strand of JAEQBH010000913.1, from coordinate 545,422 downwards.
AGGATTCCCGAAAGGTTTTCTTCCTTTTCGGACATGGAATCACTCTATCCGAAAGGACCGGTGTCCCCGAAACACCTGATGATATAGAGAAGATGAAGCGATTCCTTATGCATGCGCGGTAAGGAGCCTTATGTATGCAATGCTTTGCACTAGACCTGACATTTGCTTTGCTGTTGGCATGGTCAGCAGATATCAGTCTAACCCTGGGCAAGAACATTGGACAACGGTAAAACATATAATTAAGTATCTGAAAAGGACTAGAGATTATATGTTAGTTTACCAGGCAGACAATCTAGTACCTTTAAGGTATATAGACTCAGACTTCCAGTCAGATAAAGATTCTAGAAAGTCTGCCTCTGGTTATATGTTTACCTTAGGGAGTGGAGCCATAAGTTGGAGGAGTATTAAGCAATCTTGCATTGCTGATTCCACCATTGAGGTTGAATATGTGGTAGCCTCGAGAGGGCGACGGGGCTTGGTTGTTTCGAAGCCTATTGGATTTAGGAATGGTTCCTTGATGAAATTGCCTATTACGCTTTACGTGATAATGGTGGAGGCGATTGCTAACTTCAGAAAGACCTAGGGCCCGTAAGAAGGAAAGCACGTAGAGGCCCTTGAAATATCATTCGATTAGAATGTGTGTCTGCAGAGGAGATGTGTGGCATCATGGCTTTGAGTCTAAGTGGGAGGTGGGGGCTATATATACTAAAAAGCCATTTTATTGTTATGGATGTTTATTTTATTTTAATAAATTATGTTATTTCATTTCAATGAGAATCGTAGAGCTATCTTTGCATTTAATATTATGCGTACGTGTCTTTTATTCTATAGTAGATGATTTGGTGTGTAGAGTTCGGCTTACTCACAGAAGATCAAATAATCGGTTCTTGTGGAATATAAACTATTGGTTTTACGGTCCCCAAATGGAATTTGACACACCATTGGTAGATTGTGGCTGCAGAGCTTGATGGAGTGCGTGCTTAGCTACGAGGAATGACTTAGTTCGACTTCTTATCTTTATTACACTTCGTGTGTATTAAAAAGCGAGGACGACTTGGGAGCTGGTAACATCTTGACACATAAAATAATTAATACCTCATGATTATTATGAATACTACTACTCTTAATCTGAGATAGTGTAGACACGTACATTTATTGTTGGTTATTTTGATTCATAAAGAGTGAGATCTTTATAGATCAATAATCTTGGTGAGTTGGATAATTGCATTAATTGTATAGTGAATATTAATTATTAATGGAATCCACGTCCTGTTAATTGGATTGATGATACCCCCTTGAGGATACTTATAAGTTTTGATTATGTCAAGCCCTGCAGGTGGATTTTTAATCAGATATATCAAATAAATTAAGTGGAAGGTCTTAAGGTGATTATCAGATGTTGATTAAATAAAGCGTCCGGTAATTTAATTTAATCAACGAAGTCATCACTAACAATCTTAACATGGGAGATTAATAAGTATTTAATAACAAAGGGCTTCCGAATTATACTTTTCGAATAAGTGAGGGAGTCTGATTATGATTCTTTGAGTGGAGTGGAATTATAATTAATGTAAATAAGTTATATATTTTACATTGGGAGCCCGAATCTTATTTGCCTTTTAGGTCCCTACGACTGTTGCCCAGTACGTGTTGGGCGACCTGCGAAGTAGTGGAAAAAACCTAGAGGCCGGCGAGATCGAAGGAGGCACGAAGAGAGCCTTCCCTGCTTCTCGTTTAGCATTGGGAATCTGATAAAAGGCTTAGAGGATCAAGTAATATGCTGTGAATCATTTTTTTGAGATCAATCGAGCCAGTCTACAGGTATGGATTCGAACTGTATCCTCATAGCTTTATTCAGATTGTGTGTTTTTGTTTTGTAATCTGTACGCACTATCACCATGTTCATGGGAATTTCGATCCCTACAGGTGATGGGACAAACAAAGAAAAACTCATAGAGAGTGAAAATGACTGTTTGAAGGAAGGCAATCATTTTGGGATGTCTTCAACATAAAATGGAGTTTTGGACATATCTAAATTATTTTTAAAAAAATTCCTAAAATAAGTCGAAAATAAAAATAATGCTTAAACTAATGCGTCTTAACCACGTCGGCATACACAACAACAACGTCGCAGTCACTGACTGAGGCATTTAACTTTTAAAAATAATTACAATGTCGAGTCACTGACTGAGACATTATCGTTTTAAAAATTAAGGCACTCTTTTCTTCTTCCCCATTTGCTATTTCTTCATTTTTCTCCTCCGCTCCACCTCTCCTTTGACTGTTAGGGCTAGTTTTCCTATGCATTTTGAGCTTCATCCTACTTGCTTCTCTATTATGATCACTGCATTCCTCCTCCACAACAGGTAACCTACTTTGACTTCGTTTTTAAGGGCTATTTGGGTACCTTCACAGCAGCTACTTTATTCTAAGTTTATGATTGCTATAGCTTAATTGCTATAAATATATATATATATATATATATATATATATATGTATATATATTTTAATTTTTAATTTTTAATTTTTAATTTTTTTTTTGTTGTTGTTTCTGTTAGAAACATTGGCTATATAGAGTTAGGCTTCATGTGCTGACTAGGCTTTTGTTAATTTTTTGTTTTATATAAGCTTCTATTTTATGTTTTCTTTTTGGGAATAATTAAATCTCAATTAATATTGTTTTACTATTACATGGAGGACTAGGATTAACTTTATACTTTTGAGAACCTAATCAATGGTGTGGTTCGACATATTGAAGTTGTTGTTAGTGATATGCTCTAGCCTAGTGGCATATACATTGTCATTATATGTTTATATACATGAGGCATTTATCATTTTATCTTGTTATTTAAATTGTGGTTTAACTTGAAAAAATAAGATCCTTAAATGGTGGCTAAAACTTTATGTCATCAAGTATGTGACTTGATAAGTGATATAAGGCATAAGAGCACTATTCTAAATAGACCATAGTCGATCGTTATTGTGGGAATAATAATGAAGTAAGACTTATGTTTTCTGAGAAAAGACCACGTTTTGCTGGTAATGGACATAAAATGTTACTTAGAACATAAATACATGTTAAGTTCATGTTATTGGACTGACCCACTATGAGAATGTAACACCCCGAAATATACCCTAGTAGTTTTTGGACTTGTTTAGGGTATATTATAAGCTAAATATGAATTTTCGGAAATAAAAATTAGAGACCCGAAATGAATATTCGAGGAACGAGGCAAAGTAGGTCTTTTACCACTTTAGGACATAAAAGCCATAAAAGCATAAGATTATATGTGTTATTGGAAGTGAGGAAGATATGAGTGAATTAGAATATGGCATAATTTGAATTTCAAAGGGGAGAGCAAGGGCTAAATGCAAAAATAAAGACTTAAAACAAAAAAATAGGATTTTCCTTGTCTTGGCAAACATGGCCTTAACTCAAAAGTTGGATTTAAGACCAAAATTGATTCTCATTTGAAAAGGAGACAAGCGAGTAGAGAGAGAGAGGAGGGGAAAAGAAGAAAGAGGAAGAGGAAGAAGAGAAGAAGAGAAAGAAGAGGGCTTGAATCGAAGCAAAAGGTATGGAACTAACCTTGGATATATGAATTCTAGTATGGAACTTTGGTTTGTATGGATCACACATGGAATTTTAAAGGCTGTATGGTGAATATATTATCTCCAAAGCTGGTTTGATAAAAAATTGTATCCAGCGGATTAGGTGAAAATAGGGTTGATAAAACCGCGTATGGTGAATGTCCAGAGAATCCTCTCTTTTAGGATGGATTCATGGTTAGTGAGAGTCTTGAGTTAAGGTTTAGAATAAACCCTAACTAAGCTTATCATGTTTGGTTTGTGCCTGGGTCTTAACCCATATTAGAATGGTTTTTGAAGTGATTCATGAAGAATTTGGAAGAAAGATATCCATTGAAGAGGTGGTATGATAGGAGTATAAGATGAATTTAGGGAATGATTTTTGATGTGTGTGGGAAGTATAAGAGTGATCCATGGATGAAGGCATCAAGGAGAAAGGCACGATACGGGCATTCCGCGGTGATGTGTGCCGGTACACTTTAGAACATGTCTGCAGGTACACTTTATGTTGGTCATTTTGGCGATGTCAATGCTAGGTACACATTAAGGATGTCACCGATACGCCTGTTTACACAGTTTTCCAATTTTGATCATTTTTTGTATTTTGGCCATAACATGCTCATTTATTATCAGATTTGAGTAATTCAAGTGGCCAATTAAAATAGACTTCAAGGAGAACCAGACATAAAGAAATAGGCATTGTCAAATTCTGGCTCTAAGTGGCCCAAAAATTCACTCAAAGTGGGGCCGTGTGCAGGCATAAATTATGGTTCGGTTTTGATCATAAAGTAGTCCGGGTTGTTTGAGGACGTGGCAGTTCGGTGCTCAAGATTGATTCAGTTGGAATAGAACCCTTAGCACCTTAGATTTAAATAGTACGAAACTAGTGTCCAAAAATGAAGTTTAATACCCTAAAAAAATGAGTATTTATGAATGAGTATACACATGTGAATGGTAGACATGAATAGTATTTATGAATGAGGTATACATAAATGGTATACGTGAATGAATATGTGAATAAGTATATGAAATGAGCACATGAATGGTATGTGAGATGAATATATATGAATGAGCATATGAAATGAGTACGTGAATGAGTTTATGAAATAAGTACATAGATTGATTATGTCTTTGAAAAGATAATACGAAAATGATTGTGGAATTGAAATGTGATATTTAAAAACCAAATGATAATGAATGATGATAAAGACGGGATTCATTGAACGAAATCCGTCATAAATGTGAATTAATTGATATATCGAATGGAAACGCGACGGGATTACCTGGCACGACATCAGATCATAAAGGCACCGAGAATTTTCAATGTCCACTTGGCGGGATGCCATCGGTGGCATCGTCGTAATGGCGTATGGCATTGAAGAAATGTCCCGCGGCGGGGATGCGGCAATCGACATCGGAATCTTGATGGCGTATGGCATTTAATTAGTACCACGATGTCGGGATGCGCAAAGCGACATCACGTCATGATGGGAGAATCGAATAAATGATACCACGTGTCGGAATGCACCAAACGGCATCCATCATGATGGGGCTTCGAATAAGTGATACCACGTGTCGGGGATCTGCCGGCGACGTCGTCATGATGGGAGAACCGAATAAATGATACCACGTGTCGGGATGCACCAAACGACATCCGTCATGATGGGAAAATCGAATAAATGATACCACGTGTCGGGATGCATCAAAAGCGACATTAGATCATGGCGGAAGGCAGAATAAATGATACCGCGATGGCCGGGATGCACCGCGGCATCCGTCATGATGGGAAAATCGAATACGATGTCGGGATGCACCAAATGGCATCCGTCGCGGTGGGAGAAATCCGAATAAATGATACCCGCGTGTCGGGATGCACCAAAGCGACATCCGTCTTGATGAAGAAGCCAGAGCTTAATGATACCGTGTTGGGATGCACGCAACACGACATCGTCATGATGGGAGAACCGAGCCAATGATCTGCGTGTCGGAATGCCAACGATCGCCATGATGGAATAGAAGATCGTAAATGTATAAACACATTAGAATGTGATAATAAGGGTGAAGAGATTCATCAGCTTGAATCGAGTCGAAATTGTGAATTGAATAGTCAAGGTGAAATAGCCAACATTGACGAGTGTAATGGGATTGTTATGAATATGCTTAAATCTCATGAATTGATTGTGAAATGAATTGTTGCATTGAGAATGCATGATATGATATGGTAAATGATTTGTATATTGAAAGCATGCGAAAATGAATAGCATGAGTATAAGTGGATACAAAGGCATTATTTGAAAAATGCATGTTAATAGTATGTTATGGGTCTTTTGAATTTGTAAATGGTCATGGGATTGCAGAAAAGTGCTTTCGCTTAATTAAGGTCCTAAATGGAATAACATAAAATAACACATTAGATCAGTGAAAAATCTTACGGTTTTGAAAAGCTCTAATAGGATTAGGGCGTTGATGTTCGAGAATCCAGAATTACGGGTTCGTAATTCTTGTGTTTAGAAATCGATTAGGAGCGTTCGACTTAAGATTAATTAGTAGGACGTACATATTAAGTATGAGCTTTTCTGATTCTTATTAATTACATATTAAGTATGGGCATTACAAATTCTTATTAGTGAGATGTTACATATTAAGTATGGTTACATATTCTTATTAAATGGTGAGACGTACATTAATGTTTAGAACATTAAGAATGGCTGCATTCTGATTGTTCTTAATGGAGTAGGACAATTACACATTAATGTTAAACATTAAGAATGAATGTTCTGGTGTTCTTGTCAGTAAAACTATTACATTAATGTTAGAACATTAAGATTGGTACAATTGCAGTTATTACACATTAAGTAGGATTGTTCCCAAATTAATGATGGTTTGTCAGTTAAGAAGTAATCTAACATTGGTGAATGACCCATGTATGGTGTGGTGTGATTAATGATCGGGAGAAATTTCAAGCGATGGCTTTCTCTTTAAGCTAGTAAAATGGTTTACGTTTCAAGGCGCCCTTGTTATAGTCAGATGTCACTCGTAGCGCATGAAACTGTTTATGTGACTAACGTTGCAATTGAAAGACCATATTCATGTCGATTGTATTGCTTAATATTGTTTATATTCAATTTGCATGGTGCATGTCATGGCCCTTAGTTGATGTGATTGGCGGGTATTAATTATGGTTGTAATTTTCACCATCGACTGTGTTGTTAATTTTTATTGACACAACATATGTGTCTCTTTTTCATTATATTAGCATACGACCTGCGTGTCGTTGTTTTTATTGACCTGACATGTGTCTCTTTATTATTTTAGCATAAAATAGCATGATCGCCACTTGTAATGAAGAAGAGCCGAAGAATGGAGGCGGATTCGTTCTTGGAGACACAAGCCCGTAAAGCTAGGTATTGGTAAGGTAATCATGCATCTCCATATTGGCTTATGGAATCACCTTAGGAAATGGGCCATGACATGTCACATTTACATTTATGCTTCTCAATGTTGCTTGTATGATGTGTATTATGTTTATAAAGTTTGCCTAACAACTGATAATTTCATACGCAAAAATATTAATCATAAAATGCCTTCCATAATTTAACACTTGTCGATACTTCGATGGATCTGTGTAGTTTACCTTTACAGCGGGGATGTATTGGGCCATCTTAGGAAGACATGATGGATAATGGTGATATCAAGTAATATTGAATATGGTTAGACTTAACTAGGCTATCATAACGGTTTTTGGAGCTAAGGGCATAAAGGAAAAGAGTTTTCTACCTAGTTAGCAAGTTTAAGTGTTATGACAAAAGTTAAGCGAATTTAAAGTCAAAACGTGGATTTTCACCCACTAAGAAACTATAAGATTGTTTGTGTTAATTAAAGTTATTAATTTTAATTAAGGATATTAAAGACCTCATTTATTAAAAGCTTTTGCATATTTTTGTATGCGAGACTAATGACATCGAAACAACACATCAACATTTACTCTACGTCACGTCATGAAGGAAAAACTTAATGGGATGACTTCCTCGATTGGTCTCGAGGGTGAGGTTGTCCTTAAATAAGAAGAGGAAGATGTATGTTCTTGATAATGAAATCCCTAATGAACCTCCGCATTAACACAAATGCAGCAGGGATGCCATGACATTGAGACAGAGGAGGAGGAGGAAGAGGAGAAGGAGGAGGAAGAAGAGAAGAAGTTGAAGCGAAAGAAGAAAAATGACTGGAGGACAACACGTCTTATGCCTGACCGTGAATCTTCGAGCTTGAGAACCAATTTGAGGAAATGGAGGCATTTGATATGATGGTGCATCTGAGGAATGTTCTAAAACAGAAACGTCGAAAAGCTTGAAGGTTTACAACCACCCAGCATTGATCACTTTGCAAGATGACTCGACACCGATGAATTGCACATGTACTAAAGATGAAGGGTCTCAGTGATCGACTTGACCAAGGGTTTGGTGCTCTTTATTAGTCATGAGTTGACTACGATATGATTCAGGTTCATTACACGAGATCTTATGATCATTGCTAGAACTACAATATGCACCATGGCAAAATCTATTGCGAGTTACATGGAAAGTTAAAGAATATTTGAAAGCGAACATTGAAAAACCAATCTAGTCTTATGGTTTAGAAAGGGGAAGGCATGAAAGAAAGAAAGGAAGGCGAAAGCAATAAGGCGAAAAGGCAAGGGCAGTCGAAGCCTAAGGCGAAAAGCAAAGCGCGAGGAGAGTTTAGCTTCTTACGTAATGAACAAGGTCATTAGAAGAGAAATTGTAAGCTTCCGCGATCGAGAAGAAAAAGAATGGCGAGCTACCGCCGGTGTTATGTTATAAATTATTTGTCGTCGCTTCATGGGTATTAGATCTTGGATGTCGGATCTCATTGTAATATCATCTTAGGAACGTGAAGCGATAGATCATTTTAAAGCAGTGGACTACGAGCGGGAATGGAAGCCAAAGTTCTTGCGTCAAAAAAGCGAGTTATAGATTTGACATTTTTATTGATTTGTTTTTCAAACCAAGAAGGAAATTATTGTATCGGTGCATCTTATGGAAGTAGTATTGTTTCTCAGTTTGCTTTGTTTAGGCGATGGATGGATTCACTTTATTATTAAGAATAATATTTTCTCCATCTATAATACCTTTATTTTTATCAAGAATGCTCATTTATCCCAATGGTCTCTACGATTAATTTGAACGAAACCCACATCTATAACATCGATACTAAGAGGTTCAAGTCCAATGACTTGAATCCCGACCTACGGCATTGTCGTTTGGGCCGTAATGAATGAGAAGCATCTTGAAGCTCTATCGGGGATGGGCTAATGCATTCATTTGACTTAGAGATCATTTGAAGCATGTGAATCTTGTTCTTAGGCAAAAATGACCAAGAGCTCCACTTCTTTGGAACCACAGTGAGGGCTATGACTTATTGAGGCCTTATATACAGAGATGTTTATGGACGATAAGCTCAGTACTAGAAGGGGTTATCGGTACTTCATTACTTTTACCCGATGACTTTAGTAGATATTGTTAAAATCTACTTAATGAGGCGTAAGTGCGAATCATTGAAAAGTTGAAGTATTTAAGAATGAAGTACAAAATCAGCTTGGAAAGAATATCAAAACACTTATATTTGATCGAGGTGGTGAAAATATTTGGCGAAATTTCGATGATCATCATGAGTTGTGGGATGATACTCCACGACTCACTCCCACAGGCTAAAATGGAATGATTATTATTTGAAAGAATCGGGCACTATTAGATATGGTTGATGCATGATGAAGTCGAACAAATCTTCGATATCCTTTTGAGGATGGCACGTAGAACTCTTGTGTTCTTATTGAATAAATTCCAGCGAGCGGTTGAAAACACCTTATGAGTTATTGAACTGGCGATACGGTTTGTCTTTTTCTCGAGATTTGGGGTTGTGAAAGAAAACATGTAAGCGTTAGGCTTCGATAGCTAGGATCAAATCACGATAAGTGCTTATTTGTGGGGTATCCGAAAGGAAACAAAAGTGCACTAACACACATCAGTAAGAACAAAGTGTTTGTTGCTTTCGTAATGGAGTCTTTTGGAAAGAGATTTTATTTCCAAAAAGTGGAGTGGGAGTAAAATCTTGAGAAGTTCAAGAACCATAAGTTGCCACCCAGACCTTCATGGAATTTCTAAAGACTCACGACTGGTTGTTGGTGGAAGGCATCTTGCACAAGGCCCACGAAGGTCGATGGGTTTCATTGCGCAGGCCCCGAGATATGGTTTCGTAATTGCGACAAAACCATGAAGCTTGTGGATCAGAATGAGACACAAACCATCATGAGGCAATGATGAGCCCAGTTCTAAAATGGCTTCAAGCCATGAAGTGCGAGATGCAATCTCAGTAATGCGATAACGGGTTTGGAATTTGGTTGATCCTGAAGTCTTAAAGATCATTGGTTGTAGTGATTCATAGATCAAACATGATACAGCCTTCAAGTCTGAAACATTTGCAAAAGGTTTCAAACAAACTCATGGTATTGACTATGATGAGACCTTTTCACTGTCAAATTATGCTTGTAATACATTAGGATTCTTCTTCTTGTATTTGTGTACTATGATTATGAGATTTGGAAAATGGATGTCGAGAAACAAGCGTTTCTTAATGAAACACTTGAGGATGTGCATGACATGACACAGGGGATCCCTAAGTACCCTAATAGGGTGTGTAAAGCTTCAAAGATCCATTTATGGATTAAAATGAAACTTCACGAAGTTGAATCTTCGTTTTGATGAGCTATTAAGAGAGTTTGGCTTTATGAAAAATGAAGATGAGCCTTGTGTATACAAGAAGGTTAGTGGGAGTGCAATTGTCCTCTTAGTCTTTGTGTATGTGGGCGACATCTTACTCATTGGAAATGACATCCCCTACCTTGTAGAGTGTCAAGTCTTGGTTAGAGAATTGTTTTTCAATGAAGACTTAGGCGAAGCCGCTACATCCTAAACGTAAGATTTATAGAGATATATCTCAGCGGTTACTCGGCTGAGTCGAAGTGGGTACATAGACAAAGTGCTAAAGAGGTTTAGCATGAAAGACTCCAAGAGAGGTTTCTTCTTGTGTCTCTCATGGCATTAAGCTCGGTAAGTCTCAATGTCCCGACCACGAAGGACGAGAGAAGCATGGATAAAATCCCATATGCTTTGGCTATTGGTTATATCATGTATGCCATGCTTTGCACCCGACCTGATGTCTCATGTGCTTAAGCATGACAAGTAGATTCCAGTCAAATCTAGGTGAATGTCACTGGATAGTAAAGAATATCCTTAAGTACTTGAGAAGAACCAAGGATATTTTTTTGATCTATGAGTGAATGAAGGCGAGCTAGTTATAAGTGGTTATCTTAGATCTTTGGTTTTGATCGGCTTAGATGACTTTATCGCAATCTGGTTTTGTGTTTTGTTTGAATGGAGGTGTTGTGGTGGAGAAGTTCAAAGCGAGAACCGCATTGGCCGATTTACTATAGGTGAGTACATAGGCACCTCGGATGCAGCCAAAGAGGCAGTTTGGATCAAAATTTTCGTTTTTAGACTGGGTGTTGTTCCTAGCATTACAAACCCGTTGGGCGTCTATTGTGACAATAATGGAAATTTATTGCTCAAGCCAAGGAGCCTAGGTCACATCAACGATCCAAACACATACTTAAGCGTTTCCACCTCATTCGTGAGATCATTGAGAGAGGAGATGTTAAGATATGTAGAGTTCATACTGATGACGATGTTGCTGATCTTTTGACTAAACCTCTTCCACAGTCAAAGCATGATAGTCGTACTAGATCGATAGGCATTCGATTTATGCACGATTGGAAAAACTAGGGCAAGTGGGAGATTGTTAGTGATATGCTCTAGCCCAGTGGCATATACATTGTCATTATATGTTTATATACATGAGGCATTTATCATTTTATCTTGTTATTTAAATTGTGGTTCAACTTGATAAAATAAGATCCTTGAATAGTTGGCTCCACTTTATGTCATCAAGCATGTGACTTGATAGTAAAACCTTAAGGCATAAGAACATTATTCTAAATAGTCCATAGTCGATCGTTATTGTGGGAATAATAATGAAGTAAGACTTATGTTTTCTGAGAAAAGACCACGTTTTGCTGGTCATGAACATAAGATGTTACTCAGAACATAAATACATATTAAGTTCATGTTATTGGGCCGACAGCTATGAAAATACTACATGGATTATGTCATCGGTATTTTCGTGTAGTAGTGGTATTTAAAGTCCTTCGACTGAATTCACCATGGATTCCTACATGAGGAACTTCGTGTATTGATGTAGCTGGTAGCGTCTTTAACGAGGATGGTAATACGAGGCTATGGTTGGGTGCGAGTAAAATCATGTGGAGGAATGTGGTGACTAGTGAAGATTTGTCCACGCTCTTAATTGAGTGAGATGTCTATTGGCCTCTTGATAAGTAAGGCGAGAAATGCATGGGTGCTCAGTGATATTGATAGGAGTTATCAATATCATTTGTTTGGTATTATACTTGAGAATCGAACGTTAAGTTATATAAAGATGACTTCATCCGTACTTTGATAGCTATCGAGATATCGTGTGACAAAGGACTAATATCTCATACTATGGTAAGGTTTTCGAGTCATCGAATTCACTTGATTTGGGTAGTTATAATGTCTTGCTAGAGACCCGATTATAACTTGTGGGCTTAGAATATGATTTGGGCCATTGCGACATTGAGTGAACCTATAAGTCCTGAAATAAAGAATGAACATAATGGGATGTTAGAAAGACTCTCTCTTTGTATGATTAAGCCCAAGCCCAAGCCCGAGCCCATTAACCAGTTAATGGAATTTGGTTTAAATTCGTTTTAATAAAAGGGTTTGGGAGGCTTGATATAAATATGGGGTTTATCATCTAAAAGAATATGGTTCTTTTGAAGTGGGTTTTTTGAGAGAGAATTCTTTTTAGAGTTTTGGAAGACACAAAGGTGTCTTTGGTTTTGTGGGACAAAGACCTATCATAAGGTGCTAGCACATCCATCCCATCCGTGCTTGGATTCGTATGGATACCTTTGGGGTGTTTGCACCTTTGCATGCGTCTTAGCTCGTTCTTCTTTGGATCGTTTCTATTTATGTTTAGTGTGTGTGTGTTCAAGCAAATCTGCACTAGTCGAAAAGGATTCGGTCTACAAGAGGTAAGGTTTGGATTTCCTTGATTTATTGTTTAGTTTCATCAAACCGCTTGGATCCTGATGCAGTTCAGCGTTAAAATTTTTATTTCCGCTACGTTTTCTTATCGCTGGATTCCAATAGTTGCGTCTGCTTTAACAAGGTTAGTGTTAAAATTTTTAATTGAGGGAGCTTGTGTATTCACCAAGTGTTCCTACCTCATTTAAAGTGAGGAACCACCATTTATTTATATGATAAACAAGTACATAATCCTAGGTTCGATACCTTTAATTTACCTAGTGGTAGTTCTTGCGAGGTGGTTGGCACCTTGACGTTTGGATTCCTTTGGAAAGTCCTAAAGGGCTTGACCATGGAAGGTCCCACAATTGTTTAAAAAGAAATTTATGAGAAGATTCTTATAGAAAAACCAACTATAACTATTCCTGGTTTAGCTTCTTAAATGGTCCTCTTTTATATAGTTACTCATTATAGGCCAACTTTTTTAGAGCATAGTAGATTACAACATACCACTATAATCAATTGTATTGTTAGATCGTGCATGTTACAACGTACCACTATTTCAGGTTAGGAAAATTTATGTAATCAATTTATGTAATTCCTTCTAGTGGTAATGGTTGGTAGTGGGGGAAGACTAGGTAAAGGAAAAAGAAATCGCTAGTTTGTCTTTTAGGGTCACACCTACCACTTCATCACATCAACTACCTAGGACCATAACATTTAGTACATCTAGCATTGTACTACACTCACTTGAAATGTTATACCGAGCATCCCCCCATTCAAATTTTCCTTAATTGCAACTTTGAAACTAATGACTTTATTTTTCTTTTCTTTTCTATCACAACTGTTTTTTACTACATGTGTTATTTGAAAATTGTTTTCATTATATGAATTAAGTGATTTATGTGATGTATATTTTTTATACATATTTTCATTATACCTAGTATGAACCGAGGGGGCCTATTTGGTTCATAGTTTTTGTAACTATTGGCATTCAACTTGGTGTGTTTGTTTTGTAAGACAAATTTGGTAATGATATTATCTTATGAATGACATTTTGTGTAGGTAAATAATGTGTGACTTCATTATTCCCGTCATATGTTTTTATAATGGAAAAATCTAAAAAACTGAAACAAATGTGAAATATGTTGGGAACAAAGCTGTATTGAGCCTTTGGATGTACCGATTAATTGCACGTATGATCAGTTGTTAGTTATGATATACTCAATGACAGATATTGATAAATAAATGTTTAAATTAGTCCTCACTTGTAAGTATCCCTTGAAAAGCGGAAATAGATTCTACATATATAACCTTGATCATATGGGATAATATTAGTGTATATCCCAATGTTGAAATTAGTAAACCTGGCCAGGTGAGGAAATTGAATTGTATCTTTAGTTAATGCTTGTTAAGCCACAAGTGAATCAATCAGTTAGTACTTACATAGATTTATTACTTCGAGGAAATAGTAACGTTGAGGAATTTAATTATGGGTGTGGGCCTAGTAACGCTTCAATGAATGTGGAGGTGGATAGATGTGAAGTAAATGAAGATGATCAAGATTGTGAAGATGACGGAGGTAATGAAGATGTTGACGATGAAAGTGATGGAGATGAAGATGTTCAAGTTGATGGACATGTTCCGTCTTTTTTAACTATTAACCAACTTATGAAGAATGAGCAAGGGAGATATCTCTTTGTGGATGTGTCAAGTTGTGATGTCTCAAATAACCTAAATCTCGAGGACACAGATGAGAGAGGAAATGTTAATTATTACTTAGCACCATCACCTTAGTTTGAAAATGTGGAAAACTTTGGTAATGTTGTTTCAAGTGACTGGACTTCATGGGTGAACTATAAAACCACAAACTCAAGTGGAGAATTTGTAGTTGGCCAAGTTTTTACCCAAAGCTCTCGTGTATGTTGTGTTGTTGTACTTAATAAAAAGCACACCAACAAGTATGTGGTTGTTGCATCTTCAAAAATGTTAGCGTTAAGATGTAAGAAGGCCGAGGAGTGTCAATATACATGGAAGCTTCAGGTTGTGAAAGACACATTTTAATCAATAAGTATAGTTAACACATTTGTGCCAATCCTTGCTTGAATCGGGACCATCAACAATTAGACTACAACTTAGTTGCTGATCATATCAAGGCAATGATTAAGGCACAATTCACTTTGTTAGTAGCTGCTATCCAAGCAACCATTATGGAAAAATTTGGATATGAAATATCATACAAGAAGGCCTTGGTTGGAAAACATAAAGTGCTTACAATCTATTTTGGGACTCATGTCACATGCGTAATTGCTAATGCTTTTCATGAGCATTAGGAGCAAAATAAATCATGGATGTGTTGTAATTTGGAAAACATTTGACATTCATATGCATAACACCAAGGTATTTCAATGTGATTTCTAGGTGTTTCATCCATCTATTGAAGGATTCAATCATTGTCGGCCCATATTGACTATTGATGGTACACATTTGTTTGGGAAGTATAAAGACACGTTAATGATTGTTATGGGCTATGATGGAAATAATTAGTTGTTTTCATTGACATTTGCTATTATAGAAGGAGAGAATATTGATAGCTGGGGATAGTTCTTGGCATATATTAGAAACAAGGTAACTCAACGGATGAGCCTTTGTGTTTTATCTGACATACATCTAAGCATTGTGCGTAATGACTGGCGTTCATTCGTTAGATTCGAACTATATGCATATCATAAGATTTGCATATGTCATCTTGCAAGCAACTTTATGTATGGATTCAAAGATAAAATCTTAAAGAATTTGTTGTGCAGAGCAGCTTTAGCAACTGGAGTTGAAAAATTCAATAAGCATATGGATACAATTAAGAGAATTAATTTAGAAGCATAACAATGGTTGGAGGCAATCCCTCGTGAGAAATGGGCACTTTCACATGATGAAGGTCTAATATATGGGATAATGACTACAAACATGTCTGAGGTTTTCAATAGTGTTCTTAAAGGAGCTCGGAACTTACCCGTAACTGTATTGGTTCAATTGACCCTTTTTAGGCTCAATAGCTACTTTGTTACAAGAAGAGAACAAGGTTATAACATATTGACATCATATGAGCAATATACTCTATATGTTGGTGCTAAGATTAAGGCACATGTAATTAAAAATGGATCATTTGAGATTGTTCTTTACAATCACAACCAAGGACGATTTCATGTCAAGTCAAAGAGAGGTTGAACACATCACCTCAACTTATATGACTATAAATGCACTTGTGATAAGACACTTATATATGAATTTCCTCAGAGTCATATTACAATAAAGATATTAGTTTCGCTCGTGATTTTCGATCATTCGTTTAAGGCTACTACAATCTCAATTGCATTTCATGCGATACATGGCAACCTTATTCCATCCCATATTCGATGAATATGAATGACCTCCTTTATGATGATCCAACCATTATGCCTTATGAGTCAAATGAAACACATGATGTGGATGTCCCCAATCAACCCGTTTGCATAATGAAATGGACATTAGAGAGGGGAAGACTACTATTACATATGGGGTTGTGCAAACAACTTGGTCACAATCCCCGATCTTGTCAAAATAATAATCAAGTTGATTGAAACATGTATGTTTTTGTTGTTACATTGCCTTAATAATTGCATTGTTATCTACATATTAGTACTTGCTCATTTGTTAATCGTTGTTATATGTTACAATTATGGCATTCAGAGGGCCTTATGATGCAGATCCGTTAGATAGATTTGTCTTGGTTTTACAAGACAGACATCAGTCTCATTTAGTGGAATACTACTCAGGTACACATTTTTCATATCATAAAATATTGTTTTATATTATTGTGTAACGTAAGGGCAAGAATTGATTTATTGATATCTTTGTAATTTGTAGCCACAAGACTCACATGTGGATGTGATGTTAAGTCTATGAGAGGGCAAATGGATCCTTGTATTCGCCCTTATGTGATCCGATCCGGTTTTTATGGTTTATATTGCAACGAACACGTCACACTTGATTAGGGCCTTATCACGAGTTTAGTTGAGAGATGACGTCTTGAGAAACACATTTCATTTACCGATTGAGGAGATGACAATCACATTACAGGATAAACAATACTATCATCCTATGTCGCCCTACCCCCCAGCGAAGATAGGGGCACGACACTGGCCGGGACTCCTTCACCAGCCTTTCTACATTGCGGCCCATTTCAATAAACAAATCCATAAGGAAATAAAAATTCTAATACCACCACCGTAGTGGTAGTTAGCTGTCTTATACATATTTCTAAGTCTCATTTACTTATACATAAATAACTTTCACTATTACAAAAAATTTTACATTTATTTTACAAAACAAAGATAAAAACCTACATCAGATGGACTCCTATAGATGTGTTGGCCTTGACTGATGCGGAATGCCACATACATGTCCTCTTCGGTACCTACACGGATGAAACACCCGTGCTAAACTTATAGCTTAGTGGGAAACAGATATGACCACTTGAAGTGGTCCACATTTACAGAATACATATATCATAAAGCATATGTTAGAGTTTATGTATAAAGAATTCTCTAACAGAGTTTTCATGTACATAATTCTTGTATCGGAACTTTCATATCTCCTGTAGAAGTTCGCGTACATATCATTTATAGGAGGCCGAGTACAATATAGAACATACCATCGATTTAGGCTACTTCTTATTCATCATTCATATTCTTATCATTTAATTTCATGTACCTTATTATTCGGGTATTCAACATATAAGTATATGCTTGTATAGATTCTAATCGAATGAGAAGGACACAAAGATAACAAGATCCTAAGGTACGACAATATTGAACGTAATTTGCCCCGCCATCAATACATAAGTGTCATAGCACTAGTAGAGTGTCGTAAAGATTTCAAAGGCGAGTGCCGGCGACCGATCGAATGTACCGTCACGCAATAAGTGCCGAGCACTAGTCGGAGGCTCAAGACCGATCGAACGCCCGCCACGTAATGGCGCCAGAGCACTAAGGTGAGTGCCGCTAATTTATAAGAGATACCTAGTCATTCACTATTCGGTCTTAAGTAGGCATACGATTATGTTTCGTGACTCGCTATATCATTCCAACTTCATTAGCAAATGTGCAAGGAACTTCGCTTCTCACAGGTGCAGGTACATAACATTTTTCATAATTTTTATACCCGTACGAACCCTTTCATTCACTTATTAGGATCCTCATTAATCTAATGGACGATTGTTAGACTCCGGAAGAGAGGAACTAAAACATAGATTACAAGTATGCCAAGGCAAAGATTTGCTACGCCTAAGCGGAGAGGTTCGCGTAGGCGGAGCATGCTACACCTAGGCGGACTAGAAAGTGCAGAAACCTTGGTACCACCGCCGCTAGGTGTGAAGGGGCCTCCGCCTAGGCGCGTGACCCTACGCCAAAGGCAGGGGTGTCGAAAGGTAGAATAGAAATGGCCATGGCTATATTTTCACAGAATTCTTCTTAAACTAAAAACACACAATTTCAAAAACAAAACCATAAAACTAACTTAAACCAACCAAAAATACTTGTATTGAAAAGTTAGGGTTTTCCTAACCCAACTTAAACAAGTATTTTCAATACCAAAGTTTCTAAACAATTCCAAACTAACATCCTTACTATAGTTTCCTTACACAAATAGTTTCCATATCTGAACTTCTTTTTCTTTTCCTTCTTCCTTCTTCCTTCTTCTTCTTCTCTTCTTATCTGATTTCTTCTCTTTCAAACCGTAAGCCCTAACTATTAGTATCAAGCCAAAAATGAGGTATTTTGATCTTATCCCCTTTTTAGAATGTTAAGGCTATGCCTGCCAACCTATTTTCAGTTTGAATTTCTCATTTTTACTTATGTCATTTTATTCTCTTATATTTGCAAATTTAACTTATCTTATTTCCAATTTAGCATATAATCTTTTCATCTTATGCTACTTGGGTCTCCTAAATTGGCAAATTACTAATTTATCTTTAACTCGATAAATCTCTGAAGTTTCTTATCATTTTTCTTACTTAGCATTTATTCGAAAAATACAAATTTACTTTTCATACTATAAAACTAAATAACTACTGTATTCAATTTGAGGGTGGTAGATTTTGGTGATTTGATTTCATCACCACATCGTCGTTAAGAGATGCTAGGTGATCCCACCGTCGCAATGAAAGCAAGAGATATGTCAGTTCTCAACGCACCGGTTGTCTCAAAGCAGTTATCGACGCAAATTCCTACAAATTGCATGAGTTGACATTAGAGCATAGTGCATGTGGTTTCATCCTAGCATTGCTAGAATCCTTTCTGTATTTGCATAAACAAGAAGGTCCAGATGTCCACTCAGCTTCCTCCCATTACTACTAGATTTGACATTAAACCCCACTTGCTACAAAGTGCTTATAAAGACACTTATAATGGGAGTTATGCCGAGCGAAATGGTAATGGTGCTATTGATTGCCGATTGTTAAGGTGGAGGCTGATAATATTTATAAACACACACATATAAAAGTCAATCACTAAGATGTTGCTAATATCGGTGGTTTTTTTTATCTAGGGGCTCCGGGTCTCGAGAGAGACTAGACGGGGCTTACCTGGATTTCGGCAACTGAAGAAGATCTTCTCAATCCTCACCACTTACATGATGATGGTGATGTAGTTGATGGAGACGCAGCTGGGGGTCTATAGCATGGACTACCAGCTGAGCTTGAGGTTGAGGCTGACTCACTCGATCCATTATTAGGGTTTTGTTGAGAGCACTTTATCATGTAAGTAACAATCCATTTGGTGCTCGCCATATCGAGACTAGTTGGATGCATAGACCTCAAGGATCAAGTAATTGTATATTAATATATATTATTTTTAGTCATATTCAACAACTACACTTATCATATTGACGTTGAGGTAGCGGATATTTGTAAAGTGTTATGTGTTTTACATCTGGCGCTTGGTCGCCATCTACCCGAGCAGCGTCTTAATCGATCGTGAGATTCGCGGGATCATGTCACCACTTATATGCTGAGACTGTAGTGCATCGCCTAGAGCGTAGTCTTGTGTCACTTGGCTTCATCGTGGATACTCCGCCGTGTTTCCGTTAGGAGCAAGAGTTACATTTGCTGATAGACGAGACGCCAAGGAAAATGAATGGGAGACATATCAGCGTACAATATCGCCACCCAGCGGGCTACGCTGCGCAAGAGGATCGCTTCACATCACCTCCTATATTGTATATGGACTCCATGATCCATATGGAGTGGTATCGACATATTACACGACGCTTGATCACACCACCACTCCATAGGGATCTTCAAATGAGGTATCATATATAGCCGCCAAACAAATCCATTGTTGGTAAGTAAGCGCTTCTCACTCTGCGAATATATATTTCCAAAGGTTAAGGCATAGATAAAAAATTTACTTTTGTTTGGTTTGTTTTTTTAGATCTTTGGGATGGTATACATCGCTAGTATATTTCATGGGGCTTCCTCGGGTTTGTTATACGTCATTCATCATATTACTGTTGGGGACTTGCTGGCACCATCGAGAAGACCATCGCATCATATAATGCTATGAGAGGGCATCTACGCCACATCTACCATCCATCGACCTCATCCATCATCCACTCACAATTAGATGCAGCCAACTGAGGTCAGGAGAGGTGATGGGTGAGGCCGTGTCACCCGGGCCAAGCTAGTGAGCGAGGTGGTCAGCCGAATAGGTGGTCAGCTACTGGGTCATTCCACCGATGACTTCCATGCTACTCAGGAATGGTATTTTACACCACCCCATACTTCATATCACCCCGCAGACTTCACACCAATTTCAGAGACTTCCCCCTCCACTTGTCATCCCAATTAATAACCCGCCCATCCGCCCCTGGAACAATATATCAATCACCTCACCACTACGCCTCCCATTGATCGTGAATCGGCGATTCGTCTGTTCCGCACTGAAGGGCATGGTCCATCAAAACTTTAAAGCCATTAAAACAGCGTTCGCTGATAAACGCTTCCGGCCTTTCACTAACAAAGATCCGATTTGATCGCACGTCCCGTCGTTTCATCACCACCAGTTGTATTATTGAGGTTTTTCCGGCAGCGTTTCTTTTCATTCCAACACCCATTAATTACTCATACTGCGGCAAACGCCATCCGACGTCCATAAACAATACGGATCGTTGACGGTGAGATCGGTAGTCGAGAGATAAAGCCGATCAACGCTGTATTAAGGCTACTTATGCAACGGCTGATCGGGCGAAAGTTTGCACTGGATGAAATGTTTGTAATGCAAGTGATGGCCCCCAAGGTCATTCGGCGTAATTAGGTTTGTTTTATGAAAGTCAGTTGATTCGAAGGAATTTGCTTGTAATGCATGTGATGTGAACTGGTTGTATTTTTGGATATATGTAATAGGTTAGAACTAGCAATCATTTGTAATTTAAAATTGTCATTTTAACAAAAATACCAATGCCTTAGCCATTGACTACAACATTGTAATTTTTTAAAGTTCAATGTCGAAATCAGTAACTACGACATTACTGATGTGCATGCCTACATACTGTAATATAATTAGTTCGACATTATTTTTCATTTTTAATTTTGATTAGATAATTTTTTAAATAACTTAGTTATATCCAAAATCAAGAAAATGACCATTTATCACATGATTCCTTTCTTAAAAAGTGACTGAAAGACTAGACGATGCGTCATTGCATAAGATTCAAAAGTCTTCGTTCCCTCTATTATGCAAATATGAAGTTCAAATGCTATAAACAGATGATTGTAGCCAGGCTAGGATAAGAATGCGATCTAATTAAAAAGGGGCAAGCCCTCATCTTATTCCTTTTTGCGTTATTTTTCGAACTGGTAACTTGAGGTTGTTAGAATGTTATTTAGGGCTCTTAATATCTGGGGATTTGGAACTTATTTAGGGATCTAAACATTTATAGTTGTCACCATACTCCATAAAGAGTTTAATAGAGTGATTGTCTCCCTAAGAAAGGTATTGATATTATAGATTTGAGAATTCTGCTGTCAATTTCCTTAAGAAATATATGAACTTGTTGATTACCATGGATCTTTATCCCACGCCATCTGTAAGATTAGTGTTTAGTTTCCTTTATCAAAAATGGTGATTGGACAAAAATGTTCATGCGGGATTTAGTTATCATGTGAGGTTTTCGATTCGCATATTTTCGTAGTATTTTTGTTCGACAGTACATTTTCAAAGTTACTTTTGTAATATGTCATTCTAGCAAATATTTTTGGGGTATATCCCTTTTAATCCAATTTCTCTTAATTTTATGTAGATGTTGCATGGTTTATATAGATAGACAAATACCATACCAACATTTAATTAAAAAATAAAATAAAATAATAAATAATGAATGTTATAAAACCCAGCATTTATTTTAAGTGACATGTAAGCAGCTATTGTTGGTGATGATATTGATGTTGGTTGTATCATCCTATGTCTAATTATATAATCCTGGTAAATATAAATCTATGTGTAATGTATAGTTTTTGTGATTGTAATGAACTCACAGATAATAATTAATTTATGCTTATTAAATTATAATAGTTAAAGGATAGTTTTCTGAAAATAACCAAGATCATTAAATCCAAGAAAGATGCAAAGATAAAGGAGAAAAAAAGATTAGGTTTTTGTGGAAGACAAATCAATATATTATAGGAGAATCCTAAAATTTAACTAGACCTTGACCGCACTCTGTACTTCCTAGCTGGAAGCTTTCCCTAATCCCTAATTCCTATCCTAAACTACACATGGAAGATAACACAAAGGTCGTATAAATCAAAATCATCATAGATACAAGTATGAGCAATATAATTCTATTTGATTTAGGAAGATTCATATGAAGGTATTCTTTGTTGTCAGATCCCAAGCTCCTCGTTTATTTGACAACCAAATAGAGGATATAATATCCTCCCTCATATACAATAATTATGAGGGTGCCTATCACTTTGCTTATTTTCTTACAGATAGTTAGAAGAACATAATAAAACAAATCTTGAAGAGTAACCATCCAATCATATGTCAATGCACAAATTTCATTTTATTTTTATTTTCATTTTCTTTTATTCTTGGCAACAAATTGTTCACATAATAATTAAATCAAATAAATTATTAGGGAAAACTGAAAAAACTATAAACCCTAGTGTGCTGTCAAGTTTCCAAGTGGCAATGCGGATCTACTCCTTCTACCACAAAGGACCAACGATACAATTTTTTCACAAAAGTTAGGGTTCCTAACTCAAGGTAAATGAGGGTTTACTAATTAATTAGCAAACATTTGAAAGTGAGTAGGTCTTTGAGAAACAAAGGCAAATTTTATTTGAGTAAAAAGAGTTTGGTTGATGAAGGGGATTTGAATCTCATTAACATGAAAGTACATAATAGGATTTGTGTCAATTTTATATAGGTGATCATGGTAGTGGTTAAGTGCAGGTGTTAGAGGTAGCACGTAGAGAATTCAAAACTGAAGGCGGAAGTGTACTTACCTCCAACCATTGCAAAACAAAGAAAAAGGTGATTAGACTTCTCGTACTCGCCCTTCAAACCACTACAGCCGATTGCCCGAGAGGAGTGAAAAAGGTATGTTCAGAAAAGGAAATAAACATGACCATTTGCAAGAATTTCCCATCATACCTTTTAATGGCAAAATACGTCTAGTATACACCGCCAAAATAAGGTCCGAATTAATGTCCAATCATATAGCCTTAACGCTAGCAAACATAAAGCCTAACGATAGACAAATTAATATGGACCACTCGGCCTCTCACTTTTTCTAATGTGAGAGAACAATCTAAAACATAAATTTAACACTCTCCCACTCGTCCTTATTATTCAATATTACCTTAAAAGAAACAGACATATGAATCATGGCGAAAAGTCCTCTAAAAGCAAGTGTTATCTTCCACGTACCACAATATATTTGTCCTTTCAACAACAACCTTTAACTTTATGAATAAACCCTATGTTTATTCTGGGTCAAAACTTAACGATATTTCTCTACCACAATGATTGAAATGTGCACAACTATATGAGAACTATCAACTGAATAAGAGTTTCATTAATAACTGAATATGTACATACAAACTTTGAGATTACAACACAGACCCAAGTCCCATGTTGGTTTTCTTTGAAATTTCTTACTAGCATGCCTTTAGTAAGAGGATATGCAATCATCAACTCAGTGCTAACGTGCTTAATGACCACTTTCTTTTCTTTAACACGTTCCCGGATGTCTAAGTATTTAATGTCGATATGTTTACTTCGACTTCCACATTTATCATTCTTAGCCAAAAAAACTGCAACTGAGTTGTCATAGTATAATCTCAATGGAATCAACGAATCTCAGGCCAGAAATGAAACTCTTAAGTCAAACACCATGCGAGGTAGCTTCAAAACAAGATACAAATTTAGTCTCCATAGTGGAAGTAATAGACAATGTCTGCTTCATGCTTATCTAAGACACAACTCTACTAGCTAGCATAAATACATAACATGAGGTGGACTTTCTAGAGTCCATGCAGCCAGCGAAATTAGAATCAAAGTAGCCAATCACCTCTAAGTTATCGATATGTCTGTACATCAACACGTAGTTCTTTTCAGACTCGAAGGTATAAGAAAATAACCTTCCTTATAAATTTCAAATGTCAATACCCGATTACTGATATCGACCTAACACTCTAACAACATATGTAATGTTAGGTCTGGTGCAGACCTGAGCATACATAAGGCTTCCTACAGCTGAGGTATATGGAATGTTCTTCATTTGTTCCCTATCAAGGTCATTCGTCAGCACCGGTACAAGCTAAAACCTCACACCCTTTACACACAGTGTTAGGCTCTGGTGGAATCTTCATCCAAATCTCTAAAACCTTGTTGGATATAGGTCTCAAGGAAACCCGCATCAACACAGATCTTTCTCAATGGATATTAATGCCACGACACAGATGTCAGCACCCATAGCCTTCATATCAAAGTTCTTCGAGTGGAATCGTTTCACTTCACATAGCAACCCCTTATTATTGGTCAAGCAGCGAAATATCATCCACATATAAAACAAGAAAACATGTCTTTACTCCCATTGACCTTCCGATATATACAATGACCCATAACATCTTCTTTCAAACCAAATGAAGTGATGACCTTATGGAACTTCAAATACCATTAAGGTTTGTTTAAACCAAATGGATTTATTAAGTTTGCAAAACCGAATGATCACTAGCACTCGAGAAAATCCTTCAGTTGTTTCATGCCTCTTCCTTTGTGAAGGTTCCGTGGATGCCCCTTTACCCGACCGGCCCGCTGGGCTGATCCGAACCGAGTCCGGATGCCACTAAAATCACTCAAAAATTACCTTTCAAAATCATATCTCATGGGCGACATTTAAATCGGGCAAGCCATAAACATTTACATTAACAAAATCCATTTACAATGTAAAGTATCCAAGCCTTTTCAAAATGATTTACAAAATAGATGTTCGGTGATTCTGCAAATTGTTTATAAAATATCCATATCAAAAAAGAACACATGAAATGAGTGGCACATGCTCCAGCATACCCGAGATTTCTTTCTTTACGACTAGACGCTCCGATCTCGGTCCGCATCGATCACTATCTATCACCTCGGTACCTACGCATCGTAAACAATACACATTTCATGCTTAGTGGTTCTATACAAATCCATTCCTCGGCCCAAATTTTTAAATCAATTTATAATTTAAAAATTCGTAATCCTCTACAATCATTTGGATGATCAATATAAATACATTACATATACTTTGTTATATATATACAATAAATTATAGTTCATTGATCATCCCATAAATACATTTTCATAATCAATATTTCCCAATCTCAAATCAATTCAAATATGCTCACAAATTCAATTTAGTTCTGACATTCAATTCAATTTTGAAAATCAATTCAGTTCTGAAAATCAATTCAGTTATGCCAATCAATCTGGTTCTCAGACCACTTCGCTATGCTGCTGTAATCAATCTGGGCGTATGCCCATCAATCTCGCTTATGCCCTTTAACGAATTTAACCCATGCTGCCTCGATATACAGATATCAGAAGTCACCTAAGACGGTCCTACTGGCCAAGTGTGCCGCAGATCACATGGTTTTATAACACACTGGCCTCACCAAGGCCGACCGGGTTATAAACAATCAAATAGTGAACACTACCGATACGGCCACGGCCGCATCGATGACATCAATAATAGTTCGCAGTGATCGCTATTTGACCCTATTGGTATACTCTAATCTATCCTTAATGCGAAATAAACTAAGCACATTCTATTAAGGGCGTTCAAATCCTTTATAGCAAAATATAGTACAATACGCTTGTATAAACAGTTTATTTCAATAATCATGAAATTTCTTTTATATGCAAATATTTCACAATCACTTTTCTCAAATCAATTAAATCAATTCAATATGCTTTTAGAACAAACATGCAAAAACTTGAAACGAGGAATAGGAGTTGGTAGAAATAACCCCAAAATATTTTCACTTTGATTCCAATCCTTGGAATCTCAATCACGCTACTTTTCCTCCTGTCAAATTTCTTCCAAAACCATTAAAGAACAATATTAACAAGTGTACTAGTGGTTTTGGTTAGGATTGATTGAGTTTAATAATATGAGTTCCAATTTAAAACATTCTATATGTAGATGGATTCTGACTCAATGGGCTTTCCATAGAGTGCAAGCAAGAACACTCGACCCCGGAGTCTCGACGCAGGAGTTAGGACCTTCCGGTTGGAGGTCATACACGCCAAATCCTGAATCGACGAGCAGACCCGAACTGGACGAGTTCGTCTACCACCGGTCAAACATCTTCATACTCCTCAGGAATACACGTATTCTTGACTCAATGGGCCTATAGAGTCCAAGAACACCCAAAATCGGAGTTCAAACTATGAGATATGACCTTCCGGAGGTCATGTGTAGTCAACTTCACGAGCCGACTAACCGACGAGTCGTGACCGGGCGACGAGCTCAGTCAAAACACCTAGTTCTGACATCTAACATCCTCCTCAGGCATATGAATGGCCTCTAACTCCATGGGCTTTCCATAGAGTCCAAGAACACCCAAATCGGAGTTCAAATCGGCTGGAGATATGACCTTCCGGGTTGAGGTCATGCGAGTCAACTTTGACGAGCTGGACTCGGAATCGACAGCACCGCTTGACGCGAAAGCACCGCTTGACGAGCACCTGCTTGACGACCAACGCTGGGACGCACCACCGTTGACGACCAATCGCCGGACGCACCACCGCTCGACGACCACCGCTTCGATTTAATAATCGCTTGACGACCACCGCTTGACGAACACCAAACGCTTGACGACACTCATTTGACTCCACCACTTCGCTTGACGACCTCGGCTTGACGACCACCAATCTATCATTTTGATCGTTCAAAGTAAAAAGACCATAACTTGTCACGTGTTCGAATTAAGAAATCAAGCCTAACATCAAGTTCACCCTATTGATGTGGCTACACTTCACAGAAGGACTTACTGCCAAATTCTTTATTTCTGATCCAAAACCAGTTCTAAGGTACGTATAGTTGACCCAAACTGACAACCGACCACCAGATTTCCACTGGCTATCGACTCCCACAAGTTTAGACTATAACTTAGTCTCAGGTCCAAATCGAGAAATTCAAAGCCTAACATCAAGATAATTGAGGGTTACAATCTACTAGAAGACGCACTACCAATTTCCCTTCACTGCACTCCAAAATCAGCTCTATATTTATTAGTCAAGACTGTACCACAATGTGGCAACTCTTCCCATGGTTTAAAATGCAACCAAACTTTCCCCTATACGTATAACTACCCAACAATCCTGTGGTATGAAGAAGACCAAGCATAAGACCTACTCTACAGTTTGGTCGAAGTCCCCGGTTCCGGTCTCTACTTAGCTCACACTGTATGACTTCCCTTCGTGCTTCGCCGTAGACCTATGGTCCGATCAAGCCGAAAATCTAGAGAGTAGCGTGGAGCCTCTCTCTAACTTTCCCTTTTCTTATTTTTCTTTTCTTATGGATCACTCTTAATCGTACTTTGGGAAAAGCTGAGGAAGCTTCCTCCTCTTCCTACATGCCACATGTCATTCCTTGATTTTTTTCCTTTTACTCATTTATTTCTCCTAATATCACTTAGACATATAAACTTATTTACAATCACCCTCGTCCCCATTTACAATTTCCTATATTTTCTTTTCACTTATTCACTTCTGATTCAACAATCATCTAATCAATATTAAAAAAATTTTAAAAAATACCCAAGTTGGGCTCAATTATACCCGAATATAATAATTTTTATTATAAAATTTTAGGTATTTTTGGGGTGTTATAAGCCACCATTAAGGAAAGCCGTTTTCACATCCATCTGATGCAACTCTAAGTCAAAATGAGATACTAATGCCATAATAACCCGAAGAGATACAGGAGAAAAGGCTCGTACGATTCCTTCCCTTTGAGTCAACCCTTTGGCCACGAGTCTTGCTTTATGTATTTCAATGTTGCCTTGTGAGCCTTTATTTGTCTTAAAGACCTACTTGCACCCAACGATTTTTGCACTATAAGGCAACTCGACGAGATCCCAGACCCGATTAGATGCCATAGAACCCATCTCATCTTTCATGGCATTATACCATAATTTCGATTCCTTAGAACTTATGGTATGTGAAAAGGTTTCCGAATCATTTTCGGCTCTAATATTATAATCTGATTCTTGCAAGTACACGACATAATCACTAAGAATAGTTGAGCTTCTGACCCTAGTAGATCTCCTTAATGTTATTTCTTCATGGGGAACTTGTTGTTCAACCAGATGCTCAATCGATTGTTCAACCTTTTGTTGTTCCTCGACAACGTGATCTACATGCTCAAAATTTTGTGGATTCTCAATGACTGGTTGTCTTATACTCGTTTCTACCTCATGGGTATGTATGACAGTTAGTTTATGACTTGAACCAGAGGTCTAAGCTTGATAGTGATCTCTTTCAGACAACGTGTCATGAATTTGACCACTCCCACTGATTAAGTAATTCTTAAGAACTTAGCATTTCTTGACTCCACAATCCTATTGGTGTTAGAAGGACAATAAAATCTATAGCCCTTGGATTTTTCAACATATCCAATGAAATGCCCACTAATAGTCCTTGGGCCTGGTTTCTTTTCTTGTGGATTATAAATCCTTACTTCAGACGGGCATCCCTATACGCTTATATGTCGCAAACTAGGTTTCCAACCTCTGAATAACTAAAATGGTGTCTTTTGAACAGCCTTGGTTGGAACCCGATTAATTATATACACTACCGTCTTTAGTGCCTCAGTCTGTAAGAATTGAGGTAGATTACCGTTGCTCCTCATACTCCTTACCATGTCCATTAAGGTTCGGTTTCTTCTCTTCACCACACCATTTTGTTATGGAGAACTAGGCATGGTGTATTGGGCAACAATTCCATGTTCTTGAAGAAACCTAGCAAATGGACATGATGGACCATTAGCAGTGTACCTACCATAGTACTCTCCACCTCTATCTGACCTCACTATGTTTATTTTCTTCTCGCATTCCTTCTCTACTTCGGCCTTGAATCCATTAGAGTTTTCCAGCGCTTCCTCCTTAGAACGAAGCAAGTAGAGATACATATAACATGAGTAGTCATCAATGAAGTTGATGAAGTATTTCAGATCACTCCCAACCATATCAGGACAACAAATGTCTGTATGTGTGATTTCTAACAAATGTTTACTCCTTGTTGCACCCTTTTTTGACTTGTTAGTTTGCTTTCCCTTAATGCAATCCAAACATGTTTCAAAGTCAGTAAAGTCCAGGGCACTGAGTACCTCTTCATTCACTAACCTTTTTATTCTTTGAATGAAGATGACAGACCCCCTTCATATTGACAGGGAATTTGTCGACAGTAACCTCCCAGCTAAGCTCGCTCAACTGACAAGTTACCATGAAGCTAAGCCGTTAAAACTGCTGAAACTGTCTTTGGAAAACGTGGGTTATAAAAATTTTCACTTTTCTATCAAAATCACAACTTTAGATTTAACTAAAATCCGACAGCATAACGGTTGCACGGTGGTCAAGCCCGAAATACAGAAATCACCTGTATAAAAAAATACACTTCCAATATTTTCCAAAAATCCAACTACAACCATAAAGGACCTCTGGTCCTCATCAAAATATAAGATAAGAATCAATCCAATATAAATTCATCGTGAACCTGCTTTTCTCTCTAAAACCATGCATGCATATTTTACAAAAGATATTGGCACACAAATGTCACATTTTATCTTTTACTACGCTTATATTACACATCATCTTATATATAAATACAACACAACGCCTAGATTGAGGATCCTGAAAGGTTCTCGCTCCACTGCACCAAAAAATTATTTAAAATAGAAAACGGAGCTAAACGGGCTCGTGAGTACTATAAGTTCTAAATGTTACCGCTTCATCGTATGTACCTCCTATATGAAAATCCGCATTAAATGGTTGTAAAACTATTTGCTGATAAAATCACTCATATGAAAACCATTTCAAAATCGCTCTAAAACTATTTCGCCGCTAAAAACGCTTCATGGTGATTAATATCTGAAAAAGTATAATCAGAATCAAGTACACAACCATCGTGGCCCATTCTGAATACCCTAGACGTGATGCCAATCAACTGAATCTGCATCGCGAGTGAACCTCGCACTACCCGCTTCCATTATATGGTCCGTGAACACGCGCGATCTCTATAAACATAATGGAACCTCGGAAATCAAAATGCCCGCAAGATGGAACTCGAACCAACACCTCATCACCATGTACTATGTCGCTGCGCTTAACTATCTATATACCCGACCGCAGAGGGCGACTACTATATAAATATATACTATATCTAACCCCTAATCACGACCGTGCAATATAGTTAGTCATAATGTCCCATAACCCCGCCATGCACAATCCGAGATACATCCGACTCGTAACCGAAATGCGGCTATCCGGGGCTCGCTAAACCAGCCAAATTGTTTCGGCAATAAATCGAAATTTTCTACTGAGTATAACAAGTGGGAGGTAAAAACAATGCTTTACTAATTACATTATATTTCAAAGCACTTTACAAGCTTGTAAATTAAACACTTTCGTTTTCGAAAATGATTTCGAGTACTCACCTTTTCCTACCACTCCCTTTCAATTCTGTCAAGCATGCCAGACATCGCCGCATGCCCAATCGCCTACAATAATCCATACAAATTACCACAATGCCCTCGCTCAACGCTTTAACCATAAACATACAAAGTACTGCCACTATATCGAAACGAACTTCGGAATGATTCTGTAACAAAACTTTACGTAAGGTCACATCTGATATGACATCATAATATGAGGTGAAATTGACCAAATGCTCCTACACATGAAATGCCCCATAAAACTACATCCGCTTTAGCAACTTTTTCAAAGCGAATTCTATGTTATTCGATGTATTAGACCACGCTGACGCCAAGACAACTGTACAATTTCCAGACACTCGTGCTGGTGTAAATTAAATTTTTTTCAGAAATTATGTGGGTACCAAATGCTATTGACAGACATATGGTTAAATTCTAGACTCAAGGGACTTTCCATAGAGTCTAAAAACACCCAAAATTTTTTTTGAAAATTATGTCCGGACTATTCGAATAAAATCCTACTAACTCGAATAAATCAAAACAATCTTGAAATGCAATTGACTGTTCGAATACGCCTTAAAATTCCTAAACTTAGTTCAAAAAATTTTGGGACTGGTTTGCATTTAATCTTTCATGGCCTCTTCTAAGAAAATTTCAAGCCATTACATAGCATTTAGGCTAAAAATAACTCAAGTAGGAAAATTCCCTACCTCTTGGAGTTTGACGAAATGCTAAGCTTTTGGTACCTACGCGTAGCTCTCGTCGCATAGACCAACTTTGCCTTCTGCCATGACAAAAATCTACGGTTTGATTTCCATAAACTTGAGAGAGAAGAGAAAAAATAAAAAAATAAAAAAATCTCTCTCTCCTCCAAGCCTCTCTCTCTTGTCCGTCTCACATTCTCCTACTTTTTGACTTTTATTTTTATTTATTTTTATATTTTTATTATTATTATTAAAATGGCTTATATTGCCTCATTCGAGTCCGTTTCTGCCTCAAAAAAATTTGTTTCTTTTCAGTTCAATTTATTTTAATGAACTTAACTCCAGTTATTTCCTGACTCCTGAGATTCTCATAAAAATCTCGTTCCTAGAGTCATTGACGATTTATCACCCGTAAAACGCAAATATTCTGACCCGCCCCTTAATTTATCAAACTTTTCCGGTCACTAGATGGTCGGAAACGACCCACCCGCCAGCCTATTTCATCATTCGAGATCTAGAGAATTTTCTAGTTTCTCGAATCCATTAAGGAATTTATTATTATTATCCTTTTGGAATTCCATAATTTGTACTTCTTACCCTCCACTTCCTTATCCAAAAGTGCTACAATGCTTGAAAACTTTATAATTTCATCCTTAAACAACTTTCAAACATACCACTATGACACTCAAATAATTAAGGAAGTCCTCGTGCAATATATGCGAATCTCTATGGTTACATCGTACTACACGTATCGTACACCCTCCTGGATCGGCGTTACGTAAGATGTGTCCTAATCTCTAGTGCCATAATAAGGATGATTCTTCATTCATAACATTCCTTTTAATTCCAGCAATGAAACTTAATGAGTTATAAGCATTATTATCTTGCAAATGTACTGAATAGAGACCATCACACAAAGTATTAGATCCGATAACTTTTGATTTAATTAAAAAATTAAAACCATATTAGAAAAGTTACAAGAGATTCCAAACAGTACGAGAGCCGATACTGAAATTAAATTCCTAGAAAAACTAGGAACATAAAAGGTCTTCTAATTGAAAATGCAGCGCCGGGAGCACCTGGCAAGTTGCAAGTACCAATGGCTTCCACATATGAGCTTGACCTCCTTTTGAATGGATGTACTGCTCACGACCCACCGGCTTCCTGAGGTTTCGCATACCCTACAAGGTATTTTAATCATGGATTGTTGAACAAAAGTCAATCCACCATGTGTTATGATTAACATTTATGAAATTTGGTTCATAACATACGAAAGAAAATGAAATACCTTTATTATCAAGCCAGACTTTATGCTTCATGCAGTCCTTCTTCATTTGTCCTTTCTTTTTACAGAAGAAACACGTATTCTTTTATGTCTCGCCTTTAGGTTGGACCTTTGCTCCTTTCCCTTTGTTCCTAGGCTTAATCTTCCTTTGATTACTGTGAATAGAAAAGTAATCTTTCTCCCCTCGTTCCATGAGGTCGCTTCTTCCTCTTGTACACATGGTCAAGGTTCACACTGACCATTTATCCTCGTGTGTGTTATATGAGATCTTGAATGGACTATATTGATGGGGTGATGGGGTAGGGTGCATAAGATGTAGTGAACAAGGAATGACTCGGACATGGATACTTCCAAAGACTTCAATTGAGCCGAAATGTCCATCATGAACACAGATATATCATACCTCCAATCAGCTTTTAGACTAGAATTAAATTAATAAAGCGTTAGCTTAGGATTTATTAGATTTAATAAATCGCCTTCATATTTATTGCCTTTAGTATATCCCCTACTTGACATGCTTCTCAATTGAGCCATGATGCCAACAGATATGTGTCTTATAGAATATAATGGAGAGACGTCGGTTGAACCTCTCCCGATTGTTCGTAGTTTCAAAGGACATCCTGGAAAATGGGTCGCTATGATGCACTGAAGGTTTATCCTTCCTATAGCATATAGTTAAAGTCCATACAAATTCCAAATGAGTAAGACTTCTCTAAACCTTATAGTCATCTCCCTTAAGCTTGGGAATTTCCAACTTAATATCATAGTAGTTTGTAGATTGAATAACTGTAAAGTAAGAAAATGTAATCAGTAATGTTTTGAGGCTACAAACTTAATGTATGTGAACCAATGGAACACACGCTAAGACTAATCTAGAGACATAGGTCCTGCCTGTGGGCTAAAGTCCTACTCATATAAATGTATTTCTCCAAAAGTTAGGGTAGGACCTAGTGGTAGAGTGGTTTATCTGGTTGGAAGGTCTAAGGTTCGAATAATTTTTCGCGAATTCCACTCGGGTCTCCATTATATACTTCTGCACCAAACGCCTTAGGGTCCAATGAGAACCAAGGCCGCAGACCACGGTTGAAAACTATAGTCACGTCAAGAATGTTGACACCACTCCGGCCAAACAAAGACGCATAAATTAATATGGACCCACGCTTCTAATGAGAGATCACCAAAATGGAAATTAACAAAGAGGTAGCGCTTTAAAATCCCATATCTCCACTCTAAAATGTTGCATCAACAAAACCTTTTATGGAAAAAAAAAAAAGAAGATTAAGTAGCGTTATGTATGGTAATGACTCATGAAATACCTCGGTCATGTGGCTTTCAAATAAATTTTCCCTTTATTTACCAACTCCTTTACACACAAGTATAACTTGTATGTAACTACATGTTTTTTTTTGTTTTATAATGTCTAACTAGCTTTTCAACATGAATTAAATTTTTATGGATAAAACCTAAGATGTTGGAAAACTAAAAAGTGGTAGACCACTCATGTTCCTCCATTTGAACTAAAGCTTTTATATATATATATATATATATATATATATATATATATATATATATTATTATTATTATTATTATTACATATTATTATTATGCAATAGTTTATTAGTGTTTACATGTCTTGTGAAAAAAGAAATTAAATAGATATTATGAAGGAAGAATCTAGTGGGGGGAAATCATGAAAATAATAGGAATCCAAATAAATTGTAGCAAGAGATTTACTGATAATAGCAAATTTCCAATGATAGTAACTATTTATGCTGGATTTTGGTCCATAACATACAAAAGCACAGGAATTGGTGAATGCACAGGTGTGCTAGGAAATTATAGTATTTTCGAACTAAAACGATGCCGAATCTAACTTCTGCTCAAGGAAAAAATGGATTCCCTAGTTCCCTAGAGTTCAAGTGAACATGCTTTGACAATTGAATATATTGAAACAGAGAAACCCAGTGAACAAGCTGAAAAAGTAGTAAATTTCATTATAGAATCTGATTGAAAATGGAATTGTTGAAGCATGAAAGCTTTGAAAACAAATACTTGGAAATAAAATAAGCTAGAAATCTAGAAATATTGATGATGAACTTGTAGAAACTATGAGAAAATGCTGAAATGCTCTATTGAGTGTTGGTTGATGAATGATTTTTCGGTTCTTGCTCTAAAATTGAGTCTTCCTTTTATATGCATTCCGAATAACTCTTCCATTTCTCCAATAACTGATCACGTACCCACTACATTCTTGTTCTCCAAGTCGTTTATCCATTAACAACTTGTTCTCCAAGTCACTTATTCACTAACAATAATCGTCTTCAATGCTCATGACTTGCTATGTAAAAGCCTCATTCCACTTGCTTTTGAGATAAAGTCTCACAATTTTTAGTCACCATATTGACAAACCTAAAAATCCAAAATGTCCTTGAACTTTCATGGTTTACTACTCATGATTTGGGCTTTCTCGGACTGGGTTTGGCTTGATATATCCATTCAGCCCATTCCATTACTCTTTGGGCCGAATAATTATTCAAATACCATTTTGGCCCTTTTAGTGTAAACAATTGCCCCCTGCATACAATATGGCCCATAGGCCATGTTTGTATGAAAAAAGCTTTATTGTCAAAGACTTTCTTCTCTCTTTTCTCATCATTCTACCATAAGGCCCAAGGTGCAACTTACCCCTTTGGATTTAGATTAACTGTAACACCCCGAAATATACCCTAATCATTTTTAAACATAATTAGGGTATTTTGTAAGTATAATTTGAATTTCTCATAATTTAAATGCAGAACGTGTAATTTGAGAAACCCGAAAATTGTACAAGATACAAGGGTAAAAGTGGAATTTATTAAAACAGGATATAAAAGCCATAAGATAATAAGATTATATGCCAAAGTGGAATAATGGGAAGTTGTGGTGCAAATAGAAGGGAATTTGAGGACTAAAGTGCAATAAATGGAAAATTAAAAATCAAAAGGGGATAAGACCAAGTTGGTCTCTCATTTTAGGGGAGCAAAATCATGAAGAAGAAGAGAGGATCGAGAAGAGGAGAAGTAGAGGAAGAAGAAGAAAGGAAGCCAAGAAAGGTATGAAAACTATGGTTTTGTATAGAATTGTTATATGGATGGCTATGTTTTTGTATGGAACTTGTATGGAAGCATTTGTATGGAGATTAGTTTGTTTCATTTGTATGCAATTGCAATTTACCTCTAGCTCTCTTCAGATCAACTTGGTTAGTCGCCACTCCCCGGCAACGGCGCCAAAAATGCTTCGTCCTGATTAGTGTGTCACCTTTGGCTCCCTGCCGTAGGAATTCATATTGGGCCGCTCATTGTAATACTCGTGGAAACCCATGTGTCATCATCTCCTCAGTGGAGCGGTCTTACTTTTGTTGACTGTCAGAGCTATTCCCCACTAAAAGTATGATTTAAAAGAGAATTGTAATAAGCAGTTGTTTATTGAACAATTGGATTGGCTAAAATGTTTTAACTGGAAAGACAATTGGCCGGGATTTTTAGTGGTTCCACTCACTTCCCGACAAGTCCCACCTCTTATTTTATAAACTCATCTATAGAAAACCATTGATAAATGGTCTTCTATGAGGATTTGTCTTTAAATGCCTTTTGGAAAATAAAGATGACGAGTAATACTAAACACTTGTTCTTTGAATTAAACGAACCCTTAGTTGGCATTATGATCACACAACGTACCTAAAATATCTCGTTGCTAACACGCTGTCAAGAATTTGCCCAACGAAGGATTTAAAACCTTCACACAAGTGATCAATATTACAATCCATTGAAACAAAGAGGAATTGAGGGACTTTACCTTGATCGGGCAGCTTCGTATGATCCCTGCAAAGAAGAGGGGGGTTTAGAACCCATAAAACTTCAGATGAACAATTAAAGTCGAAGAACTATTAATCATATAAAAACAAAGATCTGCGTAAATCAGACTGACTTGTAAACCTAGAATGAAGAATATGGAATGCTGGTGATTTAAAGCACAAATATTTATGCTGAAAGATTACAAACCTTAATCCAAACTTAAAAGAATGGAATCCGAAACTGGATCACAAAGTCTAACTCAAAACTCGAGAAAACTCTTATTCTATCCAAACCTAAACCTTGTAGCGAAGAACTAAAAACTAAAAGAGAGTCGAGAGCCCTCATTACTTGTGTCCTCCTCCTTTTATAGCCCTCCAATGTGATTTTCCATTTTATTTGTTGACTAGAGTGCCTCACAAAAGACTTGATTTGAATTCTTGGAAATTCCTGTAAGTTCTGATAGCAACAAATTTAAGAGGAACTTAAAGTCTCTACCCCAGAGAACCCCCACTACCTGATTTTCCAAAGCGTTGCAAAATTCGTAGAACTTTGCTTGCCCGGTCCTGTTCACTTGCCAAGTCTGTACCTGAGGACTTTGCAAGCGCACCTGTAGAACTCTATTCACCGCCACTTTTCAGTTGAGTTGTGGCAGAGAACTTTAAGCTCACCCAGAGAATCAGCACTGGTGCTTCTCCTTGCTTTTCTCGGGAGTTCTAGACTGGCCAACCTCCACCCACATCCACACCGTCTAATACAGCCTTCCCCAACATCCTGCACTTACGTTTAAACCCGAAAGACCTCGCACAAGTCCGAAACACAAAGAGATTAGAAGTAATTAAGCTTGCGCCAAATGTGGGTAAATTGTGATTTAAATGTTAGATTCTATTATAATTATCACTCAAATGTGTATTCACACACTTCAACCCTCAGATCTGCTAGTCCCTAACAAGATTTAGATCTAATCTACCCACTAGGTATGAATCTAAACAAGGCGTCGCATACCAAGCTTTGCACCTCAAATCAACACATAAGACTTATGAATAGAGACAATTCACTTTGTAGTATGCACTAGCATGACTCAACCCGCCCAACCACATTCTTACACAATGAACATTATAACACGCTTAACACAAAATTGGTTATTCAAATAAGGATTACGGATTTAAGAATTGTAAGGTAGTCATGCTTTGCAAAGGAACTTAATGATCAAAATAAGGTAAGCAATCATATAACATAGAACATGTAACCCCTCATATAATGTCAGTATGAATGTGTAAAACATAAGTCAGAACTAAAGAGGTCTAATAGATTTGTAGATTTGTAATGACTCAGGCTAAATGAAAGAGAGTGGGTGAAAATCAAACGGGTGTTGGTGCATAACATGGCTTAAGGTCTACTACCCGATTGCTGCTAACACTAATTTAGTATAGCCTTCCAACACAACTATGCAAAGGGTCCCTTATCCCATCAAGAGAGAATGCGTCCTCACCACACTGCCTAATTTTCCGATTCCTCGCACCGAGAAGTAGCATCCGCCATCGCTGGCTCCCCCTGAAAGATGTGGCTCTCAAGCCTGGAGAGACGTCGGTCCAGCTGCTTCTGCTTCCCAAGGATGCACTTGAACCACCCCTTGATCCGCCGCTCCATCCTCTTCAAAGGCGATGTGCTCACAGTGCCGGAGCCGGAGGAAGTGGTCCCGGCAGTGAGGTAATCAAGGCACCGAGGGCCGTGGGTCTGGGGAGGCTGCTCGCCGCTTCGGGCCGACGGTGATCCGCCCCGCCGTATCACCTCTTTTCTTTAACCGCTTCCCTATCCCCGCTTCTACAATACTAGTCAGCGCGAGGGAACGGAGGCCGCTTGCACGAATATTGTAAGAACTCCTCATCGCGCACCATATGACTAGTGCAGGTCGAATCGCCTCCTACCATAACCTCGCATAACAACCTAACTGCTCTTGATCGAGACTTTTCACAACCCTTCGGCCAAATGCGATTGTGAATGATCTTGTTCATCAGGGCGTATTCCGGCTTTAACTTTCCAGGAACGAATTCTTGTTTTATAAATCCACTACGGCACAGATCGTGCACATAGCCTCGCTGAATAACCGGGCATCGAAATCGTTAAGGCCCCGAGTGGATATGGCCGGTCCGGACGCGCCAGGCGACACAGGCATAAAGTATCGAGTCGAGTGACACTTTAAGCCGCTTCCCATCATCAAGTTTCCAATACGGAAGTCAACTCGCCGATTTTCTTTCAAGTCGTGTAACCCAACTACCGGGCTGCGCATCCGCTATCCCTGCAGTGCACGGCGCATATTTGTTCCCGGATAATTACTCCCGATGGGATGAGAATATAAGAATGTTCGCATTAACGCCTCTCTCGCATTGGAAAACCCCTATTTGCCATCGTCAGTCCATTTCTCGCTCACCTCAGTCTTCAAAGAAATACGGGCCTCTATTTCTTCATATCAACATCGCTTGATACCCTCACTCAAGAGGATGCGACTGCAGAGCTCTTTTTCTTTTCACCGGTTATAGAAGCATCAGCTTCTTTTCACCGTCGTCCATAGAGGAACCGGATGACTTCCCCTTCCTTGTTCTAAGACAGGCTACGGAAATGGCAATGATAGCTATAACGCCTAGACGGCCCAAATAAATCATCATGTCCCAAAACTCGCTTTCAACAAAGACTGGGCTGGCCCCGCAGATTTAGATATCAGCCTTCCTCAACATAATCGACGCAGATTAATTCCCAACCAAGAATCACAAAATAACATCACCCAAATCCAATCAAAGTCAATCCATGTATACCGAGAGAAGATCAACAATGCTAGTAAAGTTGCAGTATTACCACCGTCGAACACCGATTCGTATAACCAATCCTGAATCGAATCTAAACCCGCAAAGCAACCGATCTTGAGAAAGCTTGTGCAGGAGGCAACCGCTGGGGGGTTCTTCTGATGATGGCAAAAAAGCAAATGCAATATGAAGAGGCGCCAAAATTTCGATTTAAAAGCCCTTTCTGCTTCACCTCCGACCTGGCTGTACCTAAGAGAACTTTGGCAGTTCTACCCCAGAGAACTTTGCCATCGCTACTTTGTTAAGTTCTACCGGGAAACTTTAAGTTGTACCCTGTAGGAACTGGCTTCAAACTCGATTTTTTTTTCTTTCTTTTTTTTTTTTTTTTTTTTTTTTTTTTTAAATATATATATATATATTTTTCACTTTTGGAACAGCAGCGCTTATACATCTTGAACTGCTCAACGTTTCTTCATCCAAGGTTCTTCGCATGTTCACTTTTTCTCTTGCTCAAATTCCATAACTGACCGTATTCTGGTAGACTTAAGATCAGAATTCATTCTCGATACTTTTAAACTTCCATGAGAACCACCGCCGCTCCATACATCCGGATTCCTAGGTTCGAATAAACTTGGACAACTTAAGCTCAAAATGGGTGCAAGGATTTAGACACTACAACTCCATTGCATAAGGGAAATAATGGCCTCTAATCATTTCCAATTATGCAAGATATGTTCCATAAAGACTATGATGCATGAAGTTAATACAGGACCAGCCAATTGATGCACAAATGGAAGCAATGTGCAAGATCGAAATTTTGGCCATAAGTCCGTGGTTCGGGGTGAGTAAAGTAGGTAGAATGCAAAGTGGACACAATTCATTAAGAACACAAGGCTTGTCAGGTGTGCTTGTTAAGATGTACATGCGATAAGATGATGTGGAGAGTATATGAGATCAAGCGTATGTACAGCAATGTAAAACATAATACTTCCAAAGAAGCAAATTTTGTACTCACCCACTCGAACACATAACGAGCCCGTAGTTACGCTCTTCCAAATTCAAGTACACCTACCCCCACAACGTGTGTCAGCATTGTCCCTAATGCATTGAACTATGTACCCCAATACGTAATCGGAGGAATCACAGAAACAAGAGCCCCATGATTTTTTTATTTTCTATGTTATTAAAAAACAAATGAAATAGTACAAATGAAGTAAAAACAATAAAAATAGAAAGCATGAACAAAAATAAAAGCAAAACTATGTGCCAACAAATTCGAGAATGATGTTACTTGAAGGAGAGTTTTGCAGAGCGGCCCGCCAAGTCCACAACCGCTTCGTGATGAGAGAAATGCTCAAGGAATGGTTTGAGGCGCGCCATTCACCTCAAGGAGTTCTATCATCTCGGATTTCAATTTCCACGGCTCCATGGAGGACCAATTTTAACGGCGAGAAAGGGCCGCCCAACGAGAGTGGAGCTCCCGGTGAAATAGATGCAAACGGAGTCAGCATGTTAGCATTCTTCATCGGGGTTCAAAAAGTTCTTCCGCAATAGATTTCACATGAACTCGAGCCGCTCCTCAGAAATTCCGAGCTTATACGATTCCTCCGCAGTTTCTTCAAGTTCATTTAGCTTCGCATTAACTCGGCTACCCCACTCAAAAATTTCATCGATTAGAATTGGGGGTAAGAGGCATCATGTTTCGTTTTGTTACCCCTCCTAATTGCTGGCATTGAGCATAAGTTTTATGTAAATCAAAATAATCTTTAAATAGAGGGCCAATAAAACCCACTGTTAATCTCACGGCAACAAGTGAGAAATGTCCCCTCCACAGCTTCGAGTGGCAAGAAGTTAAAATCCTCACCGCCATCATTGGGTACACATCTCCTCATTATTTGATCGATGATTTAAATAGATACGGATCAATAAAATAGTATTTCAATATCCGCCAAGAATTTCTTTTTCTCACAGAAGTCCATCGAAATGGAATCGCCACATTAGGTAATTCACTATGTCGATACCATGGTAATGAACAAGATAAGAGTTGTTCATCAGAAAGTATCACCTATGGGTATGCTATGGAGTTGACTCGAACTAATCGAGATAAGTGGTCAAGAACTACATTCTCAATTTCTTTTATCTTTAATGGTCAAGTTAATTTGATGCAGTAAAATCCACCTTAGTTAACCTCGTTTCGCATCCCGCCAGGCGGAGCAAGTACTCAAGGCCGCATGACTGCAGCATGGTTACTGTGGGAGCCAACAATATATGACCTAAATTTTTATAGAGCAAAGACAACAACTAGAAACTCTTTTTCTGTGGTTTGTGTCTGCCCGGGGCAGGCCTGTAAAGCCTTACTAGCATAGTAAATGACAAAGCCTTTTTGCCCTCCCTCTGTCTCTAACATGTACTCTATGGTGATAATCACTTAGTATCTATTACATCTCAAATGGGAGGTCCCAATTAGAGATTCGCATGATTTGGGCAGACACTGGGGCATTGCTTGAAGCATGGTGAATGCATGCCAGGACCATGTGGTGACATCTTTAAGAAGAGCACATAAGGGCCGCTATAGTACTAAAATCTTTTATAAACCTTCAGCAAACCAAGATACCAGAATGACAAAATTTCAATGTTCTTTCAGAGTGTGGAGGTTGGAAATTAGTTCAATCCGCCTTATCAACTTCGATTCCATCTTTGATACAATGTGGCTCAAAATTCCTCAGGTTAAGAAGTGACATTTCTCCCCACTTGAATACTAAGATTCTTTCTCTTGACAACTCTCCAAAACCTTAC
Source organism: Tetrastigma voinierianum (assembly GCA_016808115.1). Taxonomy (NCBI): domain Eukaryota; kingdom Viridiplantae; phylum Streptophyta; class Magnoliopsida; order Vitales; family Vitaceae; genus Tetrastigma; species Tetrastigma voinierianum. The sequence goes on along the minus strand of JAEQBH010000913.1, from coordinate 502,981 downwards.
GAGGCCTTTCTGCAAAATGCTCTAATCAGAGTCATCAAAAACTGGTAAACATCCATGAAAATCTCCAATATGATTTCTATCATGTCACTGAAAATCCCATCATGCATCGTTGAAAGTTCCGCATCACAAATTCAAAAAGGCATCTTCCTAAAGGCTGGTATACCAAAAGGGCAAGTGAATGTAGTTTTTCGATCTTCCAAAGCTATCTCCAATTTGATCGCACTTCCAGTACCCATCAAGAAAACAACACAAAATTCATGCCCCGCAACTTCTAACATTCGATCAACAAACCCAAGAGGAAAATGTCTTTCTAGTGCCCGATTAGTTTCCACTCACACACCTCCATCCCGAGGTGACACGAGTGAATGAGCTCATTATTTTCACCAGTAATCACTGCGGACTGCACTTCTGAGAACCATCGGTGGTCAGATCAACCACTTCTGTTGCATCTAATGGTGATAACCTCAGACATTCAAGTTTAAAACTCTTTTCTACCACTTTCATTATCAACGAACCGCTTCGCTGTCGGTTTGATATCCTCTTGGGCGGAATGATGTAAGCGTACCAAGTGGCTAATTCCTCACATCTCAGTCTGTCCAACTGAAGCAAATACCCTGTGGGTTTTCTAAATATCAAAGTTATTTCTAGTCACGTCTACGAGGAAGATGCGATTACCGGTGCGCGTCCTGTTCCCCTGGCAGAATTCATTAAGATGTCGTAAAGGTTTTAAATGAAGTTTAGTGCTTCCCCCAAATGCCGATTCCCAAAGTACAAGGTTCAAATTAGTCACCCGCACTTCAAATACATCTGCGCTCAACATAGTGGAGAAACTCGATCAAATGGTCTCATCCCACCGCCGACTCGTATACGACTGGGCGAGATCACCGCGAAGACATCCGTGATTTTGCATCATCGAGTCATCATATTAATTTCGGCGTTAGTTGCCTTCCATCCCCATTCCTTGAACAAAACATTCAGATTAATACGCCCTCAAACGAGTCAGCTCCCCGCCAACGATAACGGCATTAGCAGCCGCCGCAATGGTCAACCACCATCAACCAGCCCGTTCAACACAGCCGCGCGTCGCCACCGGCAAAATCGACGTGGAAGCAACAGAGTCCACTGAACTGTTACATCTTCACCATCCCCGTAATACACGCCAGCTTAGCGCGATATCGGGTCAGTCCCACCTCCCGCAACCCGTCATTCACAGATAACGATTATGGTCAATAACATCGCCCTGTCCGCCAAACCTCGTCTCAATTTCCTACTATAGAAATAGTAGGACCACCAAATTCCTGTATTTTTGTAAAGCTGTCCCAATTAGTGATTTGATTTGTTTGTATCAGAACGCCTTATTGACACTCCATTCTGCCATCATAATCCTTCCAAATTTAGTATAAGATGTGATTTGCTTAATAAGATCCACAAATAGAAATATCCAGTTTAATTTATTGAACAGTTTGGCAACTCCAATGGTTATCATATTTTCAGGTTCTCGGCCATGGTGGTACGGTTTATGATAATGTCGGACTCGTCTTCCTCACATCACTTGCCATGTGACAGGAAAGAGGTGTGTCCATTTTCATCCTCCACAATTCAATTATGACTCGTGATGACCTCGTTGAATAGTTTCGTCACCACCTTAACATCGGTAGCATGCTCTCATGGTGCTTCAAAGAATTCTGATCAGAACCAAACTTCCACAATCTTTCACTGTGCCTTGGCAGGATGGTTTCTTCCTTCGCTTAAGGTTCAGACGAAGTCAACTTGGTTAGTTCAGCATCCTCACATCATTCGCAGGTTTCACTGAGCCTACTAGATCATTGGTTCAGACAACTGTAAATCATTCCGAATTTCTATGGAGGTCGTGGTACGCGAGTTTGAATTTCTGTTCGGATAATGACCAGATTGAAATTTCAGAAACTGGGGCCTTGATTTGAAATGAGAAATGACTGAAACTAGTTTGATAGTGAGACCTTTGGTTGTCAAAAATAAAAATCTTCCTCATTCCTCCAAATTAAAATAGAGCATGTCGTCAAACTGAATATGCTTCGTAGAAGTGAAATTTGAAAGGCTCTCAGTTATGCGTTGGCTTGTTCAATTTGACACTTCCTTTCTAACTTGAGGAGATTTGGCAAGAATGCCTGAGTGTGTATCATCGCAGATAACGCGGTCTTCACCACAGCCCATTCATCAGGGAACGAGCACACCGTTGCTCATTCCACCTTTTCATCCTCATTGCTCTAATTTGTTAAATTCTGCAATTTTGTTTCAACTCACTGCCTTCTCTTAGGTGGTGATCCCACCCATGATTTTTACGCGCACCCCAATATGTTCAAAGAGGTGTTACCCTGCCCACATTCTCCTCTGCAGGCCAAAAGCTGAATTACCCTCAGCACGCGCCGCATGTACCTCCTATACACTGGGCCTAGCCACATGGTCATTAAAGACAATCCTTGATGGCGATGCACAAATTACCAACATCTAACCCGGTAATAGATTGCATGCATTTGAGAGATCCTTATTCTCTCCGCCGTCGCGAAAAGGTCATCAATTTTTCAGCTCCCAACTGTTCAGATGAGGGCATTATACTATGAGGAAAAACTATTTGTGAATCTGTCTATATGTTTCCATGTAAAAGATCACTAGTAAGTAGAAGGAACCAGATTCAGCTCCTTGGTAAAGCAAAAGGAAATAAACCAACAGATAAATGGGAGAGGGAACTGCAGAGAATGACCATGTGACATCCTCAAACCTCACAATGAGGCGATTCTGGGATTCAACCTGTGGTGGAAGACGACGCTTCCATCATCAGAATGATCAGCCCCATCAGAAGGTTTAATGCAAGAATTGCAACCTCTGAGCTGCACTTGATAGTCTTTTCACGCCATAAAAGGGAGCGGGTCTGATAATCGATTTGGTCATATACTATTTCCAAATTCCTCCTGGGGCATCAGTTTATTCGAGGCCAGTGACGCTTCCCATGTCAGAGGCTCATGGTCCTCATTAATTGATTTATCCATTCGGTAAAATGTTATCTATATATCATTTATAATGGATTTCTGTAGTTTATGATACGCTTCTCGATTAGTTTTGCGTTTCTCGTTATAGTCTGAAATGACATGCACTACAGAATTAACTGATCTTAAGAAACACTTAATATAAGATTTCTCACTAAAACAAAAATAAAAGAAGCTAGGTCACTGAATTTGTAATGTAATTAATTTTATTCTCAAATTTCTTCGACACTGTTATCACACTTTAATCGCGCCGCAATGTTTCATTCATTAGTGTTTAATCTATTCCTCAGTTTAGAATTCTGTTATCGTTTAGCATTGTAATAATCATAAAAACGATGTGCCGTCTCCCAGAGCTGCCTGATTTTGTTAATTACACAGAGTTGTCTCTACTAAAGTATGATTTAAAAAGAGAATTGTATGTTGTAGTTGTTTAGTTGTAACACATGATTACTAATATAGAACTAGAATAATTTGGTCGGATTTTGTGTCCCAACACTCAACAAAGTCCCACCTCTTATTTTATAAACTCATCTGTAAGAATCATTGATAAATGGTCTGATATCTCAAATTGAGGTAAATAAGATCATGGTCATAAAGACTGTTCCTTTCACTTAAAACGAACCCTTAAATGCATTAAGATCGTTACACAAATATAGTACCTGAACATTCGCAACACGCTGCTAATAATTCGCCTCAACAAGATTTAAAACCTTCTACATATTAAAAAAGTGATCATTACGCAACCATCTGAAACCAAAAAAGAGGAACGAGACCTTAATTTTGATCGTGAGTTTCCCAGATGATCCCAGAGGCTAGAATCTATAAAACCAGAAGAACAATTAACAAGAACCATTAATCATAAAAACAGACTAAGTGAACTGTGGAATCAGACTCAGAAACTGAGACAAGAATTGTGGTAATGCTAGGATTTAAACATGAATAAATATTTATACAAGATTGAAACCTTTGAATCCAAACCTCACTAAAGAATGGAAATCTCGAAACTGATCTACAAAGTCTAACTCAAAACCGATAAAACTTGCCCCATCCAAAACCCAACCCAGAAGCAAGAACTAAAACTAAAAGAGTCGAGAGCCCCCTATTACTGTAAGTCCCCTCCTTTATAGCCTCCAATGAGTTTTCCACTTAGTTTGTTTGACTAGAGCAAACTCTTACTAACATAGTTCCTGATACCCTGAGTTCACAACAGATCAGAGAACTTTCAAAAAGCCCACCTAGAACTTCATCGGCCCAAGATTTTCTTCAAAGAAGTTGTACCCCAGAACTTTGAGTCACCTCTAAGAGAACCTGTTCATCGCTGAATTTATTTGCTCCACCTAGACTTTGCAGTCAGACCCTAAGAGAACCTGTCACCCGCAATGCCAAGTTTGTTCTGAAGAGAACTTTGGGTTCACCGCGAACTCTGTGCACCGTGCTTCCTCGCTTCGAGCTCGAGACTGCTTAAATCAAGCCACCCACATCCTACATCGCCGCGCCAGCTTCCCCGCAAACATCCTCGCAGCACTTACGTTTAAAACCCAAAGATCTCATGTTCAAAACACAAGAGATTAGAAGTACCTCGCTCTTGCGCCAAATGTGGGTAAATTCAGATTTAAACGTATATTCTATTAATTATCACCAAATGTATTCGCCGACGCGCCACAGAACCCACCTCACCATCAGAAGCCAAGCAACATCAAGGGTTTTCAAACCGCCGTCGAGACGACAACGCTTATTCATCAAACGATATCAGGACTTCCAAAGGGCATCGATCCTCCTTTGCTACAAGTCTCACTTTTGTGCCATTTATAGTCTAATCCACTTTTTTGAAATCGTAAGTAGATTGTCGCTTTTATTAAGATTTCCGATGAATGTTTCATATGATCTCTAATCCCATAATCCAAGAAAGTTTTCCCATATTTTAAAAAACTAGGAAGTCTTTTTCATTTTTTTACAACTCCAAAACCCTTGTTCTCAAACGAAAAAAATCAAAAGAGACCCTTTTTTCGTTGTTTAGAACCCTTGTTATCCAATGAAAAAGTCTTTAAAAAACAAGGAAAGACTATTTTCAAGAAGTCGTTAGGAACTCTAAAACCCTTGTTCTCCAAATGAAAATCAAGAGAGACCATTTTTTTGTTGTTTAGAACTCTAAAACCCTTGTTATCCAATGATAGTCTTTGGAAAATCGGGAAAGACCCTTGTTTGTTTTTAGAACTCTAAAATGACTTGTCCCTCAATGAAAGTCTTTAAAACATTAAAATTCGAGCCCTAGTTCTACCAAAGTTTTATCAAGCTCTTCTCATGGAGGCTGGCACTCCATCTTCGATCTTTTCGCCGTCTACCAATGGAAGCACGTGAAGGCAATCCTCAACCTTATTTGATGGACTTGAAGATATTTCTTGAGAATATGTTTTGGTCATGGGCATCAGTATTTAAGAGATTTTTCTATACGCCTTCCAACATATGACTGTAAGACTTCAGCTTCATATAGTTGCCATTTGAAAATTCTACAAAAAGCCCATCATGTTACTTCTTTCCAGATATTCCAAACATTTCTTCTTTGTTTTCCTTGTGCGTTTTACTTCATTCTCACATGGTCAAAATCTTCCCAAGGCAGAGACATTTCTTTATAATTTCTCCAATCACTTTCATCCTTCTTTATCCTCAACACATCGATACTATTTTTCTATGTTCCGCAGCATTATCATCTCTTCATCTCTTGTCGAATTCCGAGTGCTCAAGTGCATGTGAGATGGCTATTTTGTCCTGGGCCTTTTCCTTTTCCTCCGACGCTGCCATCGTAGAGATACTTCTGTAGTGAAGAACTTCAACCATAGCCTCTACCAAACAAGTCATGGCCTAGAGCATCTAAGATTGGATAATCCTGAGATAAATCATCTTCTCATTGCCATGCGAACATCGGGAACTTCAGTATTGCCCAATTCATTGCTTACAAGTGAGCATAACCCCGGATTCGATACATGAGCACTCCGCCAGGCTCAGCTCAAGGATTCAATCATTTATCTCTCGACCACATCCATTACAACATCTGAGGGACATTTTGACCTTTACTACAGATTGCCTATTGAGGGTCCAAAGGTCGTATGTCTCCTCGGATGCCACATGTCATTTCATCTCAAGCCTCATTTAAACTTTACTGCCCACTATATGGAAGTGGCGAACTTCTACTAAAGAGTTACTCACCACATACCAGATCTCTGTAATTCTTCTTTTACCGCTTTGTATTTTTCATTCGTAAGCCTTCCATGGAGTCTCTTCCTCCAAGTTGTGGCCTGCCACTGGTGTCTCGCCATAAAGCTGGTACCATTCTTCTCGTCTCCCTGAACCAAATCCATGGAAAATATGTGAGTGGAGTCAATTACTAGAGGGCAGAGGAGCCCAGTTTGTGTAGATTTTGACTTTGTCATTTTCCTCTGAGCTATTGTGTAAAGTTCCCAAAAAATTCTCAGAATTTTTTGCATAATTTTTATTATTATATTCAGTGATTTGAGCAAACTGGGGTTTTTCCAAAGAGAAACTGATAATGAGATAGACATGATAAGCCAAATGTAAATACTATGTGATAAATACTAAATGTAATCATGGATTGATCGAACTCCTAATAAACCATAAGTGTAAAAGGGCAAATTTGGAATTTGTAAAACGAAGACCTAAGGGTCATATGAAAATAAGTGGATATGTCTATACAATTAGATGATAAGTGAAGAAAACATGAGGCTAGTTAGTGGAGAAAATGGAAAATGGATTTTTAAAGAAAGCCAAACAAGGCGTTATGGCTTAGGGAACAAAGTCCAAAGTGGTCTAAGGAGCCTATATTCTGAGCAACCAGTTTTTGAAGAAGGAGAGAGGAGAAAAGGGAGAAGAGAAAGCAGGTAAGAGACATCTAAGCCAAGGGATTGTTTCATATCTCTTCTAAGAGATCAAGCAACTTACGAGAAGATTTGAAAGAGATCAAGGTAAGAAATCAAAACCCATTTTCCTTGTGATTTTTGATTCGGGGAAAGCCCTAACTTGGGTAAAGGGGTTTTATTGGTTATAACCCACTTTTGTTGCTTTGGTTGGATTCCATTGTGGGCTATGGATATACATGAGTTCAAAGGAGTTATTCGAAGTGCTTCGGTGAGAAACACAAAATTTTCCATTGCCAAGAAGAACTCACATTAGTGCTTCCAGACAAAGTGGGCACCTGCACTACAAAGATAGAGGGAATTGGTACCCGCATCAAAGTCAGCATTGGTACCATTCATCGTAGAGGATTGGTACCCTGATCAACAAGTGGAACACCGATGCTCCCAAGAATCCATTTTTCGTATACTTTGCACTATTTAGTCCCGTGTTCATACAATCGATTATTAAGAACCCGGAATAAAGAATTAATAGGGGGTTCAAATAAGAATGAAACTATGAAAACGCACTGCATTCCTCAGCCAGCCATGAAGTCTGCCTCGCGCATTCTAGTGTCTTAACCCAAACCGTTAATCTAAGATTAATCGTCATTCACTAAAAATGTGTATCAACGTTTATCAACTAAGAGTGGTGTAATTGTTATTTACTAGGACTAAAGAGGACTGAACAACCTAATCTAGATTGGGCAAAGGAAATGAGAGTCGATAACTTCTAAGTAAGGCTTTAGACCCTCTATTCCTATTCAAATATTATTTGTTCTTTCATCATAATTATATTCGGATTTCAAGTGTTTCGGTAGTTTACCAAATAAATCGAAATGATTGTATGGAGTATGCATATCTTTGAAATGTTATTACAAAAGTGTATATGGATTTTGAAAATGTGATATTTGAAATGTCCGCATACCACTCATGTGAGTGATTAATTGAATTGTAAAATGAATTGGTCAATTTCGACATCTTAATTAATCATATAATCGAACATCAACATGGCTGATACCAATCGACATTCGTCAGAAGGAAAACCGAATCGCTCAATGTCCCATGGCTGATGCACTAACGCAGATCTTTCATGATGGTGTATGACATTGTTAAAATGTCCCACTTGGCGGGATGCACCAATCGGCATCCGTCATGATGGAGACCGAAATTGTTAAATGTGTAAGCACATTATCGAATGACAAAAAGGACGGGATTCACCGAATGAAATCTGTCATGAATGTGAATTGTATAGACAAAGTGAAATAACAAACTTTGATGAGTGAAAATGAGATTTGTAAACTAAATACGTCCTTAAGAGTATGTGTTTAAATCTCATGATTTGAGTTAAATGATTTGTTGCATGTGAAAATGCATATTTTGATATGATCAATGATTTGTAAAGTGAAAGCATGTGAAAATGAATAAGCCTGAGTATAGTTGATATAAAGGCAAGGGTTATGATAAATGGCTGTCAGGTTAAATCGAAATTGAATAGAATCAGAGGGTAACCACTAAGCATGAAAATGCTTAGTGTGTAGTTTTTATCTATGCACAGGTTTTGAGTAAATAGGAAAGAAGGCAAGATCAAGAAGCGTAGAGTCATAGAGAAAGTTGCGGCGTATAAGTATATACCCCGTCATATGCATACCATTCTTTTTGAACGTGTGACATTTTGTGAACAAAAGTGTTAATCTCTGAACTATTGTTTTGTATATCATTTTGTAAAGGCATGATACGCTATTTTGTAAACGTATTGTATAAAAGTAAATGTTTATGGGCCTACCATTTGAAAGCCACAGAATTGAAAACTCTAAAATGAAATGACATAAATAAAATGTTTTATAAGATAAATGAAAACGGCCGAGTAAACAGCTCTTGCTCGGGATTCGCCAATAGGGCTCCGCTGTGGATCTGTGTCTTGACACTTTTGAAAAAAAAAAAAACTAATTAAAAAGTAGATAAAAAGAATTAAACGAGCATCCCGGAACCGGTTCGGATCCGCCAATCGGGTCGGACCGGAAAAGGGTACTTACACTTTATGTTAACTCTTTTCCCTCCATGTCTTTAGGTCTTAGTGCGGCTCAATCCATTAAGACTATATCTTCAAACTCATTTTTTTTTCCTTAGCGTAGCCAACCGTTTCTTGTCCAATTGTACCAAGCTTCAACACTATTTCCACCATCAAGCAAATGCATCTTGAATCCTTCCACTTTATTTACCGATTTTTAAATATTCACCAAAGATTCCTCAAAGATATTTTATAAGGTCTTGATTTCTGGGGGTTGTTATGCTTTTTCCCCTCAAGTGTTTTCTTCTTCTACAATTTTCTTACCCTGCTTACGGGCTCGCCAATTCGGATTTACTCAGGTCATCCCTTAATTCCCTTCCTTACCCTCAAGACCACCTACTGCAGCATTAGTAGAGTAATTGACCTAATCCTATCAGACTCCTACTTGTGGCCTGAAGACCATTATGGTACCAGATGTAGAATCCTTCTCCGCCTGGTGGTTCGTTAGATTTGATGATCTTATATGCTCTTGCCCTTCTTTCTCAAGTATATGAAATTTATTCATTATTTCTTGCATCCAGTTCTTCGACTTTCACCTTGACCTCTAAATTTGCCTTGTGCTATACAGGTTCTACCTTTTCTTCCACCAAGCCCATTGCAAAATTGAAGAAAGGGGTTGGGCAACCTAAGCCTCCTGTTGTTAAACTAGCTATAGTGAAGAATACCTCTTCCAAACTCAAGCGGAGATCTCATAGGATAACTTCCAAGCTTGAATTTTCTAACACATAAGATAATCCTATAGAGATTGAAGAAGCTAAAGAGGAAGTATTAATGCACAGGGAAGAGATAGTCTTTATCGATGAATCTAAAAATCAAGGTAGTTTAGTTGCCTTTGAGGGAGGTCATTCCTTAAATGATCTTTCAGAATCGAAAGATGGCCATTTTTCAGCTGGTTAGGGCTCCATTGGGCAAACTCCTCCAACTTTTTTTCTTTCAATTCCTCAGGTGAACACTTTACCTCTCTTTTCCTTTCTACTTATTCATTTTATTTTCCTTACCTTTGTCTTTCACAAGTCTTTCCCGGGTCTACTCATGATCTTGAAGTAGAATCAGTTCCTTCCTTGGATCTTTCCTTTTTTAACCAAGCCACTCCTCATGTTGAGATACCATCCAGTCCTCCTACCGAATCGGATGTAGTTAGCCATCTACTGAGCTTGAACCTTCTCTCCCTATCCACTATCCAAAAAGATGCCTTTCATGCGGCTACAGGCAAAGATACAATCCGCTTCTCTTGATCCTGAGGCTGAGATTTTCATTTCTGGAGTTACACACCGTGCTCCTGAGGTGTTTTCTTGCATTGAGCATGTAGTAAAGGAGAATGCTCAATTGATATCTGAGTTAGAGAAATTGAGAGAGAAAAAATCTGAGTATGAGCAATCCAAGTTATCTACTGACCAAAGCATCCAGAGATTGGAAGAAGTAAAAATTAAGTATCATGCCCATGAAGAGCGAATCAGACTATTGGCAGAAGAAATGGAGCGAGCAAAAGACCATTTCCTTTGGTGATTTTCTGTCCTCTATGAGGGGAAAGGCTACTGATCTGACCTCCTAATTGTGGCAGATTGACGCTTCTCACCAAGAATGCTTTGAGTTTTGGGAATCATTGAGATCATTTGATTTTTCTAAGATCTTACGTCGTACCATTTCAGACATGGTTAATGATTTTGACATGACCCTTGACCTTATCATGCTAGTTTATCTCCTTTTTCTAGGTGGCCAAAAGCCAACCTATGGACCCTACTTGATCTACAGGTCGACGCGATTTGCTTTTAAAAAGAAAAAAAGAAGAAGAAAGGTTGGTGTTTTCGAGTTTTGGAAAATCTGTCCCCTAGGAGGAACGGTTTTTTTTTTGGAGCGCCACTTACTTTTTATTTTTATTTTTTTTAAATGGGGAAAATGAAGTAAGAACAAAAACTAGATTTTTTTGGAAAATCTAGTTCCCCAATCAGTCAAGCTAGTTGAGAAAACTCCTTATAGAGTAAGGAATCCAAAAAACACACGATGTACAATTCCGACTCCGAATGAGTGAGAACTGACCCAAACAAGGCCTAGTGCCCTAATTGTTGTTCCTGAAAATGGAACCTAATGAACCGGCTGATCCGGTTCCCCAACTGGTCGAGCCGGTTGAGAATAGTTCTCAAAATTTTTAGAAAACTCCTTACAGAGTAAGGAACTAAACAAACAAACTAAGTGTACACCCGACCTCGAATGAGTGAGAACGACCTAAACAACGCCTAGTGCCCTAAACGAGGCTACAAACATCAAAGGCACAAACAAGCTGCAGAAAAGAAACGGAGGAAGCACAACGTGCTCGTACTGTAGGATCTCACTGGCGCCCCTTTGTCTTTTCTTTCTTTCCTCCAAAACCAAGTGCATCCACTCCTTCAAAACTTTAGAAATCCTTCAAATGAGAGGGACGCTCCAACCCGGATCTAGAGAATCTTTTTTTTTTTCCTTTTTCCTTTCTTCCCTCCTTCCTTCTTCATGTTTTTTTTTTGCTTGTATTTCTCCTTCATAAACATCTGAGCTCACTGCTTTGGCATACCTTTTAGTCTCTTGGGAACTCCTCAATCAGTCTCGTACTTCCTCGGCTCCATAAACACTCTTCTATTCACGAGGTTAGGAGCTGGCCACATTAACTCATTTGCTTAACAACCAAGAATCCAAAATGGACTCAAGGTGGATTGTAAGTAACCCAAAAAATGGCCTATAATTGGACCCAAACCATGCCTAGGACTGATCTGGAGCTTATGGGCCCCAATAAAGTAGGATTTGGGCTCCAAAACCACGCAAATCAGTGCTCCATACAAGCTGACTCAATGAATTGGATACCAACCGGTCAAGCCGGTTGAGAAAATTTTTGAAAATTCGACAAAATGTTCCTTAAAGAATAAGGAATCCAACAAAAAAAAATAAAAAAGAATTGCAATTGCGAGTTCAGATGAGGGAGATATGACCAAAACAATCTCGAGTGCTCTAAATTCGAACCTGCTCCAATAATGAACTTTAATTGAAATCCGCTGAACCGGATGATCCGGTTCCCAACCGGTCGATCCGCTGATGTACCTTAAATTTTTCAAAGAATGATTCTATGAGCAGGGAATCCAACAAAAGAAACGGTGCATGATTTCCTCGAGTTCAGCGAGGGAGATATGATCAAATGCTCAAGTGTTCCGACCGCACATGCTTCAATGAATTCTGCCTAAACTGAAACTTTGAGGACCGGTTGAGCCAGTTGGGAAAATTTTTGAAATTTTGATTGAATATTCCTTGGAGAATAAGGAGTCCATAAAAAAACGGTGCACGATTCTTAGTTCGGATGAGGGAGATATGATCGAAATAAGCCCACTGCTCTCATTCGACATTCATAAACTCCACTAAGGTTAAACCCTGGGAGGCCCTACTTGCTTCCCAAAGATGATTCCAATAATTACATAATGCACTAATGGATCACCACATAATAAGCCCCACCCGAGGCTCAACACCTGCTTCAAAAGAACCTAACAAGGTTATGAGAACGATGGGTGAGTGTGACACCCATGTGGATAAAATGCAAGTGTTGAAGGACAAAATTGAGGGTCTACAACTATGCCCCTTTTCAGTAGAGTGAATGAACGAGTGAATCGTGGGTGCGAAGTGCAAGCGATGCAAGAGTGAAACGAACTCTAGTGAAGAACCCATATGACCAATAGTTTTGTCCCTTTACCCAGTACCGAAGGCTAACAGAATTGAGTCGCCATGATTGAAGGACTAAGAGAAACCAAACCCGAACATGATGGTTGGGAAGATGAGTGATCTGGACACGATGCCGGAAAAGATAATGAAATCCGGGCATGATGCCGGAGAACCTGAAACAAAAAGAAGGGATCGAATCCAGGCACAATGTTGGAGAACCTGAAATAAAAAGAAGGGATCGAATTTGGGCACGTTGCCGGAGAACCCGAATCAAAAGAAGAGATCGAATCCGGGCACGATGCTGGAGAACCTAAAAAAAAAGAAGGGATCGAATCCGGGCATGATCCTAGAGAACTCGAAACAAAAGAAGGGATCGAACGTGTCCAAAGGCACAAAGAATGGGCTATGCCCCAATCTAAGGCATCAATACCATGTTAGAAACCCACCACTGCACATAAAGTCAAAGTCACAAAGCTGGAAATATTACAAACATTCATTCCTGAGGAAAAGCCCTCCTCACTAATCCATAACATCCAATATCCACCAACACCGATAGGGTATGCCACCGTATTTACATCCAAACTCCAAATAACCGATGAAAACCCTGGAATACATCACTGAAAATCCAATCATGTAGCGAACATGACAATGAATGGGGGAATGCCCTAGTATGCAATCCCACTGGTCAATGAATACCGCGAATTTGATCCCCGGGCCGCCTCAAAGCGCCATTGTATGAAGAAACTAAGCTGAATACCGGGCTTACTCAAACTCTGATGCCCAAAACGTATTTAGGCGAAACGGACTGCTTGTGTACATGTGTAAGAGCCAAAGCCAACATGCAAGGATAGGGGTATGCCCCAGAGTGAACGTGTCAAAGCATGAAGCTAAGGCACCATCAACGGTCCCAACTCTCAGACATCCAGATTCGATCATGTACCAAGGCAAGTAAATCAATGGAAAGGCAATATGTGACCTCGATATTCCCAAAGAATGCAGACTCGACATTCTCAGACTTAATCAAAAGATGGAACTTGTCCATATAAAAATGCTTTGAAGCAAACACGATCTCATACTTTAGCGGTCTTTCAATTCTAATTTAAATGTGTTAAGGGTGAAAGGTGAATGAAATGATGGGAAATAAAGGCCTAAATACCCAATAGATAATGCCAAACCCCTGTGTGTGTAATGCCAAATGTCGGAGAATCATGTGAGCAGCTTTAATCTGACCAACACATATGAACAATGCTGCCAATAGTGATGTACACCAAAAGACACGCTGCTCATGAAGCAGACGACAATCGATGAGGATAGAAGAAAATGAAAAGTGGGACGATAAGAAAGTAGTGTGGAACAAGGTGGGATACAAGTGTAGCAATGAGTGATGATGACGAACCACTCATCCCGAGGATGCCAAATCGAGGCAAGTCACCATAAGATGGGAACGATGATATGGATAACAACCCAGGAGACTTAGTACAAAGGAAACCCAAACCTCACTCCCAATGTGTCTGCCGGATCCATGGAGAAAAGGATCATACAATGCTCTCACCCGCCTTTCAGAAGAAAAATAAGTCTCTCAATCCAAAATGACCTCTGATGATCAAGCCATAATACCACAAGCAAACCATGCTAATCCCAAATACCAATGAAGTGAATATCGAATGAGCGTAACTTTTTTTTTTTTTTCCGCCGAATAACCAACAAAGTAAGATGAATGCCACACTAGCACAATCTAACCAATGAACCTTAAAATCCCAAACTCAAATGGTCCCCTCAAACTAAGACTCCTGGATAAAATCTTAAGGGTGGAACGAAGGGTGTGACTAGCCTAACTTATAGCTTCGGGACATAAGCGTGTCATTATCACACAAGGGAAAATTAAAGTGAAAAGAAACAAGATGATAGAAACAAAACTCAAAGGCAAGCAAAGTGAAGATGCAAAATGGAGAAGAAAAGAAACAAGTAATGATGCAGGAAAGAACAAATGAAGAATGACACAATGCTCACAATGCTCACAGATCCAATTAATAAATACAAAGCGCATAGGGGTAGGTCCCCAACCCGTGCCTAGTGCTGGGTATGGAAGGCTAGAAAAAAAGGGCATAATAAACCGCGTGGGACTCAAAGGGTTAGAAATAGGAGATATCAATGTATGGGTGTGCAATAGGGAATATGGCTACTCTAAGTGATGGCCACCCATCCTCTGACCATGATCTCACGCATAAAACTTCTTTAGCTGATCCACGTTGACTGGCTCCATGAACCCGATTTCTGCCCAGTCTATCAACAGTCAGTCCCTGGGTCAAATCTATAATAACATAAGACCCACTCCAAGTCGGTCTAAACATGCCTCTAGGGTCGCTGATCAATCCCCTTAGGACTTTCAAGACTAGGTCACCTTTTTGAAACTTCCTAGGCTTGACCCTTTTTCTGAATGCACGGTCCTCTTCCTTTGATAGGCTTGAACATGATATGCTACCCTCAATCTCCTCTCATCCAAAGGGCTAAGTTGATAATAATGAGACTGACCAACTCAGCCTTGGATATCTGCTGCTCTAGTGCTACTCTCAAAGTTCCAATCTCAATCTCAACAGGTAGCACTGCCTTCATACCATACACTAAAGAATTCGGGGTAGCTTTAGTAGAGGTACGAAAAGATGTACGATAAGCCCACAACGCAAAAGGGAGCTTCTCTGACCAATCCCGAGAAGTCTCGACCATCTTTCTCAAAATCCTCTTGATATTCTTATTCGCGGCCTCAATTGCCTCATTAGTCTGCGGCCTGTAAGTAGATGATCTATGATGCTGAATGCCATACTCCTGAATCAACGTGTCCACCTCGCCCCTGAAATGCACCCCTCTATGAGAAATCAGCTCATGAGGGACCCCATATAGGCAGATAATGTGCGATCTGATGAATTTGGCCACCTTGGTCGCTATCAATTAATAAGTCCTAAACTCATCTATTTTTTTATTCATATATCTATTTTTAGCAGTTAAGATATATTTTAATGCTAAATTATGGAATATTCACCAACTTTGTGTTTTGCAGGTTTTTATTGAAAAAGAGATAATTCTAGAAAGAAAAGAAAAAGAAAGTGGTCAAGGCAGAACTCTCTGTCGCGACATAGTTTCTGAATGTCGTGACAGAATCTGAAGGAAACCAGTAGAGCTATGTCACAACCAATAGATTTATGTCAAACAAAGTCCAGGCTAAACTCAAGGAAGAAGACTATCGCGACACTATCAATTGGCCGCGGACATCGATCGGGCGCAAATGGCAAGAACTTTGTTATGGCTAATCCTTACTCACGTTAATATAAAGAATGTGATAGCATATGAATTATGTCGCTGGAAAAAGACAACCCATCGTGATGCATGGCAAGGTTATAACACAAGTCGTGGGTCATGACAAATGTTTTTATAAGTCGCTTAATAAAGTTTTCAGTGATAAGACCAAATTAGTGGAAATATTTATGTCACAACAAAGAAAAATCTGTCGCGACATAAAAATCAGAGTTCACAATAAAGGGGAAAAAGACTTTGTCGCGGACAAAGAAGTCTTTTCTGTCATACAAACAAAACATGAGGTTGGTGAACTTCACACTACAAAGAAATATTTGTCGCGACAAGAAGTAGAAAAGCAATATAAGAAGAATGTTGCGACAATGAGGTTTTATGTTGCGACATAATGAAGAATTGAAAGTAGAATCTCTGTCGCGACAAAGAAGTTTTATGTCGCGACAATAAAAGCGGCAGAGTAACAAAATTATGTCGCTACAAAAGAAAATTATGTCGCGACAAAAAATGAAAGAGAACTGAGATAAGCCAAGACAAGTTTGTCGTAACAAAGATTTCTATGTTGCAACAAACAGTTCAGCCAGCATAAGGATCAGAGAAGAAATTCTGTCACGATTAAAGGAAACTCTGTCGCGACATAGTTGTTGTTGACTAACTACAAAAAGAATGTCGCGACATCAAAACTGGCCGCGACAAAGTAGAAAAGTCGAAGTAAATGTTTTGCCGCGACATCTCTCGTAGTCCGATGCGACATGTAATTCAGTCTCAAAGAGGTGCAAGACAACCAGATTGTGTCACGATAGAAGAAAATTATGTCGCGACAAGAGACGAAGAGAAGAGAACAGAAGATTGTTCACGATAAAGAAAAGTATGTCGTGACAGTTTTCAGAAGCAGAAAAGTATGAGAAGCTGGTTGCAATAAATTTTATGTCGCAACACAAGACACTCCTATCGAGACAAGAACAAGAATGCTGCATCAAAACTATGTCGCGACATTATCAAAACCTGTCATGAAAAAATCCAAGAAAAAGTTTAGAAAATCTATCACGACATAAACTGTAGGCTACGACAGGTTAAGGACAAAGATCAAACTCGCCGCGAAGATAGCTTTCTATGTCGCACATAATTTTCTATGTCATACACTTTGCGTCGCTGGCTGCAGCGACAAATTTGGGCCATAATGGGATCCGCACTTGTGCCTTGGAAGTGCGGCACATCATTTTAAAGCTCTATAAATAGACGCATCTAGGCACTGCGGCTCACCCAAATCCGTGACTTCGGTAGTTGGAGACTCTTTGTATATTATTTGTCTTTTATTTTTTCTTTTATTTCCTTTGTAGTAGATTTTGTTTTAGCATAGTTTGTAGTTAGTTTTCTGTTTATTTTCGGGAGTTGAGTAATGAACTGATGTGCAGCTTCGAGCCGAAATCTATTGTAAAATTTTCTCTCTCACTACTATTTTTCTTTAAATGGATTTGGAAAATTTCTGAAGTTCATCTATTTTAACTCTTTTACAATTTTAGTGAATTTTCCTGATCAGTTAGTCACTGATATGTGTAAACCAGTTTTGAAATATTAAGCTCCCTCTAGGAAATGGTCAGGTATCATGGTTTTTCAGCATTAAAGTGGAAGAACACCATAGTTAGAAAACTCAATTTATTTGATCGGGTATTATTCTCGAACTTAACTATTTCAAGTGTTAGTATCGTGGTACCCAAAAACAAAGAACTCCGCATCTTTGCTCGATTTCAGAGACCCTTATGGGACACAGATGGAGAACTCGAGAATGATGGCTCCTTTGGTATGGTGTATCAATATTTGAAACTAATGAATTTGAAAGATTACTATGATAGATCATCAACTTACCTTACGAGGCGGATAGTCGATGAAGCATTCTTAATTGCTTTAGAGGTTCCTTGATGAAATGATTATGATCCTGTGTTAGCATAGATCTAATCAAAGAGATGTAGAATTTAATCAGCATTGAAAGATGAGGTGCTAGTTAAATTGGAGAAGGCTTGCAATATCCTGTTTATGGGGGTAAGAATTCTTCATCAAGATTTGGGTGGCACGAAAAGAAAAAAATACCTAGATCTTTAGAAAGAGGATTATATCTTACAAGTAATTATTTATACCCATGAGTCCGAAGGAACATGAATCTCTAATTCGTGAAAGGTATGGTTATGGAGAAATCCAACCATACCACAATGCATCTCGACAAATCTAACTTTCCAATCAATGGCTTAGCTATGACTCAAAATGATGCAGAAATTTTTAATTATTCATTGATCTATTTCCCAATGTTGTCTCACTCAGTGAATTCTCAAATCCACTTTTATTAAATTCTTTATTTATACTAGTGAAATTATTTTAGTATTACTTTATTAGTTCTCTCATCATTTTAATATTGGAATCAAAGAAAAGGATCTTGAGTATTGGGGTAGTTAATCTTTGATTTATCATCAATCCTTGTGGGAACGTATATATGGACTTAAAATCCACTTTATTACTTGTATGACTCAGTGGCACTTGCAAGGATTTAGACCAAACTCAATTTATCGAATCCATTTTACAAAAAGGACGAACACATATTTTAATCAAAATCAGTCAACAAGTTTTGGTGCCGTTGTTGGCAATTTCTTAGGTAGTCTTTGCAAAGGGTCAATTACTTCGCTAAACCGGGTCTATACGAAATTCGTCAACAAAGCTTTGGCAATCATGTTTGCGATTTACTAATGAATTTAAAGATCAATATTCTAATCTAAAGAGAATTACTAATTTGGACATTTTCTTTATTTTATAATAAATTTTAAAATAAATCACAAAAATAGTTTTAATAGCGTATTTATTAAGCTTACTGAAATCTTCTATGAGCTTAAATGGATGTAATTGCTTCTCACATATTTAATTTGATCTCATGTGTTTTATTTCAAAAGAAAATTTTAATGCATAGAAACTAGAAGTAGATCTGTTGTCTTCGGGATGGCAAGAAATTGAGAGAACACTGAGGAATCCGAGGAAAGTTACAAGTCTCCTAATCTACAAATTATGGAAAATCAAAGAGAAAGCTTACAACCTATTCTAGAAGAAAGAGAAGCAGATAAACCTTAAAGGTAAATGACTATGGAGGACTTTTGGAGGCCTGTTATTCCAGATGAGTACTTTGTTGTGAGACAGCCTGCCATAGAAGCCAGCAATTTTGAATTAAAGCCAACTATGATCACAATGGTACAACAACATCAGTTTACTGGGCATCCCAATGAAGACCCCAATGAACATATGGGAAGACTTATGAGAATGGCTAACACAACTGCCGAAGGTGAGACCATATGATAAGGTCGCGCTCTTTCCTTTTCACCGAGAAATGTAAGAACTTGGTTTGAGTCACTGTTCGTTGGATCAATGATAAATTGGGAAGAGTTGGTGGAGGCCTATATGAGCAGATTTTTCCCTCCAAATTTCGACTTCGAAAGGAGAGGTGAACTAAGGTCTCAAATGTGGGAGGATGAAAGTCTCTACAATGCATGGGAGAGATACAAGAGAGTACTAAAAAGTTGCCCTATGCATTGAATAGATCTGACCACTCAGATGGACATTTTCTACCATTCCATGAATTATGCCTCGAAGGGTATAATTGATGCAGCCTGCTGTGGGGCTTTCAAAAGAGGTATGTGTGAGGAGGCGCTTGATCAAGACCTTTCCAGTTAGCAACTACAAAGCTCCATCCAAGCTTTTTAAGGAGCAACAGAGACTAAAGGGAGTGGTGTAATTACGACCGATGACCGCTATAGAAGCAAAGTTGGATGCATTAATAAACAAGCTTGGAAACAATGAGAGAAGAATGCACACGACACTTGAAGTGGGTACAATAAATGAAGGAAAGAAAAGAAATAGTGCCGATGAGGAACCAACCCATGAGGGTTCCTACCAAGTTGAGGAGGCACAATACCTCAATGCCAACAGGAGCTACACTTTTAAGCCCAACCTCAACTTGCCCACTCATTACACACCAACACTCAAGAACCATGAGAATTTATCATATGGAGGAGGAGCACAGCAAGTTCAAAGACCTGGATAGAATTTGCAGCAATATCATGCCTCACTTGGGTTCCAACAGCAACAGCAGCAAGCAAGACAAAGAGTAGAAAATCAGGGGTAGAGGAGATCTAATTCATTTGAGGACCAGATGGTTGCTTTCATAGGGGGAAAATAAGAGGTTGCTAAACATACATGAGCAGAATTTTGCTGAGCTAGAAGCATTCCAAGCAAATACAACTATGTTTATGCCAACACTAATGCCCTTTGAAGAATTTCCGAGACTTAGGTGGCAATTTATTCTAGCCATGCGTAATCAGTCCAAGGATGCTTTCCTGCTAACACAAGGAAGAATCAAGGATTACATGGCAGTAACTTCTAAGTGAGTGGCAGTAAAATCGAAGAGAGAAGAACTGGTAAAGTAAGGAACCGAGGGAAGAGAAACATGTAAATCGAGAAGAATTGCAAGACAGCTCGTGGTCGCCAAGAAGATATAATAGAAAAAACGCAGTAAGAGCAGCAAGTTGAAATGGGAAATCTAAGGAAGAAGGAAGAGGTTAAAGCGTACAATCCTCAAGTTTCATTCCCTCGGAGAACATGGCCCGAAGCGAAGAACAATTAGCTAGAGAGTCTTGAACATGTTCAAGAAGATGAAGATCAATATCCCCTTTTTTACGTGCATTGACTCGAATGCCTCACTATGCAAAATTTATGAAGGATATATTGACGAGAAGAAAATTGCTGAAGAAAGAGATTAGTGAGCGACAACAACTTGAGATGTAGTTATCAGGAAGTCTTTACCAATGAAAATACGAGGATCAAGCGGCTTCTTATACCTTTACAAAATTAGGAATTCTGACATGGGAAAAGCACTATGTGATTCTAGAGCTAGCATCAACTTCATGCCTTTATCTGTGGTTAAAAGACTCAGTTTGGGGGAGCTTACTCCCACAGCCATGACCCTGCAGATGGCAGATAGAACCTTGGCACAACCTGAGGGCTTTCTTGAAGATGTGCTGATCAAAGTGGGAAAGTTCATTTTCCTAGTGGATTTTGTAGTTATTGATATAGAAGAAGACAAACATGTCAGCTGTTTGTTAGGGAAGGCCTTTCTTAGCGATAAGAAGCGGCTTTGATGATGTGAAGGGGAAGAGGAACCCTTCTAGGGGTTGGAAATGAGGCAGTGCACTTCAATCTTAATCACAGTATGAAACAACCAAAACTTATTAATGCTGAGTGTGAGATTGTAGAAACAAAAATTCCCATCAGTTTTGAACTGATAAATGATTGTAATTTTCAAAGTTCAATGAATGAGAATGAGATGAATTTCCAATATCTTGAACATCTTGAAGTTGAATTTCGAACTCGATTTTAATTAAAGGCGATATTCAATGTTGGAAAATAGTCTGAAAAATCAGCGATTATGAAGAAAGCTATTGAAGTAAACACAAGCTCAGAGGGTTTGATTCTAAAAGAATTGCTGAACATTTGAAGTGTGCTTTTTTGCAACCAGAAAAAGCAAAACCAGTCATCATTTTAGCTGGATTGATTGAGCTTGAAGAACAAAAACTGCTGGAGATTCTCAGAAAATACAAGGAAGCAATAACTTGGTCTATAGATTATCGGAAAGGAATCAGTCCTTCCATCTGTATGCACAAGATCCTTTTAGAGGAGGATGCTAAAACCGCTATAGAACATCAAAGAAGGCTAAATCCGATAATTAAAATGCGAAGTAAAGGTTGAATTAGGGCTTCATATATATGCAATCTCGGGCGGCCCTTGGGTAGGCAATTCATGGCAGAAAGTTTAAGAGGAGGATTCCTTTGTGATAAAATCAAAGATAGGTTGATTCCCTCTGAGAATTGTGAATGGAAGTGTGTATAGGTATAGAAAACTAAACCTTTGCTACCAAAAAGGACCATTATCCTCTACCTTTCATTGACGAATCTTTGGACGGATTAGTAGGCATTCCCATTATTGTTTTCTTAATGGATCATTACAGTTTATAACGATTGCTATAACCTTAAGGATGAAAATTGCATTTACATGTCCTTATGGCGCCTTTGGCACTAGAAGGATGCCATTTTGGATTATGTAATGCTCCTACCACCTTCAAAAGATGCATGTAGCGTCTATGTTTCGGACTTGGTGGAAGAGGCTATGGAAATCTTTATGGATGACTTCTCAGTATATGGATCCAGTTTTGAGAATTGTTTGGAAAATTTAGAAACAGTACTTCAAAAGTGTAAAGACAAGAATTTGGCCTTAAATTGGGAAAAATGTCATTTCATGGTAACATAGGGTATTGTCTTGGGACATAAGATTTTTGCAACAGGATTGGAAGTAAACCAAGCAAAAGTTGCTATCATAAAAACTCTCTTGCCACCTACAACAGTCAAGGGGATAAGAAGTTTCGTAGGACATGTTGGTTTTTTACAAAACATTCATAAAAGGACTTCGAAAATCTCAGGACCATTATGTAGGCTATGCTGGAAAGATGCAAAATTTGATTTTGATGAATCATGTAGATCTACATTTGTGAATTAAATCCAGTTAGTGACGGCTCCCATCATGGTGATACTGTTTGGAATGATTTCAAATTATACGTGATGCTAGTGATTTTGCAATGGGAGCGTATTGGAGACGGAACTAAAAAGATATTCCAAGGCCATATACTATGCCGGAACCTTGATGAGGGCACTGAGAACTGCTCTACCCGCGAAGGGAATCGCTGTGATGGTGTTTGCTTGTGAAAAATTCGGGCCTTACACATTAGGATCATGTTATATTACACAGCGATCGTAACAGCGATTAGATATCGGTAAGGTGGCTTGAGATTGATCATATGGGTATTATTACTACAAGAGTTTGATATGGAGATCAAAGATAAGAAGGGTAGTGACAATGTGATAGCTGGTCACTTGTCTAGATTGGAAAGGACTATTGAAAAGGAAAAGGAAAAGGAAACTGGAATAGAAAGTATTTTTCTTGATGAGTAAACATTTTTGTTATCGGTCATTTCTCTGTTATCTTCGTGTGTGAATTACTTAGTTTGTGGAGTTGGCCCTTTTTGAGTTATTCTGCGGAGAAGAAAATTAGGCCCGATAGCGAGATTTTATATTTAGGATGACCCGCACTTTTTAGAAGAGGAGCAGATATGATCATAGGAGATGTGTTCGAAAGCAGAACAAGGTGGTATTATGGAGAAATATAAATGCATCGCCATATGGAGGACACTTTGTAGGGAGACAGAGTGACACAGAGAATTTATACGATGGTTTTTATTGACCTGCTATGTTCAAGAGATTGTTTGAATGAGTGAAACATTGTGATGAATTTTCCGAGAAATGGGTAATATAAACAAAAAATGAAATGCCCTTACAAGGAATCACAGTGGTGTAGATTTTTTTATGTATGGGGATGAACTTCATGGGACCTTTTCGATCATCATTTGAAATCTATACATTCTCCTAGCTGTGGATTATCGAATGGGTGGAAGCAATAGCTTGTCTCATAAATGATGCCCGGCCACCGGTGGTTGGGTTTATACGAAATATTTTGAAGCGGATTTGGGCACCCGGAGCAATAGTGTAGTGATGAGGAAGCCATTTTGAAAATAAAGTTTTGCAAAACTCATGAATAGATATGGAATCAAGCATATGATGGGATCGACATCACCCTCAGTAAAATGGGCAAAATTTGAAATTTCCAATAAGGAGATAAGAAAATTTTGGAGATGTGAATCTGGCGAAAAGGCGAGGTCTATAAAGCTAGATGATGCATTGTAGGCTTATAGAATTGCTTACAAACTCCTATTGTAATGTTCCTATACAGAAGAGTATTTGGAAAACCTTGTCATCTCCCTCACAGATTGGAATATATAAGGCTATATGAGCCATCGGAAATTGAATTAGTGACTTCAGAATTCTGAGAAAGATTACTCAATTAGATAATTGGAAGAGTTGAGAATAAAGCTTATGATAAATGCGGAATCTACAAAGATAAGACAAGGAAGTGGCATGATCAAAGATTTTGAAAAGGAAATTCAAAGTAGGGAACAAGTCTATTATATAATTCGGGCTCGAAATTGTTTCTAGGAAAACTAAAGTCAAGATGGAATGGTCCTTACACAGTAGAGCAAGTACAACCTTTGGAGCAGTAACATTGAAAACTGACTCTGGATGTGAATTTAAAGTGAATGGTCAGAGATTGAAGCATTACCTTGGAGGGAACATAAATGAAGGTAGACAGTTTGAAAGAGGGAAGAATTTTCTTTGGGCGAAGACGTGCAAGTAAATGTCTAAATTTAGAACTTGATAAAGTGGAAGTAGCTATTGGGAGACAACCCAAGCAAATTTTAATTTTCATAGTTAATTTGGTTTGTTAAAATTGGTGTGTTTGAAGTTTAGTTTCAATTTTATATGAAATTTTAAGTGTTGTTTTTGCTGATTTTTCACGGACAGTGAAGCTGAATTAGAAATTGATGTCATTAGGAAGCACACTTTCTCAAGTGAAATATCTGAAAATTGCCTGATGAGGAACATTCATTTCTACTGCATCTTTGTGATAATGTTCAGATTAAAGTGTGTGGGAATGTAATTTTATTTAGAGTAGAAAATGAATAGTAGCTTTGTTTGTTCTCATTATTTGAATACTCTGAATATCATCTTGTTGAAGTGTATTGAGTGAAGAAATGAAATATGATAGTTCATGCTTGAATTGAGGTTCTTTGATGGTTAGATGAGTTTTCACAAGTATGTTCTGATTGGTATGAGTGAATACACCTTGCTTGGAATGTGGCTTGATTGAAAAATGTGAATTGTGCAATTATGGGAAAATTTTAGTTCAATGTCGCGACATGCTTTCTCTCTATCGCGATATTATTGCCAAACTCGGCTGCAACATTGTTTCTTTATGTCGCGACAAGGAATGATTTAGCCTTTTGAAAGTTGCAGGAAAGTCTATCGCAACACAATTTATCTATGTCGCGATAGAATTGTAAATAACTTGTGATTTTGGAAAAAAAACATTATCGCGACAATATTTTTTGTATGTTGCGACATAGGTTTACTTAAGCATCAAATTTGTGTGTAGCGACATACTTTCTCTGTGTCGTGACATACTTTCTCTGTGTCGCGACATAGTTGACTTTAGATTCAGATATTGCAAGGAAAGTTTCTGTCGCGACAATATTTCTCATTGTTGCGACATAAGTAATCTTGAACATCACATTTGATGTCGCGACAATTTTTGTTTTGTCACAACAGAGGGCTAACCTAGTTTTAATTAATTTCAAAATATGTTGTGACATTACCATTCTATGTTGCGACATAAAATTAAAAAGGGATTAAACCCTAGGCTAGTTTTTGTCGTGACATTTAATGAATGTATAACCAATAGTGAGCCTATAAATAGATCATGTTTGAAACCTGAAAAGCCACTTACCTCATTAAACCATCAAACCACTCACCTTTCTTCACCAAATCTCTTCCCCTCCTTTCGAAAACCCTAGATCCCCAAAAGCCCTTTTTCTGACAATGTCTGAGTCGTCGAACCTTGTTCCTAACTTGAATGAAATTATGGAGGAGTATGTTGAACGGGAGGAAGAAGTAGTCTAAATGACTCAGGCGAAAATAGGGCAGGAAAGAGAAAGAGTTGAATCTAGGGCAGAGGTGGAACACTAAGTTGAAGAAACTAGAAAGAGAAAGAGAGGAGATGAGGAAGTTGGAACGGACGGAGTGGAGAAAAGCAGCGGCCCAGGTTTGGAGCTTGGGCTTATGTCGCTGGAAGGATAAATTGCTGACGAAAAGAGACTTCATAGGAGAAGAGGCTTTGTAAGTTGATTTCCCCCCTTCAAGAAGTCATTGAGAGCAGGGTTATCTTTTAAGAATGCGAAGACTCATGGGTTTGTAGATGTGGTGAAGGAGCTCTATGCTAATATGGTTGGAATGAAGGATAAGACAGTGTACATTAGAGGAAAATGGATATCCTTCGAGGCTGAGATAGACCCAGGCTTACAATCTTCATGAGGAGGAAGAATGGGTCGAGTTCAAAAGCGGGTGAAGGAACGATGTCAAAGATTGTAGACTTGCTTTGTACATTAATTGAGGGAAAGTGGAATGCCACCAGAAAAAACCCACACGAGTCCATTGCTAGAGGAACATTGACTGACCAAGCAAAGGTGTGGTTTTATTTCCTCTATTCAGTCATTTTATCTTCCAAGCACTTGTGTATAGTCAGGGAGAAGGAAGCAATGTTGTTGTATGCCATCCTAAAGGGCTACAAGTTCAATGTTGGAAAAATTATAAAAAACTATATTCTGAGTTATTACAGAGGAGGCTATAAGGGACTGATTCCACACCTAGCATTAATCACTAGGATCTGTATCTTGGGTGGTGTAGAAGGAGACTGGGAGGAAGAAAAGCGTCCTGGGATTTCACCTAACATTGTGAGATGCAAGGACCACACAAGAACATAGAGATTTGGGAAAAGGCAGAAGTTGCAAGAGAGGAGGAAGAGAACATTGAAATCAATCCAAATGGCTTGAAAGTGAAGCTACAGAGCAACAACCCAGTGAGGTAGAAGTGTAAGCCCAATTCGACCTCTCCCCAGATGTGAGACAAGCCCCTTGAGAGCAAAGTGAGCTGGCATCAAAATAACAATGATAAATTAATAGATATGCTGAAAACTATGAGGCACTAAATGAGAGAGGAATGAGCCTTCGGATCTGACTCATTGCGAGATGAATATATGGATACGAGCTCGAGAAGAGGACCCGAATGCGGAAGAAGATCTAAAGCAAAAAGATGAAGAGTGGAAGAGCGGATGGGAAACAAAATAGGCAGTGAAAAATTTCGGGGTAAGAGAAAGATACCTTCATCTCGGATCGACTCGGGAGAGGATAGTGAGCTAATAAAAATCATGAAGGAAATGGAAGATGCCATGGAGAAGAACTTGTTGCGAAAGAGCGAGATCACTTTTGGGTATTTGTACAAGACATTAGAAAGAAATAGACTACGAGAGAGAAAGGGACAAGGAAATGGAGGCACCCAAACTATAGGGAAAAGTGTTGGATGAAAACTTAGATATGATGTAACTGGCGATAAATATGTACTTTCTGCCGGGGTGAGTTCGAGGAACCATTTGAACTTCTGATGGCGAGAGACAAAATGATCTTATAAAGAAAATGACCTTATCCATGGAGTGGATGCATCAACATAAGTGAAGAGCGATAGGTCAACTGACCTGAGTCAGTTCCTGAGTTCTCACCTTCTGCAACTAGTTACAAGTTTGAACCAGTGAATCTGCATTCCTCCCATAGGCATGAAAGAAGAAGAAAATAGCTCACCATGCTCTTCCTTCCCATTTTCCCTCTCTGTACCTAATATCTCATACTTGAAAATTTAAATAAAAAAAAAATCCCTTTTGCAGAAATTGTTGTTTACTCTCATTTTTCATTTCTTGTGTGTCTTATTTGTATTTTCTTTCTTTTACTTTGAATAATTGAAATTTGATGACTTTTAGTGAATGGTTTTGTTGAATAATGGAGAAACCAGATTTCCTGGTTTGAATTTTTGAACAAGCTTTGAATTGTTTGGTGAAATTGAAATATTGATGGAATTGATTAGTTGATGTGTTAAACATCTCTACATTGAATGATTGATTTAAATGAACTTCTAATAATTGGTAAAATAGAATGGAAAAATTATCCAGGGACAAAACAAGACTTGAATATATGAATTGGGGTAGGATGAAATGAACTGAAGAAGAAAGTTGTGAAGATATTGATGAATATGTTGAACTTCAAGAATAAGGAAGATTGTAACAAATTGATGGAACAAATAAGACTTGTAATTTTGTTTTTGTAAACAGTTTAGTTATTATGAATCCTAATAAACACTGCACTTGGTCAAAAGTATCTCTGAATCAAATTGTGCTTAAGATTAGGGACATTTTCTGGGATCTATCACAGTTAAATCTTCAAATGTCCTAGAACTTGTTAGATTATTAGTTGAGGCGAAATCCTAAGCAATACCACTAACAGGAAATGATATAGTCCATTCTTGGAAGATTGAGCCTTTCAAAGCCTACCCTAATAATGTGCATAAGCATACACACTAGTTCCTTATTTGAGCTAAAAGCTAATTTCATCATCAAACCAACAAATAAAAGCCTACACCCTTCTTCCTTAGACATCATCCTCTGACCCAAAGAACTATATTTTCGGCTTACATGACCATTACATCTAGGATAGAAGAGGACAAGTTTGGGAGAATGTGTTTCAAATTGTAGAAAAAGAGAGGATAAGAAGGGTTGAGACGGAAAAATCAATTGAGATGAAAAGATGAAAGAATGAGGAAAGAATTTTGTGTAAAGAAAAGTGTCAAGGTGGAATAAGTTTGGTCTTATAGCTTTCCTCCTTGGAACAATTAAGTCCTTAGGGGTGTTCAACATCTAGTACCCTGAAGCCAACTGGTATGGGAGTTACTGGCTTAAAGTTCGTTAAGGGTGATAGAAAACTTAAAAAGACAAAACATTGCACTATTCCTAAAACCTTGATGGAAAATGAAAAGTGAAAAAGCTTTAAAGATAAGGATGAAAGTTTACAGTTTGAATGTGGTCAAGAAAAGTACCACCACAGAAAGTATGCAGAAGGATGCACCAAATCAAATGGGAGGTTAGATAGATGACATGAATGAAAAAGGTCAAGAATGCATATGAAGGCAGAAGTATGTCAGTGGCAAGTGAAATCTGGGTGAATTGAGCTCAATTGTCCTATTATCTACCCATTACCTAAGCCTCACATTATAAGCCTAAAAGACCTAATTGATTCTGAAGGTGGCATATGCTTACATTAGTGGAGATTAATATGACAAACAAGCATATGGGACTTTAAATAATAAAGGAGAAAATTGCTATCTGATGAACATCCTAGAAGATTAACTAATCTGCTAAGGAAAAAGAGAGAAGACCATCACACACTCACAAATCATGATTGAATGATCGAATTGTTTACACTATATGAATTATTTGGTTGTTTAGTGAACTTAATTGAAAATCTTCCTGATTCTAGATTGGAAACATGTTTAGAAATAATTTTACAACTGAAATATGTTTCCTGCCCAATTATGGATTTAATAGAAAAATGTCCTTAATAATAAAAGCTAAATTGTTTGAGGAAAAACAAAATTTTCTTTTCTTTGCTTGGGGACAAGCAAAAATTTAAGTTTGGGGGAATTTGATGAGTCCTAAACTCATATATTTTTAATCCATTTTTATGGCATATTTTTAGTAGTTAAGATATATTTTAATGCTAAATTATGGAATATTCACCAACTTTGTGTTTTGTAGGTTTTTATTGAAAAAGAGATCATTCCAGCAAGAAAAGAAGAAAGAAAGTGGCCAAGGCAGAACTCTCTGTCGCGACATAGTTTCTAAATGTCATAACATAATCTCAAGGAAACCCGATGGGAGGCTAATAATGTGACCCGGCTGGTTATGTCATGTGACAAAGTCGAGTGGGCTCGGGAAGAAGGCGTCACGGCCTCTTGACTCTGCATCGCGACATTGATCAAGGCAAATGGTAGTGGAACTTTGTGCGACAATCAACCTTCTGTGTAACATAAAGGAATGATGATAATAGATGAAATGCATCGCAACAAAAGGCGACTAAAGTCGCAATAGAATATAAGCGAGGATTATAACAAAAAGTCGTCACTTGACAAATGTTTTATGTTGCGACAAAGTTTTCAGCATAAGACTAGCTCAAGGAAAGATTTCTATCACGACAAAGAAAAATATGTCACGACATAAAATTCAGAGTTCACAATAAAGGGCAACAAGACTTTGTCGAGACAAAGAAGTCTTCTGTCGCGACAAAGAAATCTCTGTCACTACAAGAAGTAGAAAATCAATACAAGAAGAATGTTGCGACAATGAGGTTTTATGTTGCGACATAATGAAGAAATGAAGGTAGAATCTCTATCGACCAAGGGTTTTATGCCGCCCAACAATAAAGTTGCGAGTAACGAGAATTTTGTCCTTTACAAAGAAAGGGAATTATGTCATGACGAGAAAATGAAAGAAGTAAGGATAAGCTAAGACAAGTTTGTCACAACAAAGATTTCTATGTTGCAAAAAATAGTTCAGCCAGAACAAGGATTAGAGAAGAAATTTTGTCATGACAAAAGGAAACTCTGTCGCGACATAGTTGTTGAGTAACCACAAAAAGAATGTTGCAACATAGAAAACTCTGTCGCGACAAAGTAGAAAAGCTGAAAGTAAAAATGTTTGTCGCGACATCTTCAAAGTCTGTCGCAACATAGAATTTAGTCTTAGTAGTGCAAGCCAATCATATTGTGTCGCGATAGAAGAAAATTATGTCGTGACAAGAGATGAAGAGGAGAGAACAAAAGATTAGCCACGACAAAGAAAAGTATGTCGCGCAGTTTTGAAGCGAGAAAAAGTATAGAAAATTTGGTTGCGATAATTTATATCATAACACAAGACACTCATGTCGCGACAAGAACAAGACTGCTGCATCAAAACTATGTCGTGATATTATCAAAATCTGTTGCGATAAAATCCAAGAAAAAGCTTAGAAAATCTGTTCTTGTGAGAGTGCGAGCTCTGACTATAAAACAGAATATTAAAACTCTGTCGCGATATAATTTTCTATGTCGCGACAGAGCGGCCAATTTGGGCCATAATTTTTGGGGATCCACAATTTATGCCTTGATGTGCGGCCCATCATTTAAAGCTTTATAAATAAACGCATATAGGGCACTGTGCATAGCTTCCGCAAATCCAGGACTTCTGGGTAGTTGGAGACTCTTTGTATATTATTTTTCTTTTATTTCCTTTGTAGTAGATTTTGTTTTGGCATAGTTTTTAGTTAGTTTTCTGTTTATTTTCGGGAGTTGAGTAATGAACTGATGTGTAGCTTCGAGATGGAATCTATTGTAAAATTTTCTCTCTCAATACTGTTCTACTTTAAATGGATTTGGAAATTTTTTGAAGTTCATCCATTTCAGTTCGTTTACAATTTTGGTGAATTTTCCTGATTAGTTAGTCACTGATATGTATGAACCAGTTTTGAAAGATTAAGCTCCCTTTAGGAATGGGTCGATGGTGATTGTTATTTTTCTGTACAAAGTTGAAGAACGCAATAGTTAGAAAACTTGAATTTATTTCATTGGTATTATTCTTGAACTTAACTGTTCCAAGTACTAGTAAGCGTGTGCAAAAGCAGGCTGCATCTTGCTCACGATTTTCGGGGCCCTTTGTGTGACACGGAGATAGAATACGAGAAGTGCAGGCAATTCCTTGTGGGTATGGTAGACTAATATTTTGAAACTAATGAACTCTGATAGATCACTAAGTTATTGTGTGCGGATTGTTGGATGAAGTATCAGTTTAATTGCTCAAAGGTTTCTCCTATTTCTGATGAAATTATTTTGATCCTGTGTTAGCATAGATTTAATAAAGGAGATGGAGAATTTAATCAGCATTGAAGGATGAGGTGCTAGTTAAATTGGAGAAGGCTTGCAATATCCTGTCTATGGGGGTAAGAATTTTTCAGTTATAAGATTTGGGTGTGAAGTACTGAAAAGAAAAAAAAAATCTAGATCTTAGAAAGTGGATTACGCTTCTGAGTAATTGATTAGACTGTAGGTCAAGAGAAAGACATGAATCTCTAATTAGTGAAAGAGTATGGTTAAGGAGAAATCAAACTATACCATAATGTGTGGCATACTAATCAGGGTCGGGTTAACAACCGGTCGGCAGTAGAATTCCTATGGATTTCGGGTTACCCAATACCACACTGTTGTGTCCTATTTATCGGGATCCATATTTTCACAAAAATCGGGTAGAGTCTCCTTTGTTCGGAGAGCTCTACCCTACATACAACCTATATAACAGTATAATCATAACCTATCTAGGGTCTCAATAGAAGTAGTATTGACCCTACAGGGTCCATCTGTCCATATCCCCAATATAGACATCCCTTTATCGGGACCCTCGGATTTGGGGCGTCATACAATGCATCTTTGGAAAATTCAGCTTTCTAACTAATGGCTTAGCTATGACTCAAAATGATGCAGAAATTGATAATTATTCATTGGTCTATTTCCCAGTGTTGTAGCACTCAGTGAATTCTCAAATCCACTTTTATTAAATTCTTTATATATACTAGTGAAATTATTTTAGTATTATTTTATTAGTTCTCTCATCATTTTAACATTGGAGTTCAAATAGTAAGGATCTTGAGTAGTTGGGGTAGTTAATATTTTGATTTATCATCAATCCTTGTGGGAACGATATCTGGACTTAAAAATCCAATTTGATTACTTGTATGACCTGTGCACTTGCAGTGATTTAGGCCAAACTCAATTTTTATTGAATCTATTTTACAAAAAGGACAAACACATATTTTAATCAAAATCAGTCAACAAGTTTTAGCGCCTTTGCTGGGTAATTTAGTTAGTTTTTGGTAGTAGTGTCAATTACTTGATTAAACTGGTCTATACGAAAATTGGTCAACATCAATCTAGCTTAGGAAGCAGCTTCCACCCACTTAGTAAAATGGTCAATGGCAACTAAAATGTACTCATGCCCATTGGAAGACTTGGGCGATATATTTCAATTATATCAATACCCCATACTGAAAATGGCTAAGGGGATGTGAGTGCATGCAACTAAGAAGGTGGCACGTGGATCAAGTCTTCGTGCATCTGACACTTCGGACATCTTTGTACAAACTGGCAATAATCTGTCTCCATGGTCAACCAAAAGTAGATAGTCCTTATGATCTTACGTGACATGACCTCCATGTGGAGCCACAGACTCACATGAACCTCTCTCATCCTTTCGATTCTGAGGCATGGTCTAGACATAATAACAACAAGCCATCGTGCGATCTCCTATATAGTGCATCCCCACAAACAACAACTCTGGTGGCCAAATGTCTTAATGCTCTCCTATCCTTAAGCGGGTGGCCTAGGAGTAGCGTCGCATGACAAAAGCTGGTAAATATCGTGGTACCGGGGTGTACCGTCTTGATCCTTAATATCTCGATCAAGCGACCCGAGTGGTAGTGCGGACCTAGTGATGATCATGATGGTCACCACAGTCCTCAGTAGGAATCTCAATTCTGAAAGCCAAAGATTGGCTGCTTGCATCAACAAGCGATTCTCTGCTATGGGCAGATGTATATATCTCAACTCATCAAACCTATCAACCTGACAATTCTGAGTAAGCATGGTAGGGCTTTAGCTCCTCAAATCTCGAGTCCTCAGGAAATACCACAGTGCGCACAAATAACCAAGTTGGAATCCTTGTGGATCTCAAACTATCAAACTCCAAGACCAAGTGCAGTCTCTAGGCCTGTAATGCAAGCCTCATACTTAACTTTTGATGAGTGTAAAACTCATCTATGTTTTGAGTTCATTTCACATGCTATTTTGAGCATTTTATATCTATATTCATGTAAAATTCATAACATTTCCTCTTAACTTGGTTTTGTAGGATTCTTGATGAAAAGCAAGTGATTTGGAAAGAAATGAGCAATATATTTCCAAAAGAAGAGTCAACCGGGTGTCTCACATCACACCATCGGGAAGATGAATTTTTCTGTACTAGATGGAACATCAGATGGTTCAAATTCTCCCATGGTTGTATTCTTCATTCAAATATATTTCCAACGACACCTCGCACGCCCAAATCCGAGTTCAAATGAAGAAGTTATATCATCGATAAGTTGAAGAAGAAATCAAGTCCCTGAGCATATTTTGTTGCGGCAGTTGTAACAAAACTTCTGTTGGAAACAAACCCGAATTTAATACCGGCGACATGGTCCAACAACGAGAACTTTGTCACGACAAACCGAGAATTTTTCGCGACAGAGTTAGCAACACAACTCTGTTGCGACAAAGCCAGGTTTTGTCGCGACAGAGTTAGCAACAAAACTATGTCGCGAAAAATCCAGGTTTTGTTGTGACAGAGTTTTGAAAAATCCAGGTTTTGTCGCGACAAAGTTAGCAACAAAACTCTATCGCGACAAACCAAGTTTGGATTGTTTTCAAGCTCATTTCACCCTAGGACTATAAATACTCGTTTTTTAGGTTTTTAGGGCAACGAGGAGGTGAGAGAACACCTCTCATGGGGTTTCTCTCTAAGCGCCATTTTTTTGGTTTGCCACAAATTTTAGATTTTTAGTAGATCTTAGTAGTTTTAGAGCTTATTTTTATTTGCAGTGAAGAGATTTGATGTTGTATATCGAAATTCGAGATTTCATTCTTAGTTCATACAAAGGTGAAACTAAAATCTGGATTTTTCTCCTCTTGTCTGCTGATTTCTTTCTTCATTTTCTTACTTGTTTTTGATTGGTGATGATTGGAATATAATGCGGAACATTAAGCACCCTCTAAGAATTGGGGATTAATTGATGAACATTCGGATATCACGAGATTCGATTTATTTGTGGGTTTGAAAAATTGATTTATATAATTGAATCTTTTAATTCATATAGTGGCGTCGGAATATTAGTAGCTTATACCCGAGGAAAAGAATTTGTATCTTTGCTCGATTTTCGGGAGGCCCTTTGGTCGGGAGATGGAGATTCACGAGAGTCTGAGTAGTAGCAGGGGTATGTTAGACTAATATTATGGAACTAATGAACTCTAAAAGATCACTTTGATAGATCGCTAATTTACTCATGGTCTGAGGATTAATTAGATGGTGTATTAGTTTAATGTTAACAGGTCTCACCTCAAATTGATAGAATGACCTCGATCTCGTGTTAGCATAGATCTAATCAAGGAGAGAGAGAACTTTATTAGATTTGATGGCTGAGATACCAATTACATTGGAGAAGGCTTGCATTATCACAATCTATAGAAATGAAATTCTTCAATCCTAAGATTTGGTGTGAAATGCGAAAATGAAAAATATATCTGAATCTTAGAAAGATGATTATATTCTCTAGTAAGCGATTAGACTCATGTCTGCAGAAAGGAACATGGATCTCTAATTAGTGAAATGTATGGTGTATGGAGAAATCCAAGGTATACTACATTACTCTTGAATAATCCCAGCATTCACTCACAAATGTTGCACTTCAGGAAATCTGGCTTGTTTCCTGTAAATAATTATCCCCATCTCTAGTGCCTCTCTTCATACCTTTTAGAATTAAGTAGTTGTTTATTTGGTAGATTTAATGATTAGTTTTAAATCAGTTTTTATTTCAATTAAATTGATTTTATTCCACATCCTATTTGGTTGCTTAAATAGTGAAGAGCCCTTGTAATTAGGGTGATCGAAATTCGATTAGAGAACCTCCCGATCCTCATGGAGTGCGATATCAGGACTTTTAGAGTCCATTTATTACTTTATGACGTGCACTTGCGAAGGGATAAGTGTTAGTAATACTTTTCATTTCGAGTTTTTGAGAGCGTACTTTGTTTCAAATCAGCTTTTGAGTATTTACCACATTCACTCCCTTGGCCATATTTTCATATATAATACATATTTTGGTCCTTACACGTTTTTGGCGTTGTTGCTAGGGACTTTAGTTAGTCTTTCATAGTCGTGTCGAAAAATTGGTCAACAAGTTTTTGGCGCCGTTGTTGGGGATTGGCAAGGTTCACTTTCTCTCATTGGAAGTTAACATTTTGAAGAACGGGAGATTTGCTAATTTAGGCAATTTTTATTTTTATTTTTGGTTGTGATTTGTTTCTTAGCCAATTTTTTTTTACTGTTAGTATTTTTGTACTTTATTTTCTTTCTTTTTCTTCTTATTTGTAGGTACTTATTGAGGAATATTCAAGGGAAGATAGACTTGCCTCCATAGAAGCTAAGCTTGACTTCCTTATTCATCATTTGGACCTAAGAATTCACAATGACTCACTCATCTAACAAGGAGTATTGCCTTACCAAAGGAGTTCAAACTAGAGATGGTAATTCGGGCGGGCTTATCGGGCCGGGCCGGGCCGAAATCATGCCAAAGGTATAATCGGGCTGGGCGTGATTTAAAACGGGCTACCATTTCTTTGTGACGGAGCCACATATCGGACGATAGGCTAGCGGGCAGCCAGGCTATGTGAAAAAAAATAATTAAATTATTTTATTCAATAAATTACTTTCCTTCTCTATTATTTGTTTTAGTTCAAGTGTACTATGATTTCTTTCTTGAAAATAATGTTATAATACTTAGTTTGCTCATACTATAACGGTTTGTCAAAAAGCCCTTTGCTTTCTATTGCACCAAACACTGCCAATTCAATATCTTTTGTCTTGAAAACAAACCAATTCCACTACTTGGTTATCTTACTTTAGTAAAACTCTATATAATACACTATTTTGATAATTATTAAATTTCAATATAATATACTAACTTCAATTATTATTTATTATTATAATGTAAAGATTTTTCCTTTTCATCTATCTGAATCAGTTTACCCGTACACGCTCGATCCTTTATAAAGATTCTTTAACTTGATAATTTAAGTAATATAATATACTATTTTGATAATAAATGATATTTCAATATACTTTACTAATTTTATAGGGGTTTTTTATTTAATTTGTCAAGCGGACGACTGAAAAAGCAGGGCCCAGCCGTCTGAAGTCTTATTTGGCCAGTGGAGCCCGGTGGGTGGGCTAAATTGCTTAGATTTTTTGAAAAATTAGAGCCTAGCCTGGCCTAATATCGGGTTGGTCGGGCTAGTGACGAACCAGGCTCAGTGCCGGCTCTAGTTCCGACCCATTTCGGGAGGAAGAAGGATTTGTCTCTGATGAGACGATTTTTATCTATGGATGGGAACGAAGATGATTAGTCTTCATGAGGCGAAATTTCAGTTGGAGTAGCTTCCAGAGTCAACACTGGTTTCTGGGTGAAAAGCATTAGAAGGTCAAATAGGACATAGTCCAAGCATTCAAGGAAAAATTCTCTAGGACCTCTCCTAGTAACACTTTGCCAAATCCCAATGAATGCATGGATACTCCTTTGAGTAGTGTGCAAAAATTTACTATCCTGAAATTTGTGAAAGAATGTGAAAATGAGCTGGACATTGAGAAAAAGATTGCCACACCCCGATTTCCACGGTGTGATTTATGTTATTTTACCATCTTTTTTTTTTTTTTCACATCATGAGTCCACCCCAACATAGGATTCTTTCAAATCGACACTTTGCATAAAAAGGCTACCAGCCCTCGCACCATGTATCAGCTTTGTATTTCCTCAAAACCTGAGTCAAAACTCCACTTAGGTAAT
This sequence comes from Tetrastigma voinierianum, assembly GCA_016808115.1. Classification (NCBI taxonomy): domain Eukaryota; kingdom Viridiplantae; phylum Streptophyta; class Magnoliopsida; order Vitales; family Vitaceae; genus Tetrastigma; species Tetrastigma voinierianum. The sequence continues at coordinate 465,697 of JAEQBH010000913.1, read as the reverse complement.
TGCTAGAAATGTAATTAAAACTCAACTCCGAGTCTCAAAACATATATATACATATCTATACTAAGGTAAGTCCTGATGCACCCAGTATACACTTACACTTGATCAAATAATGTTACACAAATCGAAACTTTTTGCAAAGTGTCCCAAACTAATGGCCCTGAAGCCAAATATACAATGACCCATGATCGATATGAGCTTGTCCAAAAATATCTGATGTGAACCTTCACACAACATAGATGTTCCTCAAAGTATGTGCTGACCACGACATGTGACGCCTGATTCCCGACCTCGAGACCACCTGAGTCCAACTCCCGAGTCATGCGGTTTGGTCTGCATGCGCACTGGGTGGAGAATAATGGGGTGAGTTCGACTGACTTCAGTAGTGAATCCCATAACAAGCCATGCTTATAAAACATTTCAAAATACAAATAATTCAACACATCTCAAAACATGAGCATTTTACAATTAATGAGTTGATGTGAAACAAATGGATGGCTACCACCATCTCGACCCCTCATCGGTGACTCTTTTGGGCTTTCACCCGAGGACTAGCTTATCATCCCCGAGCAACGACAAATTCTTTGGGACTTACTACCGAGGATATGCCCATCCCTTATAACGATAAATTCTTTGGGACTTACCACCGAGGATATGCCTACATCCGGTATATCTGTGACCTTCACGATTACAACGAGGACTAGTCATGATCCAGGTGTCCTTACATCAATCAGGACTCTCACACGGAGTCCATACCCATGTCATGCTTTAAAACAATTTCACAAGCATTCACCCATGGATATTTAAAAACATCATGTCTGAGTTAATTCAAAGAATTCCATAGATATAAAAATATACACATTTATATATATCATTAGAAAATCACCTGATCCAACATGGAATGATGCGAATTTCCCACAGCGTCAAAAACCATGGTATAAGCAGAGAAGGTTACAGATCCCTACCTTCCTTGGATTCAAAATCCTGAGAGTCTCCCGAGGAAGTGAGCGAGGTACTCGAAGGATGCGCAGTTAACAAGTCATAAGATTTCTTAGCCTCAAACGTCAGGTTACATAATATGTTACCCGGTGGTTTATTACTACTTCACCACTCGAATCACACAGATTCTTATAAGTTCAACATAAACCTTGATCCTCCAAGTGCACTCTCTTTTACACTTACTAAGATCAACATTTAACACCCCTTATTAGGGTAACACAAATAGCACACACAACACTTGTACCCTGTTTCAGCCTATCTCAAGACCCAATTTTGACCAGCCATACATGCTTTTTGTTCATTATGGTCTTCTGACCAAAAGTTCTCCTATCTCTTAGCTTTCCACACCCTCTTAAATCAGGTCATTCGGACCTCGAAATCAAGAGTTATGGTTTTTACACTCTGACCTCCCCGAGACTATTTCCTAGGGCAGAATCTGTGCCCTCACTTCACCCTCACTTTGACGAAATTGTGGGAACAAATGAGCCATAATTTGGCCACAATTTCTTCATTAAGTTACTCCTCTATGTGGCTACTTTGAGAAGGATTTTGAATCACTCCATTTGGATCAATATAACTCAACTTATGACTCAAAAACGAATTTGCTCAGGCAAGGGGCAAAATCTGTATCTGAATTTCAACCTCAAATTCAAGGGTCTTATGGTAGGGTTTAGTTCTTGGTTTCTTCTAGACATTCGAAGGGCTGGGTCCTGGGCTTCTTCTCCAACTAGAATCATCCAGTTCGGAGTTCTTTAGGCCAACTTATGGCCAAAACACTGTCATGGGGTCAAGGAAAAGCTAGACAGCACCTCCCTTGAACACACACACACATGCCATCTTCACAAAACTGGTTTTTTTTTACAATTTAGGGTTCCACCAAACTCACCTTTCATCAAATCTAGGATTAGGATGATCCCAGCAAAACCTAGAATATAACCAAAGTCCATAGAAATACAACTAAGACCTCACAGATCATGTTTACACTGCCTTAGTGAACTTTTCCACGAAAGCAGAAACTTCCTTCAAGCCTTTTCTCCTCTCTCTAGCTTCTCTCTAGAACTCTCTCCTTTCTGAAATTCCATAATTTTCCACTTCCTAGTAGAAACCGGTCCTAGCATCCAAAACCAAGAGGATTGGTTTGCTTGGCACATAACTAAGCTCTTCTCATGCACTTGCCATGTGTAGGAAACTCCTACCTTGCACATAATGAGGTGTCATGCCCTCATGATGCCACGTAGCTCTAAAGCATGATATTGCACTTTAGTCCTCTCCCACTAACAGGTTTTTCAAGGTAGTCTTAAGACATACTTAATTACAAACCCTAACAAAACCACTAAACTTACCTAATTTATAATTGACCACATGCCAAAAAAAAAGCAATCTAACACACTTTGCTAATCCTCTAATTAAACAAACCATTAAGATTGCTAATCTTAATCACAATTTAAAACATCATAGGCATAAGTTGCATTTGCTCCCCAAAAATCCTTACCTGAATATAACAAAACATATATTAATATACCGGGTGTTACAAAGACACTCTTAAACAACTTAGAGGATGAACAATTAAAAGTGGATGAACTGAAAGTTGAAGAAGAAAGTCAAGTAATGGCTATTGAAAATGTCTCGGTGAAGATCATTGCATTTACATTTATGGCTTTGGTGACTTGGGGCATTGAAGGATTTACAAAATTCTTATATATATTAAGAAGACCGCTTCCTCCTCGAAAACTGACATGGATTGTCAACAGAGAACTCACCTTGCTTGTGGGTGAGGAGAAAGCAAAGTTCAATCTCAACCAACCATTACCTTTGACGGAGAAAGAAAGAACCATGTGTAGAAAATTATGCAGCATGCTTCCATCAAAAGGGCACATATTTGAACAGTCCCCCTTAAGCATAAATGTGTTTGCATCTGCATCACATAAAGGGGATTGTTTTGAAGAAATTATGGTTGAACCACCAGCCACAATTAAAGGGGATTCTAAGTTTCTTTTCCATCTTCAAAATCTGGAAGAAATCATCCTTGAGCTGAATGGTTATGAAAAGAAAGTGCTATCCAAGATGGATGATTGGTAAAATGAAAGTACTAGTACTTTTCCAATGAGTCTAGCTAGACTCTAAAAACGGAGTAGCTTCTTGGGAGGCAACCTAAGCTAAGTAATAAGGATTCTATTCACTCTTTTCTCTTTTCCTTTATCTATTTTTAATTACTTTATTTGTTGCTGTTTTTTTTACTATTGGGATGAAAATTCCAGCAGTGTTTTAACCTTGTTTGATAGAATTTTCAGAATAAAGTAAGTTTGAAGCTCAACATGTTGTCGTGACTAGTTTACTGAGAAACAAAAAAGACTATATCGAGAGCGTATACCAATGTCAAGGTCTGAAAATCTTCAAGATTTCTATTTAAAGTGGTCGAGACTATAAAGGGGAATTTAGTTTTCCCAACTCTCTATAGTACCCTTTTACATTATTGCTTCCTTTTGCTCATTGCTAGACAATTAGGATAACGTTCATCTCGAAAGTTTGGGGTTTATTTTGGTTGGTTTATCTGTATCTTACATGTTGCACATATGATAACTTTGAGGATGAGGGTACTCTGAGTGGTTTTATGGATGATGACTTTGTTTGATGCTTTCTAACTTACATCTTAGTTTTGGTTTAATTTGTTAGTTAGAGTTTTTGAGTTAATTGAGATTTTCTTGGAGTAGTTGTGATGTCAATTAAGATCATAATTGAACCCTTGAGATATGGACAGTATTTAAGAAAATAGGACTTAATGCTTAATGAGTTATCTCTCTAATAGGCTATTTAGTCATTTGCTTCTCAAAATCCATGCACTTGGTCACTAAGTACCCTTGAAAAGTAGTTTTTGCTTGGGTTAGAGAAGGTTTATGAGAATCCATCTATCTTTGATCTCCATAGGTTATAGAACTTGTTCTATTATCGCTTGAGGCAAAATCCTAGGCAACACAACAATTGAGAAATGATATAGGCCATCATTGGAAATATTGTGTCTTTCAAGCTAACCCTATTAATATGCATATGCATATTCCTCTATTACCAAAACGTTGAGCCTTAAAGAGCCAAAATTCTGTTTATAAGAACCAATTTTGAAGCCAATAACCTTCCTATACATCACTATCTCTTAGTAAAGAACCAAACTCACCCATAACATGAGGATTTGAACATATTTGAGAAATGTGGTGAGGAACAGAGTCTAAGGGAGTTATTTTCCATAGGAAAAATAACTCCAAATTGGTTGAAATGAGTTAAGTTGAAAATCAAAAGAGGTTGGTAAAAAGGTAGGAGAAAAATAAAAATAAAAACAGAAAAATATCAAGTGTAAAAGAAGCAAAAATACAATAAAAAGTCAAGGAGGAGTGAGTCTAGCCTCGTAGCCTTCCTTCCCTAGAGTAAGTAAATCCTAAGGGTGTCACCAACACCTGGTACCCTAAGGCTAATTGGTCTAGGAGCTACTAATTTAAAGCTCGCTAAGGGTTGGTAGAAAGCTTAAGGCGTTTTTGACATTGCACCACTCTAATAACCTTGTTTTAAAGAAAAAGGCTTCTTGGTGTTTGCTAAAAGAATGCAGAATTTGTGCAGAAAGGTGATATGAGGAGTATGGAATGATGCACCTAAATAGATTTTGGGGTGCTTGAGAGTGTCACTATGCTGATGGTAAGAATTAGGATGGAGTAGGAGCTGTCAATGTAGAAAAATATGTATGTTTGGGTAAGTTTTAGCCTAAAATGACTACTCAACTACCCCTTACCCAAGCCTTACATTACAAACTTATAAAGGCCTACTTGATCTTTAGAGTTGTGTGTGCCTACATTAGTGGAGAGTGATAGAACAATAAGCCTATGGAACCTAAATAAATTATCTTAGGAGATCTGCGTACTTATCTCAATTCTCATAAACTCATCTAGCTTGCAATTGTTTGGATAGGGGAAGACCACACACACACACACACTAGTGAGAACCATGATCTAAAATTTTCTATTATGAGATTAATTCATTATTAAAATGAATAAATTATCTTGATCATATTCTTTATATTCCTTGTAAGGGTAATTCTTGAGACACATATCCACATACCCTTAGGCTTGATTACTCAGTTTTGGTTAAATAAAAGGGTGTGGAACTCTTCTCTTTCATTGTAGCAGGACAAAGCAACTTCTTTCTTTTCTTTTTCTTGAGGACAGTAAACTTTAGGGTTTTGGGGTGTTTTGATGAGTGTAAAACTCATCTATGTTTTGAGTTCATTTCACATGCTATTTGAGCATTTTATATCCATATTCATGTAAAACTCATAAAATTTCCTCTTAACTTAGTTTTGTAGGATTTTTGATGAAAAGCAAGTGATTTGGAAAGAAATGAGCAATATATTTCAAAAAGAAGAGTCAACCGGGTGTCTCACATTGCACCATCGGGAAGATGAATTTTTCTGTACCAGATGGAACATTAGATGGTTCAAATTCCCCCATGGTTGTATTCTTCATTCAAAGAGCTTTCCAACGACACCTCACCTGCCCAAATCCGATTTCAAACGAAGAAGTTATGTTATCTACAAGTTGGAGAAGCAATCAAGTCGCTGAGCAGATTTTGTCACGATAGAGTTAGCAACAAAAATTTGTCATGACAAACCTAGGTTTTGTCATGACAAAGTTAGATTTTGTCACGAAAAAGTTAGGTTTTGTCACGACAGAGTTAACAACAAAACTCTGTCGCGACAAAGTTAGCAACAAAACTCTATCGCGACAAATATAGGTTTTGTCATGATACAAACAAAAGAGTCATGGTGATGCGGGACAATGGTGAGATTGAAACAGACAATGAGTCGGATTGTGATTCTATGCCATCTTTAGAGAGGATGCGGGTGATGGGGAGTATGTTGTCCAAGAGAGACTAATGGTGGCAGGGAGGGCCTTAAGTGTGCAAGCTAAAGAAGATGATGAGGATGCAGCAGGGATATAACATTTTTCACACTAGGTTCCACTTCTAAAACAAGGAATGTAGTGTGATCTTTGATGGGGGAAGTTGCACTAATGTCGCTAGCAAAACCATGGTGGAGAAACTAGGAATGCCATAAGTAAGCATCCTTGACCTTATAAATTGCAATGGTTGAATGATAGTGGGGAGGTAAGGGTGAATAAACAAGTGTTAGTCTCTTTTAGCATTGGGAAATATGAAGATGAAGTTTTGTGTGATGTAGTTCCAATGCAAGCTAGGCACTTGTTATTAGGAAGGCCATGGCAATTTGATTGGAAAGTTCAGCATAACGGCTTCACCAATAAGTACTCGTTCATGCACAACCAATGGACTGTCACTCTTGTTCCTTTGACACCAAGTCAAGTTTATGAAGATCAAGTAAGGTTGCAAAAAGAGAGTGAACAAAAGAAAGAGTGAAAAGAGAGTAGACAAAGAAAAAGAGTGAAAAGAGAAGTGAACAAAGAAAAAGAGTGAAAAAGAAAGTGAAAAATAAAAAGCGTGAAAAAGAAGTGAGCAAAAGAAAGAGTGACAAAAGCAAGTAGTGAATTTGAGAAAATGAGAGAAAAACCAAATTCTATGCAAGGGAGTTTTAAGCATTAATAAAATTGAGAGTTTAAATTTATCTTTGGTTCTTAAAAGAACTCTTTGAACTTATCGGTTATTCCGTGGCGTTCATCAAGACTTATCAATCGGATCTCCATCACCGATTATGGCGTCCTTACATACCAAGGTTCTTGCTTCTCATAAACAGCGAGATTGAACTCTCATCCAAGCCAAATACTAGAGCGGTTCTTCCAAGCTAATCCGATCACGAGTCTCCTCACAAGTTGATGGGGTTCGTATCATTTGGTATCAAAGCAACAGGTTCTATTTTTCTGGTTTGCCTATCTTTTAAGTTTTTTCTTTTCTTCTTTGTCTGAACCCAATTTAGTCACCACTTCCATTAGTTCCTTCTAAATTTCGTTCAATCCCCAATTTTAGTCACAACCTAATATCTTCTCCATTCCATGTCCTATTTTCTTCATTCTTGATTAGATATAACTTTTGTTTGTTTCCTTTTTTTTGAACAGTCCATTCCAGGTTAACAAAAAAAAAAAAAAAAAAAAAAGGGAAAGTAAAGGAAAAGGATCCGATAAAAAAAAATAATTTAAAATTTAGGAAAAAAAAAAATTCCTCTAAGTTTACCATCATTCTAGTTGCTAGCAATCCAATCCCCACCATAGTATAAAAAATAAATAAATAAAGCTTGAATATTGGTTAACTCCACCAACCAGTCCTTTGATAGGTTTTTGATTGAATTTTACAGAAAAATCAGATTTGTTTGATTAGTTCCAAAAGAACTAGAAGAGAAATTCTGAGTGGAAAAAGGCAAGAGTGGTCCGATTATTAGAGTGAGAAAAATCCAAATATATTGTGTGTGAAAACACGTGAAGCCCGAGTGAATCATTCTTGAGTGAAAACCATTGGCCAGTGATTTCTGTAGTCTACTTTTTTTTTTTTTTTCTCTAACCTTATTTTTGCAGCATTATGTCAAACAACAACGCATCTGAAGGTGTGGCGGGAGGAGTTGACATGAAGTTCATTATGCAGGCCTTAACTAGCGAAGTACAGAGAATGTTTAGGGCTGAATCGGAACACTTCCATGAGAGGATGGAGCAAAGCTTCAAGCACCCACGAAACCCTCCCACAGGGGCATAGAGGAGAAATTTGCCAAGAGAGTGCAAGTAAGACGAAGGAAGAATATGGCGAAGGAGAGTTTGAGAGGGTGAGAATGGTTATGATTTGGGTGTTAGTAACGGGAGGGTATGGGAGACATAGAGAAGATAGAGATCGGAAGGCAATAATTTAGGAAACATTAAGATGAAGATTCCATCTTTCAAGGAAAGAATGATCCCGAGGCATATCTTGAGTGGGAGAGGAAGGTAGAGTTGGTTTTTTATTGTCACCATTATTCCGAAAATAAGAAAGTGAAGTTGTCATAGAGTTCTCAGATTATGCCATAGTGTGGCGGGACCAACTAGTGTTGAATAAGAGAAGGAATAGGGAGGCATCGGTGGAAACATGGGAAGAGATGAAGAGGGTGATGCGGAAGAGATTTGTCTCGACTTACTACTACCGAGAATTATACAACAAGTTGCAAAACCTGAGGCAAGGTAATCGAAGTGTGGAGGAGTTTTATAAGGAGATGGAGGTTGCAATGGTTAGAGCGAATATTGAAGAAGGCAGGGGCTACCATGCAGGTTTAGCGGGTTCATAGGGAGATTCAAAATGTGGTGGGTGCAACATTATGTGGAGTTTAGGATATAGTGCATATGGCCATCAAGATTGAGAATCAAGGTAAGGAGGGCGTAGCAACACCGTTCTACACTGGTCTAAGTTCATCCTAAGTGGAAATCGAATCAATGGAGAAGGAAGAAGCCTGATGCCCGAGCATAAAGGCCAGAACTAAAACAAGAACAACCAAAACCAAAGGTAAACCCGATTCTTTCTTTACTCGGAATCGTGATATTATGTGTTTAAATGCCAAGGCGGGGTCATATTGCAAGCAGTATCAGAAAAGAGTCATGGTGATGCGGGACAATGGTGATATTGAAATAATGATAGGTTGGATTGAGTCCTCTTCTGCCATCCTTAGAGGATGCTGATGATGAGGAGTATGCTATCCAAGGAGAACTAATGGTGGCCAGGAGGGCCTTAAGTGTGCAAGCTAAAGAGGACGACGAGATGCAACGGGATAACATTTTTCACACAAGGTGCCACGTCCAAAACAAGGTATGTAATGTGATCGTGATGGGGAAGTTGCACACTAATGCTAGCACAACCCTTGGTGGAGAAATTAGGAATGCCAACAAGTAAGCATCCTCGACCTTATAAATTGCAATGGTTGAATAATAATTGGGGAGGTAAGGGTGAATAAACAAGTGTTAGTCTCTTTTAGCATTGGGAAATATGAAGATGAAGTTTTGTGTGATGTAGTTCCAATGCAAGCTGGGCACTTGTTATTAGGAAGACCATGGCAATTTGATAGGAAAGTTCAACATGACGGCTTCACCAATAAGTACTCGTTGTGCAACCATCAGGACATCACTCTTGTTCCTTTGTACGAGAGTCAAGTTTATGAGAGAGATCAGTAAGGTTGCAAAAGATAGTGAACAAAAGAAAAAGAGTGAAAAAGAGAGTGAACAAAAGAAAAAGAGTGATAAAGAAAGTGAACAAAAGAAAAAGCGTGAAAAAGAGAGTGAGCAAAAGAAAGAGAGTGACAAAAACAAGTGACTGAAAATTTAAGAGAAAATGAGAGAAAAACCAATTTCTATGCAAGGGAGTTTTAAGCATTAATAAAATTGAGAGTTTAAATTTCTCTTTGGTTCTTAAAAGAACTCTTTGAACTTATCAGTTATTTTGTGGCGTTCATAAAGACTTATCAATCGGATCTCCATTCACGGAATTGTGGTGTCCTCACGTACGAGGTTCTTGCTTTTCTATAAGCAGCGAATTGGGGTCTTCCATCGAGCCAAATGCTAGGCGGTTCTTCAAGCTAATCCGATCATGGGTCTCCTCACAAGTTGACGGGGTTTGTATCATGTCACAGCGAGTTAGCAACAAAGCGTATTTACGACAAGCCAGTTTATCCTGATAGAGCTGCGACAAAATGCGAGACTTGACGGAAAGCCCCAGCGCACCTATTTTGAATTTTCAAGCTCATTCACCCTAGGGCTATAAATACTCGTTTTGTAGGTTTTTAGGGCAACGGGGAGGTGGGAGAACACCTTTCATGGGGTTTCTCTCTCTAACTGCCAATTTTTTTTAGGTTGCTATAGATTTTGATTTTTAGTAGATCTTAGAGTAGTTTTAGAGCATATTTTTATTTGTATTGAAGAGATTTCGATGTTGTACATCAGAGATTCAGATTTCATTACTGTTCAGACAAAGATTAAAACTAAAATCTAAAATTTTCTCTCACTCCTAGTCTCTTGATTTCTTTCTTCATTTTCTTACTTGTTGTTTTATTAGTGACGATTGGAATCTAGTATCGGAACGTTAAACACCCTCTAGGGGTGGGGATTAATTGATGAACATTCAGATATGCAAATTCTCAATTATTTTGTGGGTTTGAAAACCGAATTTATATAATTGGTATTGTTCATATAATTAGTTGTTCGGAATATTCATAGCTTATACCCAGAAAAGAGTTGTATATTTGCTCTGATTTTCAAGAGGCCCTCTGAGTGACACAGAGATGGAGATTCTTGAGAGTAAAGAGTAGTAACTTAGGGGTATGTTATACTAATATTATGGAACTAATGATGAAGGATCCCGACCTGGATTAACCTCATGAACCCTAGGGGACCTCCCGGCACTCCAACGGATATAGAAACTTTTCCTCAAAACAATCCAATAAAATCCATGGAGCGAACCCTTTTACAATCCTTAACATATCTTTAGAAAATAATGCGGAAGCGAAGTGGTAAAATTTTTTTTTTTTTTTTTTACTTTTCTTTTCTTTCTTTTTCAAACACTTAGAGTTTTCAGAAAAATCGGCCAGAGTTTCCTCTGTTTTTCGGACTTTCCCAAATTTACAAAAACCTGTGAAAACATTTAAAAACACATTCTCAACTTCCGTTTTCGGACTCCTCGTCCACAACTCAATCAAGCACAATATATACACATATACATTTATTCACTTCAATCGTCAAAAACATCAAAACTTCTTCAATTCCATGCAGTTTATAAAAAAATTGGGCTTGGCTGGAACCGCCGACCGCCTACGTACCTCGTCAGCGAGGATCAAAGCCCGTGGATTCATTTTCAAAATATATACATATATACATATATACATGACAAAATATTCAACATATACAATATGCAAAATATATATACAATGCAGTCACAGGCGTCGTCTCCTCGATGGCTCGACTCGCTGCTTGCGAGGGGGGGGATGCTGGCGTCTTGTCTCGGGTCACGAAAATGTTTTTGAAACATACGGAAAGAAGTGACTAAAGGAGCTCAATGAGTGTACATTTTCATTAAGACAACATTTTCAGTATATATCCAAGTAATAAATACTTATACAATTAAAATTCAATTTATACCTTAACCTTTCTTTCTAATGGAACCCAGGGGGTAAACACACCGAACAGTTTCCGGTTACTGACGGTGAGGGACAGTCTCAATCCAGTCATAACCACTACGCTGCGGAGAAACTCACACCTTGCATAGGGTTCCAGTCATAGCACCTTATCACGTGTAAGGATATTACGCTAAAATCTATTTCCCTCCCTCTGTTAGCAACCTATAACTTTTCCCTCTAAATCCTTACACGCTTAAGGTACCTCAGCTGATATCAGTCATAACAGTCATATAGGGTTAGGGTAACCATCAGTAAACATTATTTATTCAAAAATACATTTATAAATCCATTTTAAATCCTTTACTTTATCATTCAAAAAGCATATATACGCAAATATACATATGCATCCTTTACACATTTTTAAACTTCCATGATGTCTTAACATATGCATACATATATAATTTAATATAAATACATATATTTAGGCAAGATAAATATATATATATATATATATATATATATATATATATATATATATATATATATATATATATATATATATATATATATATATATATATATATATATATATATATACTAATAGCATGTAACACGTATATAAACATTTACATTAAACTTTTTCATTTAACATTAAAATCGTTCACTTTTTAAAACTCAATTTCAAAACATCGGTTTTACACTCACGGAGTTCAAAAATAATCCAGCACTTCGTCGAATTCAGTTTCGTCAGATAGTCCTTTCACATTTTTGAAAAACCCACATTAAACATTAACCACTAGCTTCCATTTTAATCTACCATACATTCATTTTCACTGACCACATCACATTCACTTTAATCTCATTTAACCACACTTAAAATACAGAACTAAGGAAATGACAAAATACCCTTTACTTTACAAAATGACCTTAATGCCCTAAATTCAAATCCTTTTCTTTTCTAACCAACTCCGATGCATTTACAGAGTTAATATTAGCTCGAAGCATGGAAACTACCAGCTACCCTTGACCCCTCTTATTTCCATTTGGCGAAACATGCACAAAGCCATAGCAATTTGTTCTTGCATTTTCTTCGCTCCCAATCCTCCGATCCCTAACGATTTTGACATATCACCACAAAATTCACTATCGAACCCTAACAAAATCACTCCTTTATTTTTTAGCTGCTGTCCGTTTAACCTCGACTTATATCAAAATCATCATCATTCAACCTTAAATAACACTAATCTAGCATCCGCATAGAAAATCAAAACATTAGGCATGAAAAACATCAAAATCCAGCTTCCACTTGAAATAGAAACTTACTTGTTTAACTGGTTTCTGGCTTCTCTTTCTTTATACCACTTGGAGATCACTTGAAGAGCTTGAAGGAGAAGGAAAAATCACATCTCACCTTGCTCCACCTTGGCCAACACGTTTTCTTCCTTATCTTTTCTTTCCTTTCTTTTCTCTCTTTGCTTCTCTCTTTTCTCATGGGTATGGCCGAGCTCTCCTCTTTTGAGCAAATTTAATCTTCTTGAATTTAGATTTTTACCCACATAACTTGCCAAAATTGCACTTGAGCCCAAGAATCTCATTGGTCCATTCTCATGAGTCCAATCCACTAACCTATTATTTAATCATAGCCATTAAGAAAGGTTTGATTGGCTCTCACAAGAAAATATCTCCTTATATCATATTTTATTCATTTTCACCTTATCCTGCTTTTATACCGATTAAACTTCCAAAAATATTCCATGGTCGTCTAAACTTCAAATTGACCACGAAATATTCTAATTACATCCTTCACAGTGGATACCAGGCTCTGAAATCACCAAAATTCGATTTAAAATCGTTAAAATCGAAAATCCGGACAATAACTTATTATGATCCGAATTACGTTCGGATCGCCTGGAAACTATCCAAACGGACTCTGTTTCACTCCGTTTCAGTTTCGTTAGACTCTATGATTAATTCCGGACATTTTCGTATTTTTGGCCCAATTTTCGAAAAATTTCAGCGTAGGCTTAGAATTCAGTCCGGAAATCACTATTCACTTAAATCTCCAATTATCTTCTAAATATCAGTTCAAAGTCATAGGAACTGAAATTTCTTAAAAATTCCTCTACAACCCCTCCATCCGGATATAATAAGAAGAATTATTATTCATTAAGGCATCCGATGAAAATTTTCGAAAATTTTCACTTTATGCCCCGAATGGCGTCGAGGCGTTAAATTCTAATATACCCTCATACATCATTGGACCTCTAATCAGTTCAACAACTACCATTATAACATTCAATAAGGTTGGGGTTTTACAATCACCCTTCCTTATAAAAATTTCGTCCTCGAAATTAAAACATTCGTACCTGCATCAAAGAGATGGGGATAATGCCTCTTCATCTGCTCCTCATGCTCCCATTATAGCTTCCTGCTTGTATGACTCCTCCATGATACCTTCGCGTGAATAGTCTTTGTTCAGCGTAGAGCTTTGCTTCCGGCCCGATTGAGGATGCGCATTGGTTCCTCTTAAATATGTCAAGTTCTCACGTATTTCCACGTTGCTCTTGTCCAATACATGTGAAAGTGCAGTATGTACTGCGGGCATAGGAAACATGGAAAACATCGTGAATGCGTCGAGGAGTCGGGTAAGCGACTCAATCGATATGCCACCTCCCGATCCCTCTCAACAATCTGTATGGCACAATATACCGTGGACTCGGCTTTTCCACGTTTCCCAAATCTTAGTCACGCCCTTCCATGGGAAATCCTCAAAAATACCATGTCCCCTACCTCGAGACTCCTGGGGTCCACTACGACGATTGTCCACATAACTTTTCTGTCGGTTTTGTGCAATTTTTAGTCTATCCCTTATAACCTTGACCTTATCACAAGTCACTTGGACAATCTCCGGACCTACTAATTTCCTTTCACCTACCTCGTCCCAACAGACTGGAGTTCGACATTTCCGTCCGTAAAGAGCCTCATAAGGGGCCATACCATCTTGGCACGATAGCGTTATTGTATCTGGCTCCATCAGGGGTAGATGGGTGTCCCAGCTCCCTCTAAACTCCATAACACATGCCCTAAGCATATCCTCTAAAGTCTGTATAGTCCTCTCAAATTGGCCATCCGTCTGTGGATGAAAAGCCGTACTGAAATGCAGTTTAGTGCCAAGGGCATTACGTAAGTAGGCTGAGAAGCCGTGGGGTAAACTTTGGGGATCTACATGCGAACGATGGAAAGCGGCGTACCATGCGGTCGATAATCTCTCTAGCGTATAATTGGGCCAACTATCCAATGAATCACTATTCACGTGGGTAGGAAATGGTGATTTCGTTGGTTATTTACAATCACCCATATCGTATAGTGGCCACTCCGGTACGTGGAAGTCCTGCCACAAAATCCATAGTGATTCTCTCCCGTTTCACTTGAGGATGGGAGTATTGTAAGAAATCTATAGGCTTGATGTTCGGCTTTTACCTGTTGACATGTGAGACATCTAGAGACGAACTCTGCAATATCCCTCTTCATACCCTTCCACCAGTAGTGTTCCTTTAGGGTATGATACATCTTTGTGCTTCCCGGATGCATAGCATAAGTGGAGGAATGGGCTTCCTCCATAATCTCTCTCACATCCTACATCACAGTGCACACAACCTCTTGTCCCATGACCACGGTACCATCCTCTCTCAATAACAAATCCCCTCGTTGCCCAGACTCTACTTCACCTCTCAACTTCACTATCTGTGGATCCTGAATCTGAAGCTCTCTAATCATGTCTATCAATTCCGGACGTACATGAAATGTGGCTAACATTGCTCCTGAATCTGTCAGTTCCAGTCTACTCACACCAGGACTCAATTCTATGAGTCGAGGAGAGTGCAGGCCTCAAGTGCGATGGAACTCTGGGTCCTCCTACTAAGAGCATATGCTACCACGTTCGCCTTTCGGGATGATATTCAATGAGTGCATTTCATAATCCTTGATGTTGGTCCATCTGCTCTGTCTGAGATTCGGTTCCTTCTCATTAGCAGTCACCAAGCTCTTATGATTCGTAAAATCCTACAAGGCACTCATATAAGTAATGCCTCCCATATCCGTAAGGCAAATACTACGATTTGCTAGCTCAGGTCGTGTGTAAGATAATTAAATTTCATGCTTCTTCAATTACTTTGAAGCACCTGATCTATGTCATTACTTGCATTAACACCTGACCTAGGCCTTGCTAGGCATCACAATGCTTTACCAAAGCCATCCACATACGATGGAAATGTAGAAATCTTGGAGGTGAGGTCAATCTCCTTGCCGAGTTCATCGAAACTCTGGCGATGAGCCTCACAACCATAAAAGCGGTTCCTCTTTTTCCTTGTCGATCTAGTCAAGGTGCGGCTATCTTCGAAAATCCCTCTCAGCGAGACTTCACGATAATACTGCGAGCCTAGAAAACTCCTTATCTGTAACACTCATTAGGGGTTTCCAATTCAATATAGCCGACCTTGCGGATCCCGCGAGACCCCCTTTGCGAAGCTATGTGTCCCAAGCGACATTGTCGAGTGTGACACTAACGAGTTTAGCATATCTTGGAGTGTTCATGATGTTTGCGAGAACTATGCAGGGTACTCACACATGTTCTTCTCCACTGCCCGAATAGATCAGTATATCGTCAATAAACACGATAACAAACTGATCTAAGTAAAGCCTAAAAATCCTGTTCATGAGATCCATAAAGCGGTTGGGGCATTGTGAATTCAAATGGCATGACTGAAACTCAAAATGCCCAATGCAGGTGTTAAGATCTTTGTCTTAGGAACATCCTCATCATAATTCTCAGCTTTAATGATAGCGACCTCAGAGGGAGGGGGAAATCGGTAACAAGGTACCTTGGCTCCACATGGCGTCAAAGAGAGTCATCAATCCTCGGAAGAGGATGCGATTACGATATTGTTACCTTGGCCAGACTCTACGTAATCAATACATAATCGCATGCTTCCCAGTGCTCTTTTTCTAAATAAAGCAGAGTTGCTTGAGGAGGCGTGCTGGTCACAGCATTGCCAATGACCATTTCTTATCTGCACACCTTAAGTTCTTTCCAATTGCAGGGCCATCACATGGGAAAAGCTCTAAATCAGTTGTCCCACGGTGCTTTCGATCGAATCAAATCTCTACAATGCAGGGGTAATATCACGGAAGATATGCAGAGCACATTCGGAAATTCTTTTTAGGTCAGGAATGTCTTCAGTCTCATATCATCATCTCTCACCTGGCATAGGCTAGATACCGGATATGACTTTGAGTTTCGACCATCATCAGACATTAAATGCTCGGACAATATCTTCTTCATGAAAAGTAATCTGGTTCCCAGTCCTCTGAGACTTAACTTCTTTCTAAGCGATCCATGGTGGCGTGATGTCAAGACAACCGAGTTCATCCTAATATCATCGAAGTCCCCAGATGTCAACAATACCAAATTGGCCCTAAACTCATATTATAATAATCCTCTACAACCATTGTATACTACATACACTTTATAAAGTGAATCTCTGTAGGGAAGGGAGACCTATCACTACAATCTTGGGTTTGTATCTCTATATTCACTTGTGCAATAAATTTGTAGAAATAAGCAGTGAGTAGCACCGGATCCCCATCAAGACATAAGCATCACTATCAAAAACTGGATAGTACACATCATGACCTGCAGTCTTTGCATCGTCTCACAAAATGCTCAGCACTGCCACACATTAATCAAGAATCAGTCATCGATCGGATGGCGAAACCTCCCACGATCTCAAGAATCAAATGGCCAGTGGGTGGGAGGCTATGCAGGACACCTCTGCGACCGGCTGGGCCTCACCGTGCACCAGGTGCGCCTCCGTCAAATCCGTCACTGCGATCCCTGCAGGCTCAGTGGGCTCCGGTGTCCGGAATCAGCTCAGGCACATCAGCTATCATCACGCCGCGGTTCATCCAGGCACTGCAACTGGACCATGGAACATCAAGTGGACCCGAAGCAGAACTCAGTTTCAGCCCACCTGGCACAGGGCACTATGGATCCATGTCCTATCCCTCTGAACAGCTACTTTGGGACCTCCACAGTTACACATTGAATTACTCGTTACGTCATGGCCAGTGGCACAGGTTTCAACCCCATGCTCCTCTCCCAACCCTAACTGTTTCTACTACTGATGCATCTTTATTGTTGTGGGCTGTGAAGCTCTTGTGGTCGAATCTGCGGATAGACCTCGGCAAACATCTTGGTCTTCGAAACTTTAATCAAATCACACGATAAATGGAACATGTCGACAAGCTTAGAAAAGCTGGCTCATAATCTGTCAGGAGAGTATCACTCCGGCTACAAGAACTCCTCAGGCCTTCGCATCTACTGTAGTGATTTGGAACAAACTTATCCTATAAACTCTTCAGCCAGGCGTACCCGGGACCTCCCTCACAGGTATCTCACTAAAGCGCCCTCTACCACTCTAACGCTACGTCAGTGGGAGAAAGGCACAAAAAGTGATCATCACATGTCGCCTGCATCCTGCTGGGTGAGACCGCTCCTGTTTCCCTCTAACCGCAGTGAAGCCTTTCCGGGTCTCCCCGATCCATCATGGTCAGGTGCCCACCAGCTTTCGCCCCCTCTCTGTGAAGCTCAGGCTCTAGAACATCGTAATCACGAGTGGCTAAAGGCTGAGCCATCTGCTCCCAAAGTATACGTCACTCCCCGACCTCAGGGAGGCGGTGCAGCGAAGCTCTCATCTGTGGTGGCTTTGGAAGGCGCTAGGGTCACTATGTCACGTGGGTGGAGAGACATGTGCGGACTCATCATGTTCTGGTGGTGTGCTAATCCATCCCGAGCTCTCTAGTGGCGGGTGACCTGGCAACGCATTTTGCAATTAGGTTTTGTATATCTTCTATTATATGATTTAAATCACATAAATAATTTATGCAATTTTAAATAAACATTAAAACAATCATATGAAAATAAAATTTTCAAATCTTTATAACATTTTCAAAACCTTGGCTCTGATACCCACTTATTTGAAGGATCAGGCCGGATTAACCTCATGAACGGCGAGGGACCTCAGGCACTCAACGGATATAGAAACTCTTCCTCAAAACAATCCAATAAAATCCATGGAGCGAACCCCTTTACAATCTTTAACATATCTTTAGAAAATAATGCAGAAGCGAAGTGGTAAATTTTTTTTTTTTTTTACTTTTCTTTTCTTTCTTTTTCAAACACTTGGTTTTTAGAAAAATCGGCGGGATTTCTACATTTTTCGGACTTTCCCAAAATTTACAAAACTTTGAAACATTTAAAAACACATTCTCAACTGCTGTTTTCGGACTCCTCGTCCACAGCTCGATCAAGCACAATATATACACATATACATTTATTACTTCAATCATTCAGGAAACATTCAAAACCTTCAATTCCATACACAGTTTATATAAAAAATTGGGCTTGAGTGGACAAAGCTGAGCCGCCTCGTGCCTCGTCCTTTTGAGGACCAAAGTCCACGTAGTTCTTTTCAAAATATATACATATATACATATATACATGACAAAATATTCAACATATACAATATCTGAAAATATATATACAATGCGATCACATCAAATTCGTCTCCTCGATGGCTCGACTCAACGAAGACGGGGGATATCTGGCGCACTGTCTCGGGTCCACAGAAAATGTTTTTGAAACATACGGAAAAGAGTGAGCTAAAGGAGTTCAATGAGTGTACATTTTCATTAAGATAACATTTTCAGTATATATCCAAGTAATAAATACTTATACAATTAAAATTCAATTTATACCTTAACCTTTCTTTCTAATGGAACCAGGGGTAAACACAGAGCAGTTTAGATTCTGGCGGTGAGGGGACGATCTCAATCAGTCATAACACCACTTTAACGGAGAAACTCCACTACGCCTTGCATGGAGTTAATCCATACTTTATATCCGCGTGTAAAAGTGCAGCTAAAAATCTATTTCCCTCCCTCTATTCACTTGACTATATTTTATACGAGATAAACTGCGACCAAGGTCGCAAATGATGTCAGTCCTGCGATCATATAGGGTTAGGGTAACCATCGGTAAAACATTTATTCAAAATACATTTATAAATCCATTTAAATCCTTTACTTTATCGATAAAGCACATATATACGCAAAATACATACATATGCATCATTTACACATTTTAAACTTCCATGATGTCTTAACATATGCATACATATATAATTTAATATAAATACATATATTTAGGCAAGATAAATATATATATATACTAATAACATATAATACATATATAAACATTTACATTAAACTTTTCATTTAACATTAAAATCGTTCACTTTTAAAACTCAATTTTCAAAACATCAGTTTTACACTCACAGTTCACCGCTCAATCAGCTTGCTTTCCATGAATTCAGTTTCACAGTCAGGTAGTCAGCACTACATTTTCAAGAAAACCCGCGATTAAACATTAACCATAACTTCCATTTTAATCCACCATACACACATTCATTTTCACCCAACCACATCACATTCCTTTAATCTCATTTAACCACACTTAAAAATACGAGAACTAGGGAAATGACCAAAATACGCTACTTTACAAAATGACCTTAATGCCTCAATTCAAATCTTTTCTTTTCTAACCAACTCAATGCATTTCTAGAGTTAATATTCACCCTCAAACACATGAAACTACAACTACCCTTGACCCCTCTTATTTCCATTTTGGCGAAACTAGCCATATTTAATTTTGTTCTTCCATTTTCTTCCTCTAATCACTCGATCTATTGCATATACCTCAATTTCACTAATCCCTAACCAATTTCAACATATCATAAAATTCCTTTATCGAACCTAACAAATCACTCACTTTATTTTCAAACCTAACCTAATACATTTCTTTCTCAACATATCAAAAATCATCATCATTCAACCTTAAATAACACTAATCTAACATCCATACAAGAAAATCAAAACATTAGGCATGAAAAACATCATAACCCAACTTCCCCACAAATAGAAACTTACTTGTTTCTTGGTTTTCCTTGGCTTCTCTTTCTTTATACCACTTGGAGATCACTTGAAGAGCTTGAAGGAGAAGGAAAAATCACATCTCACCTTGCTCCATGCAGTGACACGTTTTCTTCCTTATCCTTTCTTTCCTTTCTTTTCTCTCTTTGCTTCTCTCTTTTCTCACGGGTGTGGCGGGCTCTCCTCTTTTAGGCAAATTTAATCTTCTTGAATTTAGATTTTACCCTTTTACCAGTAATAACTTGCCAAATTGCACTTGAGGCTCCACAACTCATGGTCCGGCCTCATGAGTCAACCACTCAACTATTATTTAATCTGCTAACTTAGCTCTAGGCATAGAAATCCCAAAACATATCAAAACAAGAGTAAAATTCCGTGATTTACTAGATTCTCATCACCCAAGCCACTTCCCAAAAGAAGTGATGAATCCAATGCCAAAGCCTGGGTATGAGACAGCTGTGCTGGCATATCGTTTAGCAAGTGGAGTTTGTTAGAGAAGCTGCCTGGAAGCCGCAACGCCATTATTAGCAATTCTTATCATATTAATGCTAAATAATACTGTCAACATGTAAGGCTTCTTCTCGTTAGACTCTAGTATCTCAAATGCGCTGAACTGATATAAAACTAATCTAGTTCAACAGTGTCCCATATTACATAATATGCATGAAGGAAACTATCATGAGGATTCATGATACGTATTCCTATTTTCATAAAAGTGCAATTATAAAAATATGTTAATTATTCTAGTCATAGGATCAACAAGATCAGATACATTGTTGATCCCTGATAGTAAAGAAGGTCATGTCACACTCCTTTGATTAGATTCAAGTGTAGTGATCTTGTTAACCGCGATCAGAGTTGATCGGGAGTCAAGAATGGATGCTACAAGAGTAGCTACATATCGGAGACCTATAATGAGACAATCAATCATAAGGATCATCTGCATTAAATAGATGATCGCTCCATCATAAAGAATGGTGCAAATATCCTTTAGACTATGAGGTGCCTACAGCGATATCTTCGATAATTATCTCAGACGGATCTTAATCCACGCCGCTTCTTGGCGGGTCGCCATCGACAGAGGGATCGTGGTATAGCCTGCGCACCGCTGCAATTGAGCAGCGCCAACAAAGGATTCACAATCCCACAAAGGGTAGAAAGATACTCTGGCGCCTCATCGAATCATTATCAGAATCACAGGAGCAGAAATGCCGAGGAGTGCCCTGGCGCATAACTGCCGAAAGGATGAATCCGTGGACAAGATATGCGCCAACATCGTGGCTAGGTGGCATAGCCAAATTATGGGACCTAATATTAATTGTCCATGCCCGAACCAAGTAGTAGTAGAAGTTCGGGTGGTGCTGACCTAATTGCACTTCTATTCTGTCTATGGGAAGGGTAATGCAAACACATCACTCGACTCAAAATAATCATTGGGGTCGATGTGTCACAGATACCAATCTTAATCCTTCTTAATCCAACAGTTAAACTGAAGCTGGCCAACATAACCGAATCTAATGGCCCGCCAATAATTCAAGAATATCGATATAAAACCGATTCGGGATGCGGACCCCAAATATGAGGAGCCAATCTCATCAATGAAATGTCAGCTGCAGATTTTATGAATCCCGGACGAAAGCCCCACTAGAGAGACATAATAAGTTTATTTGTACTCTACTTTTGGGCCGTATAGGTGGGAACTCGCATAACTAGAATGTGATTTCATGTAAACTATCACTTAAAGTGAGGCATTTGGTCTTTTTTCAAAGGATGGTTTTCCTTGTATAAATAAATGTTATGAAACCCCTAAAATAAGGATGCTCTACTTCCAGAGAAACAAAGTTCATGAGAAAGAGGTTTAAGTTTGTGCTCCTCAGATATCTCCAAGTGAAGGTGTTCTGTAGATTGAGACACCCAGTTTTTGCCATTTTCTTCTGACGGACACCCATGCCAAGATCGGGAACCTTCCAGACCAAGGTTTTGAGGTCATTTATTTCACTTCTGTGGGATACCATTAGAGGTGAATCCTAGACTCTGGTTCGCCTTGGCCTAAAGTCGCCCACTTAACAGCCCCAGCTGAACCTACACAAGGCAGTGGAATCCTACACCCTTCTCTTGTTATAAAACGGTCAGATGCTATCAAGGGTCCTTGATGAGTTTTTGTTGGGATTGTTTTGTATTTCCACTAAGTTACTCAAGAGTGTGCCACCCCATAAATCCCTTCATTTATTCAGTAATTCAAAGGTTAAATTAATAAAGGCAAAATGTATAATAAGTGATTGAAAAGTGCATAGATTCATATGATTTAAAATGTGATTTGAATATATTCATTAAATCGTATAACTTGAAATGACCAACAGAATTGTAATTGAATGTAAATGAAATGAATATAGTATATATAGGTATATATATATATATATATATATATATATATATATATATATATATATATATATATATGTATTGTAATCGCATCACGGGCCACTGGGAATGCAGAAAAAGCATTGTTTTAAAACAAAGATTGCATAATTAGACTATAAAACCAATAAGAGAAGAATTGCATAGAACTACTAAGAACAAAAAATGCTGGGCGATTGTTTTTTACTAATACCTATGTGTGATCGAGTGAACAAAGTACGTTTAGAACAAAGACCGCAGATTTAGAGTCAACGCCAAAGCTTCACTGCGGTCAAGCGTAGCATCCACCATGCATTCATGAAATGGATCAATTATTGTATAAACTGACTGTATTTTGTAAATGTTTTTGATATTAAAAACCTGGATATATTTTGTAAATGATCTGATTGAAAAGGCATACAGTAATGCCATATTGTACAAATGTGGGAATTTATCCCAAAATTAGATGGCCAGCTGTATAAATGTTTTAATGTATACATATATATTCTATAGTATATACTAAGAAAAACTAGCCTGATTCGTATCAAAGATAGTGTCGATTTTCCACATTTATTTGGTATCAGGCAGATATGCTAAATTGTTAGAAGAAAAAATGTTACATTTTATTTTGGTATTATAGCTAAGCACTATTAAATTATTTGAAAAAAGGTGTTATGATTTATATTTGGTATCATGAGCACAAGTAAAGTATGGAGTCGTGCCGTATTGAAAACTTATTTGCATTTGGTAGAATATGCTCTGAATGATATCTCAAAAGAAAAAGCATTGATTTAACAATAGATCATACACTTACAGCATGCCTCGTTAAATCAACCAGGGGCTCTGCATACCGATTCACCTTCCCCATATACTTGGCCTTCTCAGACAGATCCTCCCATGTTTTCAAATGCAACACTACATTTATATTCCTTATTAATGATTCAATGCTTCCAGATTCAAGGGATGAATTTTTTCCAACTCAAAGAGAATTTACGGTTATGACAATTAAAATCTAATATTTGGGTCATATGCCTGATCTAATATTTTACTTTAGTGGTCAGATCACAACATATTTCATTCTACTTAAAATTGAATCTCTATTGCTTTTCAGAAATAGGAGTTGTTTAGGATTCATAAAACCAAACTAGTTTGGCTTAAATTGATTTATTGTTTCGATTAGGCTTTAGGTTTCAAGTTTGAGTTCAAATACTCACATGTTATATATCCACTACATTATAAAATTAATAGTGCAGATCAAAGTTGGTTCAATATTGTGAATATATAAAAAACTGTTATAGCCCTCTTCTTCAACTCGTTTCTATACCCTTCAGAATCAACTTAAATTCAGGCTGTTGCGCAAATCTCCTCCCATAAAGGTTTCGATCAACAACTATTATACGTGAATCTTCTTCTATCCCCAGCTTCTCGCCAGCGATCTCATCCTATTATCGGGTATGCTAGTCTGAAGCAAATCTTCCATCTAAAAGTTCGAAGGAAAAGAATTTATTGGCAATACCCGCTATAAATTGATCAAGATCATAAGTCCTGTATCACTTGATAGAGATATATTATTTTAATTCACATGATATTTCGGTGTTTGTCTTATCGGAATCTATTAATGTTAATTCGCATTGATGGGCTTAGCTCATATCACATATGCGATAAGAGTGATCTCCAATGTAAAAAGTCATTCAGTCTGCAAAAGCCAGAATGGAACCTCAAACAAGATTTGAAAATCCTGTAAACATGAAACCAATTATCTTCATCAATTCAACCATAGTCTCCAAATGAGATCATTCTCAGGTCATTTATTAAGTATTTTTAATGATAAATATATTATAATCTTTATTTGCTTAAATATGTTTATTTTAGTCCTCAAATGGGACGATATGAAATTATAAAATTAAATATAAAATTTAGTAAAATTCTTGAAATCAACCTCCAAGCCACCTCAAAAATACTAAATTTGAAATTTAAAATGTAATTTGAATTTTAAATTTGAAATTAAAATTTCGTCTTTCAAATTTTCAAAACTAGAAATTCTTCAAATTTTCACCACAAAATTTTCAAACCCAAATATAACTTCAAAATTTATAAACATATGATAACGGCCTTCTCAATTATATTCTGTCCAACCATTGTTCCGTTAAACCCAAATTTTATGGATCGTTATCCCGATATTTTCGAAGATATCCCCATTCTGATGAAACTTCCATGATGAATGGATATGCTTTGAATGCAAACTGTAAAAAGAGAAGAAGAATGGCGAGCAAGAATAAATAACGTGAATCCGCCCCCAGCGGTGATCATTCGTCGTGGTCAGCTGAAGGTCAATGCAAAGACTCATCAATGATTATTTCATCTCGAATCACAGATATGACGCTTTCATGAGGCTCTGATGAGCTCAGTCTTCTTTTCCTTCGACCAGAACTGGTGGAACAATATGATCCATATTTCGTTGGTCAAAACAACAGATGTTGTTATCTAAATCTCTAATATCTTCCCTCCAAAAAGGTATCAATGCCAGAATTTTTACTTCATGGAACACCAGATTCCTTCTGTATGAATACGCAGATCGATAAAGCAAATCAATGAGAAAGTCTTAAGGTTTGTGCAAGCAAAGTATTACTTCTGCTCATTAAGAGGCACTTGAGGCCAAACAACACAATCATATCAAGTTTGATTGCAGCCGAATATCAGAACAACTGGCCTTTTGATGTCAAAACATCTAATCCATGCACACTGGAAGCTGAAGAATCATTCCAACGGCAGATATGTAGTGTATGGTACACCCGGTCATTGCCATGAACCTTATTACAATTTTAGTCGGTCAAGATCCTCGATAGTGCCTTCTTTCTGAAGCTCCTTGATCTTCTTGTAATGACATCAATGTCAGAATCATCCGCTTAACATCGACTGGAAGGTCGCCTCCTGATGTTAATACAGAATTAATAGTCATTAATGATGCATCATAGATGGTTATTCAGCCGATGGTGGCTAATCCAACTGATCTGTAATCTTTCAGAAAGTCAATCATGTCCAAGGCAAGGATTGAAGAGGAAAACATGTCAAAAGACAAGAGTCTAGCGCATAAAGATGTGACCTGCATTTGGGAACAGCCTTCGCTTTGTAATCTTATTTAGACCAGCCAGACATGTTTTTTCGTGATTAAAGAAACACTTGCTTATATATTATGAAAGGCGGTTAATAGCTTACAGTTTATGTGATTAGTCAGAGATTTCTTATAGCTGAGCCATACTGATATCGATTTTGACAGGAAGTGGTGGAAATCCAACAGTTCAAAGTGATCCTATGGGACACACTTAGTCAATACATCCACAACGCATCATCGTACAAGCTAATGTAAGTCATTCCCAATTGTTATCCGATCTGGTCGGAACATTATGAGAATGAGATGGCACAATTGTCACAGAGAGATGGGAATTGAATTTGTCACTCACTCATCCCATATTATATAGTAGGAAAAGTTGTAAAGTACAATGTTAATAAAGTGGTAAATAAATAAAGAACCAATCACCACAAAACAAGTTCTCTTTCAGTATCTCCAAATTCCAGATTCCACTGATTCACACATAAATGTCGGATCCATGTTAGCTGTGCCGCCAGCACATATTTTCGCAACGCAGCAAACCTCTTCCCAAGCCCATCCTTTCCACACCCAACAACTGCTCGTCGTTTGTCAACTTGTTCTGATGCTTGAGCCACTACTTCTTTCCGCCGCCTCGCCTTGCATGCGAAAGTTCTATCCTTCATACAACGCCTTATTGTTAATGAGCCTTCGAGTCATTAATGAGCCTATTTTTTTATCTTAGTAGCTTGTTTCTTGGGGTCTTTCCTCTAAACAGTCATCTGATCAGTGAGACTCGCTTTTCTCATCCTTTCTAAAACTAGATTGGTAGTGGTCACGGAGGAAGATCAGGTATGTGCATCTATATCAGATGGCTTTTATTGTTGGAGTGATAGACGTCTTACTTTCGCTTTGACTTCACATTTCTTAATAACATATCGAAATGTTTCAACCATAATGAATGTATGCTGGGCACTCGTGCTTCAATAAAGTTGAAAATTATAAACAAATTAACTACGATAAAAAAATTAATATTTAAAAGGTAGTAAACAGTATATAAAGTAAAATACAGAACCTTACCCTTCCATTTTCGTTTGTCCACTTTGTCGTCTTCTCTACTTGATCAGAAATCCAAATCTAATTTTTGTACACTTCAGAGGTTAATATCGCATCGCATTTTCACAAAGATAACTTTGAACGCCATGTGGATTTCCACTACTGTGCCACAAGTAATTCAAAATTCTTTCCAAAAATAGATCTCATTGTTGCCCATTCTCAAATATCGTGATCTTTGCCGCCGTGTTGTTTCACCCGACACACAAGGATTATCTCTCCGGGCCGAGTGAAATTTTTTGGTCCTTTCTATGTTTTCTCAAAGAGGAGCAACAACATTTCACATTCGATTTCATAGCAAAGACGTCTAGATTATCGCTTTCCAACTCGCCGTGATACTTTCGTCATCGCCATTAATAAATTGTAGTAATCAAACATCGTGATCGATAAACTGTATCTATGAAAAACCATAAACAGAGAAGTTAATTAAAATATTTGTAGTTAATAAAAATAAATTAGATCTAGTACTAAGTAAAACATTTTATTTTAAATTTTTATTTAAACATTCACAAAATATAGATTTATGGTTTTTTCTGATATTTATAATGTTATCATTTTAATATTATTTTAAAACAATTATGTTTTTCATAAAAAGTATTTTATAGGCTTAATAAAATAAATTAATTCATATCAAATAAAACTGCTTTTTTTAATTCAGATTTTAAAATCAGTTTATAAAAATTTATGATTTAAAGTTTTTTTTTCAATTCAAATATTTTTCATTCAAGTAATCAATAGGAGGGTGCAGAGCTCTGAACTATGAGAGGAGAAGAGACCCACATCGCCCTTGGGAGAGGGTGTGAATGTTTTATGAGATGGGGTGAGAGAGGAGGGACTGCAACATGCATAAAAGCTGGGGAGGAAGAAAAGGTGAGAGTATGGTTATGAAGGTGGAATGATGGCAAAATGACTGGGATGGGGAGAGGAGGAGGAACGCGACAAGGATGGGAATGGCACGCCCGATCTGGAGTCAAGAGGCGTTATCTCCTAAGCCTGAGATGATCACAAGACCGGACGGAGATCGCCCAAAGCAAGTAAGAGGTCACTGAGTTCTTCCCTTCTTCTTCCCTAAATCGCACTTGAAAGTATTTCAAAAAATATTCATTGCTTCTCGGTTATTTATAAAATAGATATTTTGTGATTCGTTTGGGAGTTCAAAAATTTGTCTCGTTATGGCTCCTACTCCAACTATCTTTCATTTTTCTCTAATTTTGTGTATTTCGAAACTGTTTAAATTTAACTCCTAAATTTCGTGGTCTATTTTGATGATCTGTCAAATGAATCCTTCATTACAGAACAGCGCCAGTGTCTCGTGCCTGATTCCATTTTCACTAAGATTTTATTCATGATCGTTATTGAATCAAGGAGATGTCTAAGAAAATCGAATATAAAGAGTATAGTTTTTAGTGAGTCACAAAATTACAAACAAAAAAAATAAATAAATTAAATGGTTATAAATCTTTAACAAAAAAAATTAGTTTTAGTGTTAAATCAAGAATATAGTGTCTGAATAAGAATAAGACATTAGACACGTTATTTTAATTCCTGCCCTATAGACTTGGCTCCAATGTCACTTAGCACTGCGCACCACATAAGTCTCACGGTATGATTTACCCTGTTTCGCTTCCTTCAATTCACTTCACCTTTCATTTTGCTCTCTTCCTCGTTAGAGCTTTTGAAAGCTTCATTTCCTCCAATAATCTCCTCATAGTCTCCATGGTGATCGAAAAACAACACTTTCGGATGAGGAATTTAGATCGCCGTCAGGTCGCACCAACTCTGACTCGTAAATGATTCATCGCTTCAAACACATCACTGGAAATCGCGGCCAACCCAGCAAATCCGGATCTCCGTCTCCATCAACGGCTAGTCCCCTGCCATCCTGCCAGAGACCGAACAGACGCCCCCTCGTCTCCGCATCATGGCGTGCCGTTAAAGGGAGACATCATCGAGAATCCTCATGTGCATAGCTTTATAATTTAATGCTTCATGACGATGTTATTTTAATTCCCGGTCTTCCGGCTTTGAGAAGCTATAACTGGAAACAAAGTTCTGAAAGGAAATGATTTTTTTGCTTTAAGTGTGTAACTTAATCAATGAACTTATAATTTTTTCAATTGACTTTATAAATCCTAAATTTAAACCTGATTTCTTTCCTCATGTCCCAGATGGTGAAACTGTAAATTGATTGTTCCCTTCACCAAATTGAAAAGGAAACCATGCGTTAGATAATCTTTGCAAAGCTTTAGATCAAAACACTGGAAGGGAATGTCCAAACTTGATAATGTAGCAGCAATTGATGGTATCAGATTGTGTAACAGAGCCTATAATCTTCCAGCAGAGAAAGTTTTCTGCTTAATCTCCTCAAAAGTTTCATCCTTATACATACAGGAAGGAAGGGGGGCTTTTCTGCTCCCATCTCAGCTGCCAATGATTCGGTTCAGATTCCAGGTGCACAAATGAATATAGGTAATCATGGCATAAACATAGAAATCTCAAAGTTTTAGTGTTGATGTTTGTAGTTAAAAAAGCAAAGTTGTTCCAGAGAATTTTTTCTCATAACTATTTCATGAAGTATGAAACTAGATTTCGAATGTACCTATTCATGGAGGTTGTATAGTTCTACAGCGCCCGAGGATACTGGCGCCTTTCTTCACACCACACAAAGACAAAGCGCTAGAGCTAGGCGTCCTGCTCTACCAGGATTCCGTCGTTATAAGGCATAATCATAGTGATCCATCATGGGGCTTTCTCCCTTTTCCATTCCTAATATGATACCAAGAAAGTCTACATCGGAGATCTTTGGATGCCAGGTGGTGTTTGTAGGGATGGTAAAATGAAGCCTGTACACGGCAGTATTATTTAGTATATGTACTGGGTTTGGGTTAAACCATGGTTGAGAACTTAACAGTATTAGTGTACTAAAAGCTAAAGTTACATATATGTTTTTACTTCACTCTGAAGATGTGTCTGTTTATCATCCTCCCAGAATGGAATCCAAGAATTTGTAGAAAGAATATAGCCCATCAAAGTCATGAATAACACCTCCACTAAGTAGAACTCCTTCTGTGGAAATTGCTATAAAAATAACCCAGGGATCCAAAGTCTGAAGGGGCACAGTGAAGTCTAAGGCATGTCTAACTATGTATGAAGGCTGGCCGGCTTTGCAACCACCTCGCACAAAAGATCACACTCTCCTGAGCATGTAGGTAATTGGCGCAGCAAAGAAAAGAAAAGAAAACTCCTCCACTATGAATGAAGCCTAGTGAGAAAGCTGCTAGTTATGACAAAGCGGTGTAGAAAGAGTTTCAAAACCGACATCTACTCTCCACTAAATCTCCTTCCTACCAGCAAACACCTCCATGATCACAGCTCACC
The DNA here is from genome assembly GCA_016808115.1 of Tetrastigma voinierianum. Taxonomy (NCBI): domain Eukaryota; kingdom Viridiplantae; phylum Streptophyta; class Magnoliopsida; order Vitales; family Vitaceae; genus Tetrastigma; species Tetrastigma voinierianum. The sequence continues at coordinate 435,614 of JAEQBH010000913.1, read as the reverse complement.
ACGCTTTCATTTCGCCCTCGGTCCTCCTCAAATCAGAAGTGAGAATCGAAATTCATCCACCGCTCCAGGCTGGGGTAGCCGAGGCCGACATCAGCCGCGATCCCTCCACAGGCTGGGACTAAGCATCCTCTCACCGCTTATCACGGGAGTAATAGTTTCTGTTATCTTAATGTCCGCCAGGCTGCTGAAAACAGGGAAACGACTTCTTCAATTATTACAGACCAAACATTCTCAATTGTCTAAAATTTAATTTCAGTTATTTCCAATTTTCTTTGAAGATTTGAATAATTTAAACTGAAGCTTTCATGGGACGGATAAAGTTTTTTCATTTTTTCCTGTTGTTGCTGCGCTTGATTGGATACTATGTCTTCGTTAGTCGATAGAGGTAGTCTGCGTGTGTGCTTTTAAATGAAATCGAATGTTTTTTTAATGCTGGGCATAGATCATGATGGTATGGTTTAGTGACGTGACATTTTTATGATGGTGAGAGTCAGGAGGGTAGAATACAATGAGAAGTGCATCATCAAGATTCTCTCACAATTTTTGTCCTCTTCATCTCTTTCATCTTCCATATTTTTTTTTTAAATAGATTAGGCCATGATTAGAAACAGATCCATGAATGTGATATTTCCTGAATTGATTCTTTACTATAGGTAGTACTCTCGAGCTCCCTAATTTTCTTGAAATCAAAGATTATTATTAAATACAAATGAAAGGAAAAAACAAAACTGAACTTTCCTTTCCATTCCATATTAAATTAAACTCCAAATAAGCACCTTGAAACTTTATTCAATCTTAGCTCGTTTAGTCTTCATCAGATGAAGAATGCTTCGCCTATTTCAGGGATATGTCAGAATAGTTCCGGGCTGTAGAACTCATGTCGCCAAGATTATAATACCTGGTGTCCACAAGTCATTTCATACAGAGAGGTTTCCTAGATGATCCTTAGGATTGCATTCAATGAATGTGCAAATAAATTAAAATCCTGGTGGGTTTCAGTTTGAGTTTGATTTAGTTAATCGATCGACAAAACTATTTAAAACGAGTGAGGTGTAAACATAGGATCCTAAAGTTTCCACTTTCCAAAACTAGGTAACACTCACTCCTCACTTACATTCTCATCTGTATGCTATCGTAGAATGGTCTTTAATAGGATATAACCTTTTAAACCTTTTCAGAATATTAAAAAAGAATAATGAAAGAGAGGCTCAAACGCTTTGCTCAAACGAGATTTGATTAGACTTATCAGCTTCAGATCAAGCACAACGCAAACACCATGAATCTCTAGTTCACACGTCTGTCGGTAAGAAGATGCCAAACTAAGGTTTTATAAGAATTTTTAGCAAGTGCTTTGCAATATCATACAAATCCCATTGAAGCACAAGAGACTTAAGTGTTTGCTACCTTAAGTGATGAGTTTCCACCCTGTTAACCCTATCAGCGGAGGTTGTAACCCACAAAATCAGAATTGATTCATAAATGGGCTGAACAAACAATATTAAATGTGAATCTGATAAAATACCACCAATTGCAAAGTTTGAAGATTTAAAAACGCAAAGTTCTCAACACAGTACCACACAAGTTATATAAATCACATCAAAGATTATAATGTTCAAAACTGTAACTAGAAGGAACTAAAGTTATTATACTCTAGAAAACCCAGAAACACATGAGAAAAACTCAAAAGCAGAGCTCAAACCCTAGAACACGAACTCCTCAGACCACCTAAAGTGGGCCAGAAACACAATCCACAACAGGTGATCTCAAAGTGGGAACCAGAAAACACAGCCATGTCTTTGCAATCTCATACAAGATCAAATCTTCTAAATCCCGCGAAAAGATAACGTGAAGAAGAGATTCTCATACCCTGAATATCAGTTAGTGCACCTGCACTAAAACCTCTGGGCCCTGAAGTTCTCGTTAAATTAGATCAGTAACCCATGACACTCCGACCAAAACAGACAAGACTCCACCGGCTTTTAATCAGATGTGGGCACCGTACCACCAATCGTACCAAACAATTTTCCACACCAGGTCTAACTTCACTTCATAACTGAAGCTCGGCCTCCCGGAAAGGGATCACTGAATCGACCCAGCGATGATCAACCCCAGCAGCTTGTCCTCTGAAAAACCAAACCCGCATCATAAAATGTGCAACTAAAGTCAGATTCGAACAAACTCCAAGACACGCATAAAAACAAAGAGGAAATGTCAAAGGCACCTATTCTACAAATAAAATGAAAAACATTAGCCTAGTGTGGGCTTAAAAAACCCCAGCACACGTTTCCACTTTATGCATCTCAATACACTCTAACTCATCTGGTTACAATTCCTGCTAAGATTTGAATCTAGTAATACCACTCACTACAGTGTGGCTCAACAAAAAATTAAAGTATAGCAATCAAGAATGTAAGACCCCAAAAAGAGCAGACATGAAATATAGTACTATAACTTAATATAAATATGCAACCACCCGAACTTTAATGGAGCACCAATGTCCATGTAGTAGACAAATAACAAAACTTCTTTACAAAACAGAGATCAGATATGGGATCAGACGAGATGCCATCAACCTAATGCCATGAAATCAGCCAAATCGGAATGAACTTCATTAAAAATGTAAACATTTCACCACAAATCAAACAATCTAATACATAGAATCAACGATAAATGCCCATGATAGGCTCAGTGCCAACCGTATAAAATATACGCCATACGCCGCAAGCGCGCGCCGCTTCAAGTAATATGCAGCGGTACCAGTGTACGGCAAAGAGTCGTATCCACAGGAAAGCGATTACGGAATCAACACAGCGTTCTCGCTCGTGTTGAAATATCCAACGAACAGATTCTAAGATGGAATTTAAACCACGAACGTGAATCTTAAACTATCAAGGTTTGTGGATTGATAATGTGGGAGCCTCAGGTTAAATTCCGTCACATTCGATGATTATTCTCTCCTAAAGATGTTGTTATTCAGATTGTTTATAAATATTAACAACGGTTAGAAGATTCGTCATGCATTTAGATATCCTCTCGAGGTATATTCGCCTATTTTTGAGAGGAATAGAGTTTGAAGGGAGCATCTGCTATCTCCGAATTCTGTATTCAGAATGCGAGAATGTTCAATCCTAAAAACCACCTTCTGTGTTCTGATATTCTCTCGTCATCTGACCTTACAAAGGCTACTTCAATTCAGATCCTCAGACACCTCATCTCTGGACCCGATCTTCAAAAGGTAAGTACAAGAGATTATCAATGTGATATTATCACATAATTAACATGCAAGAATAAAGAGCAGATGTGATAAATTAACAACAATCGATTAATACTTAGGTTGTTGTAATCTATAATCCATCGTTCAGACAAATTGATGTAAACCCTGCAGGTTGAAGTCAGAACACTCATTGAAGGAAAGAAATGGAATATAAGTAATATACAACATCCTCATGTGATCTCAGAAAAGCCTAATCAAAACAATAAGGAAAATTAATGGCCAAAGATTCATGAGATCCTCAAGTCCCGCGTTGCGCTCACCCCGCCTCCGCCGCGCACGCCCCCGACACTCCTGATCCCGAGCCCTCGAGACAACATGGATCCGTATTTAGCCGACGCTGACATGACGTCGCGATGGGACGCCGGGCGATGGGACGTCGACAAAGCTTCGGTTGACTCGTAATACGCCACCTACACGCCGCGACTTAGTGATGTCGGCGACGCGGAGACGCCGCGACACGCGGCAAAGCGCATACTTCCTCGCTACTCCTATCGCTTGGCCCAAAAGCTTCCAAGATGTTCTTCGCTCTCATCAAGCCCGTATTTCAAAATAAACACTTAATAAGAGAATTCAACACCGTAAACTATATAAACATGCCATAAACAACATGAAAATGCGACCAGACGCGAAAGTGCAATCCGAAAGGTTTTAAGCACTCACCATTAATTTCAAATCTTCACTTCCTTCGTCCCATGCAACCGACTTTTGCATAAAGACACACACACTGACACCATGCAATCAATACGCTAAGACAATGTGTGCTCGTCAAAAATAATTATCTCCACTGACTTCAATCATACTCAATGTTTTGCCTATGTTCAAAGGAAGGCAGCTGGCTATATACTGACTTTCTGCAGAATCCTCATCAAGAGTAAACTGATTAAAGGCATCAACTCCCATGGTATTCAATGTCATTCCTAAACCCCATGTGCTTTGTACGTTGATGGCCCCAGACATGTCTAAATTCCGATACCCTAAACTTAAGTTCAATTGGCATTTATTGTGAAGAAGCTTAACTAAACAAGGACACAACAGACCGCCCGCTCTTATTCATGACAACAAAACTGTGAAATTTCTATGCAATGTGCCAAAAAGGAAGAACCTGAAGGCAGCGCTGAGTTATATCCCCGTAACGGTTCCATCGCGACCCCCACCTACTGGTTAAGGGCACCAGCATTCAATTCCTTCCGCCCCACTCAACACTCAACCAAACTCACGGCCTCGTCAGCGCGGAACGATCCATCTCCGTCCACCCGCATGAAGTCACCGACTCACGCCAACAGTCAGTGGTAACAGCTTCTGACAGCCCTCGGGATCGTAAGTTCTTATCTGTAATTGAATGAACCCCGCTTTTATCCCTTTATAGCCTTATACCCTATTTTAAGATTTATTTTTTCTTTTTCTTTCTTTTCTTTCTTTCTTTCTCTATCATGCATTCTTCTTTCGTCAATGCATTCCAATGGCAATCCTTTCATTAGGGTCCATCACTGAATTGAATCGAATCCCCAGGTCAAGTTTGAAATCTGAGTGCTGTCCCACTCTATGCATACTGCAAAGTCACTAATTAGGGTCAAAAGACAGTGTTCCTCTGAGAATTGCCCTTGCCTATCTTAATTTAAGCTCTGATCATCCTTTCAATTTATTCGGAACCCATCATCAGCATCATGCAGCCTTTATATGTCCTAACACTTATATATAAAAGGTGTGTTAATCAAATCCAAATGATCCCCACCTTTTCAACAGACATACATGTGAAGCAAATCCATCTATATGGCAAATGAGGATGACGTAACAACTAAATAAATGATTCATCAATCATAAGCAAAAAATGTAATGACAAAACTCAAACGTTAATTGTTAAAACTCCAAACAATACCTAAACACTACTTATTGCATGCACAAAGTACTAAAATAAAACACAACTCATACGAACACCCAAAATGCTATAAACTAATAATGCTCAAAAAATAATGAAACAAACAAATGAAATAAAAACATAACAAAATACCCTCCCCCAAACAAAAGAGTCAGCGGTCCTAACGCAAATCAAAATATAGGGTAAGGGACTTCGAGATCATCAAGCACAAGTGTGCTGCAATGTAAGTTTCAGAAAGCTTCCGCGCGAAATGGCCTCGTGATAGTCTCGGGCCATTTGACGATGATACCCTGGTCACGATAACGTCCGCATATCAGCACGAACACTTCCATGTTCAGGTGAGGTAATGAGGATGCAGGTTTGGTTCATCCATCAAACGCTGCAAGTGAGTGGGAGAGACCGGTGGTCCCTGCGATCCGTGTAGCGGCCAGGAGGCACTCGCCCCAGGCCGCCGTGGGCGGTGGTAGTCGAGGCGAGGGCCGCCACGCCCCCAAGCCACCCATAAAAATCCATGAAGAGAGCCTTAGTATAGCCAAAGTTTTCCTGGTCCCGTCTTCCAGTGGCTCGTGGTCCCAGCCATAAGCTCCCCTCAGCAGCCATGACACCGTGCGTCCCCATTCCGAGAGACCGAATATAGATGAAGCCAGCGCCATCGCTGCCAGTATAATCGCGTTTTCACAATAAAGAATTTAAAAAGGGTGCCCGAACACGCATCTTGCCGCGAGGTGGCGGTATCTCGAAGGGCAACCCGCCTAACGCCAAACGGATCTCAAAGATGCCAGAGCGTCGGTGCAGTGAGTCAGCAGCTACCACAACGAGATCTCGCCGTCAGATAAGACAGGTTGATGTGCTGAGCTGGCCACCTATAAATGTGTGCCAAAATGCTCCGCTCGAATCATCACGACCGCGCGATGATTCGCCATCGCACCCACTCTTTTCGTCAACACCGACAGACCCCACGGTAATGAAATGGTACCAAGAGTCGATCAAGGCCCGGCGTGAAGGATATAAGCTCGAGGCCAGGCTATTGATCACCCGCCGCCTGGTCGACAACGCGACTTCGCACTCCCACCGAGTGACGGGAAACAGGTCATGAGAATTCCTAACTAGCCATATAAATTGGGCGAAATAGCACAAAGCAATTTTCAACCTCGTGGCCTCATCAAAGCCAGATGGGTGAATCATCATAGTAGAAACCCCTTTTCTCCAGACAGTGACCCACTGAACAGGTTAAACTCATCCGCAGATTCAAGGTTTTACAAACGCTGGCAATGAATGCGTGAGTCTGGCCTCACCGCCCGACCGTCATATAGTTTCGCCATCGCGACATCCGAATTCAGATAAAATCTCAAATACCTTAAATGTGCAGTAATACACGCACTAAGGGATCTCAAAAAGCTACTTAAGACTTAATGTCAACACCCACCCAAAATATGCATCTGTGAATCTAAAGAACCTAGTTAACCTTCGAAATGAAGACCCAGCGTTGACTCGACTTAAAATGAGAAAATACTCAAAATAAATCCTAGTCTAATGCACCTAAATCAGAATCTGATACACAAAAGTAAGGGAAAGGCCACCATGATCCAAAACTATACATAAACCGTGACCCATAAAGCAAACTGAAAGCAAGATGGAAGTCCCCAACCAAGGAGAACACGAGCCTGGCTAAGTCCCCAGAAACACGAGCAGTGGAACCAGGTTTTGGAGAGGCTCAGGCAATGAAGGCCAAAATGGCCTATTCCAGTTTAAAATCACCACGTCGCGATTGCATGGGGTGGTCACGTCACGACGCGACGAGAGTTTCACCAGCGACGCGACGCAGAAAATGTCGACCGCCACACGCGTAAGATAACATCAAATGACGCCGCGATCGCGGCGCGACCACGTCGCGACGTGACGTAGTTAATGATTCCAATCGACGCCGCACGCGGAAAACCACCGCTTCGACGCACGAGGGTTTCATGTGTCGACGCCGCGACGCGGAGAATACACGCGCCGCCACGACGTGGATGGGTGAGGAGTGCCGGAAACCGACACGCACGTGAAAATCCACGCCGCGACGACAGATGAAACCCTTTATCGTCATGACGTGAAATCACATCGCCACGCGCGACAGAGCTCAATGACGCCGCCATCAGAAACCTCACACGTCGCGACGCGGGCAGAGCGCTTCAAAATGATCGTCACGCTGAAATCACGCGACGCGGGCGCAGTGTTTCCCATACAATCTATGATGCAACAAACCCCGCTCTTCTAGAGAACTCACTAGAAACCCTCTGACTTCAACCCTCCGAAGTCTCGACCTGAACACCTCCGCTCGCACCACAACCAACAAGGTAAACACCGACGCGGATGCAACAAATTCAAACAACGGCATCGCAAAATGGGAAGGGGCACACAAGGGGTAAATGGTGTCAAATAATAGAATCAGTAGAATCAAATGTTTTAGAAACTCGTCGCTTCCTAAGAAGCGCTTATGTTTAATGTCAGAGCTCGATAATCCCGGATCTCAATGTGGAGCAAGAACGTGAAACCCGTGTAATTGATGATTATATCGTCACGTCAAGTGAGGAATGATTTGCTTGTTCCGCAACACTCGGCCACCATAGTACTTCCGCTTGTAAACGTTGAATCGCGATCGCGGAACGTCCTTCTCGCATGTGAAACTCCGCCACCTCCACGGAAAGGCGACTTTCGTCATCGTAAAGGTCCTAATTCCATCGAGACTTCAATTTCCCGAAAGAGTTTTTAGCGGAATTGGTCACAAAAGAACTCACTGGTCCACTGCAACTCTTTCTGAGAGCGATGCAGTTCACTATGCCAGCCTCAGTCTTCCCTTGTAACACGGCGCCTGTATGCTTCAGCTTCTCGGACCATCAAGCTCATTCGTGAGTCGAAGTAGTCTTCAACACAATGCATCGTCCATGTTTATAGCCTGCTTCGGCAACTAATAAGCTCATGGATGTCTAATTCCAACCGAAGATGACAAGCTTCCTACTTTGCTATGATGTCCGACCTGGATGATACCCAAGGCGCCCGAACAAGTGGGCGGCGATATCGAGCGCGCACGCCATCTTTTAGACCAACCCTCCGAGCCGTTTACCGCCTCTCGAGAATGATTTAATTCACTAGCCGATATCCGCCATTCACCGACGCTGGGGTAAAGTGGTATGTGATGTGCAATGCTGCATCTGGTACTTCTTTGCAAAACCTTATCAATTACCCTCACATAGTGGTTGCAAAACATTTATCCGCGATCACCAGCCCAGGAGTTCCAAAACGTGGAGAAGATATCACGCAGAATTGGGTCACAACTCGTGGCATCATTTTGTGCGTAGAACGCTTCACCACTTTCAAAAATGATAGTCCACTGCCAACATATACAAATTGTTTGACATGAATGGTCCCACAAACGATCCCCTGTAGATCGAATAACCCATTGTTCCAAGATAGGATTTGCATAGGTGGCTCGTCTCCTTTCTTCTAGATATGTTCCCCATATCCGCCGATTAATTCTTCTCACGCAAGTGAGTCTTAATAGACGAGCATTCAAATAAGGAAGCCACAAAGCCCGGAATAGAGAACTCGGGCTCGTTTTCCCGCCCACTGTGTGTGCATGTCCACCTACACTAGAGTGCAGACACAAATGGTCTCAAAACACTAGTGATTTCATCTCAGCACACATCTCCTGCACACCCGATCAAGACAAGCCCTGGTAGAGAATAGGATCTCCAATAGTATGTTTGGCAAAAGAAAAACCCTTTTCTTTCCAGTTAACTCTGGTGAATCACCACACCAAATAGTTTCATACAATCCATAACTGGGTTGAAACTGCCTTCCTTATCCCTCAATAGCAAAAAGTTTCCTCGGTCCTGAAATTCATCGTCAACGGAATCATCTCCACCCTTCCGGTACCGCGACAGATGATCCGCTACTTAAATTCGCGTCTTTATCCTTTATTTCTACGTTTAATTTCAGAATAAGATAATCCAATCAATCAATCCGGTTTCGCATCTTTCGCGGTCATCAAGTAATTTGAACGTTTAATGACCAAGATGCACCACTACTATCGCCAATTAAATATGGTCTGACTCGTCGAAGCAAAGACGATGGCCAGTCGCTTTCCCTTTCGCAGCGCATAATTCGGGCCATGAGCATCATTCGTCGCCCCGCTTCGTAGTAGATTACTTCAAAGATCTTCTCCTGCTTTCCGCCCCAAAGTCGCCTCCAATCAGAGACATAGTCGTCAGACGCCACATCAAAATTTTTAGTCTAGAAAAGACCATCCTGAGTTACAAACAATAGGAGTTTCGAGATCACCTATTCTTCAATACCGTGAAAGCATGTAAGATTGAGCTTCAATTCAAGAATGGGATCCCCTGAATTATAATGTGTCTGATAATGGGTTTCAATCGTGAGAAATCTTTGATATAAATTCCATTCTATAAAATCCAGTGCATGAAGCTAAGAAAACTTTGATCCTCAAGGTAAGAAGGAGGAGTAATTCATCACTTGCTTCACTTCACTATTCCTGCTCTCTATCCTCTCAGAGATCCGATGTTCAAGAACAATAAATTTCGTATCTTCATAGAACGGTGTCTCTCCTAATCGAGTACCAAATCGTCTCTTCACATCGTGTGAGTACAGCTCCAAATTTGGTTGTAGACATCATTAAAACACTTCCTATCACCTATGGTAAAATCATTCATAGCAAATCTCAATCAGTTTCTTTTTCAACATGTCGTGAGAATGCGCTTTTGCCATCATGTACCAAAAGCACCGAGACACATACCCAAAGCGGCATCCGCCCACGGAAGCGCATCACACCAAGGTGGCGGAACGCTGTTTTCTCTCGATTCGCAAAGGCGACAGTTACTTGTCAGAACTTTGGCTATCCATCCAAAAAGCAAGACAATATTCATATCCCATTAATCGATCATCCTGATCTGGGGAAACGGTAGGGTAAAGCAGGACTCCTTTCCGAAAGTGCCTTGTCTGGCTTAGGTCATCACAAATTTCCACCTGCCATCGGCTCTAGATGCATGAAGATACTGTGTTTTCACCGATAAGGGGCCGTATCCCCCCCTTTCTTGGGTAGCCCCACTCCGAATGGTGGCTTGCCCACGCTACCGGTCCTCCGAACAGAAACCAACCCAAAGATTCTGTGCGCCATTTTAGAATCCTCTTCCGAACTAGCTTTTCTCATTGTTTATTCCTAACCTCCTCGTAAGCCTGCACTTCAGGGTCAGGCCATCTTCTACTTAAATACACGGCAGTATGCAACACAGATAGAAGCTTAGATCCTTTTAGCGTTTCACAGACCATCCAGAGTGCTGTTTACGATCGCGAAGAACTCTAATAATTCTCCTCCATTTCAGCTAGATGACAGAAACAACACTGCAAACAAAGAGATTCACCCTGTACATATTTCAATGGCTAGGTAGCTCTTTGTTCCATTCGGTGGCTGCTCAATTTGATAACCCAATACAAAATTTCCTTCGCCTGCACGATTCAAGTATTTCCTCTTCTCTATCAGGCCCAAAAGAATCCATCCACTTAACGATTCTTCCCGCCTCATCGTGTTCCTTTGGCATGCATCACAGCCAGTCTCCAGCGGTCAGGCCACTTCGCTGTGATGACTTAGCAAATTCCTCTACTTTATATCAACACCATGAGAGACACTGGATCGCTGCTGGTGTCGTGACGCCTCGGCAAGACACATTGAATTTCACTCTTCCTTCAGACTTAACCCACTCCCTCCCAATATCAATCATCGTCGCCAGCCACAGAAAGGTCTTCCAAGATAATCCAGATTTCCCTTATCTCCCCAGCGTTCAAAACGATGAAACTGGCCATGGAAGATAACCTGTTTGATCTTACTTAAAAGACATCTTCAGTCATCCCTTCCCTTGCAGTGTCAAAGATCCGTCTCCATGTCGAAGAGTGACAAGAATGACGCTTCTCCTAATCCCAAACGCTTTAAAGAGCGGATAGGGGTATATGATTAATGCTGCTTCTCGCACCCAAATCACACGTTGTTTTTTCAAAATAGCAACAAACGGCACGGATAGTGAACCGCCTGGCTCAGTTTCGCGTAGCTTCTCGAAGGATGGCACCGATTCCCTAAGTGCGGCATACTGCCTCAAAGTCTCGCGTAATCTTCTTCTCAGACAAATGTCTTTCTGCGAACTTTTACATAATCGGGCATTCGCCTAAGGTATCGGGCAACGATGTTTGAGGCGTGCCTTTTTGAAACATCCAGGTAAACTCGTGGAATTAAGTTATCCAAATATGCTTCCTTGAGACGCTGTGGGTGGCGTAATCGTATGTCACCTTCGGCTTCATTAGAGGCCTCGCCGACCGCTTTCCCAGATCGCTTCACCGCACTCATCTTTTCTCTCGTCTCTGCCAGTGATCTCTCGCCTCTAAATCGCTTCTTCAGAGCTGGGTCAGACTTTGTGATTCCAAATCTCTCCTACTTCAAGGTAGATCCGCAGAATTTGCTCATATCTCTCTTCGATTTAATACTTCCTCGAATTGCTCCCAAGAAAGAACCCATTGCCTTCCCTTCAGAAGTAGGTTCAGCTATTCTGGTCATTCCAGGTCTCCAAACTCCTTAGTAAACATGGTCAGCCTTGATCGCTTTTTAACTCGGTTGTTTTGTCGTGATGTTCGCCTTTAGTCTCATCTTCATAAACGCTGAAATGAGAAGTTAACATCCGCTAGCCTTCCAAACTGCTCTTCTTTCGAGGGGCGGTTCGCTATTAGCCCTGGGCTTCTCGATCATGCATTGCCTGACACTCCTCCATCCAGTACCAAGGCTGTTTTGTGGATTATTCTGTCTCCGACTGCTACCCATCCTCATGTCCCTGATTCCGATTCCTCGTAGTTATTACTCCCATACACGTCCTCGTCGCTTGATCGATTCCGATTAAACTCCTGGGAAAGCACACTGAACTGCTCTAATATACCTCCAATCGACAACCGCACTACTATGTCACGACTTCACAAAATTGTTATGACAGCTCCCAGCTCGTGTCCTGTATGGCATTACTGCTCCCTCACGCCTATCTTAACCTTTAGTTACCGTGGCCACGATTTACTAGATTACTGAGATCATTATCTCGTGCTGGCTCCACTCGTGTTAACTGTGTAAATTTCTGTGCCACTGATTAGTGTTGGCCAGCAAAGATCTTCCACACACCACGCCCGGTCTCACAGGGTTTTCAACACGACTTCCAAATCGAGGCATCACACATCTCCGGCCGTATTTCCTGCACTATCATGACTCTGCATCCATCCGTTACCTGGGGTAAAGTAGACACTGGGCATAACTCGGAACTCGTCCTAAGCCCGGCCAGTTCTCCCCTTCAAGTCAATTCAAACGCATTCCATTTCGTACCACCAGCACTTTGACTATGGAAAGAATTCGTCGTAAATTTCACTACCGTTCCATAGTAACGGGAGCCTGGGTGATCGGCTTTGCGGTCACGCTTCGCGTCCCAGTCCCCAGTGAAAGTGGAATAACCGCAATCTGGGGGCTCTTCGGCAAATGACCATCGTATTTGATGGTATCGCAAACTTCTTTATAGTTAGTCAAAATGCATGTTCGATTCATACGGAAAAGTCTTTACGCGGAACAATATACTCAAATACTCAGAACGCGGATCGACTTCAAATCTGGGTAAATTGTTCGGCTATGATCCCCGTCTCGATTGCCGTCAACGAACCGAGGAACGAACTCATCTAATACAGTACGCATTATTATCATCAGGCGAGCCCGCGCGGATCGCATCTTTGCATCAGTTGTTCATCAAAATTGCTCTTCCATATTTTCCGGCGACGTCGTCAGCTTCTACCTCGCGCTCGCTTCCCCGCTTCCCGCGTTAAATCTCATGCGTGTCTTTCTCCTCGCGTTCCGATCGCAAGTGTTGGTTAATCCTGCTTTATTGTCAGATACACACCACTCGAAACCCCACTCTGTAAATAACACACAACCACTGTAACCCAATTAACAGCATTTTTGGAAAAATAACAAAAGTAATAAAGACAAAAATCTCAGAATATTATTCTTATATGTTACTACTTATCAATTTTTCCAAGAATCATTTCAAAACTGATAGTCAAAAACGTGGTGTATAAAATATACGCCATACGCCGCGCAAGTGCACGCCGCTTCAAGTATAAGAGTAGTGTACTAGTGTACGATAGTATCGATCCACAAATGGAAAGATGAATCGATTTACAGATGTTCTTTTCGCATAATATCCAACGAATGATTCTAAGACAGAATTTAAATAATAACAGAATTAAACTATATTAGTTTAGTGGATTTGATAAATGAGGGAGCCTAGGTTAAATCTCTGTCACATTCGATGGATTATTATTCTCCTAAAGATGTTGTTATTCAGATTTACTTTGGCAACATATCAATGTATTAGGTGGATTCGTTTCATAGATATCCTCTCTCGTATATTCTATTTTGGCGGAATAGAGTCGGTGCATATCTCTATCTCACACTTCTGATTCAAGTCAAGCTTTAATGTTCAACCCTAAAAACCACTCACAGTTCTGACATTCCCACATCTGACCTTAAAGCTACTTCCCATCACAGATCTCCCTGAATAATTTCCTTTCATCTCTTGTAATCTCTCGATCTTTCAAAGTATGTTAATCGCTTTTATATTACCATATAATTAATATGTGAATAGAGTATGTGATAACAACAACAATTGATTAACATGAAAGTTAAATTCTAATCCATTGTCTGCGATGTGGTTTGATGTAACCCTAGCATAGAAGTTAGAAACATCATAGAATAAAAAGAAATATAATATAAGTAATACGTAAGAACATCCTCATGTGATCTCAGAAATATAATCTCTAAAACAATAAGGAAAACTAATACAAAGACCAAGAGATCCGAAGTCTCGGGTTTGTGTTCCAATTCCGTGCCTTCGCCGAGCCCCGATGAGCACTTTGATTCCCGAGTCAAAGACGAATGATGGGGATCCGCACTCGAAATGACGTCAAGGAGCCAGGCAGACACGCCGCGACGCGGATCGCCGCGCGACGCGGGGACGCCGGCGCACGCGGGGGCCGGGCCGAATTCGCAATAGCCGCCTCCATCGCCGCGATGCTTTTGGTGACGCCGCGACGCGGAGACGCCGCGACGCAAAAGGCTTCTCATTTACCCTTATTGCTCCAAAGCTTCCAAAAGATGTTCTTCCTGTCAAGCCATCAAGCCCGTGATTTCCAAAATAAACACTTAATAAGAGAGATCTAACACTAAAACTATATGGGGTCACGCAAAAACAACATGGAAAGTGAGACTGACGAGTAATCCGAAAGGTTCTTGCCAATTCACCCTACACGCTTCAAAATCAAAAGGCCTAAGCTTCAGAATGACCGTACGTTACACAAATGTGGTTTGAGGAACAAATCGTGTCACGCGACATGATGGCTAAGGTCTCACCATAATCGCTGCCAACACCACTTATGCCCAGTCCCAAGATGCACACTACTTCTTCCACCTCCATCTAAGGAAAATGCATCTTCGTCTGTATTACTGCCGTCCAATTTCGTAATCCTTCCAAGCTAGATAGGGGTCATCTGGGCAACAACGCTCTCGTAGAATGTGACTCTGAGCTCGAGAGCCCGTGGTCAAACTCGCTTTTGCTTCCAGGATAATCTAAACCATCCTTTTATTCTCGCACGCCCATCCTCTTGGGGGCTGAGATGTACTCACCAGACACTGGTCAAGACAGATATGATGGCCCTGTATAGCCGAAGGAGGATGTAAAGTCGATCAAGGTCTCAGGAAGCTACTTAATCCTTCATTTTTCTCAAAGACATTTAAACCCATAACAGTTAAAATAAATCCCTTTTTCTCTCATAAGATCCCTTATCCCAGTAGAGAAGTTTCCCACCAAGCTCAAATTAAGGTCGGGAAGGGGATGCCCGTTTCACCAGGGACCCTTTCAAAAAATCCTCTTATTACACACCATTCATGCATCAATGAAAGAGAGCAACAATAACCTTCCCATTCAGTCACTCCCAGCTACAGAACCGGATTCCCTCCTCGTCGTAGCTCCTTCCTTTTGGCTCGATCATATCAGGAACGACCTTATTCAATAATGCATGCCATTCAAAGCTTCACTTTTAGAAAGCTTTCGGCGCACAAAACCCCATAGTAACGGTTACATTGTATTTGCAGTAACAACCGCATCAAAACCTTGTAATAACCCCGAGGGGTGGGTATCGTCAGTCTATGTGCCGTGGCAGAGCTGCATTATTAAACGACTCCCAGCAATCAAATCGTGGTCGACTCAAGAGGTCGCCTCGAGACAGTCTCCAAAAGGGATCCACTAGATCTCCCCTCCCAAGTCTGGGAGGTTAAACCCTTCACGACTTGACTACAGAGATATAAAGCTTCCTCTGCATTTCTCACCAATATTGAATTGCAAATCTTTGATAACAAATAAATTTGCACTAATAGGATGAGAGTAAAAAGAAATGCCTTAATTTTCATTCCTCGCCACATGCTGGAAACTTCGCTCTTCATAACCAGATCTGACCATTCTTTCCTCGCCTTCTATTCCCAGATTTAAGGCAAACATTATAGTCTCAATCTTCTTCACCCTCAGCTTTCTACTCTCTTCCCTCGTCTTCCATTGAACAGAGCATTTTCATTTCCTCTCATCTTTTCACAGTTCAAGCGACGAGATCGGCTCCACTTTTCTTTTAACAACTCGCTCCATAGAAGGAGCTGCGCCCTTTCCCCGTGAGTTCTTTAGATCTCACTTACAACATGGCAAGATAGAGAATTACCCAAGAACGAGCCGGAAGCCACACACAAAAAATCTCCCACAAACCCATCCCAAAGATATTGACCTACACCCCTCTCCAAGTCACCCAAAAACTTTCCTCCCCCATACCAAGGCCTTTATGGTGCTGTGACGACAACTAACCAAGAACGTAAAGTCACAACCCCACCAAAGCCAAACTAAAACAATCCAGCTCAACCAGCGCACAAAAACAAACTGTGATTGCTCAAGCTTCGAGGATCGCAGAACCACTCACCCACACGATCCCAACACTTCTAAGTTCACGCATGGGAGCCTTGACGCACCAAGTGGAATCGACAGATGCCTCGAGAACCAACCTGAATAGTGGTTTGAATGCGATGAATAAAAGCCAGGTCTGGTTTCTATGATAGGTCAGATATGGATTCTATAGTGTAGAGAAGAGAGGTTGTGGTTATTTCTTTTTTGGCAGAATCTCTGAGGGGAAATGCAGAGGGCGGTTCAAAATGTAATGGGGAAAAAGAAGGAATCAGAGGCTTCATATTTCATGTTTGCAAAGAGGAAAAAACCCCCAATAGCTCCATAGATCACACAGGCCTAAGATCGGTACCATCAGTGGAAAATTCTGCATCACTCATGGTGCACTGCATAATTCTCCTAGCCTCTGCACCTGATATGTATTCCACTAGTGGCACCGATACTCACTTCTGTATCACACTTTTATCTCCCCTTCTGATCGGGTATTCAACATTAGTGCAAACAGCACCACCGTCAAAATCTAAGTTGGGGTTCAATACTTTTGATTTCAATGTACACTTTACCACCGCTTCAACCCTCCAAATCGACTTCAGGTTTCGCCGATCAGATATCAAACTCCCTAAGACTTTTCTCATAGCTCATTTTTAGAACCATCCTTACTCAAAGGGATCAAGAAGAATCCTAAGGTTTGAAATTACACTCAAGTGTAACCTCATGCCTCAAATATAAGTTCAAACATTTGACTTAGCTTACTTTAGAAGTTTAAAAGAGAAAATATGGTCAAAATCATCTTCATAATCCATTGCATGATGTTCTTAATGTGCAAGACAGATGCATAATTATTGGCTGGGAACGTTGGGAACAAAACATGTTTGGGCTAATAATCAAAAACATTGGAAAACAAGATCTGTGGTAAATTAAGAATTGAGAATGATGCATATGTCAAGATCGCATCGAGAATAGGAAAAGAATTGAGCAATATGGTCCCAAATATGAAATAAAAATTTTGTGCATGCTTGTGTTATCGTGTATGCAAAGAAACTATATGAAGTTCACATGGTTAAGGTCATGGCCGCATACCTGAAAGGTCAAGCAAAGTACCATTCTCATAAGAGAAAGCTTTAAAAATCCAAAAAAATGCAGGCACTTAACCCCTTTAAGAATCACTGTAACATTAAACCCATAGCACAATTTAAATAGTTTCTAAACACCTAAAGGTAAGGCCCACCCTCAACACTTTGTGCCAAGTACGCCTCAATGCATTAAAGGATACAGATTGCAAACCACAAGATCAGTAAGAAAGGGCCAAACACTGTTGCCATCAGAGCAGGTAATGTTATATGCTGTCGACTCCTATGAAAAACAAAAAGAACATAACTTAAAAATGATAAAGCGAAAAGAAACATGAAAAAGAAAAGAAAAGCTTATGAGCAAAGCGCAAGACAAAGATTACGCCTGAAGGGCATCCCTTAATCGGATCTACCGCCCTCACTCTCCCGCGGCCCTAAGCTCCAAACGCCTTCAAGCACCGACCTGACCGATTGAAGAGTTTCCTATTCTCCTCATTCCCTGGCTCCACCTTCTGCCATGTAAGTGAACCATCTCTGACAGAAAAAGGCCCAAATTCCATCCAGAACCAGCTTCGCCACCCCCGAAAGACGTAAATCCCAGAGCCAGTACACAAGACTTTCATAAGCCTTCCAGCGTCTCTTGTGGACGAGTTAAAGTTCTCGTCAGTGCAGCAGTCACCTCTTTCAGAAATTCTCAGCTCAATCCATTCACGCCTCACCTCGTCAAGCCCGCTCATACAACATCCACGCTTAATTCCCGCTTGATTACAAATCAAATTGGCGAGTTTTGAATTACCCAATATGCTCGTACCCATCACTCTGAGACATGTTCGTTATATAAACTAACCTATAGGAAGAATATTGTCAAGAAATAGTTTAAAAGCTGCGCCATGAAGTCAAAGAGCATCTTTGGCAGTTAGTCGGAAGAGACCAAATCCTGCGACAGTGTCAACCATCTTTACCAAAACGTGCTCGATCTCTATCAGGTTAGTTCGCTCAATTAATGTCCAGCGGGTGCGGTAAGCCATGGAAACTTGGGTGTGACCTATACTTTTAAGATAATTTCAAAAGGTGTCGACAGAAATGGAGCCCATCAACACAATGATTGTAACAAGACATTCCAAAGCTGCAGAAAGATACATGTTATCAAAATTTTCAAAACAACTCTGTGTGGTCATTAGTTCTCGCTGAATGACCTCCACCATACTCTTAGAAACATATGCACCAATCTACCAATAAAATGTAAAGCGTGTTCATGAGGTGTTGGACCATGAAGTCTAAACCCGCCAACACCTAAAAATCTCACAATTAAAATAATGGTGAGTACTCACGTTCCTTTCGGCGAGATCCCTCCGGTCGCTGCACCAAGCACAAAAGCCTTGGCAAAATAAAGCAATCTTAAATAAAGGTCAATAAAAACCCAAGCCACAGTGATCTTTATCAACCAAGTTACAGAGAATGCATGTCTTTCATGCTTTTAGATACGTATGCGAGCACCCCACCTGAGATCGCCATCGTTTACACACCAACAACTGATCATTATTCAAAAACGCATTGGGTCACTCAGTGTTAGTTTTGGCATGTCCACCAAAATTCCTCTTTGCTAATATGTCCATATTCGGGATGAATTTGTGTCCCGCTCAATATAGATAATCATTATGTCCTGACATACTGCGGCAGTGGGACAAAGGAGAGCAGTGTTGGTTATCAGAAAGCGTCTGGCGTACACTTTCCGCAAGGTCGCTCCCAACCAAACAGAGGCGTATCGGGCCAATGAAGGCCTCAACCCTTTTCTATCCCCAATGTTAATAAAATTCGGCATGTAAGACAAAACCACCCAGTTATGGACGAGTTTAGGTGATCCCTACTAGATATACTCAAGACTTAATATATCAAGAAATGGGTTACGCTGCAGGAGCCCAGCCACAATGTAAAGACCTGAACTTTCTGCAGTAGCAAAGCAGACTTATAACGTCAATGTCTTTTCTTCTGAATATTAATCGATCGAAACAGCCCTGTAGAGTCCTGGGGCTGCACACAGATCAAAAACGCTTTTATCTTCCTTGCCCTAATGCAAATTTACGGGCAAGGAACATTTAGCGGCCAGAGCAATAGATCCGTAGAGGTCCCGGAATCTTGGTGGATTTCAATAGGTAGAGTGACACTAAATATAGCTCTCGCCAACAGTGGTCGCCTCATACGCTTCCTGATCATTCAAAATGACATCCTCCAAGCAAATCAGACAAAGGACGGGCTATGGCACTCAAAATCCTTATGAACCTCCTATAAAATCCCGCGATGACCTAGGAATGACCGTATATCCTCGCGAAGACACTTGTGGGTGGGTAAGTCAAGATCAACTCAACTTTCGCATCTACCTCATTCCTTCTCTCAACACTACGTGTCCTGAAGACAACTCCTCAGGTCACCATGAAGTGACACTTCCTGGGCTCGGGATCGAATTCTTCTCCTTACATCTTTCCAATACTCTCCTTAAATTTTCCAGTCATCCCTCATATAAATCTCCAAAAACAAAGAAATCGTCCATGAAAATCTCCAAGATATGTTCTATCATATCACTAAAAATCCACATCATGCACAGCTGGAAGGTCCCTGGTGCATTACATAATCCGAAGGGCATTTTCATATAGGCAAATGTACCAAAAGGGCAAGTGAACGTGGGTTTTCTCGATCTCTGTGGCTATCTCAATCTGATTATACTGAGTACCCATCTAGAAAAACAATGTAATCTACGCCCGCAACTCTCTCAAACATTCGTTCACAAAAGGTAAAGGGAAATGATCTTTCCTAAGGCTACCATTAAGTTTCCTATAGCTTCCATGACACACCCTCCAACCTCGTGGTGACCCGAAAGGAATGAGTCTATCAGGTTCATTTGCTACCACAAAGCACCCTGCATTTAGAGCTACTGGTCAGATCGACCCAATTTGCTATCTCGTAATAAAAGTAACAACACCACATCCAGCACTTAAACCTCTTCGACAACTTTTCACGACCGGGTCTCACTTCTTCGCTATGGTCAGTTTGGTAGTTTTGACATCCTCTTCCAAGTGAATCCTATGCATGCAAATCAAGGAGCTAATTCCCTTAATATCTGCAATGGTCCATCCTATGACAGTTTTATGGGTTCTCAATATCTCCAGAAGTTTATTCTCTTGATCTGGCTCTAAAGAGGAGGATATGATTACAGGGAAAGTGCATCTTTCTACCCTAGGAACATACTGAGATGCGACAAAGGTTTCAATTCAAGCTTGTGTGGCTTCTCTTCCAAAGGTAATACTCGTCCTCAATCGTGGCAATTTTTCAACCGGTGCCCACCCATTTGCCTCCACACCCTCACCGTGCTCAATTACGGGAGTGCAACCCAATTTAGATGTGGTTACCTCCTCAACACAACTCGGGCTTACTAGACAAGACTCGAGGGTCATCATATGAAACATGATCTACATTGTTCGCACAACACGCATCATATTTACCTCAGCTGGGACATCCTCAACATCCCCTATCTCCTTGATAATATCATACGCTCAGATTAATACCACGTTACTAAAAGATAACGTCATTATTCCTCCCCATACTATCTAATGGCATCAAGTGCAAGGGCCAAGAAAGGCCTACCAAGAATCACTAGAACCCGAGTCCCTGATTCAAACTACGTGAGTGTCAAGAACAACAAAACCACAGGAAAGTGTAACTCGGCCTACTGCACCACGCCTTCACTATACCTCCGGGAATTTTCACACTACTTCACCTAGTCAAGGGTGATATTAGCAGCTCTAACTCTCCTAACCCTAGCTCAATAACATATACCGAGTACGGTAACAAATTAACACTACCCCAAGTCCACTAAAGCATGTCCTAATTCCTCGAGGTTTCCCACCACTATGGAAATAGCGGGCCTCAATCTCAGATTTCTGGGGCGTTGTTCCTAATCAAAGAAGTGGATCGTTCGGGCCGCAAATGCATCCTTGTCGACACCTAACTTTCAGACAATACACAAGTTCTCAAGAACTCGCATATGACTCGGATTCTCTTCATGATGGCATCCAACAAGGGAATGTTTATCATCTTAACCGCTTGAACGACTACAGATTTCTTAATGATTGTTCAATTTGTGGGCTCAACCTAAGGGAGGGTATGGAGCGATGGGCATGTAGCTTTTTCTTTTCCGCTCAACATCAACAACATCCGTCCTAGGAACATGAGGCTTATCGTACCATCATCATCCTCGTGGTTCATTTTGGAAAACTTTTGTTGTTTCTTTGGAAAACTCTTCGGGGCTGAATGGTTTTATTTCAATTGCTTTTCCATCAAGAGTGGTGATGCCTTGCAATGTTCAAAAGTTACATCATTCGACTTCGAGATTCCAACTATTTTGACTCGGGAGGGTTTTGGATGGTCTACAGCGAGTTTTCCTTTTTCTGTTGAAATCGCTTCATAGAAGATGTCAACTTAATGATTTGGGATCTCACATCATTTAAGGCTATTTGAAATTCGCTGTCAGGATCAAGGAGCCCGACAAACAAAGGTCACGTCCCTCCAAACTTCTCTTATGTCGAGGCTGGGTAAAGCCGTTGATTTTGATTCTCGAGAAGAGGGGTGAAAACCTTTGGTTAGGATTCAGAAATTTTCGAGACCTTGATTTTGGAATCGAGGGGCTTGATTTGAAAAGCCTCGGTTTTGGAAGTTCCACTGGTTATTCGGAAATGGTTTCGCCTCCCTCATTCTTCTTAACTAAAATTGGGTGCTACTCCACCCTGGACATAAGTTTCGCAGTATGGAGTCAAGGGCTTTTGCAATTAAGAGCATTAGCTGCTTCATTTTGATTGCTCCTTGACTCGAGGAAGGTTAAAGCGCACGGTTGAATGAGGTGGTCATCGCAATGATGCATGACTCATCCGACCTGCATTCCATAAATCTCAAAGGTACCTTGGGTACAACAACAACCTCATTCACTCTTTTTCAATTCAATCGCCTAACTTCCTGGGCTAAATCGCTTATTTTCGTCATAGTCATCATTCTCTTACGTGATGTATTCCTCCTCCCATAGTGTACTATGCACTTTAGCAAAGATCTAGGGAGGTATTGTTTCCTAAGTTCGAAAGATTGCCATTGTATCAAAAAATTGCACATCCTCCCTTACGCTTTTCTCATAGAACTCCTCCGCACACATCATTTGGATGTATTGTTTGTTATTTAAGGAAAGTCCTTCGTGAAAGTATGCAACGATTTGTCTAACATCCAAACCTTGATGAGGGAGAGCGTAGAGGAGGTCCTTATATCTTTCCCATACAATACAAAGGTTCAATTCCTTTTCATAAAAAGTTTTGGATTACTCACATGAGTGCAATAGTGAGTCCTGCATGGAAGAATTTGTTTAAGAAATTCATTTCACATGTTCTTCCCAAGTGAAAATCAATCGGGAGCAAGCAGAGTGAAACCATATTGGTTCTTTCCTTTAGAGAGAATGGGAACAAAAACCACACATACATATGTAGGGCTTATCCCATAGAAAGGAAAGCACCCTGAAACATCCTCAAAATCTCTCATGAATGAGCAGGGGTTCTTTAATCGACCCTTGATACACAGGGAGAAGATGAATCATCTCCGACTTCATAAGGAATCGGGTTAGCTCCTTCGCATAGGCGAGAGTTTGTCTGTGGTTCCGAGGTTGCGTAATCTCTCGAAGGGTTCTTTCCACATTAGTAAAGGGTGGGGAGTCCACATGACTCTATCGAAATTAATATTTCCCCTCGCCGTCGTGGGTTACGGCGGTGGCAACACCATCTCCTCGCGTGGAGGCTCATAGTAGGCGTTCAAGTGGTTACCGTGTAACCCTTGGTCATTTGGATTAAAATGAGTTTGTTGATTTCCGGGATGTTCCATTTGAGGATTAGGGTTCTCTTGAAACAAACGTCTTACTGTGAAATCTTCAAGATGTCTTGGAGGTATAACTCTTACAAGTCGGTGTTGCTCGTCACGAGCCCAAACCGTTATTACCCCAACTGGACAGGTATCCACTTATATTATCTACAAAAAGAATTAAAAGAAGAAGGTAGAGAACGTACCAGATTTGCAATGCAATTGCAAATTACCACTAGCCTCTCTGGATCAACTAGAGTGCTCACATCACAAGAACGGCGCCAGAAATGCTTCCTCTATTTTGTGTGCTGAAATTATTCCCAAGCGTAGGAACTGATGTCGTCAAGCATTATTATACTGTGGGAGTCCACAAGTCATTTCCACAGGGAGTGGTTTCCTAGATGATCCTTAGGGGTTGCTATCCAATGAATATGCAAATAAAGTAAAATCTAAGGGGTTTTGGTTGATTGATTTGTTAACCGATTGACTTAAACTATTTTAAAACGAGAAGGGCGAATGATAGGATCCTTAAGTTTCCACTCTTCCAACTAGGTAACACTCACCTCTCACTTACATTCTCATTCCAGAGCCAATATGAATGGTCTCGATGGGGATATAACTTTTAAAAGCTTTTGTAAGACGTATCAATGAAAGATATCAAATACTTGCTCGTATTTCCGCTTGATTAGACTCTTAGATTGCATTTGATATCAAGTACAACGTGTACCAAGAATCTCTCGTTCACACATTGTCAAGAAGATGCCAAACTAAGGTTTTATAAGAATTTTAGCAAGTGTTTAATATCATACAAATCTCATTGAAGTATAAGAGAGGGACTAAGTGTTGTTACCTTTAAGGGGATGAGTTTCCACCGTTAGAACCCTATCATGGAGGTTTAGAACTCCATTAAAACTGAGAATTGATTCATAAATGCTGGAACAATAATATTAAATCTGAATTGAGAAATATCACTTCAATTGCAAAGTTGAAATATAAAAAACGCAGAGTTCCCTCAATGAGTACCAAGTTATAAAACCAACTGAAAGATCACAAATGTTCAAAACCAGGAACAAAAAGAAACTAGCTACTATACTCTAGAAAACCTTAGAACACATGAGAAAAACTCCAAAAGTGAGAGCCCAAACCCTAGAACATGAACTCCCTTAATTCTGCCCTAAAGTGGGCTTAAATACAATCCACATTAGTGATCTCGAAGTGGGAACCAAAAGACGAGCTTGTCCTTGCACCTAGATTGAAATTCCTCTTAAATCCTGCAAAGATCGCATTTCTGCACTCTGCATCGGGCAGTGGTATCGGTACCAAAACCCTCATCGTTCTCAACCGCATAAGTACCGGTACCACTTGAATTGGTACTGGTACCAAGACTCCACTGGCTCTTAAACTACATGTGGGTACCGGTACCACCTAAATTGGCATTCCGCATCAATGTCTCCACAATTGCCCAACTTCACTTCAGAATCGCCCTCGAGGCCTCCCGACATTGCCCGGAATTGACTACATGATGATTCACGTTGTCATTCAGAAACCAAACCGCTACGAAATGTGCACGGAACATCGAACAACCTGCACACGCATAAAACAAGAGAAAATGTCAAAAGCACCTATTCTACACAAAATGAAAGCAAAACATGAGCTGAGGGTTTAAAACCTATATAAATGTCGCACTTTTATGTATCCAACAAAGAACTTAGCTGTTGCCCTAAAATTCCTGCAAGTCTGCAGTAGTAGAGATTGTTTCATGAGTTAGGTTTTGTCCTTCCAATACACCGATAAAAATAAACGATGTGTCTGCTAAGGTTCAAGCTTAACTATGAAGCTTTGGTTGAAATATTTTATGGTAGGAAACACAGAGAGTATAGCTTCTTTCTAATTTCTGTTTTCATGATTTATTTATTTTTTAAATTGTGATTCTTAGGCCCTACATGTAACCTCTCAAATCTCAAATGTGCCTTTTTCTTGAAGGATCTCCTCACCAGCTGCAAAGAATGATATAGTTTCAACTCCAACTAATATTTTTTACTGTGAGTGATGCCCTCCTTTGCTGTGTTCTTGAATCATTGATTTTAAACTTAATGGGTAATTGATTCTATGTGATTTTAACCTTGGTTGGTCATTATATTTCCTTTCTCTTTCTTATTATTCTAAAGATTTTTCCCTTCTTTGAAAAGGTGGATTTTTTTCTCCTAATCATCGATTTTTTTCACTTTGTTTTGATTTAGTGTACATGGGTGTTTTTGGTATTTTTCACACTTCTAGTTATTTGTTTGTCCTGGTAAAACATTTTTCTTTTCTTTTCTTTTTCCTTGGTTTCATTTTGAGATTTTCCTTAGCCCCCTTCTTGTATACGTCCTGTATACTGTTGGGGTGTCCCTCTGGCTTCTTTTTGTTTAATATATCTGTTCTGTTTATTCATAAAAAATAAATAAAAAAATGAATGCTCTATTTGGTGCTGGGAAAGCATTAACCCAGAAAATTGTATATGGAATTTTCTCTTGTTTCTTCATCCTTTATATAGTTTCTGTGTATGTGGAGCACGGCCCTGCCTTTCATGGTGGCCATGGGATGGAATTCCCAGTAGAGCTATAAAATCTACAACAGAAGATGCACTTTTCTTTGTGAGCAAAAATGGAAAATTACTACAGTTCACAGTAAGTTGAAATATAGATATTCAGTGAGCTTATGTCCATGATCAATTACATTGAATGTTAAACTAGAAAACATACTTAGAGAAAAAAAATGGACAAAGTTCTATGTTTTTCTGATTTTGGAGGATTGGATTGTCTTTCTTTAAAAAAAAATGAAAGAAAGAAAGAAATCATCATGGTCATTCATTGTTTACCATCAGCATTACCACTTGAATAATGTTTTGCAGGAAATAGGAGTGAATAAGAATGCAGTTATGTAGGACAAGAATGTGAGTAGATACATATGTTTAGCCAGAATGAGAGAGCGAAGTCTTTTCCTGTCATTTTCTTTTCAGCTTAGTGGAACAAGTAGATACTGACTGATTATAAAATATTCTTGTCAGGTTGCCCTGAGAAAGTTCAAGTGGAAAGTTGGTTGTCCCGAAGATTGTCAATCATATAGTGGTGCTTCTTACATCTACCGAGACATCAAGGCTACAAATGTGCTGCTTGATAAGGATCTTAACCCCAAAATATCCGACTTTGGTTTGGCCAAACTTGATGAAGAGAGGACACTCACATTAGCACCCTGATTGCTGGTACATTGTGAGTCACTATCTCTGATTTTTAGTTTAGTGGGCTTTTAAATTCTTTTGAATGGATTTCAGTGGTTTCTCACTCTTTCAGAATTCAGGAAACCGAGATCTTTATGGCAGTGATAATTTTGGTATCATTATTTGTCTTTATGCAGTGATACTGATCACTTCAGAAACAACATCCTATACATTTTTGCTTTTGATCACCAGTGTTTATCCTTCATTTCTAGTGGAAAGTTTGTGTAAAATCATACTCTCTAGTAATTACATGTAGAGAATGATGTTGTTCCACATTCAAACATGCATTCAAATCATCATCCAATGAGCATTGGATTTATATTACTGTTTTGGCAGTAATACAAATCCAATGCTTTTGCCAGTATCATTGATGGAGAGAGATGTTGTTCGCGAAATAATGGAAGGCGTGGACAGGCTGCTTCTTCCTCATCTGTCACGTCAAAACTGTCTCCAAATAGCTCCTTCTTCTTCATCTGTCACGTCAAAACTGTCTCCAAATAGACGTGAACAAATCTCAAGCATGGCTGGATATTCGAACTGATGCCGAATATATTGTTAGTGATATAGTGGAAGCCAGTGTAGAAGCATTGATAGAAGAATCCATACTTGAGCAGCAGGTTTAATGTCTCAACAGAAGTTACTTTCTTGTACTGTTGTCTGAACTAGAAGCACCATGTAATTAAATCCGAGGGAACCCAGAAATTCAGGTCATCGATCCTGTAATTCAACCAGCATCCTCAGAAAAATTGTGAGACCACAGTTTGATTTGAATCTGATTGAGATTTTCTTGGATTAGATATGAGGTTCATGGGGCTCTAAGCTCCATGCACAGCCTTAAGTGAAACCTGCAGGCACTGTAAATATGAGACTCTGATGGTTTCATAGGACATATTTCTCCCATCTTGTTTCGTTCTTTGGGAAAACTATGTTATGGGGTCCCTAGCATGACATATTTGAAAATTTAGGTCCAAAGCTTATCAAACCTAGTCCAAGTCCTATTTGAACAAAATAATTGATAAAGAACCCAAATAATTGATAAAGAGTCCATGATGTGCCAAAAGAAAATTTGTTTCCCTAAAATACCATTCATTCATCTTACCCACTAGCCCTAACCCGATCCAAACATCCCCTCTCCATCTCTCAATCCTCGACATCCAAAACCCAAGCCAAAATTGGTTGAAACCCAAAAACCCATCCCTTCCCTCTTTTTCTTCAACCCCACACATCCCTCTCTTCGTCTCTTCTTCTTCTAAACCCGTTTTGCATCTTCCCCTTCCTCTCATCTTCAAGCTCCTGCTTTCTTCCCCAGCACGCACTTAACACTCGATCGTAGTTTTGTATCCTCGGCAAAGCCAATCTAACATCTCTTCCTTTTGTCACTTGCAGTCTCTCTCGCCTCTATAGGTTCAAAGCTCTCACTTCCTAAGATATGGTATTCTCTTTTTCAAAATTCTAGGGGTTTTTTCTATGAAAATGTGTTATGTGTGTTCTTTTGAATCTCTATGGTCTAGGTTTCAACATTGTTTAAGAACAATGATAAAATGATTATTTGTTACATATTCTATTTTTTGGAAGCAATGTTTAAGAACAATGATCTAGGGTTTTTTTTTTTGAAAATGTGTTATGTGTATCTTCTTTTGAATCTCTATGCTCTACATGGGTTATTAGTGTGAAGTCTCTGAGGTTCCAACATTGTTTAAGAACAATGATATAATCGTTATTTTTTTTATTAGAAGTGAACTAGAAGTACCATATGATTAAACCTTGGGTACAGCTTTTATGAACTCTAGGTACTACACAAGTTAACCTTAGGTACAACCAGATTGTATCCGAAGTACAACCCATTTGAACCTTAGGTACAATCTATATGTAATATGGGTACAAACTAGCAAGACCGTAGGTACAACTAATAGCACTTCCTTAGGTACAACCAAATTGTATCCAGGGTACTACCCATTTGAACCCTAGGTATAATCTATATGTAGTGTGGGTACAAACCATGTATACCTTAGGTACTATTAATAGCACTTGTTTGTTTTTGCAATTTGTAAACTACAAGTATCATATGATTAAACCTTGGGTACAACTTTTATGAACTCTGGGTACTACACAAGTTAACTCTTACGCATAACCGTAAATGTATCGATAATTTATTAGGTACAACATAATTATACCTTGGGTCCTATATAAATGAACTATGGTTACTATTCATGTATACCACTGGTACTACCATAATATCTGTTTGTATATTTAATTAGTAAACCTTATATACCTTATGTGAGTTGACCTTTGGTATAATCATTATGAACTCTGGGTACTACACATATTAACCTTTGGTACAATTGAGGGTACTTAGAATTAGTTTCATGTGATCCATAATTACACTAATGTTGGTGACGTGTTTGAAGCAAACAAACATTGCGTAATTCATAACGTGTGATATAATAATTTTATTTTTTAACTATGCAAAACACAGGAAATTGAACAATGGATGGTGACATGTTTTGCTTTATTTACAGGGGGAATTGGTGAAGGTTGATGATGGAACCATTCAATACATCGTGGTCACACCTTTAACCTCAGACGATCATCGACTTCAAATTATACCCCAATAGCTTTTATAACATGTTTGTGGTATAATAAAAGTAAATGTGTATTTTTTCTCGAATTTAGATGCTAAGTGAGAAAATGATAAACTCTAATTAATTTAAGAGTTAAGAGTAAATAGTAAATGTCACATTAAGGACCCAAAGCATTAAATGAAGAAGAATATATGCTTAATTAGAAATAGTAATAAATTGTTTTGCAATTAGAATATGGGAGATAGACTAAAATGTAAAAAAGAGGAAAGTTAAACAAAAAAATGAGAAAAGCCAAACAAGGCTTTGTACATGAAAAGAGGAGAAGACCAAGATTTGCCCTCGAATGAGATATTTTCTCATTCGGGGTTTTGGGGCTGTGGCATTTACTTGCAAGGGAGAAGAAGAACTAGTGTTTACCCTCTACTCGATCTAGCCTTGTTTAAGAGAAGAAGTGAAGAAAATGAGAAGTTTGGTTCAAGTCTTTGAAGATCAAGGTATGGAAATTTTTCCTTTGATCTATGGAAATCTCTCCTTTGTGTGGAACACTTGTATGGAAAGTATGAACACTTGTATAAGTTTGAGTATGCTTGGAAATTCTCCAAACTTCTTCTTTGTTTATGTTTGAGTTAGGAAAACCTTAACTTTGTATAAAAGTGATTTTGGTCAGCTTAAGTCTTATTCTGGGGAGTTGTTTTGTCAGGTTTTGACTTTGATTGACTTGTCAGCCCTCAATCGAAAATTTTGTATAAAGAAAATGTCGGGCTTAGTGGGGAGATATCACAAAAATTTTCCAAAAACCCATGTTTTGTTTCTCACTACAATCTCTAGCCATTAGTCATCCAAACGAGTGATTCTAGATGTGAAAAAACTCAAGAGGTAAACCTTACAAAAGTATAGAAGGTACCAAGAAGCAAATCGACCCTAAATCCTGCTTTTGAGACTCAAGTGAAAATACGAGTGTTGCTCAAGTTATCCTCCTGCTTTTGGTACGCTTTGCGTTTAGGTCATAAGTTGAATTTCACTTATCCAAATTGAGTGATTCCAATTTCTGGTAAACTAGACTTCTAGGAAAACAATTTCGAAGAAGTGTATTCAAATCGATCTTATCAGACCTTAAATTCGCAAAGTGAGCTCGTTTGTAGAAATTTCTTGCTATGTTTTGAAAATAGAGTAGCCCTGGTTGCTCAGGACATATCTGAAGTTTCCTGTTCGAATCGATGATTCCACTGGAGAAGAACCCTTAGTTCAACTGAATACAAGGAACCAATGTCAAATAATGGAGTTAAGACCCCTGAAATTGGGTCTCACGCCACCACTGTAAATCAAGTAAACATACTCGGGCTTGGCATTAAAATGCCATAACTGAGTCGATGATTCAAATTGAGTGATTTCAATTCTATGAATAAAATATATTTATAGAGGAATAATGGATTCAAGGAAACATGTTGAGATGTTCTGAACCCATTATACCTTAAAATAAGCGTAAGCCTGACCCTATATTTTCGAGAGACATTTTCATGTCTTCTACTATAGAACTTTAAAACATCCTAATGTCTCTATATGGTTTTCTCTGGTATCTGGGAGATGGTTTTGAATGAGAAATATTTGCAGATAAAGGAATTGAAGTGGCAAATGAAATTGCATATAAATTCAGGTAAGAGTGGTTGTTATATGAAATTGTATACATTGACATGATTATGATAGTTTCTAATATGGTAACTGATCAAATGAACGTAAATATAAGCATGCTCTGACATATGAACTGCAAGACAAGAATGAATCCTGAGAATATGAGCATGCCAACTGTGATAAATGTGACAGTCATCTCACAAGTATAAAGGAATAATGATCTGTAAGTATCCCATATGAATACATGTAATTGTAATTATCCATGTCTATGAGATATGAAAAGTCTGATATCTCTAACTCAGATAAAAACTTAATAAGCCTGATTGCATGTTTATGTTCCCGGGTAGATGGATAAGTAGGCATGCCTATTAGCGATACATATGCTACAACATACAGATATAATCGCTCCAATAATATTACAATGGCCCCGTTAGGTCATACAAGACAAGATATAGAGATCATCGTCGCACAAAGATAGCGCCCTGCACATACGCTTCTTTTCTCGTGATTCACTTCTTCGAATATGCAAGCATGACATAAGACGATGAAATTTTTGGAATGTTTATAAAAGGCGTGAAACATGAAGATATGAAATGCAATATGTAATTGAATTATAATGATATGAGAAGTAATACATAATAGGAATAAAATGTTATGAAGTATTATGACGGTCGTTATAGTGGTCATCCATATTTATGGATTCCCACTAAGCTATAAAGCTTAGCACGAGTTTTTATCCATGAAGGTATCGAAGAGGACGTCCGTGATATTCCGCATACAGCAGGACCAACAAAACTGTAGGAGTCCACCACATGTAGGTTTGACTTGATTTTGTAAATGTAAATGTAAGATTTTGGAGACAATGTAAATGTAAAAGTACAAGTAACTGAGACTCATAATATATGTACAAGACATTGTAAATACCACTACGGTGGATGTATATGAAATTTTTTGTAAGTTTATATTTTCAAAATAATTGTTTATAATTATTTAAGCAAGAGGTTTATACTCTCGATTTGTGACCCTTTCTTCGACACAGTATGACGGTCAGCGCCCACATCATTAAACATATTTCATGATGAATTTAGATCAAGAGTTTGTGTTGTATCGAACATGTGGCCGGAATTAATGAAATTTGAATTCACAGTCAAATTTGATCCATCTTTGCTTATCCTGTTATGTGACGATGCCTATTATACAATCATGCCTTTAATGAATGATGTGGCATTGGTCGGGTTTATGTATCTTCACTGAACTTATCTCTCGACATCACCGAACTCGAACCTATGAAGTAATTCTCAAATCACATGTTAACCTCTGAAGTTAAACACTCAAGCCATGTTGCGCGTTTACTTACTCGATTATTTGTTTTGGTAAATTGTAATGTTATTACCCCTAATAGTTGAATCAAATTCTCTAAATGTCGTACTCTCACCGGTGGCAACTAGCTCGCCTATTGATAGGGGTAGTCCTAGGAACAAGTCGAGAATCAAGCCATTATGATTCACACACAAATGTGCAGAGTCACATCCAAATGAGTTACAGATTATTTCAATGTACTCTGGGTAGTGGGACAAACTTAGAAATAAGCCCCAGTTTTGTGATATTGTGTATTTGATGTCATTAGTTGGGAGATTTCGATAAAGATTCAAGAAGGATACTCCATAGCGGATGAGCCTAGTATGCACTATTGACAATTGTCCATGGAAAAGCACATGTCATGTACTAGGTGCGGCGAATTTTGTTCAAGTTCATACGTTTGAGAATACCCATAACCATAGTTTGGATGATGTTGCCTCTTCACAACCTACAATTAGAGTCAATTGTGCATCTATGGTGATTGATGATGTCATACGTTCCACACCCGAATATCAACCTCGCCAAATATGCAAAGATTTTGTTAGACTACATGGGTTGTGATATACATATAATCAAGCTTGGCATTTGAAGGAGAAGGTGAAGGAACGAATAGATGGGATCCTCAAATATTACTATAAGTTATTATTGTGGATGTGTGAGAGAATTGTCCAAACTAATCCTGGTTCTGTGGTCAAGCTAAGTCATTCGAGTGATGGTCATTTTCAGTAACTATTCATTGCACATGCAATATCTATAAAAGGATTTGCAATGGGGTGTTGACCGATCATAGCTATTGACTCTTCCCATATGAGTGACCATATGCGATGCATTATTCTCGACAACCACATACGATGCTAACGATCGTATGTTCCCGCCAGCATGATTACAGTTCAGAGAATTGCGAAGATTGATCATGATTTTTAGAAAAGTTAAAGACGATTGTCGAGAGGGACGTTGTTATTATATCGTACTTACATCTACCTTTTCAGGAGTGTTCTCTTAGATATTCGAGTTTAAAAGCATGCCTATTGCTATCGGCATTTGAAGGAGAACTTCAATACAGTTGTCATAAAGCACAACATAAGAGGAAATAAGGGTAAATAATGTGCACTTCAATGGCTCGATAGTATTGCATATGCGCGCATGGGTGAAGATTATGATGCAACTGTTTGAGCTCGCGAAACTACAAATGAAGTTTTAGTTAAATGGTTCGGGAAAATTCAATTCAGTATCGTGCGAAATGTCCTAAATTTCTCAAAATGATGGGATAAATGACAAGAAAATCTTGCCAGCCATTAAGGCATGGTTAAAAAATTAACGCCATCACTCTATATACCTTTTTATGGATCATGATTAAACTAGAGACAAGCAAGTGAAGCATGGCAGGAGGAGTTGTTGAAATGGAAGGGGTCCATTGGTCCCAAAATTGAAGATAAGGTTTTGCTAAATATCTCAAAGATGAGGGGTATGCAGTCAATCCATACCCAAATAACAAGTTTGGTGTTTCAATTGGTAGGGTTTTTGTATTACTGACTTGGTGAATATAACATGCACCTACATGACATGACAAATGTCAGGATTACCGTGTGAGCATGCTTGTGCCATCATCTAGTCAATTGGACGAAATTCAACTGATTTTGTCGATGAATGGTTCACTTTGCCAATGCAAAAGATTTTATATTTTGGGCAATTTCGTGGTATGTAGATGTGACATTTCGCGCCATGCCAATTATTTGCAGATAGTCGGGTAAGGAGTCTTAGGTGATATTATTTTTCACTTAACCCTCAACGCATTAAGTGACCACTGC
Organism: Tetrastigma voinierianum; assembly: GCA_016808115.1. Lineage (NCBI taxonomy): Eukaryota > Viridiplantae > Streptophyta > Magnoliopsida > Vitales > Vitaceae > Tetrastigma > Tetrastigma voinierianum. Next base: position 401,808 of record JAEQBH010000913.1, on the reverse strand, counting down.
GTACTTCAAGAAAGAAGTGAAACGGAGTCTTGATGCAAAGATAAGAGGACTGGCTTATCGCTTCAATGTAACTGACAGGTCACCATCGAGTAACCTGCAAGAATCCATTGCCATAAACAGTGGCCAAATTATTTGTAATGCTTATTTTCATGCAATGACTATTTTGTGCTACAAAATAGATAAGGTTCTTAACTATGATCTTATTAAGGCATGTTATTATACAACCAAGTATCCCTGCAATGTTAGATTTTATTAAATATATACACAATGAAAAGTATCTTATTTGCTTGACTATTTTAGTTGCTTGACATTTTCATGTGGAGAATGTTAACCTTGTTCATCATCCATCGTCATAAAAAAAATGATATCCAAGACATAAGCAAATAACATGTATTCTTATTATCTTCTTAACAACTCCTGCTTTTTCATGTCATGTATTTTTTCTGTCCTTGTACGTGCCTAACCATGTGTCAATATTATATTCATGTAGTTCACAATGCCTAAGTCGCGTATGTTCTACAACAAAATTCATAAAGATTATCAAACAATTCTGAGGAAAACAAGAAGCCATAATCGATTGCTGTCTGAGGATTAATGAAATTGCCGCACGTAATTGCCAGCGGACTTTATAACCTGGCTACTTGAAAATTATGAAGTCATTACCATCTGCTGCATCCGCCACAACAAAGATCAATCACAATCATGCCGCAACATGTAAGCACGATATTAGGAATACCATGTGATGGTCTTGACATCATCATCCATAAGCGTCACTCCACACCTAATAGGACATATAAATTGAAAAGTTGTGGAAACAAACTTAGGAACACTACTGGTTGGAGACGAGTTTTGTAAGTCATTTATGATTTTTGATTGCACAACCATCCTAGCCCCTAATTCTAAGCAAGAGGGAATCTAGGATCTATGGGATTCCATTATGCTTAGCGATTTTACTGTGAAAAGAAACTGGGCAAATTTGTGCCCCAAGATCTAGAGATGGTATTCATGAGTTCCAGAGAAGCAAATTAACATACTTATGGGGATGTATCATTTTTCTTCAGCTATTCTACCTCTCCTACACCACCATTCCATCAGTGTCTGTGGAGTTGATACACCCATTATGTGTTGCTTAAACTATTCAACTAATCAAGAGACGTCTTTTTAAGAAAAGAAAATATTTTGGAAGATATGGACGTGTAGATATAAGAATTGACCAATGACATGTTGCACAAAGCAGAACTTCAAGACCTTCGTATCCTTCAACTTCTACGTATATGCCTTAGCATCCTTCCACCTCTTCCCATATGTCAAATTCACCAAAGGTATTTGTTTTACTAGTAATATTTCAATAGTGTTAATTCGTATGTAACCTCAAATTCTAATTAATCCTTATATTGTTTTCTGTATACTAAACGCATTTCTCGAAAAATCCCACTAGCCTTATAGCATCGCAACATCACTTGTCGCTAATGTCGACTAATTTCCAATTTTGGTATGAGAGCACGGAGCAACAACCCTTACTATTCACCGATGTTCATAGTGCATCTCATCCATCATTGCATAGTTTTACTATACATGCGGTTTTCAACACTTATTCACCATTGCATTACGATAGAAATGTTGGAGATATACCTTTCTCTCCAACAAAGGAAGGTGATGAGCCACCAATGCAATATGATGGAGATGTACAAGACATACCTTTCTCTCTGCCTAATGAAGATGAAGAACCCGGGATGAATGTTGATGGAATGGAAAAGAACTCATGCGGCAAAGTAGATACTACTTTGATATATAAACGTAGATCAAGAAGGATTGTTAGTCATCTGCAATGCTCAAATCACCCTTTGTTGAAAATTGCCAAAAGTAGTTTAAAAAACTTACCTGCAAAGAACAATCGGTGGCAAATTATGTTTTGCAAATGGGATGGATGAGGAGTATGTACAATTTAGATACATTCCTCTTTTATATTCGTTATTTGTCATTATACTCATTTTTTTACCACACGATTAAGTTGTCGTTTCATTTTCAAGTGAGGTCATGTGTGAGATGAATGAGATGTTTATCACTAGGAATGAGTTGTCTTTACTTGATAGAGAGCGCTGGATAAACAATGTGGTATACATACTTTCGTTAATTTTAATTAGTTTTGTTGTACATTTCATTTGGCATCAACATGTTAATGTGACGCCCACCTCCGGGTCCCGCTTGACTAGCCGCTAACTCCGTGGGAAGTTTCTCACCTTAGGTCACAAACCTAAGTTCAAAATTCGAACAGTACCATATACTCTTGGATACCGAGTTACTTGGCACCACCTTGATACGTCCCTTCACCAGGACCCATTCATTCATATTTAAGTTAAAATATGAGACTAATATACTTAATTATAGCCCGTAAGAGTCCGATCACGACCTTCTTACCATAATTACATACCCGAATTATATCGGAATAAATTCAGTGTTAATTTAATTACAATTCTTTTATACAAAAACATGTGTTAGAACTAGCTTGTCGCCAAGCACTTTTTACAAAAAGACATATCAAGGCCACATGTCGGCCTTCTTCACAATCACAAATTATGTCTGAAGGTCATTCGTCAAGATTTGAACCTGTACCCGTAAGGGTTGTCCCATAAAGAGTGAGTCACAGCACACTCACCCTGGGCTCAGTACTTCCCACCTAAGTGCACATGCAATGTTCACTCAACATTTACAAATCACATTCCAATAAGAACATGTCAATTCTATATGGAATCTTACATGCCATGCCATAAATGAGATGTGGACTCACCATGCACTGGCGCGCCCGAGTCCTCACCAACTCTACGTAACGCCGGTTTGCGTGTGAAAATCACATTCCGATGACATCCACGATAATTTTCAAACAAACTACTTGTTTATAAACTAAAAGCTTTTTCGATGATACATCACAATGATCATTTTATATTCAAAATCTATGCGTCTTTATGTGGGTAGCGGATTTTTGGTGTCACATCGCGGGCTCCACAAACCCAGACACTTTTACGGCCTTTCACCGCTGGGGACTATTTCTGATCATAATTGACGGGCTTTTCACCCGAGGGAGAATCTATCCCTTCTTGCTAATACCCAACACATATTTTCTTTACCATTTTATTCAACCGTGCGACTCTGTTGGACGTTGTCCCATTTACCAAGCCCACCCAATCAAACACCAAACACAGTGTCTATTTTACCAACCATGCACTCACACCCATTTAATGCGATGTCTCCATGCATATGCAATGCAAGATGTCATTGCATGTTATATCATGTCACATGCATAATGAATGCTACATGGACAACACAATCCACACCACTTATCAGTGCCATGGACAATCACATCATCTGCATATGATTTCCATACATCATTCATTCATGTTAATATATCATGCAAGCATATATCAACATTCACATTCAATATGTCATTCTATGATCAAATAATGACACATGCACAAGCAAGCCTTGTAATGGTCATTGCACATAACAATTCATCACATGTCAACATGTTAGAGCACACACATTGACATCCAAACATGTCATTCTTAGTCAAGCAATGACACACTCAAACAAGTCACACAATGGTCCCTACAAGTCATGTTATCACAACCAGCCACAAACCTAATCTAAACAAAGCCACAAACACAGCCCTGACAAATCGTAGGCCACCTGCTGCAGCCCGCCCTCCGCCCCAGGAGGGTTCGCCCAGCGAAGAACGCTTGCTCAGAGGACCAAAAGGTCCCCAATCCATGTCCCCGGGTTCGCCTAGGCAGCTGCTTACGCCTTAAGCGAGCCTTCCCTTCGCCTAGGCATAGCACTAATCTTCCATGGGAATATTTCCACCTTCACCTAAGCGAATTGAGGTTCGCCTAAGCAAAGAAACATCGAGCTGCACCTAAAAATCCCATTTTTTTTCTTCGCCAAACAAGCCCTTAACAGAAAAAACCCTCTTTTCCCGGCCAAAAAATGGAAAGTAAGCCAAGGTAGGAAGAATCTCTTACCTCTAGGTGCGTGATACATGGGTAGGAAGCCTCTTAAACCCCACAACTTCGATTTCTCGAAATCTCCCTTCTTAGATCTTCGACGAAATCCCTCTTTTCAAGCACCCACATGTACCCCTCGTCGATGCGATAAACTTTCGTTCTTGACCCGACGAAAACCGACCAATGTAATCCTCAGATTGTGGGAGGAAGCCTCGCTCTTCCTTCTCCTTTCCTCCTCTCTCTCACGATCAAAACCAGGAAAATGGGCTCTTTTTGCCCTAATCCCTCTTTTGTCCCAACTTAAGCTTAAGTAGGATGTGTGGCTCACGTCATGCCACGTGTCCACCCTCGCTCGGGTCTGATTCTGGCCCAAAGCTAATCATTTCGCCTCAATTCAAGTTCAAATTATATCCTATGAACTTAACCCAAGTCATTTCCAGACTATTGATATTTCCATAAACAATCTCGTCTTTGGGAATCACTCGACACCTATCACCCCGAAAAACGTGAAAATCCGACTTTCTCGGAATTCGACGAATTCATCTAGGTGACTAGATTTTGCGAGACGAATCCAACGGTGAGTTTCGTTTCGTCATTCGAGATCTAGAAAATTTCTAGGTTTTCGACCTGTATTGTTATGGCAATTTACCGTTTTACCATTTTTCAGAAAAATTGGATTTTTCTCAGGTTTTACAGTTAATACCGTCCTTTTTTCGCATGAAGGTTATATCAATAGTTGCTTGCATATTCACGTGAAACACCCATACCTAGATCTAATACATTATTTCACTCCATCAATTGGAGGTATTACAGATTTTCATGATTAATATTGTTTATATTTTCGTAGATTTTTGTCTAATTTCATAATTTTGTAGATGATCTTGACTATATCTCGATGAGCGCAGAACCATCAGAAAACATTCAACGATGTAAATCGTTCCTTGATGCAACCATCATTGGTCATGATTTGTCAAGTTGTGACATGGTAACACATCGATTTAGCATTGTAGAAACTCCCAACTATTTGTTTTTTTATATTGGATAATTAAACGTTTTCAGTATTTTTGTTTAAACAATTCTATTTGACCATATGTAAGAATAAACTTTGGCACTTGTATGTTGTCAATCTTACCGCTCAAAGAGTAGAGGTTTTATCTTCCATTTCATTAATAAGGGGTAAACGACCATTGAGCAACTCCGTTAGGCTATTAGCGGCCATTATCAAAGCATTTCACACATTTCTTCTGCATCAAAACTTGGACATGAGAGCATTCACACATGTCTATCCTGATGTTTTTGGTCAAAAAAATGGGTAGAAATATCGTTCATCCCAAAACTTATCATTTGATAGGTTAGTACAACTGCTCATCTAGTTTATTTTTAACCAATTTCATCCAATTTTGTTTAGGTCTGATTGTGCAATTTTCGTAATGAAGTTTATGGAATATTGAAATCTGCCCACATTAGTTGAAGCAATTGATGCGGTAATCAATTTGAGCAAATCAATCATTTTCAAATACATGATTTTATATTAAGCATAGATGATAATACTTCAATCATTTTGTGTATGATTTTTTCCCGATGATAAACATTTTATAGACTTCAACTAGAAATCAACCTTGCGTTGGATGTTCATAACAAACAACGAGAAAAGTTTACCAAATTATTTTGATTAGGAAGTGATGAAGATTAAGTTGTGTTCACTGTTTTTTGTATCTAACAAATATGTTTGAGTCAATTTGGCCATTTTTGTTTATATTATGTTATATTGTAACATGACAACTTTTACAACGTTAATGTTATTTTGTAACTTGTCAAACTGTTCAAGCATTTGCTCATTAAGAAATACACACTAGTAGACTATCAATAGATCTCATTTTAACTTGTTAATACACACATGGGTTGTAACTTTGTCAATACATCTCATTTTCTATCTTATAAAGGTGAAGCTCAGTTTATGAATTAAACAATGGTTTCTAGAAAAACTTGGTGTTTCAAAACCACTATAATCTTTGGAATTAAGGCATACATCTGTTTTTCAAAAATTGATCTCAAGCTAAACACTTTGATTGCCAATTATCTCGGGCCCACTCAATCAATCGCCTGAGATTGGTGCACTCCAACCGTTGAGGTAGCTCTCCGTCGGGGCTTTCAATTATAGTGCCCCGCTAACCGCCTGAGTCTACCAAATCTCAATCGATCGACCGAGGGTGCCCCGCGGAATGAAACTACCGGGAGTCATTCAATCGGTTGAGGTGTCAATGACCTTATGAGTTTCATTTTCATAGTGCACCTCGGTCAACCGATTGAGATGGGTACACTCGATCGGTTGAGGTAGCTCTCTATCCGTTTCAATTAGAGTGCTCCTCAGTTAACTGGTTGAGTGTACCAATCTCAGCCGATTGATTGAGGTGCAATGTGAGTGAAAGTCATTGAAGAGGTCATTCAACCGGTTGACTGAATTACATTTTCATGGCAACTAACATAAAGCTTAATTGACCGGTTGAGATTGGTACACTTGACCGATTGAGGTAGCTCTCTGTTCGTTTCAACTAGAGTGCTCCTCAGTCAACCGATTGAGTTAACCAATTTCGACCGATCGACTATTGTGCAGTGTGAGTGAATATCATAGAGAGCTCATTCAACAGGTTGAGGTATGGAACCTCAACCGGTTGAGGACACAAACATGCAACAATAATTGAAGCTCAGAGACATTTCTTTCCTTCAATAATCACTAGTGATTTTTTATACTACTTAGAATCGTACTCGAACTAATTCTTGATAGACTATGTGTTGGTTTCCAGGTGCATTGCTTGTTAATGATCAAGGTACAAAATTTTCAAGGCTATTCTGCACTCATGATAAATTCAATCATGACACGATCATGGAAACATAACAATATTTTTCAAACTCTTCCACCCTCATTTGATACAAGTTATGTTAAACTGGAAATGAAACTGTAAGAAAACATACATCTCCATAAAGTAAAATGTATTACTTCCATCCATACAACTGTAAGAAAGTCCAATAACTGGAACAATCATGACATATCATTCGTTGTTCATAAAGGTCTAATAACATATAAATTCTTGCATCATAAGTACAAACACTAAACTGAAAACATAGGTTGTATAAAGGTATCAAGATGGTGGAGGTGGTGGAGGGAAAACAGATTCAAGGAATCCCATAAGTTGTGTCTCAAGTTGATGCATAGACTCATCAACCATATACTGCTAAGAAATAACCTTTTCCTCAAACTGATTAACTCTTTGTTGTAGCTGCTCATACTGGGAGGTTAAGCGCGTCTCATACGATTCAATACGAGACTTGACTGAAGAGAAATGTGAGTCCTCCACAACAACAAGCTGACTGATGCAAACTTTAGTTGGTTTATTCGATCAATTCATCGATGGTGGGCAAGTTTGATGGTCCTAATGATGACCCTTCATGTGAGCTAGAGTATCTCACTCAATGGATTTTAAAACCTCGCTAATTAACTCTTGGGTTGCTGTGTGTGGTTCGCCAGATGGACCACATCTTTTGGCGTAACTGGTTATTCTTTACCTTGGGACCAAATTGGTTATTGGGCAGTACAAATTGTAACTCTATGTGAGAAGCTAACGAACTGATTTGTACCCTAACCTCATACAAAGGTGATTCATCCACAACCGGTGGCACTTCGACATGAGGACTATCAATAGGTTCTGCTTCTGGTGCATCTATCTGTAATGGAGGAATGTCTAAGTTACCAGAAGGCTGAGATCCTCCCTTCATGTCGTTATTCTGTTCATCCTTGTTTGAGTTAGCCTCCACTTCATCCTCCATACATTTCCATTCACCATCCTTTGATTTCACAAACTTCATTCTACCCATAGTTGACTTAATATAAGTGTCAAACACAGAAACCTTATCACTTTCTATTTCTATTGACAAGTTTAAACCAAACTCTCTAAAAACTTTCGTCAAAAAGCGTCCATAGGGGAGTACTCGAGTCTTGATCTCGCAACATGCAATCATATGATTAAGCATAATATAGCCAAGGTTGACTCTACGACTCATCAATAAGGAATCAACCAAAAATGCTTCAAGATAAGATAACTTCTATGTCCTCCTATAGTAATGATGGTGAAGGGATGATGGATTCGGGTATGCGGCACTTAATGGAAAGACTGAGTGATACATCGGGCTCAAGCCCATGACTCAAATGATAATTTCCTCGCATAAGTGCTCAATAGCCTTAGAGGGTACAAACCCTAGAATGTTAGGCCAAGTCTTCATGTCATCTACCAGCAAACATTCGCATGAGACATCTAGTATCTCACATATTTTGCGCATAGTAAGTTGGATGTCTTTTCCTCTCAGTGTACAATCAATGAAAGCTCCATGCGTGAAATGAGCTTTGGAGTAGAAGAATCGCATTAGTTGTGTATACACTAGTTCAACCAAACAAACGACTGGAGTCCATCCCATCCTATTGAATATCGCCTCCAACCCAAAATTGCCTGGCAAATCGGGATCAATATTTCATCAAAGTAGTATTGTCCTTTATTGGAAATATTTAATGTATATGAGAGAGAGAGAGCATATATATATATATATATATATATATATAAAACTTTTCATTTGTGTTGAATAACCTAAGGTCATTCCACGACTTGGTTCTTGCCTCAGTGTCAACTGCCTCGGCAGGGCGCTTATGCAAATGCTTCCTCCTTTGTGTCATATTAGTCTCTAAATACTTATAATAGGAATGTCAGTCAACAAATCTGTTACTACCTTCAATCAAAACAAATATCCATCATTTCAATATTTATCACGAATTACAAGTTTATTTACAACAATTTTCTCATAACAACTATTTTAGGAAATTTTACACAACAATAAATAATTGGAATAACTTCAATTAATAAATTAGAATCAATAATTTACTCTTAAACAACATTCTCAATTAAATTTTTTTTTCCTTGACACTTTCCTTACTTTTTCACTTTACCCAAACCATCTAGAACGTTTGGCGAGTTCATGTCGCCTACTAAACCATACTCAATTGAATTCGCTCGTAAGAAATTTGAATCAGAATTTTGTGGATCAAGTAGCTTGACATCCTAAAAACAACAATGGTTGAAAAGCTCTCTAGTGATTTGGAAGGAATGGAAACCTTTATGGAACGACTACTTACTTTGATTAATGATGTATACAAATATGTTTACAGTGTAGTAGTGAGATAAAAATTGGTGCCCAAGTGAATCAAATTACCTCGTTTTTTTTAAAAAAAAATTAATGTTATTTTTTTGTTTCTGATTTAATGAGCATTTTCCTTCTCATGAAGGACATGTTGTGTCAATGACATTGAGAGATTCATAACATATACAATGGCTTCTATTCCCCAGATAATGATAGTTTTCAAGTAAGACATTGAAATTTTTCTAACCTTTTTCTGATAAAATTTTTGTTTAAGGTACATCATGGATTGTGGGCACCGATTTCATAGATTGCCATACAAAATAAAGTATCAATAGTTTTATAAAGGAGCAGACGACCTCCATATATAGAAACCGAGCATGACCAGATAAGTTCAACTTAAGTTTCCTCAACAATCAAGCAAATGGAAAAGAAAGAGACAAGGAGAAAGAGACAAAGAGAAAGATAAAGATAAAGAAACTTGATGATGAAGAACGAAACCTAGATTCTATGGCTCGAATGGGAATTCTTGTCAAACAACTCGATCGAGTAACGCTTTCTTCACACCCAGCCTGGGCTGAGGGAAGTTTGTCGAGATAGGATGGGTTTATGGTTTTCAAGAAATGGGGTCTACGAGAGAGGAGAGATGAAAGGAAGTGGGGATGCAAACAGTTTAAGAAGAAGAGAAGAAGAGAGGGAGGTGTGGGGTTGAAGAAGAAGAGGAACATGGGTTTTGTGTTTCAACCAATTTTGCCTGGGCTTTGGATGTCAAAAAAGTCAGAAATGAGAGGATGTCTGATCTGCAAGCATGGTTTCAAGGGTAAGATGAATGAATGGTATTTTAGTGGAGACAAATTTTCGCACCTCATGACTTTATCAATTATTCGGGTTCTCATCAATTATTTTGTTCAAATAGAACTCGGGCTAGGTTTGATGAGCTTTTGGCCTAAATTTTCAAATATTTCATGCTAGGGCTCCCATAACATAGTTTTCCCTTATTCTTTTGTCATGATAAATATGAACTAATAACCCTTTAGTTTTTGTTTTTTGTAATAATTAATAAAATTAGGAATGTGATGGGGAGTATCTGTATTACTGTTTTGGCAATTTTAATTTGAAGTCTTCTTTAGTTTAGTTTTGGGAACAGGTGATGGGATCCCTTTGTGCAACTTATATAGCCAGGGTCAGTATCTGACCGCTGATATAGAGTGCCACATAGCCAAGGTTAGCATATGATCACGGCTATAGAATATATTGTAGCTAGGGTCGACATCTGACCGAGGCCATTGAGTATCCTATGGCCAGGGTTGGCATCTGACCGCAACTATAGAGTATCCTATAGCCAAGGTCGGCATCTGATTGTGGCTATAGAGTATCCTATAGCCACTCTCCAAAAATGGCCTCAACCATATATCTTGAACATATAGCCATTCATTTAGACTTGACCGCGTCCATAGTATTTATCCACAACACCTATGGCCACACAATGCCGCGATTTATTTTATTCGCTACTATATTCTATAGCCTCATTATATGTTATTTTTAGCCACAGTCAGTGATCGAGGCTGTAGGCCTTTCTTCTTGTTGTGATATAATTACAACCTTATTCATGGTTCAAAAGCATTAATGGAGACTTCTTTACCGACTTAATATTCTCTTAAAATTAGGAGTTTACATAACATAGTGGCTTTGTGGATTATGATTACGAAACTAATAACTAATGTCATAATTCACCTTAAGTTATGTCAAATGTGTAACTAAACACTCAGCGCCCTCAACAATGGAAGATCTTCTTGATGACTAAAATTGGTTGTCATTCCATTTAAGAGGTAGTTCATTGTAGTCTCCAAGAGATTGCTCAATTTTAAAAATGGCTATGAATAACTTATCATCTTATAAGGAATTCATATTGTTGCTTCCATATCATCATATCATATCATGAAATGAATTTATTAATTGAATCTAGTTTTGTCACATCATATTATCCTTCCTAAACACTCACTTAGAGAACATTCCTCTTGCCATCTAGTGTTTTACCTTGAGCTTTGATCACTTATTTTTTTGCTTTAAATTTTGTGATAGGGCTTTGGTTTTTAAAATGATAAGAGTTGAATATCCACTTTCAGTGGGTATTTTTAGATTGCATGCCATATATAGTAAATTATTCCTAAAATTATAAAATCTTACCATGGATAACAACTCACCACAATCCTCATTCTCTTCAAGAATTGATCAATGTAATGTGATTACTGATGATTTTAGAATGGTACTTAAAGGAAGGTGGGGAATTGATGGTGAATGATGGGTGATGTTATTCTCATGAAGAGACACACTCACTTATGTAGTATTAACATCAAATGTATATTAATACACAATCTTAATCTTAAGATATAGCATAACTTGAATATAATTTGTAAATTTATTTAATTTGTAACCAACTAAATAATCCTTTTTACATGGCGGAAATATCGCCTTTATTCGCAATTCATTTAAAGTCACTTGTTATCTTTGTTTAATTGAATTATTATTATTTTGTTAATTTATTTCACTTGGTTTTCTTTTATTTTTACATAGATCTATGATATTGGTGATGATAATTTTTGTATAAGACTATTACATGTCTTGGTTTTCTTTTATTTTTACATAGTTCTACTATATAGGTGATGAAAATTGTTGTTTAAGACTATTATATGTTGCCTTTAAACTCTAGAAGAAGTGAAAGATTTTGATCACACAATTTAAACTTTATGGTACATATATGTTATGTATTCAATATCTAACCTAAAAAAGCAAATATTGAGTATCGTTGTAACGACCCGGTCCAATTATGTAGATATTGTCCGCTTTTGGCCTAAGGGACCCTCACGGCAAGACTAGTTTACTACTGGTATGAGCCTGCATTTATAAAGGCTAAAGCCCTCTATCCGACACGCGGGATGCGACAACACCTCCCTCTGGCGTATAACGCTCCCGCTGCGGTCCTACGGGATCATAGACCAACTAATGCACTCTACACGACGTGGACGCTCCGATACTATTTGTGAATTCCATTCTGCTCAACCATTTAGATATTGTCCATTTCGGGGCCTACGCCCTCGGCACTCTTAAACGCGTCACTGGGGATCGGCAGAGCCGTACTTATATAACGCGCGTTTTCTCCCTATCCGATTGATGCATAATCGCCTCCATAAGGACAAGAAATGAGGGATTAGAGTGTTGAAAATAGTAACTCATCCATATATGAATTCACTAGATGGTGTGACCTATTTCCTAATTAATTATTTTCAAGTTTCTCTATTAAGTGCACCATCAATAATAACATCTCAACAATCGACATCATCCCATATTTATTGAAACAAGATAAAGATTTAGTATAAAATATCAATACCTCTAGCCATACAATGAGACATAGCATGGTGATCCGACTTAATTATTTCAAAACTCATATATAAACTCTATGATAATGGCTAAAAGTTATAAATATTATATTTGTTCATTAAGCGAAGTTATTAGTAAAATAAATCGGATTTAATTCAAACTACATGTTAGAAACTCATAAAATAAACTAAATTTACGTGTCTCAATAGAACTAAAAAATGATGAATTCCTAGTCACTTATGACAACATGTAGATGTTGAACTATAAAAATGTCGCGCAACATAAAAACACCCCATCATTTCAAATTAGTTTGTATAGTTTAAAATTAAATGTAAATAAGATTTTAATTACACAGAGGTATTATTATATTATATTAAACATTAAAACAAATGTATACCCAATTATTATAAATAGATACAGCTTATATTTAGTTTCAAAGAATCAAGTGTTTTCTGTACAACATACGTGAAACATTTTGACGCCATGGGAAACGACATGTTGAAAATGAGGTCCCCTTCATCATAGATGAAATCTTTCTTCTGCTTACCTTACATGCTAGTTGCATGTTGTCGATAACTTAAATTTTTCATGCTTCAGACTGATTATGATAAGCGAGCCACAGATACTGCTTCCTCAGACTTCAGACTTCTTTAAGAGCTACATTTTATTCATCTATATAACGCTTTTTACCGATAAAAAAAAAAAAAAACATATGTAAACAAGTCAAATTCACTATCTCTTGCTAGTTGCTCGTCAAGTGCTGGAAGGTTTAGGGAATGTCGTGACGTCATCAATGGCTGTTAAAGAGGAAGTAGATACAGTCCCTTCCCTAATCCCTAATAGCATGGATAGTAAGGTAACAAGTAAACCAATTACTATCGAAATTATGACCAAAAGGCGAAAAACCGTAATACGCCCCCAAGAATTCCTACCAATAGACTATTTCCCTGTACTCAAAGTGAATTGTCTAATAAAAAACAATTTCAAAATTCATATAAGAAATATTTAAATAACTTGATGAATTTTAGATATGGATACAAAATTTTTGAATAAATTAAAAATATCAATAATTTTAACAAAAATTTTCTTATGTATAACAAAAATAATAATAGTAAGATGAACACTTTGGTCAATATTTGCATTACACAAAATTTGCTCGTTATAAAAGAAAATTTAATTTACAAAAAAAACGAGCTCAACCCTTTAACTATAACACAATAAAAAAAGGTTCAATTTATATGAGACATTAATTTTGATAGTTAAAAAAAAATAAATATATCGATAATTAATTTCCAACATAAATACCAAAATAAATAATAATAATAATGGAAATAGGCACCCAAATATAGGGTCTCATTTTCCCTAACATTGGAATGGAACAATTGTAGTTAAATAATATAATATTATTGAATAGTGGCCACCTATTTTTCAAACTTTAAATATATTGGCGGGTAATGGCGATTGGAATTTGGAAGTGAGTATTTTTCCTGCTCTTCGCTATTATTATATCCTCCTCCTTTGTGTCACTCAAATATCAACCAACCCCTCTTAACTTTTTCCATAATGATAATACCAACTCGTCCTGGTTAGGTTACGCCCGCCGAGTCGACTCCGAGTCGACGATAATCCTGATTTCTCTTTTAAATTAATTTATCGTTGCCCGGAATTATTCCGGTGTGGCCTCCCCCACGCCTTATGCTACTATGGCAATACGTGTACGGACGGAATTATTTTGACACACGAGTTTTCTTTTTCATTTCCCAAAATAAAATATGTTTGGGAAATGTTTGTTTGTTTTTTTTTTAATATATATATATTTTTAAAGATAGTATTTTTTAAAACATATTGTAATTTTCTACTTATTTTAAATACTTTTCATTTTGTTCACTTTGCATATTGGATTCAAGAGCATTTACCACTTGAGTGGTGCTTCAAGAGCAAATACTATTTTAAATTGTAAATACATAAAAATTATGGTTGATTATAAATTAAAGTATTTTATAAACAAGTAAAATATTTTTGTTACGTATACAAGTAAATATTTAATAAAGGAAAATATGAAAATAAAATAAGAGAGATGATGCAGATTTTTACAACATACATCAGATTCGATCTTAATTGATGAAAATTCAAATTCAAGAGATCATAACCTTTCGAGACACCAAATATGCTTTCAACCAAATATTTTGGAGTCTTATTACTATTTCATTTGGAATTGTTTTATTTTATAACATTTGTTCTCAAATTCAAAGTAATAGCCATTTATTTAATTTAAAGTTTTTATTTTCAAGTCAAAGTAAAGAGTTGTTTATTTTGATTTTAAAAATATGAGTCTATATATACCCATAATGTAGTATTTTGAAAATTAGTTCAAGTTTAATAATATTTCATATTTATCTTTTTAAGAGCTTTCTTTTGTTATTTTATCTCCTAAGTGGATTCCCTTGAATAACGGGTTCGTTTCTTCTTATCCTCGGCATATTCCTTTCTAAGAAATAAACATATATCTTCGTTATCCGATCTCTCATGATTCCCTTTGGCCGCGAGCCATACTTTCTTATCTCTTTCAGGATTCCTTTAAAAGAAATAAGAATACCTATCATTCTATAACCTCTACTTATCTCATCATATTTTTTTTTACTTTCCAAAGCCAATTATCGAACCAAACCCAAAACTTTTCAAATCTGATTCCATACTTTTAAAACATTTCCATATATTTTGTTTCCCCTTATAAACCATACAAACCATCATCCCTAAACTTAGAGAAACCCCAAATTCGAACATGCCTAACTCCGCTCTTAGAAAAACACGAAATCGCAAAGAGGTTCAAAATGTATGATAGCTACATCAAATCAAACTCAAACTCATGAGCCTAAAACTTTATTCTAAACCTTAATTCCATCAGATTCAAACATCAAATAGTTTATATAACATTTGGAATCAGACCTTTCACTTACCCTTTAAAGTTACATTCTATACCTCTAAACTACCACAAACTCATTTATAACTTACCAAAACCGTTAAATCATTCATCACGGTCCCGTCCTCACATCATGATATTTCAAGTTTTGAAACAAGCTTTTATTTTAAGAATATAAAAAATTATCTTAAAAACTATTTTAAGTAAACCATGGGAAGTGTTTTTAAAATAACAATTTAAAATATTTTGAGAACAATTCTTCAAAATTTTTAAAACTTGTTTATTTAAACACTAAAATTACTTCTTTAATTCATTTCACTAGAAAAATATATATGATTTGTATGGTACAATTTTTTAAAATTTTCAATTATTATTTAGAAAATTGTATGAAAATAACTAAAAACATAAAATTTGTTTAAAAAATAGTAATTTTTTTTTTAAATTTATATTCACTATTGCATATTATGTTGTAGTACCTCATGCCACTTTTTATCACTTGACCCAGGTCATGAGCAAAAATAGTCCATTTTTTAAAAATATATTTTTGAAAAACTGGTTCTCATTTAATTAGATTTGTAAAAACTGTTTTCACGATAATTTAAAAAAAAAGTTTAATTTAATCTTTTAACGAAATCTTGTCATTTCTCGTTAGATGTTAGAATTGTAAAATATATAAAAATTTATCCAAATTGTTTTTTTTGTACATATTTTTATATAATGAAATATTATAATTTATTTTATCTTCTACCACAATTAAATACAAATAAATATTTAGTATATAACTAAGAAATAGAAGTTCATAAACATAACTCAATTGGTTAGAACGTTAATATTAAAATGGTTGGACATGGGAGGGATTTAAAAAAGAAAAATAGAAAAGCTGAATTAAAATAAATAAAAATTGAAAATGCCAAAATTTATATACCGTGTGGAGAGGATTCCAAATTTACAATGGGCCTAGGCTTAAGTGTTTGGGCTTTAAGTGCAAAGGCCCAAACCTTGGCCCTTCCACACCAAAAGGACATTTTAGGAGAAATTTCTTTCACCTTAATTTTCACTAGATTAAAATTTTTTATTTATTTTCGATGAAGGTTAAAAATTTCCTTATATTAAAAAAATGACCACCCACAGCCCTTCTTAACCTTTTTAAATTATAGCAATTATTAGCCCATAGGTAAGGCAAAGGAGAGAAGCGCATAATAATTACGCACAGCCCTGCACCAGTCTGCTTCCCGTGTGATTTAAATATTATTCCTGATTTTAGAGGCGATTTTTGGAATAAATCGGTGAAAACGTCCAGGGTCGGTCCGTTGGAAATTTGGACTCACTGAGTCCTGAGCTGCGTAATCAAACACTCTGGGGCAATTTAACTCGCATAGTGGTCGCTGTCTCTCACTTCTCTCTCTCTCTATCTCCTCCTCTCCACAGAAGCCACCAATCGCGCCCCCAATGGAGGCTGTGAAACCTCAACAAGTCATTGCCCTCTTTCGTTCTTCTCATTTTCTATCCCCATTCTTATATACATTCTAGGCCAACTGTTACGTATTCAAGTCCAGTTTTTACATTGATATATTCTGTGTTTTTTGACGACCATCACGTTTTTATATTTTTCGGATTTTCTGTTTGTTTGATAGGATCTCTAAAGAGCCTTTAATTTTGTGCTATAAGGATTGGTTTGTGTTTAAGTGAGATTTTTGGAACCCTAAGGATTTTTGTTTGGAGTTGGATTAAATCTAGGGTTTCTATAAGTCCATGGAAACTGTGCTAATCAGATCGGAGCGTCGAGGGCGGAAAAGGAGAAAGGACGACGTGCAAACTGCTGCCATTCACGAACAAGCGGGTGATGAGACGAAGAGAGCGAGATCGAAGGTATTGGTCGGTCAATATGTGTTAAAGGAATTTGAGGATACTGGAATATTTCTTGGCAAGATTATGTACTATGATGGTGGATTGTATAGAGTTGATTATGAAGACGGGGATTGTGAGGATTTGGAGAGGAGTGAACTTTGCAACCTTATCATGGAGGATGCTTATTTTGATGATGATCTGACTGAAAGGAGAAAGAAATTGGATGAGTTAATACGAAAGAGAGAGAACGTTTCAGCAGAGAAAGTGGTGGAATCTGGGAATGGTGTGGAGAATGTAGAAGCGTTGTTGGTCAGTGAGTTGGGTGATGTGCCCATTCAAGAAGTTGATAGTGTAGAATGGATGGTGAAGCAGGACTCATCTAGTAATTCCTGTGAATATGCACGGGAACGAGAGTCTGCCCCGATGCTGAAACTCCAGAAAAGCACTCGCCACAATTGCCTCCTTCATCAGGGAATATAGGCGTGCCGGAGGAGTATGTATCACATCTTTTCTCTGTGTATGGTTTCTTGCGCTCATTTAGCATTCGTCTGTTTTTGAGCCCATTTACACTTGACGATTTAGTGGGGTCTATTAATTGTATTGTTCCAAATACCTTGTTGGATGCCATTCATGTTGTTTCCTTTATGAGGTGCTAAGATTCATATCTTGAAGCTTTATCTTCTGCTGATTCAGAGCTTGCATCGAAATGCTTGTGGTATTTATACCTTCTTATTGTATCTTTTATTTTTTAATTATGGAAATCTGATGTGTTCTCTTCTTATTAGGTGAAATTGAATAAGAATCATATCTTCTTGTTATGGATAATGATTTGATTGGTGTTAGTGTTTCACTGGTTTTCCGCATGTTCCTTGCCCAATTTTATTTATTATACCACATGTTTATAATGACACTTTAATTCAGGAATCAAGGCTTAAAAGGTACACTTAAGGTGTTCCTAACCTTAAAGTAAAACGACTCCCTAGTTGTGGCGCCTCACTAGCCAAAACGTGTCCCTTATTGAAGAGACGCGTTTTGTAAACTTTACTTTTCCATTTTAAACACTTTTGTTTTTAAAATTTTGAATCGTATATGGAAATATATATAATTTCATTATTTTTTTATTCATTGCTTCTGTTAATGTTTGTGCTGTTGGCATCTCCCAATGTGCGGACTCAGGAACAACCTTTGGGCTTACTTGTTACCACGCATTACATCTGGTTAAGGCATCCCACTTTGGTGGATCTCTAACCCAACTTAATCTCATAAAAAAGATGTTTCTTTTTTCAAATGTTTGGAAGTTTTTTTTTTGATAACCATGGGTGTCTGGTTGGCTTATACGCACCTCTACTAATCCCATGGGGCTCTGAAGTTCATAACTAGGTAAATCCTTAGGTGGCTTTTAGAGGACTTGAACTGGTGACCATTGAGAAGCAAGCCCAAGGCTAGACCAACCGAGCGACACCTTGGGGTTTGTTGGGAAATTAAATTTTTAATTAATTAAATTAGATTTTTTGAATCATATTTTATAAAAAATTAATGTATTATCTAGGGTCATGTTTTACATCAACGCGCCTTGCCCTTTAGATACTTTGCGCCTCTATGCACCTTGTGCCGAAGAAACTTTGCGCCTAGGTGTGCCTTGATGAATATAACATTTATGAAAAAGGGATGAATAGAATATGAATATATTTTATTAATCCTGGTTGAGTGGAAATTTTTTATATTTGTTTGAAAACTTTTCTCAAACCGTATTCTTTATTTTTTCTTTTTTAAGGATTGAAAACATGAGAACACATTTGGTTTTCACGATTTGCCAATAGGTTTTGAAAATTGTTCTAATTTCTGTAACTTGTTTTTTGATGGTTGGTTTAAAAAATAATTATAAAAATTTGGAGAGTGATTAAAAATGAAGTGCTATTGATAGATTTATTTTAACAAATATTTAGAAATGTAGAAAATAGGTTGAAAACATTACAAATTCCCAAGCAAACTTCCATTCTAGAAAACTTAGAGAACTATTTATGAAACTTATTTCTAAAACTATTTTCCAAAGGTTCCAAGTAGGCCTGAATTTCATCCTCCGTACATTTTCTTCCAACATCCAAATGGAGTATGATTCATCTTGGAAACAATTCACACAATAAGGAGAAAACATAAAGGCGTATAAAGGAGAAAACATAAAGCGTATATTTTCTCTAAGATGCTTTTTTTTTTTTCAGGTTCTCTAAGATGCTTTTGTGGTCCTATTGATTTTATACTGGTACCTGCAGGTGCATTGATTGGAGCTTGGTCGACACATTAACTTGGCCTGTTTACTTGGTTCAATATCTAACGATGATGGGAAATATGAAGGGACTCGAGTTGAAAGGTTTTTATGCTGATGTGTTAGACAGGGAGTATTACACCTTATCTGCTGGTAGGAAGTTGATTATTTTGCAAATCTTGTGTGATGATGTCTTAGACTCTGAGGAGCTAAGAGCAGAGGTTGACATGCGTGAAGAATCTGAAATTGGAATGGATCCTGATTCAGTTAGTAACTTTCCTCCTGAAAATGGGCCAAGAAGGGTCCATCCCAGATATTCCAAAACCTCTGCTTTGAAGGATCAAGAAGCCATGCAAATCATTGCAGAAAGCCATGAGACGAAGTTATCTCATAGCGCAAATTCTTTGGGTTTGAAAACTACTGGACTGGGTGTAAATGCAGCTGAGGATCAAGATGTGAATGCTGATGAGTGCCGGCTCTGTGGCATGGATGGGACCTTGCTTTGTTGTGATGGTTGCCCATCAGTGTACCATTCCAGATGTATAGGTGTGAGCAAAATGTCTATACCAGATGGACCATGGTTTTGTCCAGAATGTACTATTGACAAGATAGGGCCAACTGTTACAGTGAGAACATCTTTAAGAGGAGCAGAAGTTTTTGGAATTGATGCATATGAGCAAGTTTATTTGGGTACATGCAATCATTTACTAGTGTATGTTCTCAAAAACTTTTACTTAACCCCCATCCTTTTTTAGGTAATTTGTATAACTCAAACATGGACTACATGGTGCTGTTGGGGTCATCTAGACCTCTATATGCAGGACATATAGCCTCTAGATTTAAGTCCCCATATGATTTGATTACCATTTCAGTCCTGATTGGTTTCTGTTTCCTTTTTCTATTGTTCCTTATCCTTGATATATCTCTTGAATCCATGTGGTTGGCTTTTAATATCTATTGAAATGTGTGGTTGCAGGATGAAAGCTTCTATTGCTGCAGAAACTTGTGTGAGATATTACCACCAGAATGACATTCTGAAAGTCATTCAAGTGCTTTGTTCATCTGAGCAATATGCAGCCTTATATTCGGGAATATGTAAAGCAATTTTGAAGTATTGGGAAATTAAAGAGAAGGTATTTTTGGTGCCTGAAGCTGTTGAAATGGATCCAACTTTAGCAAATAAAAGGGAAGTTGCAACAATTCATCCTTTATCACTTCCTCCTTCCGGCATTGAAAACCAGAAAGTTCTAGGTACAGTGGTTGAAGGTGAGAACTGCTTGAGTAGTATAACTGAAAGTAATATAAAAAATTTAGCAGTGTCATGTGTTGAGACCTCCTGGGATACCATGACTAGAACTGGATACCTTGGCCTTCAGAGGAACAGTGACACTACAAGAAAACAAATTTGTCTCCCAATGGTCCCAAAGCTGCCTGAGCAGATTAAAATGGAATCCACCATGTCAACTAGTTCAACTAGCCACCAGGTTGATCGATCTGATTTAACTCAGCAAAGTTTGCCTGACAGGTCAAGTGTGATAGACTTTGCTACATGCCTCTCCGGAAACAGCAACAGCAGTAACAGTGGATATATGACTGGTGTGTGTTTTCCAGAAAACTTGTCTTCTCAAAGCAAAAATGGTAACCTTAGAATTGTTGGTGGACTTAAGAGAAATTCAGTTGATGATTGCCTATACATTGGTTCTTTCTTCAAATCTCATGCATATATAAATAATTATGCCCATGGCGATTTTGCTGCGAGTGCTGCTGCTAATCTAGCCATTCTTTCATCAGAAGAAAATAGGGTTTCTGAGGTTCAGGCTTCAAATAATCCCAGGAAAGCTTTGTCTGCTAACATCTCTCTGCAGGTAAAGGCTTTTTCATCAGTTGCAAATCGTTTTTTCTGGCCAAATTCTGAAAAGAAGCTTGTGGAAGTTCCGAGGGAGAGATGTGGTTGGTGTCTTTCTTGTAAGGCTACTGTTTCAAGCAAGAGAGGATGTCTATTAAATTCAGCTGCCTTGAATGCTATTAAAGGTGCCATGAAGATCCTTGCTGGAATTCGCCCTTTGAAGAATGTAGAAGGAAATCTTTCTAGCATCGCAACATATATTTTATATTTGGAAGAGAGTTTGTCTGGTCTATTAGTTGGCCCATTATTGGCTGCAACTTATAGAAAACAATGGCGCAGGCGAGTAGAACAAGCTTCAACCTACAGTATGATAAAGGCCCTCTTGCTTGAAGTAAGTCATCTCTTTTCTGGTGCTCTCGTATATATTACATGACAATTTCCTTCGCTTATTAATGAAGTGTCTGGTGATGAAACACTTGCTTGCTGTTGATTTCTATGCAATTTTATTTTTTAGAAGTCCCATATTTATTGCATTTCTATCATATGCAAATATGGCATCTTATTTTTAGCAGGAACAAACATTTTCATTCAAAAGTTGGAATACAAGAGAAGGATGAGAAATCCTTCCCAATAATAAGAAACCCAACATTGCAATTTTAATATTTTGATTTACATATCGAAATATTCAAGTGAATAATGTTGAGAGGATGACAAAAAAAAAAAAGGAACAACCAAAAATCTCTCTCTCTCTCTCTCTGTCTCTCTCGATGGGAGAGATCTCTAGGGGAGGAGCGGCTTATCTTCATAAACGTTTAAGAGGGCAAAGAACCGACAGTTTCGATGCCAAAGGTAGATCGAGACATTGGAGAGGAGGAGAGTAGCTGAGGTGGGTTTAGGTGGAGGCGAAATCTTTCCCGCTAGAAGTAGGGCTTAAGAAAGGGGCCTTGCTTGGGGTCTTTGAGGAACGCAGTAGGGGTTTCTCGTCTTAGGTGGGGCTGGGTCCAGCGAGTCTAGGGTTTTTCCTAGAGGGAATCAAGTGTGCTTACCAAGCTTTGAAGGAAAAAAAGTGGGTTTGAATTTGGAAGGAAGAAGGTAGACAGTTTTTGATTATCAAGGATGTAAATCAGGTTGGGTCGTATATCCAACTGCAAGTCACAGATGCCGGTGAGAAGAAATTTATCATTTTCATACCATGAGGTCAAAGAAACGAAGAGGGTTGGTGTGCTTTGGCTTCATCGTTGAGGGAACTTGGTGTTCGGATGAGGTTGGAAGTCCAAAAAGGAAGTGAGGTGTTTATGGGGAAGGAGAAGGTGTAGTAAAAGAACACTGCTCTTAGAAGGGTGAAGATTGGAAAGGGGTGCAGATCCTTCGCAGAGGTGCTGAAAGCTTCGAATCCCTCTGAGGGTGTGATTAGAGTAGAAATAGGAGATTGCTTGTAAGAAAAGAATCAGTCATTTGGAGCAATGTTTGGTTGGTCGGTGGAGCTCAAGTATTTCCTCTTTGATTTAGCACATGCAGGGAAATAAATGAGTCAGAAATGGGGTTTAAAGGGAGATCTAGGATTTTCTAGGGTTGTCTAAGTTGGGGGATGGAGAGATTTTGTTGGAATTTGAGTAAAAAAGGAGCAAGAAAGTTTGGCACTTTCAAAGTAGATCTAAAGTGGTGGTCACAAGAATGAGGAGCTCTTACAAGAAGGATATGTGAGTAAATGTGTGTGAGAGGGTTAGTCAAGTTTACCGCCACCTATGGCATTTCAAGGTTCCGGAGAAATTGGGAGATGCCTGCGAGGGGTATCTCGACATCAACAAAGTTACACAGGATATGGTGGATTTTCGAGGGGCACGAATCTTGGTTCAGGTAGAGGATTGGAAGCTGCCACAAGCTTTGGAGGTGAAGGTGGGTGAAGACAGCTTGGACATCAAACTGTGGTGGGAATATCCACAACCTAGTAGTGAGCAGTCTTTTCTGGAGATTCAAAGGGCTAGAGTTGTAGAGGAAGCTGAAGAGAAAGGGGAAGAAGATGAAGATATCTCACGCTGCAAGATGCATGGAGATGTCGGTTAGTCCGACAACATGAGAGCTACCACAGACCAAGTGTCGGTGATGGGCACTCCAATGAGGATGGGACAACCGCCAGAGAGCGCCAAGACCTGGTCCAGAGAGGATCGGGCCTCAGGCCTGTAATGGGCCTGCAAAGCCCACAACGGGAAGGTGTCACATGTCGTCACGCGTCACAGGGTCATTCCTGGCCATGTGTAGCTCAAGGCCAGTGTGGTAGTCGTCTTATGTGCCCACTTGTCTCCTCTCTGAACATGTTTCTGGCCGCGTGGGGAGGGGGAGTTGAGCCCAATGGAGGGGCAACCAAAGATAATAGTTGAGGAGGAGGAGTTGGATGGGTTGATCCAACTTGAAGTGGACTTTAGCCTTGTGGAGATTGAGGGCATCATTCATAATGGAGAGGCTTCTGACCGGGATCCTTGTTCCCCTAGTAGTCTCAATAAGGACTCCTTGATCGTGGAGGAAGAGCCTTTGAGGTATGAGGAAAATTCTATTATTCTTGTTTCTTCTCGAATCTTTTTTGGATGGACTCCTTTGAATGAGTCTGTTTGCAGGGGGGATGGATGTCGAGGATTTCCCACAACCGTTGGTTATATCCCAGCGGAAAAGGGTCTTTTTGGTTTCCGAGTGCTTGGGGTATCCTTTTGATAGGACATTGGAAGGAGAAATCACCCCTGTACAGCCTTAGAAGTTAAGGGACGACTTTCAGAAGATAGGAGTGCTATTGCACTTAAGGGAGGAGGTAGTGAGCACAAAATCCTGGGGAAGCAGGCCTACTCGCCATACTATTTTTGAAGCCAAGGAAAAGGGGTTGGAGTTGGCTCTAGCTTAGCTAGGAGAACCTAACTTGGATTTGTGGAGTAAGAGCAAGTTTGAGGAGTTTAGCAAGTTTTTGGGCTTTTCGGCAGCTAGTTTCGAACCAGACATAATGTTCTTCCAAGAGATACAAAATAAAAGAGAAAAAAATTTTGGAAAGGGGATTGTGGAAAATACCAAGTTTGTAAGGGAACTGAAACGTTTGCAATTTGTCGTCAATTACGAGGAGGGAAGCAACTCGAAAGGCAAATCAAGAAACGAAGGGGGTAAAAGTTGGTTGTGTCAATGAATTTAAAAATTATGAGCTAGAATATTAGGGGGGCTAACGATAAAGCCTAGAGAAAAGTCGTGAAGGCTTTGTTACATGTGCTGGACCTGTTCTGTTTGCAAGAGACTAAAATTCAAGCTATGTTTGAGGGATTACTCAAGAGCATAGGCATCGATAGATTTTTTGAGTGGGAGGCCCTGGAGGCTGTGGGGACTGCAAGAGGGGTGTTGGTTGTTTGGGATAAAAGAAGCTTGGTGCTTTTGGCAAAGAAAGTGGGTGTGTTCTTGGTCTCTTGTAGATTTAGAAGTGCGGAGGATGGTTTTGTGCGGGCGTTCATTGGGATCTATGGGCCTCTAACAAGGGATGTTAGGTCCCTTCTTTGGGAAGAGTTAGGGGCTCTAAGAGGGTTATGGGAGGACCCATGGTGCATTGGAGGAGATTTCAACGTGATTCGCTTCCCGTGTGAAAGGAGTAGGGTGAGAAGGTTGTACCAGATAGCGAGAAGGTTTTCAAATTTTATAGATGATCTGGAGCTAGTGGACTTACCCTTAAAGGGAGGAAAGTTTACATGGTGTGGGGGGTTACGGAATTAGAATCGGGCT
Source organism: Tetrastigma voinierianum (assembly GCA_016808115.1). Taxonomy (NCBI): domain Eukaryota; kingdom Viridiplantae; phylum Streptophyta; class Magnoliopsida; order Vitales; family Vitaceae; genus Tetrastigma; species Tetrastigma voinierianum. The sequence goes on along the minus strand of JAEQBH010000913.1, from coordinate 376,630 downwards.
CCTTTAGATCGGTTCTTGCTTTCTCAAGATTGGATTGATCATTTTGGCGCAGTGACACAGTCTAGGTTACCCAGACCAACTTTAGATCATTTTCCCATTCTGTTAAAGTGTGGGGGGTGGAGATCAGGGCTAAGCCCTTTTTGTTTTGAGAACATGTGGCTGAAAGCAAAGGGTTTTTAGGACTTGGTGAAGGGTTGGTGGCAGGAGGTGGCAATCAGGGGAACAACCAACTTCGTCCTTGCTAGAAAATTAAAAGAGGTCAAAGAGAGACTCAACCTTTGGAACAAGGATTGCTTTTGGAGGTTGGAGTACAATAAGAATCAAGCTCTTAGTGAAGTGGAGGCCTGTGACAAGGCGGAAGAGGAGAGAATTCTCTCTTTAGAGGAATGTGTTACAACCACTTGGGTAGAACTCACCCTTAAAAGCTAGCTGTCAAGGGGAGGGATCCCAAGAGGTTATAAACCCATAAGGTCAAGCTGTAACTTAGCAATGTGGGACTCAGAATGGGTTATAACAGAATGCAAGGCAAAAAAGGAGGCTAAAGAGAGCTAGAAGAAGTGGGTGCTGATGGAGGAAGTGCATCGGAGACAAAAGTCTAGATGAAATCTGGTTAAGGGAAGGGGATAAAAACACTAGCTACTTCCATTGTATGGCGAATTCTCATTTCAGGAAAAACGCTTTAGTTAGAATCAAAGTTAATGGGGTTTGGCACTTTGGCTAACTGAGGATCAAGAGATCAAAGAGGGCGTTTCCAATGCTTTTCAGCCGTTTTTATCCGACAACTTGGAATGGAGAGCAGAGATAGATAATTTATCCTTTGCTACTCTAAACCTTTAGGAGGCTAAGAGGTTAGAGGTCCCTTTTAGGGAGGAAGAAGTGCTAAAGGCTCTGAATGATATGAATGGTGATAAGGCCCTAGGCCCAGATGGCTTCACCATAGCCTTTTGGCAAGCCTCTTGGAACTTTGTAAAAGAGGATGTAATGAACATGTTTAGAGATTTCTACAACAATGGTTCTTTCGCTAAGAGTCTGAATTCTACTTTTATTGTTTTAATTCCTAACACGGGGGGGTGTTGAGGATCTCAAGGACTTTAGACCTACAAGCTTGGTCGGAAGTATTTATAAACTGTTAGCTAACAGGTTGAATTTGGTGGTGGGGAAAGTAGTCTTGGCAGCCCAAAATGCTTTTGTGGAGCGGCGGCAGATTACTGATGCTTCTCTCATTACGAATGAGATTATTGATTTATGGCAGAAAAGTAAAAAGGAGGGGGTGATTTGTAAGCTTGACATTGAAAAAGCTTATGATAGCATAAACTGACACTTTCTCTTGAAGATTTTGCAATTTATGGGTTTTGGTTATAAATGGACCAGGTAGATTTGGTGGTGCATTTCCATAGCTAGATTTTTAGTCATGGTGAATGGGGTGCTTTCGGGTTTTTTTCCAAGTGCTAGAGGGTTAAGATAGAGAGATCCCCTATCACCCTGTCTTTTTGTTTTGGGCATGGAGGTCCTGTGTATTTTGCCTTGAAGGGCTATGACAGGAGGGTACATTGCCGGTTGCCATCGTAGAGGAAGAGAAGGTGATGAGCTTAGCATTTCCCATCTTCTGTTCGCAGATGATACTATCTTGTTTTGTGAGGCCTCAAAAGATCAGCTGCTTTGTTTGAGCGGGATTTTGTTTTCATTTGAAGCATCCTCAGGTATGAGGATAAATTTAGATAAGAGTGAGTTGATTTTGGTGGGAGAGGTGGGTAATGTGGAGGGTCCGGGCAAATAATTAGGTTGTTTGGCCTGAGCCTTCCCTTTACGCATTCAGCTTACACCCTGTGGACCTCTTATAAATCTATTTATCGTGATGTGGGACATTATCAGGAAAATGCGTAAAAGACGCCACTGAAGAGAAGTCATGCTTTCCAAAGGAGGGAGGATGACTCTTATCAAAAGTACTATGGCTAGTATGACTCTTTATCAAATGCCTCTCCTTAGGATTCCTAAGGTCGTGGCTAATAGGATGGAAAGACTGCAAAGAGATTTCTATCAGAGGAGGGGCTAGATTAAAAGACCTCATCTGCACTGGGTGGTGTGTTCTGACAAAGGCAAAGTGGATGTCTAGGCGCAAGTAAAATTTGTCTAAGTTGAACAAAGCGCTTCTCGATAAATGGGTGTAGAGATTTTCCATAGAAGCAGAGAGCACTTGGAGAAGATTTATCAGTGTCAAATTTGGGGAGGAAGACCATGGTTGGAAGACTAGAGAAGCTCAGAGGGTGTTTGGAAGGAAATTCTAAAGGAATTAGTTTGGGTTAGTGAGAATTGGTAATGGTAGTAGAATTAAAATTTGGACTGACCATTGGTGTGGATCCCAAGCTCTTTGGCTTTCTTTTTCAGTACTTTTTGAGCTAGTTGTCAACAAACAAGAAATCTTGGTAGAGGCACAATTAATCAAGGAAGCCGAACTTCAAGTTTGTGAGAGATTAAATGATCGGGAGTTTGGAGTTGGCTGTGAATTTTGTTTTTAGTTCGCGTAAGGTGATCATTTACGCTAAGGAAGCTTTCAAAGTGTTACAATCAAGGTCGTTGTCCGTCTTTAAAAGGGCTTTCTAAGTTCCTATGCACCAATTAAAACAACTTTTATGTGGGAAGCAACACGTGGGAAAGGTTTTTTAACCTCCTGCATAAGTTACAAAGAAGGGGTTGGCAACTTCCCAATAGATGCTATCTATGTGGTTGTGCGGAAGAAACAATACACCACATACTTTTGTATTGCACTATTGTGAGTGCACTTTGGGAGATCATTTTTAACCTTGTTGGAGTTCATTGGGTTTTTCCCAAGACGATGAAGGAGGCTGTAACCAGTTGGAAGGGTTCTTTTGTGGGACAGAAGAGAAAGAAGGCTTGGAGAATAGTTCCATTATGTATTTTCTGGTCCGTCTGGAAAGAAAGGAATTGTATAGTTTTTAAAGATGGGACTCTAACTGTACAGAGACTAAAGCTTAATTTTGTTTATAATTTGTGGAGTTGGAATAGGGTATATTTAGGTGAAGAGGCTTCGCCACTGTTGTGTTTTTTGAGTGGTCACCTCCAATCGAGGCTGATTTGTTTTTGTTCTCACTCTTTTTCGCTGCTTTATCCTCTTCTTTTGTACTACACTTAGTCTATATATTTGGTTATACATGGGCCAGGTTTATTTATAAAAAAAAAATAATGTTGAGAGGATGTACATGAAAGTTGTTGTAATAGAGGCCTAAAAAGATGGATAGAAATAGACTAGATCCCATATCTATAATTTTAAAAGGCGCAAGGCGTATATAAGACACAAAAGTCTCTTATAATTTAATTTTACGGTTCAAAACAAGGCGGACACCTGATATCTATCGAAAAAACAAGCCATAAGGTGGACACCTAAGTGAAGTGAAATGCGAGCAAGAAGCATATTATTCTTTTTTAAATACGATTCAAAATCTAATCTAATTAATATCAAAATTAAGATTTCGAACATTTAGAAGAAACATTCAATAAAAAATTAGTAAACTTATATAAATCTCAATATATAATTAGATATCTTATATAATATGGAGGAAAAGGAATAGGGTTGTCTTCAAGGATGTGGTGCCCTCGACCATACTGCTTTTGGACTCTTTTGTCTTGGATGCTTGTAGCTTTTTGCTCCCTGTTTTCTTTTTGTAGTCATGGTGGTGCCTATTTTGGTAGGGAGGGAGCCTTGGAGTTCAATATTAATTATTGCTTCATGGGCAATCTTAGGGCGATTGTTACTCTATGGTTATTTTCAAGGACTTTTGAGGTCTATCATGTTTGATTTCCTAGGTCCTTAAGGTTATGAGGATTTTTTATAGACAACTTGTTAGGCTTTTGGAGAGGCAAAAGAGGTGTTTTTTGTCCTTTGGATTGAAGGGTTTTGCATCAAACGCAATTGGATGGTATGAATTGTTTCAAGGTCCTTGAAGATATTTGCACTACTTGTTTCCAAGGGGTGTTAAGTCCAGATTGGAGAAAATTCAAAGAGACTTTCTATGGGGAGGAGGTAAACTTGAAAAGAAAATCCACCAAGTAAATTGGGACAATGTTTGTTTGAGCAAAAGAGAAGGGAGGGCTAGGAATGAATTCGTAGCCTCTCCAACCTTGACAGAGCGCTTCTTGGAAAATGGAATTGGAGGTTTGTATTGGAGGATTGAAGGAAAATTATTAGCTTAAAATATGGGGTTGAGGATGGGGGTTGATTTCCTAAATTTCCAAGAGGTAGCTATGGGGTAGGCCTTTAGAAAGAAATTAGCAAGTAACGTAGCTGAAGCATAATTGTTCCTTCGAAGTAGGTGATGGGCGCATAGTGAGATTTTGGGAGGATGTTTGGTGCGGTGAGGCCCCCTTGTACTCGACCTTCCCCTTTTTGTACGAGGTGGCCAGATCTAAAGGGGCAAGGGTGGCGGAGTTATGGGAGGCCTCATGGTAGGGAGGTGGTTGGAACTTTAGATTTGAAAGATCTTTCAATGATTGGGAGCTGGAGATGGTTTAGTGCTTCATTTGTACAATTAGCACGAAAAGAATCAGCCTTCCGGTTAGGGATAGGCTACTTTGGAAGGAAGCTAAGGATGGAATCTTCATTGTAAAGACCAATTTCGACTTCTTTTTATTTTTTGATAGGAAAAGAAAACCATATATTAAAAAGGGAGAGCCACAACCGGGCACCCCAAAGAGTACACTAGGAGTATACAAAGGGGCCAGAAACGGCACAAAAGGAAAACAAAGACAAAAAACAAAACAACCCACCGCACAAGCTACATAGAACCCAACACTCCTCTTAGAAAGGAAAGATTCAAGGAATCATAGTTGCCCACTGTACTTAAAAAGACCTTATGTAAAAGGACTTCAACCTATCCGACGAGAACCCGCATGTCCCTCAAAAACCACTTTGTTCCTCTCAACCAAATTGCCACATACGTGGAGCGCCCACACAACTTTGCTTCTTTTCTCGAGAGGAGCCTAACCCACCCCCATTAGCAGCTATTTGACCAAATAGGGACAAACCCATTTGCCTTAAGACAGGGAAAACAATGTGGTCCACAAGTCCCAAATCTTATGGCAGTGCATAAAGAGATGCTCCAAAACTTCTTCCGTCTGCCCACAAAAAGGACACCTGCTTGCAAGAGAGAACCACGTTTTTTAAGCTGATCCATAGTCAAAATCTTCCCCACCACACTTACACAAAAACTCACCTCAGAAAGCAATGGGATTCCAAATCATCTTAATGCACACTTAGATGTCGCCTCCCGCCATCAAATGTTCATAACTGGGATTCGACCGAGACCATACTTCCATCCTTCTCCCCACTCCACCAAATTTATCAACCGAGAGCGCTGCTTCTTGCGATCACATGCCCATAACCTCTCAGGCCTCTCTAATTCCCAATCATTAAAGTGTCTCTCGAATCTAAAGTTCCACCCTCCTCTTGTCCCAGTGACTTCCCACAAATCCGCTACCATATCCCCTTTCGAGCTAGCCACTTCATAGAGGGAAGGGAAAGAGGAGCAAAGAGAGGCTCCACCGCACTAGACATCCTCCCAAAATCTGACTTTGCGCCCATTTCCCACTTCAAACGAACAATTCTGCCTTATCTGAATCACTTCTTTGCCAATATCCTTCCAAAGACTGACCCATAACTGCCTCTCGGAGTATTAGAGAACCATCCCCCCTCCTCCATACCATACTTTAGGCTAATAATATTCCTCCAAACCGCATTTCTTCCATAGCAAATCTCCAATTCCACTTCCCTAATAAGGCCTTGTTGAAGTTTGAAAGACTATGAATGCTTAAACCACCTTTCACTTTGCTCGAAAGAATATCCCACTCGACTGGGGATATCTTTCCTTCAAGGTTGCCACCTCCCATGTAGTCTCTTTGAATTCTTTCCAACTGACTCCTTAACTTTCCTAGCAATAAACAGTGGACATGATATAGGTGGGTAGGCCGACGTGCAACTTCTAATCAAAGTAAAAGTCTTCCACCTTTTAAAAATATATTGCCTCTTCCAAATAGCCAATCTTTTCAAACCCTTCTAATCCCATCCCACACTAGATGTTTTTCTGCTTTGCCCCAACTAAATTTCTAGGGTACTCAAATAGACACTAATTTTGCAACCCAACTCTATGGGGCTAAATTTTCCTCGCTCAATCGTACTCCATAGGTATCAAGGAGCTTTTATCCAAATTAATCCTCAACCCGCATGCAGCTTCAAACTTCAAGCCAAAATCCAACTCAGATAAGCCACTGGTCTCCTGTCCTCACGTAAACAAGAGTATCATCTCGCAAACAAGAGGTGTGTGGATCTCGCTCTTCAGTGCATTCCTCCCAAACTTGTAACCAGAATAAACCTCCCTTTACCGTCTCGGGTCCACCAAAAGAGAAAAAGCTTCCATCCCCAAGACAAAAAGGCAAAGAGGATAGTGGACCCCTCGCCGCCCCTCGAACTCCTAAAAACCCTACGGGTCGCCATTTAGCATAACCTAAAGAGGCAGTGGAAATACACCACTTAATCCATCCCAACCATTTCTCTTTAAAGCCCATTTTACCAAGCACTGCTGTGAGAAACTTCCAATTAATCTTGTCATAAGCTTTCTCGATGTCTAGTTTACAGAGCACCCCTTTTTCCTTCTTCTTCAACATTAAATCGATGACTTCATTAGCAATCAAGAACGCATCTAGAATTTGTCTCCTTCCACAAAAGCATTCTGAACTGAATACACCAATTTATTCATCACCTTTTCACTTATCGCCAACACTTTCGCAATCAATTTATAAATGTTTCCTTGCTTAATTGGTCCGAAAATCTTTCTGTGTCCTCAACCCCTACTCTTTCTAATTAAACCATAAAGTGTCAGCCTCGTACTTCTTACAAAGCTCCCATTCTCATGAAAATCTTTAAACAAATTTCCATGATATCCGGGATGAACAATCCTTCTTCCCACCCAAACTCCGCCAAAAGCCACCGTAAACCATCCAAAATTCGGAGCCTTATCCCCATCTCGCCTCACCTAAAGCAACGTGAACCTCATCTTCCTCGTGAAAGGCACCTCTAGAATTAAAGCCTCCACGTCATCTCGCCTAGAGAAATTCAGCCCTCCGGGATTCAGCCCTCCATCCCCAGTGGTCTCAGAGTTCCTTAAAAGCCTTCACAATGCCAAGTTTTACTTCATCCGTGCCAGTTAACCATTGATCACCAATCCAGATCTTGTCAATGTTGTTCCTTTTTCTATGAGAATTTGCCATCTCAGGAAAATCCGCTGTTCTCGCCGCCTCCGGGTTCTCAGCACCCTTCGACTTCTCGCCCAAGAAATTTCTTCCAAGATCGCCCCACTTAAAAATCCTCCATAAGACCCATCCTATCCTTCGTCGCTTCCATCGATGTAGGTCTTCTGGGCTTCCATATCATCCCAAAGAGCCACCTTTTTCAGCACAGATTTCATTTGTTCAACCACATTACCAAAGACCCCCTTGTTCCCCGCTTTGAGCTTCCCTTTCAGAGCTTTGATCTTCTCCATCAGCACATAACTGTGTGTCCCCCTAAACTCAAAACTCTGCCACCAATCTCTAATAATCTCCTTAAACCCTTCCACTTTAAGCCACATATTCTCAAATCTAAAGGGAGAGGGACCATTTAGCCATGTGCCCCCTTCCAATAAAATTGGAGAATGATCAGAAATGGGTCTAGGAAGAATGTGCTTTGTGTCACCTTACCAAACTCGGCACCCTAATTCTCGCACTAAGAATCATTCAACCTAGGCATCCTGCCATTGTTAGGGCCCCCTTTCTAGGTAAAGAGGCCTCCCTGCATAGGGATGTCCTTCAACTCCAACTCATCCGTAACCTGGGAGAAGCGCCTCATTGAATGAGTAAAGCTACCTTCTTTGTTCCTTTCCCTAGGATCTCTTATAGCATTAAAATCCCCACCTAAGCACCAAGGATCTCCCCATAACCCCTTAATAGCTCCCAGCTCATCCCAAAGATCCTCCCTCCTCCCATACACAATGGGACCATAGACCTCGGTGAAAACCCAAATGAAATCCTTCTCCAGGGATTTAAATCTACAAGATAATGTATACTGGCCCTCCTCCTTTTCTAGTAATTGAATTACCCGAGTATCCCAGTAAATAAGAATGCCCCCAGACGCTCCTTCAGCATTAATAGTCACCCACTCCAAAAATCTTCCCACCCCCAAACTTCTGATCATCTGGTTAGAGACCTTTTTCAGCTTTGTCTCCTGAAGACACACAACATCAACCCTTTGCATTTTAATGACTGCCTTAAGCACTTTTCTCTTCGCCCCATCGTTAGCCCCCCTAACGTTCCACGACAGAATTCTGAGCTTCATTAAACACCACTGTGAGATGCCCTAACCCCTTTCCCATGAGCTCCATTCTTCTTCCTCCCACTATCCATTACATTCCACTCTAGTTTCTTCAACTCCCTATCAAACTTTGTGGACTCGACTCCCCCCTTTCCTTTTTCTTTTTTCCTCCGAGAGCTGATTCTGGACATGAGCTCTAGGATTTCCTCTTTAAAACCTTATGTCGAGAATCCTAGGAACTCAGAAAATTTGGCCAAACAACTCTCTTCCCACGGGCCTATGTCATTTTCCACCCCCCTTCCACTTTCTCTCCCCCCGTGCTTTGAGTCATTTGCCAAACATCCACCATCACCATCTCCCTGCCAGAGTCTCTCGGGCTACTTGTTGGCGGCATAATCTTCAACGGAAATTGCCCACACCCCCCACAGTCCCCCTCCCGCCCAAACTTTTTGCACCCACCCTCTTGACCAAAAAACTCCCCCGAAGGGAGGAGTCGGTCTAAACCAGAAAGAGAAGAAGTAAAGGGAATAGCCTGATCATACCTCAACTCCGCAAATTCATCGCCCATGTTTGAGAGAGCCAAAGCACGCTCCTTTCCTCCCCTACTATCGTAAGGCAATCTCACTGGAGCCCTAGGTATGAGATTGAACGCAGATCCGTCCTCTTCAAACCTCTATGGGCCTGAGACCTGGGCCATGGGCCCTGATTCTTTTGAAATGCGTCTATCTTTAAGTTTTAAATAATGGGCTGATGGGCTTGGCCCAACTGACACCTCCTCTAGCCCAGAGCCCAACTGGATCATCCCCCAATTGAAACCAACCCTTTACTACAAACCACCTCATCAAATGGATCGCCGCCCGACCTCGGTACCTGAGCTGCAGTTCTTCCTTTTCCTTTGGTAATGTCGACAAGACCTAAGGCTGACTTCCCACTGCCCTCTACACTGAGCCTTTTCAACTCATCATCAGTATGTTGTTTCCTTCCACAACACGCTCCTTGAACAACGCGTGAACTCCACTCGTCTTCCTCTTGGTTTTGCATTCCTGTATCTTCTCCTTTTGACGGAAAAACTCTGGCTACCCACGGCGGCAGTTCCCACCAAATCTGAAGTTCATAACTTCTTGATCCTGATAAGATATTTACTGTACTTGGCCTCTCCCTTCCTTCCGCCTTTACCAAAATCCTTGCCCATAATAGCACCTCGGTCCGATGTCTCGTCTCTTCTTCAGTAGCCAGGTATCCCCCACACCCATCCCCGATCATTCTCAAGACGTCGCCTGTCCATAGATGCAATGGTAACCCTACGATTCTTACCCACACCTTGTTCAATTGATTTTTCCTTTTCACGCACCCAGAATTTGGGTTCCATCTTTCCGAATACAGCCTTCCTCCTCGAAATGTTCGACGACCCCCTTCCGACGCAAAGTTTGCCTCTGCATCATCTTCAAACTCAAAAATCAGCAACTCATTATTTAAGAACGCCACCATTAACCCCCCTTTCAGCCTCCACACTGCCTTTGCCCACGATTCTACCTCCTTCATCGACGGTAGATCATCCAGACTTTCTTCCCATCTTCCCACTAAGCAATTTTTCAAAGTACCCATTGAGCTCCTAAGATGGGATTCCCCTGTATCCACCCAAATGGTGTTATCTCTTCTCCCTTGATACTTTGCTACTTCGGTGAAAGGGCGAACAGTCTCCGAACACCCCCTTAGGCGCGCAAAATTGCTTAATAATTTTTCCTCCTTTTCCCGCGGCATTTTTACCCCCACCTCTTTCAACTTCTCTGCTAGAATTGACCATCCATTGACAAGGCCCTTTCCTTCCGGAAAGAAAATACTATGTTTCTACCCCTCTCCATCCCTCACCATTCACTGTAAGAATCTTCCAGCCTTGTTTGACCCACACTCCAGCTTAAAAACTCTCTTACCCTCCTTCCAATCTTGTCGCCAGTTTACAGGAATCTTTTCTTTACAACACACTATAACACCCTTTAATAACGTACGCACCCCTTCTTCTCCAAAGCGTATCCATGCAACCACTCCTCTACTCCTTTCTGTGATAACACATCTCTGCCTTCTCCCTACCCTGTTTATAGTAAACTCAAAGGACTTTGCTTCGATGGCAAACCAAACCCTTTGCCATGATCTGGAACCCTTTGACTTCCTAGAAGGTGGGAAACAACAGCCGGTGGCAGTTAAGATGCTTTGGAACCCTTGTGGTCCCACAAAAGTAGGGTTTTTTTTTGCTTGAGAAACATGGTGGGGAAAGCTTATGACTATGGATTAGCTTAAGAAAAGGGGTTACTCCCTTGCTAGTTGGTGCCCTTTCTATGGGAAGGCAAAAGAAGTAATGGAGCATCTTTTTATTCACTACCCAAAGATCTGGAGTTTGTGGATTGCCCTGTTTTTTGTTCATGGAGGTGGCTGGGTTTGTCATTTTTTGGTGAAAGATCTGATCCTTGGTTGGATTCGTCCCCCCTTAAGGAAAAAGGAAACAAACCTGTTGCGGACGGCTCCACTGTGCTTGATGTGGGCAATTTGGAAGGAGAAGAACAAAGTAGTTTTTGAACCTGAATGTTGCTCCTTTGATAGATTAAAGTCCTTTTTCCTTAGGTCCCTTTGTTCATGGGCTAGTTTGATTCCTAAGGTGGATTGCTATCTTACAGATCTTTTTTTCATTCTCTAGCTTGCTTGTTGGGCTGGTAGGTTTTTGTTTGAGCCCTCTTTTTTGTATAGGCCGTTGGGCTTCCTTAGTACGTCTTGTATACGCTTGCTGAGTTGTCCTCCAGGCTTCTTTTTTGCTTAATATATTCCCTCGTTTTACCTATCAAAAAAAATATTTGCATTACTTGTTTGCAATTTATGATTTGTGAGATCAGGGGGTGGGTAATGGAAGCTGGAACCATATGCTGGGTTGTCCTTACTTTTTTTTTTTTTTTCAATTCTAGAATTATGCTCTATGGTCTTCGTGCCCCAACCCACACTAAGATTAGTTCTCTCCTAGCCTGTTGGTTTTCACTTGGCCATTAGGGTGGAGTTTTTTATCTTGATAGAAGTTTTGTCTGAGGCAAATGCTTTGAAGAATAATAGCCTTCTTGTGTGTGGAATTCAACAGTTATTCTTGGGGAGCTTGGAGGTGAGATTCATGGATTAAAAAAATATTGGTTCTCTTTTAAAAACTAAACTTATCAAAAGAAAAAAAAAACTGTTGGTTTTTTGAGGGTGTTGAGTTGCTGATTTTATTGGATGTGGTCAGCTAATTTGTACGGATTGATTGGCTAAGGAGTCTCCCTTTCCCCCCTATTCTTTGGTTTCTAAAGGACCCAAAATTCCTTCTTCTCTAGTGTTTGCGGAATTCTTTCCCTGTTCAGTGGTTGTAATTACGCAGAATTAAGGTCATTTATCCAGTGAGCTCCCCATTTCGAAGTTCATATGATTCATAGTAGCTTCATGAATGTTACCTACCAAATAAAAGGCCTGTTCAGGAAGACCATCTAGTTCTCTGGAAAGAATCACTTGAAACACTCTAATTTTTTCGGCTAGACCAACACATTTCCCTGGAGAACCGGTAAACCCTTCTGCTACAATTGTATCTTCTTCTTTTGGTTTGGCCTGAGAATATCCCAGCCTGCTTTGATTTTTTTTTTTTTATTGTATGTTAATATGTTCTTTTGTTTCATATGCCAAAAAGATGAATTTATATTGTTTGATATTCACTATTTTTTCTTCATAGGAGCTTTTGGTTCTTATTTGCAGCTTGAGGAAAACATCCGCATAATTGCTCTTTCTGGGGACTGGGTTAAGCTGGTGGATAATTGGTTGGTTGAAGCTTTTGTGACCCAAAGTGCTACATCTACAACTGGGTCAACTCAAAAACGTGGGCCTGGAAGACGTAGTAAGAGACAGTCCGTTGTCTCTGAAATTGCAGATGATAGTTGCGTTGACAAAGATTTCACACGGTGGCAAGGAGGGAAACTATCGAAGCACATATTCCAAAGAGGGGTTTTGCCACGTTTGACAGTTAGAAGAGCGGCTCGTCAAGGTAGTATTAAAGTTTCAATTCTTTCAGAAGAAATTGACTACTTTGGCTCTAGTGTAGCATTTTTGGACCTTTTTTCTCTGTTAAAGATGTTATAAAGTAGGTGACCGGAGAAAAAATAACGGACTAATAGTTTTGTGGCCCACCAGGTGGTTCTAGAAAGATTCCTGGTATTTGTTATGCTGAAGTTTCAGAGATTCCTAAAAGAAGCAGACAGGTCATTTGGAGAGCTGCTGTTGAAATGTGTAAGAACGCTTCACAACTTGCTCTTCAGGTTTGTTCATATTTTACTCAGTTCTGTTATGATTGTACTTAGGCCCTTCTCCCCTATTTTGGATAACATACTATGTTAATTGGTCAGGCAGATCCAATTTTGTGATAAAGTTTGCAACATTTCAATCTTTACTAACAAAATATTTTGCATTTTAATCAGGTCAGATACCTGGACCTTCATATTAGATGGGGTGATCTTGTTCGTCCTGAGCAGAACATCCAAGATGTTAAAGGTCCAGAAACAGAGGCTTCTGCTTTTAGAAATGCTTTCATCTGTGATAAGAAAATTGTTGAAAACAAGATCAGATATGGGGTTGCCTTTGGGAATCAAAAGCATCTTCCCTCCCGTGTCATGAAGAATGTCATAGAAGTTGAGAAAATCCCTGATGGAAATGACAAGTACTGGTTTTATGAAATGCGTATTCCTTTGTATTTGATTAAAGAGTATGAAGAAAGTGTTGAGACACTTTTTTCATCAGATGGGCAGCCCTCAAATGTTCTATCCAAGTTACAAAGATTGCAGCTGAAAGCTTCACGTAGGGATATATTCTCCTATCTTATGCGTAAGAGAGATAATTTAGACAAGTGCTCATGTGCCTCATGTCGACTGGATGTTTTGCTTGGGTAATTTATCTATTTTTTTTCTCCTTCTCTTTGCCAACTTGCCATGGGTTAACTAACCTGTTCTCTTATGTGATTTTCAGGACTGCTGTTAAGTGTGGTTCATGCCAAGGTATACTCATTACCTAGCCATTTGATCTCTATATATTTTAGAATACTCGTTACCTAGCCATTTTGTCCATATATATTTTAGAATCTACATACATATTAACTACTGATGAATTGTAGAATGTCTAATTTCATTCTCCTTTTTTTAAACATTCACTCTATCCCTTTTTATCGCATGTCCAGGAACCAAGAAATATATTTTATCAATATCAAATTAATCTTTCTGGATTGGCTATCCTTTTCAGTATTTGTAGAACGGTTATTTGTTAGCCTTACAAGCTGAAGTGTAGGAACTATCATTTTCTTAAAATAACATCAGTGGCTTTGTTGTACTGGCAAAGGGCAGTACAAAGAAAATTAAAGAGCCATTAACGTCTGAATGTAAACTTTAGATGGCTCAAGGTTCTTTTGTTTTAAAACATTAATAAATTGTAGAAAATGTGCAGAGGAAATAAAAATTTGTTGGGCCTTCAATGTTTCTTTTCTTTCTCTATCTTTATTTTCTTTTAATTTTATGTTTCATCTTGTTAAAGAAATGAAACAATGTCTAGAAAGTCAATGCAGTGCAAATTTAATAGATTTTCAAAATTGAAGGCAAAGCTCAATCTTGTCAAACTTCTAGATATCTTGTGAAGATATTAATAAGTAGAAGCCTTTTCCAAACATAAATAAAAATAATTTAATTAAATAAAATCAGAGAACTTGTAATCTCTCGTCTTCCACCCACAATTCATGCATCCATCCTTTCCATCAGCAAAACGTTCCTTTCATATTCAAATGTTTGTGCACAAAATTAAAACTTGGTATTGTAAGTTAACTTCTTAAAGAAAGATGGCTTCAACCTTTTCTTTTTCCTGCTAAGATTATTCAATTGTTATTTAATCCAAAGGAAACGGTAAAAGTATGATGGTTTGAACTATGATTTCATGTTAAGGTTTCAGCCTGTAACATAGAAAGAGATGTCAGTGTTATTAAAATTAATTTATAATATTTGGCCTCTGCTAAAGGTCAGGGAGGTTTTGTATATTTACCCTTATTTTGCATATCACAGTTATTTAGAAAGCAGTGGTAGTATTATCTTATAAGCGAGCACTCCAATGTTTTTATATATTGTATTGTTGTCAGGTTTTTGTCATGAGGACTGTACCATAAGTTCAACAATCCAATCGACTGAGGAAATTGAGTTCTTGATTACCTGTAAGCAATGTTACCATGCCAAAGCTCTCACTATAAATGGAAACAGTAATGAATCTCCTACTACTCCCTTGCCCTTGCAAAGAAGAGAATATCAGGATCCAGTGACAGCTCCAAAATATCAGAATCCAGTGACAGCTTCAAAAGGTTCAAGGCAAAAAGATTGCATTAGAGCTCCAGAGAATTGTTCTAATATGCAACAAACAGCTGTGGGTTCTAGTTTAGCTGCAAAAAGTCGACGCAAGCCATGTTCTTGGGGTCTCATATGGAAGAAGAAAAATGCTGAAGATACTGGGATTAGTTTCAGGCTCAAAAACATTCTTTTAAGAGGCTATCGAGATACATGCTGGTCAAAACCTGTTTGCCTTCTGTGCCATAAGCCATATAATTCAGATCTGATGTATATTTGTTGCGAGACCTGCACAAGTGAGTCTGCTTTAGATAACATATATGTTACTGTTTTTTTGTCCTTTCCTGTTTCTTAAGTTCATTTTTCTTGTTTTTATATTCTTCATGCATTCATTGTGCTATTATTTGTAGATTGGTTCCATGCTGATGCTGTCGAACTTGAGGAGTCAAAAATCTTACAAGTGGTGGGATTCAAGTGTTGCAAATGTCGGAGGATAAGATCTCCTGTGTGTCCTTACTTGGATCAGGAATCAAAGAAAGTAGAGTTTAAAAAGCCTCGTTTGAGGACCTCGAAGTCTGGAAATCCTGGAATGGACTCTTCTGGATCTGTTTTCGAACATCTGAAAGAGTGGGAACTTGCCAATACTCCAATGTCACAAACTGAAGAGGAAGTTGTTGGAGACGATGATCCTCTTTTTCTTTCTCGTTCAAAAGTGGAACAAATAGCAGAACATGATACAGAAGTGGAGTTTGAACGAAATGAATCTGGGCCAGGGCCACAGAAACTGCCAGTCAGAAGACATATAAAGCGTGAAAATGAAGTAGATGATGGTCTTTCTGAGAATAATCAATCTCAGATAGAGTCAACCCATCATTTGAATGCTGCAGAGCTGAGACCATCTCCTCATCTGAAATGGGATGCTCATGTTGATGGCCTTGGAGATGAGATGATGTTTGACTATGAAAATATGGAGTTTGAGCCCCAGACCTACTTCTCTTTTACCGAGTTGCTGGCTTCTGATGATGCCGGCCAGTTGGATGGAGGAATTGATGCATCAAACTGGGAAAATTTGTCCTATGGAATATCACGGAATGAAGTTCCCGAACAATATAGAATGATGGATACTTATAATTTGGAGGAGCTAGCTGTAAATATTATGCATTGCCGTATGTGTTCAAAATCAGAGCCTGCACCTACTCTTTCTTGCCAGATCTGTGGCTTATGGATACATAGTCATTGTTCACCATGGGATGAGGAGTCATCTTGGGAGGATGGCTGGAGGTGTGGCAACTGCAGAGACTGGCAGTAGCCGATCTCGCCCTATCAGGTTTTGGGTGGTTCAAGCGAGAGCTTCATTGCAGTGAGGTTGTGAACCCATATCGCTGTTGAACCAAATCACAGCTCACATGTTAGGGTGATGGAAGCAAGATTATATGCATATATATATACATTTTTCTTCAGAGGAAATACCTTGATGGGCAACTTCATTTATCCATCTCTCTTTGTTGTAAGACATGATGATGATGGACTTGAGGCGTAGTTCATTCTACAAAATCGCACCAGCTCCCTCCCTGGTATTAGTCTTGTGTGATTAAGATGAGATGGCAGCTTTGCTTTCAGGCAAGTTTTTTTTTTTCTTTCGTTTTTTTCCCATCGATGGAATCTGTGGTCTTAATTGATTTTTCAATTTGTATGGTTGGTTGCCTTCATCGACGTTAACTGTTTATGGTAGTTGAATTTGTGCATTCGTTCCCTTTGCCTGGTTATGGGGAACGCAGGTATCATTTTCCGCAGGCATCATTTCACAAGCTACTACATATGCATGGATTCCAAAGGATAAGCAGGCTGTTTTTGTTTTGTGCTTATCTGATACAGTTAGATTGTATAGTTCAAACCTGTCATAAATTATTTTTTGAGATTAGTAAGGATTGAATATTACTTGTGTTTTTTTTTTTTTTTGATAAACATGGATGTTCGGTCTAGCTTGTACTAATTCCATTTGCCCTTAATGGTTGGATAAATCTCAAGTGATCTTGAGGGGTTTTCTTTAGGCAATGCACATCTAGAGTTGGTAAACGGGTCAGTCTAATCCATTTTAGGATGTGGGTCAAAACGGGTTAGACTAATTTGATCAATTTCTATTCGGGCTAGTTTTCGACTAGCCTGGCTCATGTGGGTTGAAAATGGGCTAAAACGAGTCAAAAATTTTAAAAATGCTAAAAAAACTAATTTTACAAATACATTATTCTTCAAATAAAAATAAATAATATACAAATTTATAATAATAATTAATATATAAAATGATTGAGTCTAAATTGGAGGGGATAAGTCCTAGGACACGTACTATGCAATTAGCGTTTATTGGGAGCTAGGCCCAGACTCGGTTGAGTACGCATGATTTAGACATTTGAGACCAAGTAGAGAAAGATGGAGGGATGAATGACAGCTCAAAATGACCCTCTCGGGAAAAGGTAAGCGAGCTACCTCGGACAACTGGCTCGGGCATGAAGATGAAGAGAACGATGTGTACGTTACAATCCTTTTGGGCAAGCGTGACGCTGGTGGAGTGGGATGAGTCTTAGGTCATGTGCCAGGGAGAGGAACAAGTCTTAGAGCACATGCCAAAGCCTAAGTCGGATGTTGTACAGGTGGGTCTTGATTTGAACGAGCGTAGGTGACTCAAAAGCCTGGGCCAGGTAGAGTGCGGTGATGGGAAGCGGATCAAAGTGATCACCTCGGGCGTAAAGAGGAGATGAGTTGGGCAAAAGGCTTCAGACAGACATCTAGGGCAAGAAGACAAAGGTTACCGCACACGCATTGCAATCACCTCGGGTGGACATAATGGCTTAGTTTAAGTGAGGCAATCACTGTACAAGTGAGTGTGTAACGTAAGAAAGTGAAAGGACTCTCATCAATGTCTCAATTATGAGCATTAAACATGTAACCCTCGACCCATGGGTATAAAAGGGGAAGAAGGAAAAATGAAAAAGGAGAATATTTCTAAGCTATTATTGCTTTTTCTTTGTTAAAGGACTAACCACCCTTTCATTGGCATTGTCTGTGGAAACTTTATCACGATTTAGTGGTTGCCAGTTCAACAAGTCAACTAGGTCAATGGGAGATCTACCCTTAAACGAGGAGCCCTCATGGCCTAGCTTACGGAGGCGGTTGGAAGGCGGTGAAGGGCGACATGACTCCCATCAACGATAGTTGTCCTCCCTTTACGGCTGACTGACACCACTCTGCGTAAAAGGCAGCGCCTTGTAGCGCCACCCCTAGCCTTACCTCTTCTAATAGCTCGCGCCCGTCGGATGCCCCAGGCCGAGTTAGGCGAAGCCCCTAGAGCGATCAAGTCAGCGGATAACATCTCTCCACCCATTTGCTACTCACGCATCGGCTTAGGGGTTCCGTGGCGGAAGCGAACACCCTCGCCCGCTGGCCTAGACCCACATTTCGAGCATTGAATGATATCTCAGCGTCCCATTCGTCCATCTCTTAGTCATCGATCGAGCTTTTCTTTACTTTTGTTGTCGAAATTTCGAATGTACGATGGATTGTAGGATCCCTTTAATCATCTGGTGCGCTAAACGGATTGACCTCAGACGGAAATGATGCCCTTTTGTAAGGTGTTCTCATCCGGCTGGTAGCCTCGTCTTGTGTGGTTTCGTCATCACGGCCCCGAACTTCGGTAACATGCTTCCGACAACTGTCGAAGTTCGTCTCAGCTGCGTTCTTAGTGCGGAGGAAGCAGAGTGTCACCAGTTTGTTCCACGTTCGGATGGGGAGGTCCGAGACCCGTCAAAGACTTCATGAAGCGGTTTGGATCTGCTCTGCTGTAGTTGGATTCCGTTAGCCCAGACATTGCCTTGCAGGTCGTCACGCGAGCCATTGCACGAACACTTTCGATTCTTTGATTCTCTCTCTCTGACCTCGGAGCTTGATTGATAAGCGTTCGAGAGAGGTAGTGTGCGCTATGCTCGGGGCGATGTTATAGCGACCCGAAGCGAACGGTAGCTAGCGCCTCCAAATCAAGGAGCTACTCAAGGGGCATAAGGAAGAGGAGTTGCAATGAACAAGATGACATCGAACAGGATGAGAGGAGCAAGCTCGAGGCAGGGGCTCTTAACCTTAGTGTAAGTGTCGCGGAGGGGGTGAAAATCTGAGATGAGGCGCCCCACCCAGGAGATGCAAAGAGATTGTGCATGCAACTAGTAGCGTGTCAAAGGGTCAAAACCTAAGTATCGGGTAATATAAAACTCATCAACATTAATTTATGTCGAGCTTGAAAGCTTGTGTCGAGATCCATGAGATGAAATCCTTGATATGTCGAGCTTGAAAGCTTGTGTCGAGATCTATGAGACGAACTCCTTGATATGCCGAGCTTAAGAGCTTTTGCCGAGCTCCCCGAGACGAACTCCTTGAGATCATTATATCTCCATGAGACGAACTCTTTGAGATGATTATATATCTTCATGAGACGAACTCCTTGAGGTGGTTTTATCTTCATAAACTCCTTGAGACAATTCTACCTCTGGGTAGTACTCCTTGAGATGCTCCTATGAGATGAGTTCCCTTGAAGAAAATCCATGGGATAAGCCCTATACTTGGGCGGCCTCCTTGAGATGATCTCTATGGGATGAGCCTAGTAGTCGGACAGTTCCCCTGAGACGTTCTCCATGATATGATGCCTTGAGCGGTTGGCCTAAGACGGTTCTCGGTCTTAGGCAGCGTAAGTCTCTACAGGCCTCCTTGAGATGTTTTTTAGGAGATGTTGCGCACCTGGCCCTTTGGCCCTAGACGATCAAAGAGTTTAGTGTCATTCCAATTCCAATGGCTTGAAAGACGCTATGGGGGCTAGTGGAGTGGGATAAGTCCCAAGACACGTGCCATGCAATTAGCGTTTATTGGGAGCCAGGCCAGGCCTAGACCCGGTTGAGTACGCATGATCCAGACATTTGAGCCCGAGCAAAGAAGGATAGAGGGACGGATGACAGCTCAAAATGACCCCATCGGGAAAAGGTAAGCGAGCTACCTCGGACAATTAGCTCGGACATGAAGATGAAGAGAATGATGTGTATGTTACAATCCTCCAGGGTAGGTGTGACGCTGGTGGAGTGGGATGAGTCCCAAGTCACGTGCTAGGGAGAGGAACAAGTCTTAGAGCACGTGGCCTAGGCCGGATGTTGTACAGGTGGGCGTTGATCTTAATGTGCGCAGACAACTCATAAGCTCGGGCTAGGTAGAGCGCAATGATGGGAAGCGGATCAAAGTGATCACCTTGGCGTCAAGGGGAGATGAGTCAAGCAAAAGGCTTCAGACAAACATCTCGGGCAGGAAGACAAAGGTTGCCGCACATGCGTTGTAGTCACCTCAGGTGGACATAACAGTTTAGTTTAAGTGAGGCAATCACTGTACAAGTGAGTGTGTAACGTAAGAAAGTGAAAGTACTCTCATCAATGTCTTAATTATGAGCATTAAACATGTAACCCCCGACCCATCGGTATAAAAGGGGAATAAGGAAAAATGAAAAAAAAAGAATTTTTTTTGGGCTATTATTGCTTTTACTTTGTGAAAGGATTAACAACTCTTTCATAAATAATATAATAGTAGTAAACAAATTTAAATAAATAAGTAATGCTAGAACATTGTTATAACCAAAGTACCAAACTAAAACAATAAAGTAACAATTTAATAACAAATGTGAAAAAAACAACTCCAAAGTATCAAATGAAATCTCATATGCCTCTAATTTTCATTATATCTAATAATAACATATGATTCCACATTTGAAATGATTTCATATTAGAAAGATGTACATATTGGATGGTGGTTGAGTTATCATCATGTATTAAATAATTTAGAATGTTAATATAAATTTCAATTATGTTTGGAATAAAAAAATATTTTTTCCAAAACTGCATCTCAATTTTATAATAATGAAATATCCTATTTGTTTGAAAATCAATCTTGCTAAAAGATATAATCATATTAGGAAAGAAATTAGTGTATACTTTTTGTTAATTATTTTAAAAATAACATTATTTTGTTATTAACACTCGTTTAAGTAATAAAATTATTTAAAATATATAGATAATTTAGTTATTAAATTAAATTAAATTTATAAACCAGTACAACTTTATTTTTATAAAAAAAAACATATATGATTGAATAAAATTTAGAAGATAAATAAAAAAATGAAATTGTAAATATTTAAAATATGATTAATGAGATAAATAAAAATATATTTAATATTAAAACTGTAATTTATTTAATTTAAAGGCATTTCATAAATTTTCATACAAGATTTTTTAAATATTAAATTATCATATAAATTATATTAAAAATATATATTTAGAAATTGAAAATAAAATAGTTAAAACAACAAAGTTTAATATATTAATCATATATTATAATAATAATTATTTTTAAAACTCCTATGCTACAAAGGAGATAGCAAAAAAAATATCAAATTTTATAAATGAATAATTAAAAATCTCAATTATTAAGTTAGTTACTTAAAAAAGATTAAATAAAAATTTTAGGTCAATCGGGCTAACCCGAACCAAATCCACATAGGCCATGAGCCAAAATAGGTTGGGCCAAATTAGCTCGGTTTTATGCGGGTCTTAAATTTTACGGTTCAATCCTCTAAAAATTCGAGCTAAAAGGGGTTAACCCATCGGACTCAACCCATATTGTTAGCTCTATGAACTCCCAAATCAGATTTGGATAAAACAATCATAGGACAGCATATTCTGTGATTATCTATTTTCATCTGTTATGATTTCAGGGGCGCATTACATCTTAAGGTATTGCATGGTGTCAGCTTTGTTTATTTTATATTTTAAATTATTTAAGATTGATTCGTTGGATGGAGTGTATGATAGAATAATGGGTGAAATAATGTAAAACAGTAAAAGAGATTTATTGTTTTACCACTTTTTTATACCTTCCATCTATGGTAATAATTCCAATTAACATATGAAATTTGAGCATCTTATGAAAAATAAATTTGTGCATTTATCAATCTTATTCCTTTTTTCTGTTTTGTATTAGTCATTTTGTGGCATAATTTTTGATTGTTTACCCCTATTTGCAGTTGTCAAGAGGAGTCGAAAGAGAAAAATCCTAGCTATCTATCAATTGTATAAGAAGAATCCTAATAGGAAAAAAATATATCTTAAACTAAGGTGGTATGATAATTTTTTTTGAAAAGAGAGAAATTTATTGATTCAAATTAACAATACAATCTATATAAACACAGAATTAAAAGTACTAAAAACTTTAGAGGACAACACAACATCCATGTTAATAGAAAAAAGAATCGATTCAAGATTTACACATTTGATAATTCATAAATATCTAGAATACCTAAGATTCTATGTTTGCAGCGTATTAATGAACAAAATTTGATTTGATGACTCTATGAGATTAAACTTTATCATATAAACTGCTAATATAAAAACCTACAAATAAGCTAATCGTTGATGACACATGATGATGCCTAAAAAACATGCGTATGGGTCAAGAATGCAGGCCCAAGGGACAAACCACCAACAAGGCTTAAGGTGGGCTTAGGGGCAGGCTTGGAAGTGAGCCCAGCTTGCCCATGATGACGTCTTGGTTACTCTTAAGGCGTAAGCCTAGAAATTTGAGACTAAGCCCGGTCGGTCGAAGGGTGACAGGGGATAATCATTGTCACGGTCATGGCGTAAGAAGGAAAACACTCCATCTTCATGATTTGATATTTTCTCATTAAGGGAAGAAGGATCCCCCATGATTACGACCCCCTAATTATCCTCTAATATTTAGTTAGCGATAAGGAAGAGAAGATCCCCTACCCAATTGGGAAGATGCCGTATCGCCGTCTAACAAGGAAAGTCATCGTGATCACCCATGATAAATATCGAGCAATTCCACCGAAGAAAGGTACGCAATCACAAAACTACCCACAGTTGATCTTCTTCCTTTTCGTAAGAAAGAAACCAACTTAGGCATCAAAGAGGCAGCCGACACACCCCCCGCCGGACCACCCTTTTTGTGTAGGTTGTATATCGATCCGGCTCGGCGAACGACCTAGCGACTCCAGCAAGCTCTAACCCAGTATTGATAGAAAAAGCACCATCAGTTTGACGCCGTCTATGGGAATATTTGTTCCTTCGTCATTGAATTTCCTGGTAGCGATGGTATCGACTTCGAAACATGGTAAGTCGCGTCCAACCCCCGAGGGCGCAAGACCAGCGGGATGGCGTTGACATCGAGCAGCCCCAGGAGAATGCTCTTGAAGCCCTTCACGCCACTAGCAACGAGATGGAGGCTCTCCGTCTCGTCAATCAGCGTCACGCTGGGGAGTTGGCGAGAACTCACTTCGGCAGTGCAGCGCCAGTAGGAGGCCGCAGACGGGCCCGCCAGAGACGCGATACCATTCCACGGGGAGGCGACAACACCTCGCGCCGAGGCGTTGACGGAGGAGGGAAAATAGCGGGACCCGAGCGTGATCCTACGCCTGGAGATGAGTCCCTTGATGAGGATGCACGGCGGGGCGGCCCGGTGATGGCTTGACCCCCTTATCAACGGGGAAGGGGGAACCATCTTAGAACAGCGATTAGGGACATCGAGCAAAACCGACCACATGAAGGAAGTGTAAGGTTGAGCCCGGTCTCCATGGATGCTCTGGTATCAAGCGAGAATCCTTTTCATAAGTAGGGTATTACACTTCCCTCTCTCGACAAAGTTCAGAATGCTGCAGATCGAAGCTTTCGACGGAACGAAAGACCCCGTAGACCACCTCAACACCTATAAGAATCAGATGGAGTTGCATGGATACTAAGATCCTGTGAGATGCAGAGCCTATGCCATCACGCTTAAGGGCTCGACCTTGGCATGGTTCAACAGGCTCCCGCCAGTCTTGATCTCATCCTTCAAAGAACTCTCCATTACTTTCATGTCCCACTTCAGTGGGCCGGACATCACCTGGGAGGCAGAACTACCACCTGTTAACTTTAAGCCAGGCCGAAAACGCACGAGGTCTATGTCAGGTTGACTCGGAGTCATTGAGGGTAGACATCCCATATGAAAAGTTCACCATCACCGCCTTTATAGTCGGGCTAGGCATATAGTCCAAAGACCTAATGTTCTCCATCTAAAAGAACCCTTAGGCAAGCATGGCTGAGGTGCTTGCCAAAGCAGAAAAATACATCAACGGCGAGGAGGCCCTTATGTCTAGCGGAGCTCTTGGAGTGCGAAGCGGGGACGAGAAAAATGGGGCCAGAAGCCCGGAAGGCGAGAGAGCGGGAGCCGGATCCCCGCGGAGGAGCAGAGAAGGCGGATATCGATCTCTAAGAAGAGAGAGGTAGCGTCGAGGGGACCGCTTGGGTGCCACTTGACCCGGAGCTAAGTAAGCGATACCCACCTTAGCGGTTCACTCCTGGCGGCCTCGATGTCACCGAGTCTATCACAGTACAACATGAGAAGTTTTTAAGGTGGCCATCTCAGATGAGGACAGACCCAATAAAAAGAGACATAACCAAATACTGTGAGTTCTACAGAGATCATGGGCATCGAACAGATGACTGTATTCGGTTGAAGAAAGAAATCGAATTCCTTATCCAACGTGGACATCTCCGCCGTTACGTGGCTCCAGAAGATCAGAACTAGGCACCTACTCCACCACTTCGTCAGCTAGCCCCAGCTTAGCATCAGCAACCCTTGGGAGAGATCAATGTGATTTATGGGGGATTCGCCGGTGGTGGAGAGTGTAACTTGGTCAGGAAGGCTCACTATAGCGACATCGAGATCGGGAGACAGTCAGAGCGTGTTCAAGCTCCCTCGGTTAAGTCTACCATAACCTTCTCGGACTCGACATGGAAGGCTACTTGACATCCCACCATGATGACCCGATTAGTAATAAAGTTGTCATGGCTAACAAAACAGTTCACATGGTCCTGATCGACAACGGGAGCTTGGCCGACATCATCTTCGCATTAGCATTTGACAAAATGGGCATCGAAAGGGAGAAGCTGGAACCGGTGAACGCCCACTTATTGGGATTCTTCGAAGAGAAATTATTACCCACCCAAGTGCATGCAATTTGGTACTCACTTTGGGGAACCCATGCAGAGCCACAACGACGATAAAATTCCTCATAGTGGATGCCCCATCGACATACAACATGTTACTGGGCAGGCCTTCTCTTAATGCCATAAAGGCCATGCCTTCTGCCTATCATATGATTGTCAAATTCCCTACGGAGAATGGAGTAGGAATGGTTCGAGGAGACCAATGGGTAGCCAGGGAGTGCTACTTGACATCAATGAAACAGAAATCAGTTGATAGCATCCACATGGATGAGCTCGACATGAGAGATGAATTAAACACCTGACCTATGCCCTCAGCCCTTATTTCAAATTCTAAAAAAGGCCTTCCACTGGGATGCCCACTGTGAAGAGGCGTTCCCAGCGCTAAAAACCTACTTAAGCTCCCCCCCTATTCTAGTAAGCCCCTCTAAGGGGGAGCTCCTTACGCTTTACTTAGTCGTTTCCGATTTCTCGACTAATGCGCCTTGTGGTCGAGAGAGCGGGATAAGAATTACGGCTTGGCCGGTATATTCACATGTAGAGCTGGAGGAGACGGAGGAGAGGTACACAGAAGATGGAGGAGCTAGTTCTAGCATTGGTAACTACCACGGAAGACCGACCATGCCCCAAGCTCTTACACCATCGAGATTCCGATAGAACACCCTATGAAACAAATATTTGCATGACTACGAAACCTCGGGAAGCGGTAGATGGGCCGCAGAAGTGAGTGAGTTCGACGTAGGTCTGAAGCGAGAACAACGATCAAAGGACAAGTTTTGGCGAATTTCATCATGGAATTCACCTCGACAACCGAAACCACCAAGCTCGCGTCTGACCTCCCCATTTGGAGGTTGTCCGTAGATGGGGCCGCCAATGCTCAAGGAAGCGGTGTAAGGTTGATTCTGACCTCCCCAGATGGGATCGACGTGGAATATGCACTCAGATTCGGGTTCCATACCTCCAATAATGAAGCCGAATACGAAATTGTCATTGTTGGGCTTAACCTCGCCCACTCCATGGAGATTGATCAATTAGAGGTATGCAGCGATTCCCAGTTGGTGGTGAAGCAGACAGACGATGCCTAGGAAGCGAGGGGTGAAAAAATGATCCTTTACCTCAAAAAGGTACACAAACTGCTAAAAAAATTCGTACGGGTTCAGGTCAAATAGGTCCCAAGGGCAGAAAATTCATAGGCGGATGCCTTGGAAAAGTTAGCAACGGCGTCGCAGGAAGACCTAGATAGGCGGATACCAGATGAGCACCTCCCAGAGCCCTCAATAAACATCAATAACGAAGAAATTTTCCTAGTGATGATTGCGCCGAGCTGGATGGACCCCATCTAGGACTACTTGTTCGCGGGACATTACTTGGCTTGACTCCGAAGGAGGCATTTAAACTAAAGGCGAGGTCGACTAGATTCCGCACTTTTGCGGGACCCTTATAAACGAGGTTTTTCTGCACCCTCCTCAAATGCATAGGAAAGGAAGATGCCAACTACGTACTTAGAGAGGTGCACGAAGGCATCTATGGCAACCATATCGGAGCTTGGGCCTTGGCAGGAAAAGCCCTGAGGCAAGGGTATTATTGGCCCACGATGCTCAAAGACGCCACAGAACTAGTCAAAAAATGCAAAGTCTGTCTAGAGCATGCTAAGATCTCCCACCTCCCATCCGAGCCACTGACCCCGATCATAAGCCCTTTACCTTTTCAACAGTGGGGATTAGACATACTTTGGACCTGCTTACATTGGGAGGTCGGTGCAAAGTCGCCATATGATGGACTACTTCGCGAGTGGGGCGATAGAGCCATTAGCAACAATCAGGAAAAGTGCGTAACTTAGTTTGGCATTCCATAATATACGGAGTTCGGAATCAAAGCATTGAGTATACGATAATAAGCGGTTGATAACACGAAATTTAAGAACTTATGTGCCGAGCTTGGAATTAAGAATTACTATTCGTCCCACATTCATCCAGTAGTCGATGAATGGCGAAGTCACTATAAGGACTCTTAAGGCAGCATTGAAGACTAAGCTGGAAAACCTAAAGGGAAAATGGGTAGAACACATCCCCCAAGTACTATGGGCGTATAGAACTACACGCAAGTTTGCAACTCAAGAAACTTCGTTTGCCTTAGCATTTGGCATCAAGGCGGTAACCCCTGTCAAGGTTGGGCTCAAGTCACCTAGGGTCGAGTTCACAAACGCCAAGCACAATGAGGAGTCTCTCCGCTTAAACCTTGATCTCCTGGAGGAGAAGTGAGAGTAGGCACTGAAACACGCCGAGGATTACCAACGAAAAACAACAAGGTACTATGACCGAAAGGTCAAGCCTAATAGTTTTAAGCTCGGCGACCTAGTGTTAAAAAAACTCCTATCATCAAGGAAAGACCCCACTCATGGGAAGCTGGGACCCAATTGGGAGGGGCCCTATATCGTATCACGGATAATCCGACCTGGCAACTATGAGCTTCAAACGGAAGAGGGAAAGACCTTGCACATTACTCTGGAATCTGCAGGCACCTCAGCAGTTTACCCATAAACCTTAGATTGTATCTATTAATAAAGAGTAACAGTTCTACTTTCGTTCAAATAATAGTTTTTGTGTTTATTTTCGGCCTACCTACTCTTGTAAATCATAAAGAAAGAACCAGGGAGCTCGATTTATCAAAAATCCATGGGGCTAGCAAGGGCCCTATGGAAGGTTACATGAAACATCAGACAAACATACGTGTTTCCAAAAGATTGTACTTTTATTTCAGAGAATTACAGTTAATTACAATCAACAAAATCGTTCTCTACATCTCAGAAAATTACAATAAGCAAAATTGTTCTCTACATCTCAGAAAATTAAAACCAACAACAACCACTCAAGGCAAAAACCACAAGAAAGAGAAAAGGGAAGCCGGAAAAAGAGGAAAGAGGGGAGGAGAGGTATAGTACAAGAAACGGGACTTGAAGCATTCAACATGTAGCCCTCTCCGAATGTGTTCCCTGACCCAACTCCATCAAATGGTAGGACTAGGGAACAACCGCAGCTCAAAGAATGACGAGAACTAGGGAGCAACGAGAACTCTAACAGGCGGCGGAATTTCGCGAAGCAGAAGCGTCGGCTTTATGACCCGACAAGCGATTTCGCGGTGGCAATCAAACCTGAAGCTTCATCATGTCGAACTCATTATTTGGCGAAAGCGGGAAGAGGAAAGAAAGCAGGAGCGATTAATATAACATACACCTTGAAGGAAGGCGATTATTTATAAAGCAGCTTGGATACCTTGGGAAGTCATGCAGTCTGTTCCAATTCTCCATAGACTG
The DNA here is from genome assembly GCA_016808115.1 of Tetrastigma voinierianum. Classification (NCBI taxonomy): domain Eukaryota; kingdom Viridiplantae; phylum Streptophyta; class Magnoliopsida; order Vitales; family Vitaceae; genus Tetrastigma; species Tetrastigma voinierianum. Next base: position 348,517 of record JAEQBH010000913.1, on the reverse strand, counting down.
GCATTAAAACAGCGCACACTTTCCCAAGGGAATGAAGACAAAAAAACCTAAGAGCTCAGGTATTAAAGAGCCACGTAGCTCAGTTCAATGAGAGCCATGTAGCTTAGAGTCCGAAGGATCCATGTAGCTCAGCTCGTCGGCCGTAGCTCGGTTCGAAGGCGTAGGCTCAGGTTTGTTAGAATCCGGCCCGGCTCGGCGAGGCCACGTAGCCACGACCTCGATAAGTGCTAGTAAGCTCGATTTGTTAAGAGCCAATGGCCGAAGAGCAGTAACTCAGTTTGTAAAACCCACATGCTTCCAGTTAAATCAAGCCCGAATGGCTGATTTATTAAACCCAGCGGCTGAAACTAATAACAGATTTGTAAAGAAACGTAGCTCAATTCATCAAAACCCACATGCTTCAATTCGCCAAGCAATGCTTCGATTGATAAAGTCCGATAGCCGATTTTATTTAGAAGCCCGGCAACTTCGAAGGGCTAAGTGCTTCCGATTTGTAAACCACGTGCTTCCGATTACCGTCAAGTCGTAGCTCGGTTCGTGAAGCAGCGTAGCTCGATTCGATAAAACCCGCGTAGCTCGGTTGATAAGAGCCCAGTGGCTCGATTTGTTAAGAGCCCGCGTGGCTCGGGCGGCTAAGCTCACAACATTTCGGATATCGAAAGGATGGTGCGGAAGCCTCGCAGCCTAGGTTGTAAAATAAGATTGTAAAGAAGACGGAAGGTCAAGAAAGCATAAAGGCAAATGTCATGATTGACAAAAATCGAGGTCGGCATTACAGTCCAGGCTCAGGCCCCGAAATTAGCATAACAAGCCCAGAAAGTCACAGGGAAAAGCCTAAATGTCACGAGCATGACTCATTTTGCCTTAGTTGCAGACCTCGGGGCAGGTGTAAGTCAGCGGTCGGTAGAGGCCAGGCCGGCTACGGGGCCTCGATCTCGGGTTCGCGGGAGGAATAGAGCTGGGGGCATCTGAAAACACCACGGGGTCTGCCTCATCGTTAGAGTCATATTCATACGCCTCCTCGGCGGGAACGAAGTTGAAATCTGACCCAAGGAAAACCTTAACGACCTTCTTGCGACGAGTACCGGAGGCTCCGCAGTGCAGCCTCGTCTCATTTCGGAGAAATCGCGCTTCATACGTGACGGGCCTCACGCTTTGAAGATCTTCATGAAGCCCATGGCATTCCTCAGTTAGGCGCTCCATGGAGCTCACGGCCTCAGAAGCCTCTTGGCTGACTCGGCTTAATGTCGTGGCTTTGATGCTCAACTCGTCCTGGACCACGTGTAGCTCATCCCTGGCCACCTGCAGCTCGTCCATGATCGCCCACAGCTTGTCCTCGACGATCCTCAACTCGCCCCGAGCCTTCTTATCTTTATCTTCAGCTCGTGCTTTCACGGTCGTGGTGTGCTTTAGGTCGGATTCATACTTCACGGCATCCTCGGCAAGGTGCTGCATCTGAGCTTGGAGGTCAGCCTTCTCGGAGGTCAGGGAGGCAACCTTGACTTTATACGCTTTCACTACTCTAACAGAGCCCTCGACAAAGATGGCCCTCATCGCCAAGCTTTTCATATAGGTAGCCATTTGTAGAAACGAGATAAAATTAATGGATAGTTTGAAACAACGGTGGAACGAACAAATAAAGGCGTTTGGACATACGGTGGCCGCTCCTTGAAGCGATAGGGCCAAAGCCTCCTCAACGGACATGGCATCGGCCCTCTTGAGGGTCGAGTCCGTGGGTTGGATAATCTGACCCGACGAGCTCGAGTTAATGCGCGGCAAGTCATCATCCCCCTCAGCTCCAAAGTAATACCTTTCCTCGTCCTCTGGCGTCGTAGGGGGAAGCTTGGCGTTTTGTGTTGAAGGACTCTAAATGGAAATGGGCAGGGCTTCCAGATAAGGCTCGACGGTCCTCCCCGAAGGATTCTTCGGACCCGCCACCTTGGACACCTCGGCCATGGAAGGAGGTGCCTGACCTCTCGCCGGCACTTGGTCAGACGACCCTCACTCGGTCAGACGACCCTCACTCCTTGGCGGTCGACGGCGGAGAAGATGCTCCCAACCTTGAGATCTTACCTCGAATCGCAAGGCTGCTCTCGGGGGGAGCCTGAGCTTTGCGCTCAACGCTCCTCTTCTTCTTTACCAGCGACTCAACTCGGGCTTGAAGCTCTTCCTGAGTGGGTTTCACGGCAGAAGGCCCCTCACAAGAAGGCTTCATATCAGAGGGCAGAGAGGGCCTCAAAGCAGGGGGTCGAGAGGGGTTCACACTAGAAGGCCCGGGAATATATGATCTAATCAGCTCAGAGTACAATCGTGGGATACACTTGGCCAACTGTTGCTTCACCTCTTCATCCTCGGAGATGAGACTGGGGTGAATACCTGAAGGCCGCACAACCAAAGCTAAGTGAGAAACACCTCATGACTTTCGAAGGCTAAACCCAATTAACGAGAACGAAAGCTCAAGTAGGTTCTCGGGGGCAGTCCAAATGGTCGGAATGCCGAGCTTATTTTCTGGGTTAGCAGGATTATACTCCTAATTACGACCACCGACGAAAAAATAACGTTCCTTCCAGTGTTTGTGGGATGACGGAAGATCCGAGATGATCAACTTGGCATTGGTGCCTTTTGGAAATGTACAAAAAGCCCTCTGCAACCTCTTTCACACTGAAGAAGTCCAACAATAGAGCTATACTGGGAACCTTAAGGCCCTTGTCTCTAAAAAAGACCAGAAGGCCGACCAAAACACCCCAGAAATTGGGAGAAAGTTAGGACGAGCAAATGTTGAAATGCTGTAAGATGTTCTTGATAAAGGGGTGCAGAGGAAAGCGAAGACCGTTTTCGAAGGCCGCGTAAAAAAAGTAGACCATCTTGGGAACCTGGACGATGTAGGAGGTGAGAAAGATCGGAGCCTGGAGACTTGAACACCCGAAATTATAGCGGGTAACGAAGGTTTTCTCATAAAGGGGCTCGACCCGACTGGGACCCACGACGTCCACATACTTCATGGCATCCTTCAAATATTTGGAACCACTAGGGTACCTAATCTCACTAATCTTTCCCTTGCCTTTGCCAGACGGGGATGGATGATTCCTTGGAGGGGCTCTATCGACCACGGCAGCTGAGACCTTCTCGGATCCACCAGGTCCGTTTGACTCGAGACTCCTCGTGGGCGCACATGCGAGACTAGAAGAACGATTGGGCCCAAAGGAAGTACGCATGATTAGGCGAATATAAGGAGGTCGAACGAATGACAAAGAGGTGTAATCCCAGCCAAACATGCCCTAATAACCCTAAAGTCAGAGCAATAACTCCCCACGGCCAAAATGCGCTTGACAAAATTCCAACCAAAAAAGTGAGGAAGGGGAGACAAATAATGACCATTAGGGACCCACAGAATCCAGAACAAGAAAAGGTCAACAGGGGAAGAAGTAGAAAGATGTACCAAACTGGGGAAGAGAGCAAAAGAGACAACCCCAAGCGAGACAGAACGACAGAAACCACCAAGAGCAGTCTTGACGATGATCAGAGAAGTTTCGAGAAAGAGAAATCTGAGACCATAGAGAAAGAGGTTTGAAGAACAGGGAAATACGATCCAACTAGCCGTGGGGTGCTTATAAAAACACTGGAAACATCAGTCGAAATGGGCGTGAAAATCGAGAAAAGCCATCATTATCGCAGAACGATTGATGGCGATAAAGCCCTGATAAGCCATCCTCGATTAGCCTTGTGGAATCCACACGTCGAAAGCGGTCGACCCTTGCTAAAAATCTCTCTTGGCGAAGTTGGGGGGTAATTGATGATGCCTAAAAAACATGCGTATGGGCCTAGACCGCAGACCCAAGAGACAAACCACCAACAAGGCTTAAGGTGGGCTTAGGGGCGGGCTTGGAAAGCGGCCGTGAGCTCGCATGTTGGCCGTCTTGGCCTCCCCAGGCGAGCCCGAAATTTGAGAAGTAAGCCCTATGGGTGAGATGATGTGAGGATAATCCATTTGTCCACCCGATTGTGAGTAAGACTGAAAGCACTGTCTTCATGATCTATATCACTAGGTAAAGGGAAGAAGGATCCCCCACGATTGCGGCTCCTTAATTATCCTCTAATATTTAGTTAGCGATAAGGAAGAGAAGATCCCCTACCCAATTGGGAAGATGCTGTATCGCCGTCTAATAAGGAAAGTCATTGTGATCACCCATGATAAAATACCCGAGGAGCAATTCCACGAAGAAGATGCCTTGATCAAAAACCACCCACAGTTGATCTTCTTCCTTTTCGTAAGAAAGAAACTGACTTAGGCATCAGAGAGGCGGTCATCACACCCCTCGTCGGACCACTCTTTTTGTGCAGGTTGTACATCGAGCGGCCCGGCGAACGGCCCAACGACTCCAACAAGCTCCAGCCCAGTATCAATAGAAAAAGCACCATCAACACAACTACCCGTTGTAACAAGTTAATGACAAACACGTTGCAATAGGTCGGAGACAAGAACACGAAAAAACAAAGGAAAAACAAAAACAAACCTAGATCGGTGTGGAAAAAAACAATTTTATAGGAAAATAAAACTGCTTTATTGGAAAAGAAAACGATGAAATAAGTGATTTCAGGGCAAGAATGTTAAAAAAATTACCAAGGGTAATTATATTATGAAACCCTAGGTATAAATAGAAAAAAAATAATATTTTTTTATTATTCGTTGGATCCTCTGTTTAACTTTGTATAGTCGCTTTTGGTTGTAGAACTTCATAAGTTAGGGTTTGAAGAAAAGTTTTTAAGAGCTAAATTTTTTTCCTAAATCTTGTTACAATGAATCGAAAAAAAATTATTTTCGTTATTTCCTAAAGAGTTGTTTTCTTATTCGTAGAACCCTGAAAAACCTAAGATGTCATATTTAAGTTTGAAGAAGTAATTATAAAGGTAAGATATTTTCCTTATTTATTTTCCTAGATTTCTTTGGTATATATTCTTTAATTTTATTTAAGTTTATATCAATCCCCAAGAAATCAAATTTGGATTACACGCTTTTTCTTGAAAAAATAAAATAAAATAATAATTGGTGGTATCGTACCAAATTGCTTTGAGTAAAATGAAAAAGTAAAAGAAAAAAAAATAAATAAGAGACTACTGTAAGCTATGGGATTATGATTGGAAAAAAGAAAGAATAGTAGTAATCGTAGGTTCTGGGTTTATAAATTAAAAAAATAAGCATGAGACCATTGTACAAAACAAAAAAAAAAAAAAAAATGAAGTAAGGGATAATTAATTTCTAGAGAGAAGTCTCTAGAGGGGCGGCTAGAGTTTTGAGAGAGAAATCTCTAGGTGTTATGTATAATGATAATTTAACTTTATCATTATGATAAAATGAAAACATTTACGTAATGTTTGTATAACATTTAAATATATTTATAAAAATTAAAAATTTTTAAAATAAATTAATATGATAAATAATTTTTTTGAAGTCATTTAAAAAAAATAAAATACCATTAGAAAACAATCATTCTCATTGCCCATGTTAAATTCATATATAATTAATGAAAAATTAATATTTTGTTCAAAATTTTAAAAATGAATTTTTAAATAAAAATGATTCTCCTATTTACTAACAAGGAAAAAAGAAGTTAATTTTTTTTTTATTTTTTATCAAAATTTTGAGAAAATAAATAATTTTTTTTTTAAAAAAATTGCTTTTTATTTAAATAGCATGAGAATCAATAGGAGAGTTTTAATTAAACCATAAAGTATTACTTTCTTATGCTTTTGTTTTAAGAGTTTGGAATTTTGCTTTTTTTCTTTTTAATAAAAAAAAGCTTTTAAGAGTTTGAACATTTGTTTTTTCTGAATAAAAAAAGCATTCAGAAAAAGTCAATATATGTTTATGAATAAACATAGACTTTTTTTTATTCAATAAAAAATTTCAACAATTTAGCATCGAGTAAGTCATAAAAAAGTAAAAAAAAGTCTGAAATCTAAAAACGAATTGCATTTAATAAAAACCAAAAGAAAAACACAAACATTGAGAAAGAAATGAATTGAGATTAATTTTTTAAAACTATTATAATTTGAAATCCCTATATTTGTCAAAAATCTGATAATCTATTTGAAAATGATCCAACATTATTTGCATACATGTAAGCTACCAAGCAGAAGCCTGGCTGCACATCATTCAAACGATGACCTTTTATTGGTTCTTTTAAGGTAACATGATTTGATATATACATCATGAAAATGAGAGACTTTGGGATTGACTAACAATGCTCATAATACCCCCATCGTCTACTACTACTATGGCTTGTTACCATCACTATATTTCACAATCTACATTTTAATACTTAAGAACACAATGTAAGACAATGTGAATAGATGTATAAAAAATAAAAATAAATAAAATTATTCAAATCTCCGACTAGTCATAATAAATTATTAAGACTCACCGCACAAATAAATTCAAGTATCCTATTTACATAATTGTCAAGAGGGGTAGGAGAAAAATCCTAGTTATTGTATAAGAATCCTAAGGCTATGTTTGGTTTGAGAGAAATGCAAGGGAAATAAAATAAGAAAAAAAGAAAAAATTAAAGAAAATAAAAATAGAATTAAATTTGATATATTATTTTATTTTCTATTTCCAAATATTTTTTTACTCATCAATATAAGGATTAAATAACTTAAGAATATATAAGTTGTTAAATAATTTTTATTTTATAGACCTTAAAATTTACTCACACATTATTATTATTATTATTATTAAATTTTATTTTTTGATTTCGTTTTGTTTTTTCTTCTTCTTCTAATTATTATTTATTTATTTTTATTTTTTATTTTATTTTCTTATGGCCCCATTCCCCTACCCCTATCTTCTCTCTTTACCCCCATCACCCTACCCAACCTACCCCCTCTCTACAAATTCAAGTAAATCTAAGATAGATTCGAACAATAAAAACTATAATTTTCCATTTCTCTTCATCTCATTTTTTTTCTTGCTTATTTTTTTCTTTTCCCCCCTTTTCTCACCACCACCACCTCACCGACATCGAAAATTCGCTGTCGCCGATGGTGACCCCTCCATTTCCCTCTTCATCTCTCATTCACCCCATTTTCCTTTTTTCTCTTATTCACTATCTATTATTTTTCTTTCATTTTCTCACCAACCAAACACTTTTTTTCCTCACTTTCTTTAATATAAACTACATTTTAAGTCTTAAAAAAATGTGTATTTTTCTTCCTAAAATCATTTCTATATATTGACTTCCTTAATGCATTTTTTTTGTTATATTAGATCTTACTTATATGTTTAATTATCATGTTATTAAGAAATTTGGGCTTGGAATAATGTAAGACATATTGTATTATTAATATATATTTGACAACTTGGTTTTTATGTATTTATGATTAATTTTGATATTTGGGTATAATTCTTACATATTTAGACTTGTTGGGACTTGGAATGTTAAATTAGTTTGTGTATTAGCATGAAATTAGTATTATTTATAGATATTAAGCAAAGTGTAATTTGTGTATGTTTTAGCCATGAATGTGACATATTTAGGTTTATTGTGTTTTTACGTTATATATATGAAATTGAAATATTATGGCATGATGTTTAACTTTAAATTAAATTGAGCTTAATAATTGAAAAAAAAAATGTGTTTGTTTGTGAATTTATTAAAGTATGTTTTATGTTAATTATTAATATGAAATTATATGCTTAGTTTAGTCACATATTGAATATTTGCTTGGGTATTTATTTATTAATTTGGGGCCTATTAAGATGAACAAAATTAATTGGATAAGTTTATATATTGCTTTTAGGCTTATTATTATTAGACTTTAATATTTATTTTGGCTTCATTAACCCATTCTTTTTCCTACTTTGAAACCCTTTTTTCTTTTGGGCTTATTTTGTTTTGCATGGGCCCACTCCTGGTGCTTTTATTGATCGAGTATGGATTAATGACAAGCGAAAGACCGGACTTCAACAATGACTCGGGAATACTATAAATTACAAGTAGGACATTTTGAGCACATTTTTCCTCTCTCATTGATGTTTAATTTTATTTTTTTGTATATATTCTTGTAAATTCATTATATACATCAGTTGGTTGTATGCAAAATTGAACATGTAACTTTATAATTTATGTGTTAATAAAAAGAATAATTTAATAATTTTGAGCTAATAAAACAAGTTCATAACATGTTTTTTTTAAAGAATAATTTTTTTTTCTCTAATAAAAGAAAGCTAAAATGATGTTTTATTTTTTATTTTCATAAAGAATCTAAAATTTGTTTTAATAAAAATTCAAAATGTTGTCTTTAATCAAGGTCCTTCAAAGTTTCATTTGTTTTTTAAATAAGATTGTCTAATTTTTTATAAATAAAATAATGTTAAACATTTTTTTTCAATAAATATCTTCCCTAATAAGAATAATAATTTTTTTTTAAAGTTATAAGTTCAATTTCCTTTCTAAATTAGTTAAATATTTTATAAAATAAATACAAATAATTATCTTTTAAAATAAAATTGGATATCTCTTTTATAAGTTAATAATTTTTTTTTTGTATGTATTGAGTCATATGATTCTTTTTCTTGGTATCTATAATTAATTAATTAATTGGCACAGTTCCCTAAACTTGTTTAGAAGAGACCGTTTTTATACGGGTAGAGAGGAATTAACTACGCCTCCTCTTGTACCTTCCCGATGGGATTTACGACCTCCGGTTCCCAGACTTGGTTTTTCCATGACATGTCTTTTCTTAAATAAGAGTCACACAAGAGTTTTATTTATTATTTTGTTTTCCCTTACAAAAATAAACAAAAATAAGTGGCGACTCCAATTTTCATTTTAAGAAAATATATGTTTTTTCTTTCTTAATAAAAAACGTGTGACGCCCCAACTCGGCATAGGATGTCAAATGAGGGTCACTCTTTTTTTTTTTTAAAAACTTATAACCTTTACACTTACATATTTATATAATGTTAAACAATTAACTTGTATTACATTACATGCTTGTGAGGATTACAAATATAAATACAAGCTTAAATAAATGTTCAACATCTACAATATTTACATTGGGTTACAAATCATATACAAATAGACCTAAAGGTCTTCCGATTAGGCACCTATGGATGTGTGGCCTTTATCTAGCGTGTGGATTGCCCGTTCTACGATTTCCTCTTACGTACCTACGCGGATTGAACACCCGTGCTAGAAAAACTGCAGCTTAGTGAGATATGACTTCTATTAAGAGTCACCACGCCACATACAAATGCATATCACCCATATAACGATTCTGATTCTTATCATTTCTTATATATATACTTATCATAACCGATTCCAGATTTCTTATCATCATCCATATACTTTTCATGTCAACTTGTATTTACTTCTTGTTCTTATAGCGTATCTTATCATCACATAGCGATTACTATGCTTCTCATATCATGTCATATATTCTCTACATTTCCTTTGCATATACACATCATTTCTTTTATGTTTTCATGCATAAAACGCATAAGTGAATCTGAGGAAGCCAAGCAAAGAGCTTGAAGGTCTTTATTATTATTGTGTGAGACAATGTACTATGCCCCAGATAATATGATACGAGTATCATCAACGTGTATGAGGCAGTGACCATTCATTAGTGCCCGGTAATATGATACGAAGGTATCATCAGCTGTAATATGTTGTTGACCATCCATAAGTGCCGGTAATATGATACCCGAGGTATCATCAGCGTATGAGCCGGTGACCATCCATGAGTCTTGGAGGTGTTGTGGTGACCGCTTTGGTGGCACGATCCCAAACGGGATCTATGTCATCGACCAACGTATTTAGGAATATGTATATGTATCTTCGCGACAAGCTGTTTTCCCAATAAGGCATGCCCGTCTATCCTCTTCCCGGGTTCTACGCGAGCCCGATCAATATGTATTTTAATTTTAGTATATCTCTTATTCCCGAATAATTATTGTTATTCGGTAATCATATATGATATATATATATATATATATATATATATATATATATATATACTATATATATATATATATATATATATATATATATATATTATGTTGTGATATCTTTTCATTTTTCATATCTCATTATATGCATAAATAACTATGCTTGCCATGTATGCTTCTGAGCTATTCATGAATTCATAATAGGCATTCATCTGATGAATAACTATGATGCTTATGTGATCTTATACTGTTTTTCGTGTTTTCTGGAACTAATACTTGAGTTCCAACCTTATAAAACTTTCTATTTATTTGGATTCTTGACTCCATTGGGCTTTCCATAGAGTCGAGAACACTTCGAATCGGAGTTGACGAAGAAGTTATGACCTTAGAAGTTGGAGGTCATACGCGTCGGTTTGACGAGTGACTGCGAGATTGATGAGCTGGTGTCGCGGAAGAGCTCGCTCTAACACCTCGGTCTGACATCTACTATCCTCCTCAGGCATATGAATGTATTCTTGACTCAATGGGCTTTCCATAGAGTCGAACACTCAAATCGGAGATTCAAGCGAGGAGATATGACGCTTTCAAAGTTGGAGGTCATGCGCGATCCAACCTTGACGGCGACGAGTTATCTTGAAGTGACGAGCCTTGTTTGACGAATCTTGTTTGTGAGCCTTGTTTGACGGCTTGGCTGTTTGACAGCCACTCGCGTTTAATGTTCGAGGTAAAAGACCGTAGCAGTCTCTGGTCAGTGAGAAATTCAAAAGCTAACATCAAGTTCATTAGGTATTGGCTACAATTTCACAGAAGGACTTAATGCCAAATTCTCCTTAATTCTGACCCAAAAACCCTTTCTAAGATCCAGCTACTGCATATGGTCGACAATAGGGCATTTTCTGGGTTCAACTTGCAACTAGACCCTTCTCAAACCCATATTTAGGAGCCTTAAAGTTCTTCTTAACTCAACCCTACAAGAAATGAGTTTAGGAGTTCCCAAACCCAAACCATACACAAGATAGAGGGTTCTTAATCATGTATCTAAACTTTATAGTCCAAAACTAGACTTCCATACTCCCATAGTTTCCATACAACCCAAAACGTATCCATACCAATACTCAAATTCCATACAACACAAGACATGTATCTGTACTAATATTCACAGTTCCATACACACCTAGTTTATATACACATATTCATGGTTCCATACTTTTCTATACCAAATCATAGTTCCATACTTTTCTATACCAAATCATAGTTCCATACACACTTAGTTTACATACACATATTCATGGTTCCATACCTGTGATCTTCTTCTTCTTCTTCTTCTTCCTTTCTTTTCTCTTCTCTCTTATCCGTATTTTCTCTCCCTTTTTCCAAGACCAAATGAGATATTTATTTTGGTGCTTATCCTGTGATCTTATCCCTTTTCATTCACTTTGGTATCGACTCTTTCTAATATTTACAAATCAATTTATAATATTTTTCTGATAGCCTCTAATCTTCTTTATTATTTGTAAATTTAACATACCATATTCCTACTTTTGTTTTTATCTTTATTTTATTCGAATAAATATACCTTTAGTTTATTATACCCCAGAAACATTTTATAAAAGCGTTAGGAGTATAATTTGAGATATTACAACTCCCGCCAAAGAATTTCGTCCTCGAAAATTCATACTGATCGAAAGAGTTGCGAGATCTTGTGCTCTCATAGTTGCTTACGGCTCCCAAGTAGCTTCTTCTCTACCGTGGTGTTGCCCGGAGAACTTTCACTAATAAGTACTTGTTTGTTCATGTTGTTTCACCTCGAGCAAGAATGGTCTTTGGCTCCTCATCATATGACAAATCTTCTTGCTTGTATCTCTTGCATTGGTAGTATGGGCTCATCGGAGGCGGTATCTCACGAGAAGCATCGACACATGAAACACATTGTGTAATTTGGCCCGACTCGGAGGAAGTGCAATCGATAAACCCGCAGGGCAATCGTTCCAAAATCTCCTTATGGCCTATGAACCTTGGACTCAACTTGCCTTTCGGCCAAACTATGAATTTTCCTCCATGGTGATACCTTTAAGAAGACCTTGTCTCCCTTTATATTCAAATATCTCTACTCCTCTTTAGGTTGGCATACGACTTTTTTATTACATCACTAGCCGCCTTTAACCTCTCTTGGAATAACTTGTACTTTCTCTTACATTTGTCTTTTACTGTATGTCTGGACCTATCGGTTTTACGCTCGTTCAATTATGTCCAACACACACAGGAGTTCTACATTTCGGCCATACAAAGCTTCATAGTGCCATACCAATGCTTGTTGAACACTATTGTTATAGGCAAATTCCATTAAGGAATATACCTATCCCTGACTTCGAAAGTTCTATGACCTGACCTCGAAGCATATCTTCGAGCACTTGAATCAATCTCTCTGACTGTCCATCTGTTTGCGGATGGAATGCCGTACTAAAATTCAGCTTAGTGCCTAAAGCTAACTGTAATTCCTTCCAGAACCTTGATGTAAATCGCGGATCTCTATCATAAGAACACAATAAGAATAACGACACACCATTACAATCGCACAATTTCATCTACATATAACTCATTAGTCGATCCATTGAATAGTCAATCTTGATGGTATAAAATGGGCCGACTTTGTATTTGTCTATAATCACCTAGACGAGTCATGTTTTGTTGTGTGAGGAAAACCGAACACAAAATCCGTATTTAATGTTATCACTTCCATTGAGGAATTGGAAGGGGATTTAACAAACTTACTGTGGGCACTTATTGTTCGAAGCTTTGACTCTTGACACGTCAAACATAGACACATATTGATCCTGTCTCTTTTCAAATTTCCTTTCCTGATAAAAATGTTTCAGAATCTGGTACATCTTATTGCTTCGGGATGCATGATAAATGCCGTATTATGAGCCTCAGTATAGCTTTTCTTTAGCTCTTTATCATCGCACACATAATCTAATGCAAATACAAACTTCGGCTTCTTTCTCTAAAAACTAGGTCTTGTCACCATCTCTAACCATACCTTAAATTTTTACGTAACTCTACATCATTTTTGCGCATCTATAATCATTTTGCTTTAAAGCAGTTGCGCTTCTAGTGAGCTAACATGAGCTCCATCATCCCTAGTCTCCAATCAACATCTTTGTAGTACTACCGCTGTCTTTTGGCTTAAAGCATCGACTCTTATATTAGCCTTTAGGGATGGTAATCTATGATGCGATCCTTAATCCTTTAATAACTCTAACCCTCATTCTGTCTCAAGGAATTTAACTCTTTACAGTTGCTTAAGTACTTGAACTCTTATGATCGGTGTAAATTCTACACACTTTTCCCAGTATAAGTAGTGTCGCCATATTTTTAAAGCAAACACTACCCGATAACTCTAAGGTCATGAGTGGGATAATTTTGTTCATGTGAAAACCCATTTGTCACGGGCGCGCAAACCCGCTACTTTCCCATCTTGCATTAACACGCATCCTAAACATTACATGAAGCATCACTATACAAGGTATACTCTTTTTTCAGGAGTAATTTGCGTCAATGCAGTGCTTGGCCGGTAGCATCCTTTATTTGTTCCATGTGACATTTATCTGTCGCTCAGGCTTTATTCCTTTCTGAGGTAACTTAGTGACCGGAGCTATAGCAGAAAAGCCTCTCACAAATCTTCTATAACACACTAAACCGAGAAACTTCTCACCTCGATTTTGAGGTGATTTCTAGTCCTGGCCAACGATCTTAAGCGGGATCGACTCATATACCCTCGAGGCGGAGACCTGATGGCCTAGGAATGGAAACTCCTTTGCTTGAAATCACACTGGCGAGCTTAGCATATCTCTTCTTTTAATTGCGTCTCTAGTTGTTCTCGAGTCTTGTTCATGTTCACGTGCATCCTTAGAATACACGGGATGTCATCGATAAAAACCTGACAAATTGATCCACATAAATTCGGAAGACCCCTATTCATCAAATCCATGAGCGGCTAGGTGCATTAGTCAACTGATGGCATGACCAAACTCATAATGGCCATGTCGGGTTCTAAGTGCGATCTTGACTACATCTCCCTCCTTTACTCTCAGCGATAATACCTTTGATCGCGGAATTACATCTTTGAAAAGACACGCTCCTTTCAGGCGATCAAAAGATCTTCAATTCTCGGCAATGGATACTTATTTTTTCCTTTGTCACCTTATTGATCTGTAGATAATCGATGCACATCCGTGAGAGTGCCATCTTTCTTTTCTAAATAAAGCGAGGTGCACTTGAGGGGGCCTTGGAGTCGGATAAATCCTTTATCCCCAAAGTTAACTGCAATTGACTCTTTAAGCTGCTTTGATTTCAGGTTGGAGCCATCCACATGCGATGCCCTTGACATAGGAATACATTCAGTACAATTTCTATGGCTAAATCCACCTCTCTTATGTGGAATACACGGTAACTCTTCGAGGAATACTTACGGAAATTCCCTTACTGCGGGATCTTTTCTGCATCAACTTGACCTCTCTTGGAGTCAAGTATCAAAACCAAATGTCTCACATCCTTTCCTCATAATTCTCTAAGCTTGTATAGTGGAGATGACATTAGACATTACACTTGATCAATGCCTTGTACTATTACCTCGGTCACGGTCGGAGCATTTCAGCACTCACCAGTCTTTTGTCCCTGATCAACGATAGCTCGGTGCTTGAACAACCAATCCATGCACAGGAATCAAGTCAAATTCTCGGAATGGTAAGGTTATCAAATCAGCGAGAAACTCTCTTGTTTGTATAACAATGGGGCAATTTCTGTATATGTTATTCACACTAACGTTGTGCCCTAACGGACTAGTTACATGCATGTCATATGCTAATTTCTCCATTGCTGGGACTTTGTCAAATACATGCTCCATGCACACATATGAATGAGTAGATCCAGGATCAATCAATGCATGCATTTCTATATCATATAAAGAAAATATACCAGCTATAACCTCAGGAGCATTCTGATCCTCACGAGCCTTCATAGCATATGCTCGTGCTGGTCTTTATAGGCATAGGACGATCTGTCTCGAGAAACTATGCCTCTCGTCCCTATCTTGAGATGGGCCACTTCACGACCCTACCCGCGATCGCTAGTCGAAAGTGGTGTCGCGAATCTTCCTCTGCCTTCCTTGTTGGCTTCCATTATCCTAACTCTTGAGGACAACGTGGCACTGAATGCTCCAAGGCTTTCACACCGAAAACACCCTCTGTCACTATCCACGCAAACTCCCAAATGCGCTTCTATAGCAATGAGGGCATTGGGAATTTCTCGGAGTCCTAAGCGAAGCACCCTCTGGCGCACTCGTGCTCTGTTTTGGACCTTTGTCTTCCACTTCTCGTAGCGGAACTATATATTCGATTGTTTGGAGACTCTCTGGCTCTTTTTCAGTGGAGGGACGAAGCTCCTCTAGAAAACTTCTTCTTTTGAGGAAATCTTTCCTTGCTACTCGTTTCCTGGATTTCTCTGCTTTCATTGCGGCTTGGACCAGGCGAGTAGAAATCCACGGTTTGGAGAGAAGTTATAGGTGCGAATACTTCTTGATGGAATCATGCGGAGTCCATCCTCAAATTGCCTACCTTGAAATGCCTCGAGTGAGGACCAATTCGGTGCATACTTACTAAGATGGCTAGATTCTTTTCATATTCAATACCCGATAAGCTCCTTTGCTTCAAATTTAGGAGCGTTCCCGCGGAATCACATATCTCGGTAACATACTTTGCCCTGAACTCTTGGACAAAGAATTCCCATGTCAGGGGATTTGGAATCCTTGGACTTTTAAGCACTAGTTTCCACCAATCGTATGCCTCACCCTGCAATAGTGAGACTGCACATAATGCTCTCTGATCAGGAGGACATCTTACCTCTTCTAATACCCTTTCTAGCTTTTCTAACCAGAATTCGGCTTTCTCTGACTCTTCCATGCTCGACCCATGGAATTCCTCTACTCCATGTCTTCTTACAGTGTCTATTGGAGCTTTAGGAAAGGTCAATCTATCCAAAACCCGAGCCATGTCTTGCGATATTCTCAGCAAGGCTTCTGTGGGCTCATTAGGTACGTACTTTCCAGGAAGGATTCGGAAAGTGATAACCCTTGTTCTCTTGGGTTAACACTCTCAGCAGCTTCTTCGGGAAGATCCATCTATACAAAACACAAGGACATCCACATCAGGCCACATTACTAAACATAGGCTTTTCTATCATATATACTCTATTCAAGAGCCGCCTAAACCTAGGCTTTCAGAAACGCTAAACCTAGGCTCGATACCACTAAACGTAGCGCTGACTTCGGCATAGGATGTCAAATGAGGTCACTCTTTTTTTTTTTTAAAACTTATAACCTTACACTTACATATTTATATAATGTTAAACAATAATTAACTTGTATTACGTGCAGCGCGGCGGATTACAAAATAAATACAAGCTCCAAATATGGAAATGTTCAACATCTACAATATTTACATTGGTTACAAAATATCATATACAAAATAGACCTAAAGGTCTTCCAGTGGGCACCTATGGATGTGTGGCCTTTGTCTGCTGATGTGGATTGCCCCGTTCTCTGATTTCCTCATACATTACCTACAGTTGAACACCCGTGCTAAGCTTTGCGCTTAGTGAGAGAATATATGACTTCTATTAAGAGTCACCGCACTTCTATACAAATGCATATCACCCATACTCTTGATTCTGATTCTTATCATTTCTTATATATATACTTATCATAACCAGTTCCATTTCTTATCATCATCCATATACTTTTCATGTCAACTTATATTTTACTTCTTGTTCTTGTAACTGTATACTATCATCGCATGCGATGCTATGCTTCTCATATCATCATATATTCTCTAAATTTCCTTTGCATATACTGTCATTTCTTTTATGTTTCATATGCGCATAAACCTTAGAAGTGGATCACGAGGGGAAACCATGAGGCTTTGAAGGTGCTGTTATTGTGTGAGACAATGTACTATGCCGATAATATGATGCCAGGTATCATCAGCGTATGAGCCGGTGACCATCCGCGAGTGCTACGGTAATATGATGCAGAAGGTATCATCAACGTAGAAGACGGTGACCGTTGCGAGTGCGGTAATATGATACCCAGAAGGTATCATCCTTTGTATGAGCGGTGGCCGGTAATATGATACTGAAGGTATCATCCTTGTATGAGCGATGACCATCCATGAGTGCCGGTATTTGTGAGTGACCCTTTTCGGGGCCACCTGATCCAAACGGGATCTATGTCATCGACCCAAACGTGGCCGGAATATCAGTATATGTATGCTGCAGCAACTGTTTTTCCCTAATAGGCATGCCCATCTATCCCTCTTCCCGGGTTATTCTTGTGACAATCGATATGTATTTTACATTTTAGTATATCTCTTATTCCCGAATAATTATTGTTATTCGGTAATCATATGTGATATATATATATATATATATATTATCATTTATTCATATCTTTGCATTTTTCATATCTCATTATATTCATAAATAACTAATAACTTGCCATGTATGCTTCTGAGCTATTCATGAATTCATAATAGGCATTCATACGATGAATAACTATGATGCTTGTAGTGCCTACTGTTTTTCGTGTTTTCTGGAACTAAGATGAGTTCCAACCTTATAAAGCTTTCTATTGTTGGATTCTTGACTCAATGGGCTTTCCATAGAGTCCAAGAACACACGAATCGGAGTTCAGACGAAGAAGTTATGACCTTCCGAAGTTGGAGGTCATACACAGTCAGTTTTGACGAGCTGACTTGAATTGATGAGCTGAACTGTCATGGACGAGCTCGCTCTAACACCTCGGTCTGACATCTACTATCCTCCTCAGGCATATGAATGTATTCTTGACTCAATGGGCTTTCCATAGAGTCCAAGAACACTGAAATCGGAGTTCAAACGAAGGAGATATGACCTTCCAAAGTTGGAGGTCATGCGCGATCCAACCTTGACAGTGACGGTATCTTGAAGTGACAAACCTTTGTTTGACAGTCTTGTTTGGCCAATCTTGTTTGACGAACTTAGCTGTTTGGCGAGCACTATTTGAGTCTTGTTTGACAGTACTGTTTAATAACCTTGTTGGCAATCTTGTTTAGTAATCTTATTTGTGAAACCTTCATTTAGCCGAGCCTTGTTTGGCTGACCCCTATTTGACGACCTACGTTTGGCGACCCCTCACCCATTTACATCTTTTCCAGGTAAGGGCCCTGCTTAGTCTACAGGAATTCAGATTAGAGAAATTCAAAAGCCCAACATCAAGTTCATTGATGTGGCTACAATTCTAGAAGGACTTACTACTTAAATTCTCCTTACTTCTGACCAAAACCCGTTCTAAGGTCCAGCTACTACATATATATGTGTTCGACAATAGGGCATTTAAAGTTCAACTTACAACTAGACCTTCTCAAACCCATATTTAGGAGCCTTAAAGCTCTTCTTAACTCAATCCTACAGAGGCCAGGTTTAGGAGTTCCCAAACCCAAACCATACGAGATAGAGGTTCTTAATCATGTATCTAAACTTTATAGTCCAAAACTAGACTTCCATACTCCCATAGTTTCCATACAACCCAAAACGTATCCATACCCATACTCAAATTCCATACAACCCAAGACATGTATCCGTACTAATATTCACAGTTCCATACACACCTAGTTTACATACACATATTCATGGTTCCATACTTTTCTATACCAAATCATAGTTCCATGCCACCTTAAATAAGTTCCATTTTTTTGGTTATACACATATTCATGGTTCCATACACATGATCCTTTATTCTTCTTCTTCTTCTTTACTTCTTTCTCTCTCTTATCGTATTTGCTCTCCCTTTTTTCCAAGACCAAATGAGATATTTATTTTAGTCTATCCTTATTGATCTTATCCCTTTTTCATTTCACTTTGGTCCTCAACTCTTCTAATATTTACAAATCAATTTATAATATTTTACAATAGCCTCTAATCTTCTTTTATTATTTGTAATTTAACTTATGCATATTCCTACTTTTTGTTTTATCTTTGTTTTATTCCGAATAAATATACTTCTGATTATTATACCCCAAAAACATTTTATAAAGCGTTGGGTATAATTTGGACAGCTTAGTCACAGCTGTCGAGTGGGGGCGCTGCGCGTGAAAAATGAGGGCCCCAAAGAAATGGCTGACCTCACTGAGGACGAATGTGTGGAATTCAGGACTTAAACTCTAAGTTTAGGGAAATATGACATTTAATTGGTCAAGTTATGAATATCACCTTTTTGTGCATTTTGTATACTTGATATTTGATAGCATATGGATAGCCTTGACCAGTTGATTATTTTTTTATGCATGCTTGATTGCTATAGTCATTTAAGATTTCGATTTATTGATCTTATTAATTGATTCTTTTATCAATCTGTGAAGATTTGTGCAACATAGAGCTAAGATTTGAGGATATTTATGTAGTCAATATGTTTTGTTTGTTCTTAGATTGTTAGGTTTTTCGGATGCACCCATACCCCACTTTGCACCTTAGATCGTCTCTAAGTGTGTGAGAGTTGTGAGCTCATGTCACACAGTTTTGAGAGCCTTTGCCATTAGGACCCATCACTCGGATCTTCTCTTTTTTAGAGCCACTTTAACCTTATAGGTTGAGCCTAGATATTTTTTTAGGATTTCTTATCCTATACTTGGGTGCATCTAGGAGCTTTTATGGCCACTTTGGTCATGTTTGGGTCTAGTGTTCCCTCCTTTGGTCTCCAATGCGATGTTCTTAGAGATTGATATGAGTTCGATCACATGGACTTACCATTTTCTTTGGACATGTTTTGGGGGGAATATGTTTCTCGTTTAGATGATTTGCTTACTCCCCCACAAATGGATTTGAACATTTTGGGTATCTATAGCCTCTTGTGGTGATAGTTCTTTAGTAGACATCCCCTTCACTGCGTAGATCATAAAGATTTATATATTACATGGGATTTGAGGAGGTGTTTAGAACTACCTAGATTGGGCCATATATCATTAGAGAGTTGACTCTAGAGGGAGCTGCATGGTTGATGATTTAGACGAAAATTGATTCTCAAAGCTTAACAATGTGGATCAATTGGAGAAGTATTACATTTGAGACCATGGTTGCAGGATGGGTGGCCATCATTTCGATTAGCCATATACCTTATCACCTTTACTAATATACTTAGACTGTTGCTAGCCCTTTGAGTCTCGCGCATATGTTATGACCTTGTATTTCTTGGAGCTTTGCTTACCTTTGATGTATATGTATGATTTTGATGGGAGTCTCATGACCTTTGGAGTTATATGTCTAGTTTTATCACTTTGGCTATTATCATATCATCCCCTCATTTTGTCATATTTCATTATTGTTACCTTCGTTTTCCCTATTTTGATTGTTATTGGCCTAGTCTTTTTGTTACCTTACTCAGATTGATGATTCTCCACATTTTGGTGCATAGAGGGAGGTTATGTCACTCCCTTCACTCCTCCCTTGACAGATTCAAAGATTTTGGCTTGAGAAATTACTTTATGGGAGGGGATTTAGACATTTATTCGTGATTGGGGAGAGCTTACTCATTCTTTATGTTTTCCATTGAGTCTTGATTTGTTGATTATCATATGTACATTCATTCAAAAAAGAAAAAGAAAAAGAAAAAGAAAAAGAAAAAGAAAAAAATAAAAAAAATAAAAAAATAAAAAAAAAAAAAAGGAAAAAAGAAAAAAAAAAAAAAGAAAAAAAAAAAATAAAAAAGAAGAAAAAGTGTGTATTTATGTATAGTATCTTCCTCCATTAAATGCTTATATTGACTTTTAAGTGTTATTTGTTTAGTGTATTTATTATTGGGGATTTATGTGAGATTTTTTTTTTTTTTTGGTGAGGGTTTTCATTACTTGGGTTACTTATGTCATGTATTTTGAGTGTTGAGAGTTCAGGTAAGAGTTCAAAGGGCGAGTTTTCATGCCAGTCTTATGAGTTCCCTATTGATACTTGTATCTAGTGTTTGATGAGTTCTATGGGTTCATGTGTGAGTTCTTGATTCGTTCCATAGTAGGTGTACCCGAAATCAACAATATTTGTAACCTAAATTCCTCCTACTGCCGTAGCAAAGCTACTGCAATATAGTGGTCTAGGGTCGAACTCAGGGATGAGTTTTCTTCATGCGAAATGATTTACAATGGAGGCCAAAATGGTGAATTTGGTTTGGATTTTCAGGTTTGGTAAAAACAGTGAGGTTTTGAGGGTTTAAACCTGAAAATAAAAATAAACAAAATGTAAATAGAACTCCTTGAGTGTAGGTCTACGGGGTTGGATTCTAGGGCAGGCGAGGGGTTTCGGGGTCCTTTCCTCGCGTTGGGAAGATGACCTGGTCATCACCTCCCAAACGGATCTTCATTAGCTATAAAACCTAACCCTTAATAATTATCCTTTGAAAAATGGTACTCACTAAGCATTAGTGGTCTCCGACAGTGAAAAACAACTCTCCTTGACTCACCTTACAAGGGATCATAAATGATAACTAACAAACGTCAATGGAACTAACATTAAGCATCCAATGAGCTCAAAAGATTATCAAGTAATAACAATTCAAGGTGAATCTAAGGAATTTAAACCTACAGTTAAAGGGAAACACAAAACTGCCAGTGAGTATTTGCGTGAAAACCATGGAACCCTCAGCCTGCCTTCAAATCCTACACCCAGCAGCCTTCCCTTTCAAGGAGGAATGGTTTTTAGCCAACCATCCCTTAAGTTGTCATCCTCAAGGGGTGTTTGGCAGCCGAGAAAGTGGAAGAAATGGAGGGAAAATGGAGCAACAGAAAAAGAGGCGGGGAGAGGTGAAACTCACTTGAAAAGAAGCTTTTATTAATGAAGGAGATCATACGGTGTCTAGTCTAGGGGCACATGGCTAAACCCCCTTTACAAAGTACAAAAATAACATAGCAAACACTATTGCAATGGGGGCAAAAGGGAAGAAAACCAAAGAAGAGGCAGAACGGAGTAGGAAGGAATAGTAGGCGAAATGTGAGCAGTGGCGAGGCGGGATAGGCTTGATTGCAACTGCGAAAATTCGTAGGTTGCGAAATTTCGCAATCCTGCAAATTTTTTGCTATTCTCCATTTTCTTCTGTTTTCTGCTCCTCTTTCCTTCCAGTTTCTGATCTACAATGCTGAGTTTGACTTGAATTTTTTGTGCTTGGATCGACTCAACAATTTTGGCATAAATAGCTTGCAAAAACTATAAAATTAGCCTGAAAATGCTTGATCGGTAGAATATGAGGACCTTAATGTACAAATTAAGGTTAGTACGCTGATTAGTACACAAAAAGTGCTCAAAACCTTAAATAAACAGGGTTCAAAATAGCACTTTTTGAGCACTAATCAGTTCTATGAGATCCCTTACTTCTTGGATCACTATTGATACTTTTGGTGAGAGGGGTGAGTGTTCGAGTGACCTATCCCACAAGGATCTCTGGATCATTTGTAACGCCTCGTCCTAAGAGGGTGTATGGTACGTGTAACCGTAGAGTCGCATATGTGCACCAAGGGCTTCCTTAATTAGTTGAGTGTCATAGTAGTATTTTTGAAAGTTGTTTTTAAGGATGAAATTGTAAAGTTTTCAAAGAATGGTGACACTTTTGCAATTAAGGAAAGTGGAAGGGTGAAAGTACAAATCATGAAAACTTTAATTAGTTAAAGGATAATAGTAATAATAAAGTGTTAGAATGGTTCAAAGAAGCCTAAAAAATTCTCTAGATCTCGAATGAAGAAACGGACTGCGCTGTTAAATTCGTTTCGTGAAATATAGTGACCTAGAAAAGTTTCATCAAATTCTGAGACAAGCGAAATATTTTACGATTTTTTGGGTGATAAGCCGTTAGTGACTTCAAGGACAAGATTTTTACGAAAATCTCGGAACTCAGAAAATGGTTTGAGTTAAGTTCATTTAAAAGAAAGTGAACTGAAAAGAAATAAATTGTTTCGGGGTAGAAACGGACCCGAATGAGGCAATATGAGCTATGTATTCAAATAATAATACTAAGAATAAAATATATATATATATATATATATATATATATATATATATATATATATATATATATAAACGAAAAATCATAAGGGGGAAGAGGATGGACGGGAGAGAGAGAAAGAGCGTAAAGAGAGAAGAAATTTTGTTTTTTTCTTTTCTTAGCTTCTCTTCGAATCTCTACTGTAAATCGGATTTATAGATTTCGTCGGAACAAAAAGACAAAGAGTTGGTCTACGCGGCCCGAGGCTGCGCGTGGGTACCAAAAGCTTAGCGTTTCGTCAAACTCCAAGAGGTAGATAGTTTTCCTATTTGTGTTATTTCTATCATAAAGGTCATTTAATGGCTTGAGATTTGCTTAGAGGCCGTGAGAGGCTGTAAATTTCAATCCCAAAATTTTTGGACCGAGTTTAGGAATTTTTGAGACTATTTTTGAACAATTTGGGTTGAAATTTCGGGTTGTTTTAGGACAGTCCAGACAAGAATTTGAGAACTGTTTTCGGGTGTTCTTGAACTCTACGGAAAGCTCCTTGAGTCTAGAATCTGGCCCTATGCCTGTGAATGACATTTGGGGCCCACATATTTTCTAAAAATTTAATTGTAGCACTAAGTGTGCAAATTGCTTGGTTGTGATGACGCGTGTGGTCTAATACATTGAATGTGTAGGGTAAAAGCGGAGGCGGATAAATTGCGAAGTCGTGCTCAATTATTGTAAATGGAAAAGTGAGTGTTCTAAACTTTATTTTTCAATGCTAGTGTATTGTTTATAAATCGTTTTATGATTTGTATGTTATGGTTTTAATTGTTAAACCATATTTTAAGCTTATGGTTTTGATTTGTTAAACCATATTTTATAAAGCAAGCAAGCAATATGTTTTATTAAGCAAGCAAGAAAGCAAACAAACTTATATTGTTATGGTTTTAATTGTTAAACCATATTTTAAAGCTTATGGTTTTGATTTGTTCAACCATATTTTATAAAGCAAGCAAGCAAACAAGCAAGTAAAATTATATTTTATAAGTTAGGCCTTAAGAAATTCCTAGTTTTAAGCAAGCATTACCGGTCAGAGGTATTCCGTACGTGCACGGTGAAGTTAGGACATGATTGCATTGCATTGTAGATTTGCCTAGTCGGCAAACTTAGCTCATGCATTATGGCATATTAGAGGAGGACCGTAGCATGTATTGGAGTATATAGGGTTAGCGCGCTAGCTATTTATGTGGTGATGAAGCATTTACATATTTGCGAAATAGGTGATGTGGACACGAGGTCAGCTACGACCTTGGTAGAGACACAAGTTTCTCGTGTTTACTAGGGTACAACAAGCAAGAAATGCCTCAAGTGGTTGATCTTTATTTTTATAAGCGTATTACATACAGCTTTAAATCGACCATTGATAAGCAAGCAAGCAGTTTATAAAAACTTTTATAAACTTTTATAGCAAAGTAAGCAAGCGGTTGATAAAAAGTTTTATAAACTTTTATAGCAAAGCAAACAAGCAATTTATGAAAAGTTTTAGAAACTTTTATGGCGAAAGCAGCGGGTTTTACGAGAATGATGGTAAGATAGTTTACGGAGTTTGAGATGTTTTCAGAAAAGGCAAGCAATTTATAAAGCATACACTCACTAAGCTCGTTTAGCTCATTATTTTCCTGTTTTAAAAATTATCTTTCAGGAATAGGTACGTCGAAAGCTGGGACAAATCAGGGTCCTCCTGACTACTAGTTATATGTGTTGTATTTACTCACTATTATATATATTTGTAAGAAAGTACTTTGAACTTGTATAGTTGTGCATATGTATGTACATAGTTTTGTTTTATGAAAATGTGATGAGCCTAAGGCTCTTTTGAAGAAGTGTTGTTGGTTGCCATATTTTAGTGTAATTTGTATTTACAGGTTTTGGGACATGTCCTATATCTTGCATTTGTTATCTTTGCCCAGAAATTTTATAAAATAACAGTTTAGAAAAGAATTTTTTTTTGCTTATACGAGTTTTTTGTAAACAACCGGCTTAGCTTCATAGGATTCTCTAGTCATTGGAGAGTAGTATCAGTACGGGAGTTACGTAGGGTTCTTGAGCACATCTACGCTTGCTAGTAGGGGTGGGGGTGTGTCAAGTTGGTATCAAAGCAGGGTCTTAGGAAACTTGTGTTATTAAGCACCGTAGTTTTCTTATACACTACTGGCAACCATGCATTTTCAAATTCAAAGTACATACATATTAAGTGTTTCAAAGTACTAAACAGTTGATTTTTGCGAATAAAGCACTATGTCAGGAAAAGGACGTTGAGGTTGTCCTAGGAGAGCCATTCTAGAGACTTCCGAGCGTATTGCAGTACCTGAGGGAGTTGAGCACCTTGATTGGTTCTTCCTACGACCTCCTGAATCACGGCCTCCAAGCAGCGAGGTCAAGCCCCTAGACCATACGGGCCACGGAGGAGGCTCAAGTTCTAGGATTGTTTGCTATAGGCGGGTGGCATGGGTGCTCGGATAGTGGCTATAGCAACTGTCGTATTTGCGACCTCAACCACCTCTGCCGCCACCTAGAGAGGTTCCTAAAGAGCCTAGGAGGTCTATAGAGAGAGCACATAAGTTGGGCGCCAAGCCATATGACAGCAGTGGCGATCCAGAGGTAGCCTGGTTATGGTTGGACAGAGTAAACAAGATTCTGAGTTATAGAGTATATGATTAAAGGAGTCACATTTTAGGTTTTTGATGGAAGACAGGGCTAAGGATTGGTGGGATGCCGTGGATAGGAGGTATCCTGATGGTATGTCATGGGGCTAGTTTTAGCAAGAGTTTACTGACAGATTCTCTCCTCAGAGTCACAAGGATTCAAAGATTGAGGAGTTTTTCATATTAGAGTAGAAGAACATGTCAGTATCAGAGTATGAGAAGAGGTTCTTAGAGCTAGTCAGATTTGTTCCATATATTCAGGTTGATGAAGTCCTGAAGTGCAAGCGGTTTCTAGCAGGATTACGACCTTTGGATCGGAGTTCATTTAATGCGTGGTTCCTCGAGCAGTTGGGAGACTTAGTTGAGGTCGCTGCGAGTTGAGAAAGAGTACTGTATGTCCAGTAGAGCGGGAGAGAAGTAAGAGGAGGGCACCGGACACTTAGAGTGGGAGCTGCAGTCGATCCGACGAAGAGAAGAAGGAGTAGGGTTACGGAGGGTGAGGTGCGCGGGTGAACCCAGCCTCTAGTTAGGGGATTAGTGAGGCCCCAGTGCTAGTAGTGACACGAATATTCCTCCGTCACGTGATATGCCGACACTTTGGGGGAGTGTGGAATCTGATGCGGGGTGTTTCCACTGTGGCTAGGAAGGCCATTTCATTAAGGAGTGTCCTCAGTTGATTGGTGCAGAGACATCAGTAGCCAGCCTAGCTACCCCAGCACCAGAGATGAGTACTTAGAGGCCTTCAGGGAGAGGTTTTCCAGAGCAGAGGGGCCAGTGTAGCCGCAGGTAGAGGCAGAGGTAGTGCTCTAAGGATGTAGATAGAGACCCGTACTCAGGCTAGAGTTTATGTTGTGACTCAGTAGGATGCAGATGCAGCTCCAGATGTGGTTACTGGTATTATTTCTATCCTTGATCATGATGCATATACATTAGTGGACCCAGGAGCCACACATTCATTTGCATCCAGACATTTCTTAGATCGCTTCCAGATAAAGACCCAGCCATTAGGGGGTCGTATGAGAGTTTCCCTTATAGCAGGAGATCTGTTAGTCTCAGACAAAGTAGTTAGAGATAGTAGGGTTCTAATTGGGGGACATGAGTTCCTAGCAGATCTTGTTTCCCTAGATATGAGGGATTTTGATGTGGTTCTTGGCATTGATTGGTTGTCTTGCCATAGGGCCACATTAGATTGTTATAAAAAGGAAGTAAAGTTGCATAGGCCAAGGAACTTAGAGGTAAAGTTCAGGGGAATACGTAGAGACGTATTTTCCAATATGATCTCAGCCGTAGCGTGCAGAGGATGTCTTTGCGTAAGGGGTTGTCGGGGTTATCGACATGCATGGTGGAAAGCAGGGAAGGAGGACTTTAGTGGATGAGGAATTCCGGTTGTGAAGTTTGAATCTTGGATGATATTGAGATTATCGGATAGAGAGTGGAGTTCACCATTGATTTAAATCCTTGGTTGCCCATTTCCATTCCTCCTGCCAGGATGGCTCCTGCAAGATTGAGGAGCTTGAACAAGTTGGAAGAGTTGTTGAGTAAGGGATTCATTTGGCCGAGCATATCTCCATGGGGAGCTCCAGTTCTCTTCATGAAAAAGAAATATGGGAGTTTGCGGTTGTGTAAGGTGCATGCGGCTAAACGAGTTATCATGTGATATCCTCTCAGTGTTAGGTTGTCTGATGTGACCAAAGATCTCAGTGCTCTCTTTGGGTGGGTGATAAAGATATGCAGGTATGGTGCGGGAGTGATGTTCCTAAGGCGCATTCGAGGACATATTCTGGGCGTGCAGTTCTGGTGATGGTTTGGTTTGAAACTAATGCCCGGCGTTGGATTCGACGAGCCCAGGGTATTCCGGCCCATTATTTGGATAGGTTCGTATGGTCTTTATCGATGATATCCTAGTGTATTTAGGTAATCCAGAGGAACATTCAGAGCATCTGAGGGTTGTGTTGCGGACCACTGGGAGCGAGTTTGTGCGAGTTGAGCAGAGTGCCGGTTTTTTTTTTTTTTTTTTTTTTTTTTTTGGCTTAACAGGGTGACATTCCTAGGTCATGTGATCTTAGCGGGGGAGTGAGTGGATCCCCAAAATAGAAGGCTGTGGTAGAAGTTGGAGCCACTAAAATGTGTCAAGGTCGGCTTCCTTGGTTTAATTTGGGTATTACGGGAAGTTTGTTGTCACAGAATATGACCCCACTAACCAGGCTAACGAGGAAGATGTCAAGTTTGATTAAGATTGGATCTTCCACACACCACCACCACCTTAACCTACCGACATAGTTTAGGGGGTTGAAGGGTAGATTGACTTCAGCTCTAGTTCTAGCTTTTCCTAGTGGGAGAGATGGGTTTGTGGTTTATAGTGATGCTTCCCGGCAGGACCTTGGTTGTGTTTTGATGCAAAATGATAAGGTGATTGTGTATGCCTCTAGGCAGTTGAAGAAACATGAGGAGAATTACCCTACACACGACTTAGAGCTTACAACAGTCGTGTTTGCCCTGAAGATATGGAGGCATTACTTATATGGTGCTCCTTGCAGGATCTTTAAAGATCATAAGAGTCTTCAATATATTTTCACCCAGAAAGAGTTAAACCTGAGGCAAAGAAGATGGCTTGAGTTTTTTAAGGACTACAACTGTACTATTGAGTACCATCCAGGAAAAGCTAATGTCGTGCGAGACCTTGAGTAAATGACAAAGAGTTCTTTGTCTCATATGAGATCAGGTTATCTTCCACTGTTGGTGGATCTGAGAGCTTTAGGGGTGATATTGGAGGCTGAGGATTCAGGAGCATTGTTAGCCATATTTCATGTTAGACCTCTCCTAGTGGATAAGATTCTGGTAGGGCAGTTGTAGGATCCACAGATGATTAAGCTTAAGGAAGAGATAAAAAAGGGAAAGAAAGTAGAGTTTCAAATCAAAGATGATGGCATGATAGTGAAAGGGCAGAGAATGTGTGTGCCAGAGTATGGCGAGCTGAAGAGAGACATTATGGAAGAAGCACATTCATCTTCTTATGCTATGCATCCAGGTAGTACCAAGATGTACAGGACTTTGAAAGATCATTACTGGTGGAATGGGATGAAGAGATCGCGGGTTTCGTCTCGGATGCCTAACACATCCCAGCGGGTGAAAGGCAAAGCATCCCGAAGGCCCGTGGGGAAGATACATTTACTTCCTATTCCAGTATGGAAATGGGAGAAGATCGCTATGGATTTTGTGACAGGTCTTCCAAGGACTCAGAGGTGGCATGATGCTATATGGGTAATAATTGATCAATTGACGAAGTTTGCTCATTTTCTACCAGTTAATGTTGAGGATTCTCTAGAAAAGTTGGCCTAGTTGTATGTGGATGAGATAGTGAGACTTCATGGGGTTCCAATTTTGATAGTTTGGTCGAGACCCGGGTTCACATCCGGGTTTGGCCCGGTTGCGGCTGACTTTAGGTACTCGCCTTCATTTTAGCATAACATTTCATCCTCAAACAAATGGCCAGTCAGAGAGGACCATTCAGATGTTAGAGGATATGCTAAGAGCTTGTGTGATGGAATTCAAGGGGAGTTGGGATACTGCATTTGGGAGCGGTGATTCTTTACTGCTTGACAACTATCGAGGCGCTGAGTATAGAGATGGCTCCATTTGAGATGCTCTGTATGGCAAGAAATGTAGGACTCCAATGTGTTGGGATGAGGTTGGTGAGAGGGGCGCGGGTCTGAGTTAGTGCGGAGTCTTGGAGAAAGTGAAAGTGGATCATTGATGAACGCTTGAAGGCGGCAAGAGATAGACGGAAGTTATCACGGACAGCGTCTGAGACTTGCAGTTCGAGATAGGTGACCGGGTCTTTTTGAAGATTTCCCCTTGGAAGGGTGTTTTGAGATTTGGGAGGTGATGCAAGCTCAGTCCGAGATTTATAGGGCCTTATGAGATTGTGAGCAAGGTGGGGCCAGTAGCTTACAGGTTGAAGTTACCCCCAGAGTTATCCAGGATTCATGACACCTTCCATGTGTCGATGTTAAGGAAATACATCCCAGATCCTTCACATGTGCTAAGAGAGCAACCAGTGCAGCTAAAGGAGAACCTGACTTATGAGGAAACACATGTGATTAGATGTAAGGAGCAGGTGTTGAGGTAAAGGTGATTCCTTTAGTTAGATTCTATGGAAGAATCATGAGAGAGGCAGCTGCAGGAGCCGGAGGCTGAATCTGAAATAGTATCCTGCTATTCCCGATTGAAATTATTTTCCTTTCCTTTGAAGGTTTAGTTTGTTCATTTAGGGTGAAATCTTCTAAGGAGGGTTGCCGTCAGAGGGTGTGCGGTGCATGTAACGTGAGGTCGCATATATGTACCGAGCCCTTATTAGTTGAGTGCATGCTAGTATTTTGGAAGTTGTTTTTTAAGGATGAAATTATAAAGTTTTCAAAGAATGAGTGGCACTTTTGCAATTAAGGAGAAAGTGGAGGGAATTGAAAGTACAAATCATAAACTTTAATTAATTAAGGATAATAATAATAATAAATTGTCAAGAATAGTTCAGGGAAACTAGAAAATTCTCTAGATCTCGAATAATGAAAACTGACTGTAGTTAAATTGAATCTTATAAATCTAAGTATTGTAAAAGTTGTCAGAATTTTGAGATAAGAGAAATATTTTATGATTTTCTGGGTGATAAGCCGTTAGTGACTTCAGGAAAGAGATTTTTACAAAAATCTCAGAAGTCAGGAAATGACTTGAGCTAAGTTCATTTAAAATAAAGTGAACTGAAAAGAAATAAATTGTTTCGGGACAGAAACGGACCCAAATGAGGCAATATGAGCTATGTATTCAAATAATAATAATAATGATAATTTAAAAAGAAAAAAGAAGAAGATAAAAGCGAGAAAAAATCCAAGGGAGAGGGCGGGCTGAGAGAGAAGAAATTTTGTTTTTTTTTTTCTTTTGTTTGCTTCTCTTTCAGATCTATGGAAATCGAATTGTAGGTTTTCGTCGGAGCAAAAGGCAAAGTTGGTCTACGCGACAAGACTTACGCGTGGCTACCAAAAGCTTAGTGTTTCATCAAACTCCAAGAGGTAGGGAATTTTCCTACTTGTGTTATTTCAATCATAAAGGTCATTTAATGGCTTGGGATTTGCTTAGATGCCTTAAATTTCAATCCCAAAATTTTTGGACTGAGTTTAGGAATTTTTAGGAATTTTTTAGACTCTTTTCGGACAGTCTGGGCTGAATTTCGGGACTGTTTTAGGACAGTTCGAGTTGAATTTTTGGGATTATTTTCGGACAGTCTGGACAGGAATTTCAGAACTGTTTTCGGGTGTTCTTGGACTCTATGGAAAGCCCCTTGAGTCTAGAATCTGACCCTATGCCTATGAATGACATTTAGGGCCCACATATTTTTTGAAAATTTTAATTGTAGAACAAAGTGTGCAAATTGCTTGGTTGTGATGATGCGTGTGGTCTAATACATTGAATGTGTAGGGTAAAAGCGGAGACGGAGAAATTGTGAAGTCGTGCTCAATTATTGTAAACGGAAAAGTGAGTGTTCTAAACTTTATTTTTCAATACTAATGTATTGTTTATAAATCGTTTTACAATTTGTATGTTATGGTTTTAATTGTTAAACCATATTTTAAAGCTTATGGTTTTGATTTGTTAAACCATATTTTATAAAGCAAGCAAGCAATGACAATATGTTTTATTGCAATGACAAACTTATATTGTTATGGTTTTAATTGTTAAACCATATTTTAAAGCTTATGGTTTTGATTTGTTCAACCATATTTTATAAAGCAAGCAAGCTACGAAAATTATATTTTATAAGTCAGGCCTTAAGAAATCCCTAATTTTAAGCAAGCATTACCGGTCAGAGGTATTCCGTACGTGCACGATGAAGTTAGGACATGATTGCATTGCATTGTAGATTTTCCTGGTTGTCAAACTTAGCTCATGCATTATGGCATATTAGAGGAGGACCGTAGCACGTATTAGAGTATATAGGGTTAGCGCGCTAACTATTTATGTGGTGATAGAGCTTGTTCCACCATATTTCTGGGAATAGGTGATGTGGGACGAGGTCAGCCTCTTGCACCGATAGAGACACAGGTTTTCTGTGTTTACTAGGATACAGTAAGTAAGAAAGGCCTCCAATGGTTGATCTTTATTTTTATAAGCATTTTACATACAACTTTAAATCGACCACTGATAAGAAAGCAAGCAGTTTATAAAAAGTTTTATAAACTTTTATAGCAAAGCAAGCAAGCAGTTTATAAAAAGTTTTATAAACTTTTATAGCAAAACAAGCAAGCAGTTTATAAAAAATTTTAGAAACTTTTATAGCAAAGCAAGCAAGCAGTTTATGAAAAGTTTTAGAAACTTTTTATAGCCGTAAACAAGGTTTTACGAATGTGGTAAAAGATAGTTTTATAGTTTTGAGATGTTTTTAGAAAAGGTAAGCACTTTATAAAGCATACACTCAGTGGGCTTGTTTAGCTCTTTATTTTCCTGTTTTAAAAATTATCTTTTAGGAACATGTATGCCGAAAGCTCGGACAAATCAGGGTCCTCCTGACTACTAGTTATATGTGCTGTATTTACTCACTATTGTATATATTTGTGAGAAAGTACGTTGAACTTGTATAGTTGTGCATATGTATGTATATAGTTTTGTTTTATGAAAATGTGATGAGCCTGAGGCTCTTTTAAAGAAGTGTTGTTGGTTGCCATATTTTAGAAGTGTAATTTGTATTTACAGGTTTTGGGACATGTCCTATATGCAGCTTTTATGCTGCCGAAATTTTATAAAATAACAAGTTTAGAAAATAAAATTTTTTATACGGGTTTTCAGCAAGCAACACGGCTTAGCTTCACAGGATTCTCAAGTTGTTGGAAGTATCGGTTGGGAGTTATGTGGGGTTGTCGGCACATCGCCTGCTAGTAGGGGTGGGGTTGTGTCATCATTATCTAGGGCTATTACTCCATCCTTAGTGATATGACTTCCCTTCTACTATACTGATATGGGCTAATCATCATTCATTTTGGGGTAGTATGGATTCATATTGTAAATTCTCTCTTGAACTCCGCCCATATGACACCCTCTAGGTGTGCTCTCTGATGCGCCTTCCACCAGTCCTCGGCGTGATCTTTAAGTAGGAAGGCAGAATAGGAGACCCTCTGTTCCTCTGTACACCCCATCATCTGAAAAATCTCTTCGTTTGCCTCTATCCAAGATAACGCTCTCTCTGGGTCTCCGCTACCATCATACGGCCCGCCTAATTTGCGGGCGCTGTCGATATCATTGAGACTCGCGGCTGCTGAAGGGCCGCTGCT
This sequence comes from Tetrastigma voinierianum, assembly GCA_016808115.1. Classification (NCBI taxonomy): domain Eukaryota; kingdom Viridiplantae; phylum Streptophyta; class Magnoliopsida; order Vitales; family Vitaceae; genus Tetrastigma; species Tetrastigma voinierianum. The sequence goes on along the minus strand of JAEQBH010000913.1, from coordinate 315,505 downwards.
AGCATCTGTGCCATCTGTTCCATACGCCCTGGAATAGGTCCTAGGGTAGGCTGCAGTGCGTCTTGGCCTGCAGCTGATGGTGTGGGTGTGCGGGAACTCTACTGGCACGTTGACAGACTCGTCAACCTGCTCTTTATCTGTTGTGGGTGCCTCTGCGGCTGCCTGTCGCGTCCTCAGACGACCTCGACGTTGCATAGCTAAATGTGTACTAGTACACTATATAGACAACAAATCAAAATTTCAAGTTCAGCCACTAACTCAATATAATCTGGCATGATAATTCCATGCAATATTTAACTCACAATTTAATGCATATTCATAATATGCTGAATTCAAGTACTATAAGTTATGCTTTAGCTTATGCAATCAATGAAAACATAACTCTTGAAATCTGAAGAATGATGTGTACACAGAATAACTTCATGCCTTAAGCATAACTAGCACACAATTTGTGCGAAATAGTTCAAACTTTTCTCTTAAAACTTTAACCAGGCGAGCGAGAGCACGCTCCGATACCAACTTGCGGGACCACTTCCCGGACCTTATCTAAACTCTTATGCGGAGGATTCTTAGGGCACTTCAACGGACTCCTCGAAACCGACTCGTCGGATCGAAGAAATCCGAGAAGTGAACCCTAACTTTCTATAACCGGTTTTGTAATACCCGTAAATTTGGCCATTTAAATTATTTCCATAATTGTTTTAATATTTATTTTGATTTGTTAAAATATTAATTTAAAGTTGATTAAAAATTTAGGAGTGAAAGGGGCAAAACTACCAAACAAAAAAAAAAAAAAAAAAAACCCTTCTCTCTCTCTCTCTCCCAGACACCTCACGGCGCGCCGCCACCTTGGCCTTGATCGATCGTCTCCGACCCTTGTCCATTGGATTCTCGGCCTTGAGGGAGCAGCTCCCATCAGGCCACCCTTGCCTTGCTCTGATCTCACACAGCTAGTTCTCGCGGAATCCGTGAGTCTCTTCCATACGCCCCTTGCACGCCACCGCTGTCAGGTCATTTCGGCCACCTCATGGCCCAGACCAGATCTGAACCCCTCGCCCCCAAGAACCTAAGGATCCACCCTTGATCGACGTTTCCAAGGTCGTTTGCCGGTGAACGGAGATGGTGGAGCTTCATGCAGTCTTGCATTGTTTAGGCGGTCCAGGCCACTCACGGTCAGTCCCCTTGAGGAAACAGTACACTGAGCTCCCTTGGACCTTGAAGCCGCGTAGGTACCCTCAAAATCAATTTCCGACCACCTTCAAACGCGGCAATGGGCGGACTTCGTGAAGCTTTGCCAGTGGACAACGCCCGTCCCCGCTCCGCGGGTTCCGACTGGCGGTAATCGGTTTTCGTATTCGAGCTTTTGTGAAGAATCTATACCCTTAAAACGTGCGGGACTCTAACAAATATCCCATAATCCCATCTTAATTGTTCAATGATATGTCGAATATGTCCATCAGATTTTCGTGACCACATGGAATTAGTTACTTGTATCAGATAATCCAAAGTAGTTTACAGATATTGATCGCGTGGTATATTGCGAATACAAATTGTTGGTTTGATGGATTGGGACTAGCTCTGCACAAAATTGTAATTGTGTGGCCCTACTTCATGTTTGATTTATCGTGTATATCGGGAATGTTATTTAAAGGTGTTCCGACTTGTTTTACAGGGAGTTAAGTCCAAATTTTTAGAAACCCGCACCCTCTGAGAATTAAATGTGTTTATACTGTCTAGCCTCAGTAAATCGTCTAGTCAAGTCTAGAGTTGCTTAAACCTCAATCCTCCATATACCTGACATGTCTATCTGAGAGATCGCCCAATGCTCTGGTGTGTGCTCGAGTAAGTTTTCCAGAACCATCTTCCAGATCGATATCGCAGTTCACATAACACTATCCTGCCACGGCGGCACTTCACGCAGACAGTTGCACCCATCAGTCACGCACGTTATCGTCGTCATTGAATCTCGTATTTACCATGGTAACTAAATCATTTAGTTCGTTATGAAATATATCCATGGCGAACCGGCGACATACGAGCGTATTGTCAAACGCCATATTGTCGCGGTACGAAGCGAAATGTTTGTAATGGAACCATAGCGTGACACACCACCCACGGCCGGCACCGCATCACGCCGCGATCTCCGCATTAATCGGGACGCGTTATTGAATCGTAACACGCGAGAGTCCTCCGGCCTAGCCCTTTCTTCTGGGGGACAGAGAGAAGGTCCCAACAGTCTTGCTCCTGCTTCTGCCATGGATTACGTGTAGGATAGTTGCTGGAGTTAAGGACCCTGCCGACATTTCTCTCTGGGGCGCCCAGCCAGTTTGTCGGGGTTTAAGTGTCAATCGGAGTTAAGTGACCCCGGTCGAGCATTTCTCCCTGGCGCCAATACATCGATTTGAGAGAGCCGTATGGCTTGTGAGTATCGAGTAGGTCCATAAGTTCTCGATTATCGTGGATGATAATGTGATGATATGAAACTTGATGTGTGTGCATGCATACATATGTGAGTGTATCGCTATATAGTCTCAACGATATATATATATTATATTATATTGAACTAAAGTATATGATCCCGTTGAGTCAGATAAATGTGGTGATTATATGATATTAACTACTCCAGACCATGGCTCATTCTGATTCTTCACCAGCCATTCCTCCTTCTTCAGATCCTTGAGAACCCGTCGAATTCTTCCTTCACTACAGCATGCAATGCTGCGATAAATAATCTGTTCATTATCCATGTGTCGTCATAAGATACCTTTTAATATTAGTATGTTTTGTAATCTCAGATAATTCCTTGCTCATTTTGTGTATGATGATTCGTGGTGGCTGGATCGGTGACTTTATTTCTCCCTATTTGGATGTTGACATCCGGAAAGATACAGAGTCATGCATGTGGATGGAGAGGGCAGTGATCGTATGAGGTTCCTTATTGAATCTTCAATAAGGCTTACTACGTTTCGGCGGGTCTTATGCCTTCCCATTCCCTACGTTTCTGGCCACGTTTCCCCGTGAGTTTGGTCGTGGACAGTTTCATGTCTGCTAATCAGAATGCTAAATTTTCTTTAATTGTCGAGTGATAAAATTTTTCTTCATAGAATCTCTATTTCAAAGATTTAGTATGCCCTTCTGCAAGAAGATAACTACCGTGATTTTGATAAATCAAAATTTACTTGTCAAGAAATTTACACTTCTACTAAAACCTCAATTCCTCCCAACTTTTATTCCCAATCTTGTAAGAACTATTACCAGTGAGCTTCCCACCAACATGCCACATCAACACTAATTTCAATTTATAAATACAAACTTACAAACTTAAGTAGACATATCTAGATGCATCATATATATGAAATGCATGGATATTTACAACAGTGCCCTGGGGTCTGAAATATGTTGTTCAATTACATATCCATCTCTTATACAAAAAAGTTTTACATCATAGGTCATAAAAAAACGCCCACCTATATGGTAAGAAATGATGATATCGCCCCGTCATTCACGAGTAGCACACAATGGAACATAAAGAAGGTTAAAATGAATGTAAACAAGTTATGTGCAACGGTAATATACCTCCCCCCCCAACACATACGCTAACATGACACTTATCATTTGTTTTATGATTTCTTTCAAAACCCCTATGTATATCCTTTAATTATTTTACCATCACGGCGATTTTAAAACTTAACGCCAATCGTGAAGCTTACTAAGTCATCCTCAACCACTACGCTACGGGAATCCCATCGCATCGCACGTTGGGCGCTAAAGCTTATCACCGAAAGCAACTGGCTAATACGAATTTCATCGCATCGCAATCAGAGTGCTAAACCGGCAACTACGGTGCCGAATTTACCCGTGACGCTCATAGTGCCAAACTATACAGAAATAGCCAACTACGGGCGTAATTGTCTCGCACGCAACGTAGCGCTTATAATTTCTATGAAACTGAGCAACTACGTACGGAATTTTCTTCCTCGTGATCGTCAGAGTGCTAACTTTTCTTATTGTGGAGCTTACTACGGACGAAATTTATCAGATCACACATAACGCTAAATCTCATTATATACCAGGATATATATGAATGAAATTACGATTTGTGAATAACAAAATTCAATCTGTTTAAACTGTTCTTAATATTGCAGACACTGACACTATATTCACACGACGCAATCATTTGCGCGAATCGAGGCGATCGGTGGCGGCATCGCGGCGTCGCACTCGCCAGCGCCCGCGACGCCCGATCATCCGCCGCACCTGTCACATCTCGTCGTCACGAGCGACAAAATTTCGACTCCCCAACCAGGCGTCACCCAACACATTTCCCTGCGAGACCCCAACTTGCTCACCAACACTTCATCCACGCATCAGCTGACTCGGATCCCGATCGCACTGTGTGAGGTGATAACGCAAACATCGCTCGTATCAGAACGCTACTCATAGATGTTCAATGAATAACGGATAGTTTTCAACAAAATGATTCTGAGTGAAATCTGAAAATTAGAATAACTGATTTTATATCATAAGAAGGTTTGGGTTTGCAAATCGAAGCAAATGTACAATGTAAAATAGAACCTCGGGTTTTAGGCCAATCGGGTTTGCTGTCCCAGGGCTAACCGAGAGGTCCCGGTTCATTTCTTCACATTGAGAATGACATATAGTCATTTCCTAACCTGGATTCTATTTAACTTTTTAAAAAACTAAACCCTAATAATTTCCTTTTCGTAGAAAGCAATTATTTAGCATTTACAATCTTGCCAGCTGAAAATCTATCTCACTCCATCCCCACAATGATTCAGAAGGGCAACTAATGAGTCCCAATGGACTCCAAAGCAGAATCCACCGAACCCTAAAAAGGATTACTGGCATTGATCAGCGGATGCACTTACAGCTGGAAAACCTAACCCCTTAATCCCACCCTTTTGCTGGCTCATAAATGGCACCATCGGATATTAGTGTATCACCCAAAGCTAAGAATACACTAAACCCTAAAAGCTTGCCAAGTATCGGGCTAAAGAGTACATCAAAAAAGCTTTAAACCTAGAGTTAAAAAATTGGGAACCAAATGACAAAACTCGTCATATGGAAAACAGAATCCACAGCGCCTCAGATCCTTCCTCAGCCAATCTTCCACTCTGAGCAGAAAAGGGTTTTATCCGCCATCCTCCAAAGCTAGTTGTCCTTCGAGTAGTGTTTTTGCACCGGCGAAACAGAAAAGAGGAGAAGAAGAGAGAAAACTGAACAAAGTCGCAGGTGTAATCAAATATTAAAATGTGGTTACAAAATCTATGTTGGCTTTTATAGCCAACCCAATGCAGAAACACAAAGACCAAAATACAGCCATAATATGTGATGGCGGCATTATAAATGAGTCGTTTTAATTCAAAATATCAAATCAGGCAAATGTTTACAGTGTAAGAATTTTTTGGTTATGATAGCTAAATATAGCATGAATAGTAAGTTATTAACAAGCAGAAGCAAACAGGCCTCTTTATCGCGTATTTTTGGTTTGATAGTTCTGCAAATATTAAATACCCAGTTGGTACTCAGGCTTCTGCAGTGTACAGACTTATCATAGCGAATCCAAATGAGTTTAATTTTGGCTTCTCGTCATCGCCTGCCCATTGATTCCGTTTCTACAAAACTTCTGCTTCCACTGAGTCCCTAATCCCTAAGCTTCATTTGGCATTGTTCTTTCTTCACTCTTCTTCCCGTTTAAAATTCCATCCCTGTCAGTTTAACATATAGACTATGTATGCGAAAGCCCATGAAAACTGAACCCACTAGTTATGATCAACAATGGCACTTGCATCCAATTCCCTGCAAAACATATGAAAGCCCTGAGTAAATTAAAGGCAATAGGTTCAATATACACCTGGTGTTGAAGAGGGTGATCTAGTACACAAAAAGTTTCTAAACCTTCCATTAAAATAGAAATCAAAGAAATTTTTGACACTAATCAGACTCATCCTCCGTCGCGTGGTCCATTTGTATTCTATAAAGGCTTGAACGAAAATTATTTTTACCAAAACTGATTGTTTCCATAACAATAGTAAATATTTGTCAGCTCCGCTTCTTCATTTCTTCCCATTGTCATCAGTATCAACTTCATATCAGCGCCAAAATTGTCTTTCTTGTTTTTCACCCATCTGTGTTTATCAAGGGTTTTTTCCTGAATTTGAAATCATCCAATTCCGATCACCAAAACTAGTTGTTGTGGTTTTGCATCGATATCATTTGAATTATGGCAATGAACCATTACAGCTTTTGTCTTGAAAATATTTGCACTTGGGGATTAAAATTTCGTTTGAACTTCCTTCAGCTGAACTATCCTCTCAGAGTCTGAGTTTCACCTGTGACTTTGAATCACCTGACTGATATTGAAACCCCATCAAGCACCAGCTTTTCAGCACCATCCATAACTGAAAACAGAGCGAAATCTAGCAGTCATACTGAGCTCCACCTCAGTCCAGAGTTCAGAGCCTGAGCAACGTCTTTGTCCTTCCTCGAAAGATCAAGCCCATCTCTTATGGTTATTTACCAACAGTCCTGACTCATATTTGATGATCTGGACTTAATTATATTTCAAAAACAGCGGTTTCGCAGCTCTTTACAGCAAATCTTTCGAAGAACTTCACATTCTCCTGAAGTTTTTTTTTTTTTCATAACTAACTTCAAAACTAAGAATTTCTAGTTAACCGCCATGAAAGTTAGCCCAAAACTACCCCACATCGTATTAGTATTTGGAAAATCCCTATAAAAAGTGTCAAAACCCATATGGGTCCACAGAATCATCCAAAAACCATCATCTTTGAAACCTATAAGATATCCATAAAGTTTATTCTCACTGAATCAGCTTTATTCTTGTCCTAATAAATTCAAAGCTGGCTTATGATCTTTCCTAATAAACTGTAATTGTAGTGGAGCAACTAATTCTCCATACCAACTAATATCCCAAACACCCATGATTCCAAGGCAAACACATACCCGAATTTTTCGACTTCTTCCTTCCTTCCCTTCCCTTCTTCCTCTTCCTTGCTATTCTCTCCTCTCCAAAACGTGAGCCCTAGCCTTTGGAGACCAAAAATGAGTTTGCTTTGTTTCCCATTTTTTATTTTTCATATTTCCTGATCACATCAAGTCCTTTCATCCTTTAAATTTTCAAATCGCTTAATATTTGAAGTGATGTGGCCCATCTCCTGTATTCACTTTAATGGTTTTCATATCCTTATGAATTACAGAATTTCATCCTCTGTCTGCACACTCCGGGTTCCATAATTTATACTTCCTACTTCATTTCCAATATTACAATGTAACACTTAGTGTCTGGGATACGCCTCACAAAGATCATGTATTGTATACTTCCTTCTCGAACGGCGTTACAACTAATTTAAGGTCGCCAACCTTAAATCACACCTTCTGGCTTTTACAGAGATTCATTTAATCTAATGTAGAGATTTATTTTACCTCTCTAATCCATCTTTTTAACACTAAGAGGTTATAGATCTAAAACTAGGGTTTACACTTTGATGCAAGGGATGAGACCGCTAATGATGATCCAGTAAGGTCAGTGTTATATTAGTGTGTGAACCTGATGGATAATTCATAGTCTGTCCTCAAATATGGCTTGCTTCTAGGGCTTTATAGTATGGATGAAATTATGGTTCAAAAAGAAATATTTTAGGTTTGGAAATGTTCAGGTTTTGTTTGATGCAAAACAACCTTGTTTTGAGCTAATTTGAGGTTTTCGTTCTAATGTTGGCTATGGCTATGGACGAAGTTGGGTTTCTCCAAGGTTAGGGATGATGGTTTTTATTGTTCCTAGAGTGAAACAAAGTATATGGAAAGGTTTTAGAAGTATGGAACAAGATTTGGAAAGTTTTGGGTTGTGGATGGAGAAATCGATTTATGCTGGGGTGGATGAAGTTAGCGCAGAACATAAAGATGCAAGAGTAGGTATTTACTCAGCCAGACCTCAAGGAATCCACCAAGAGATGTTGAAGCCATCGAATCCTAAGAATCCCCCATCCAAGAATTCACCAGATTTAGAGAATATGATATATACTTCGCCACCTAAAGAATCCACCTAGGGATAAGAAGCAACGAATCTCCCTGAGAATCCAAACTAAGAGATAAGTAGAACAAGAGAATCCTTCAAAGAGAATCTGTTATTATTAAACTTGAATTGATTGTCAAAAGACTACATTAGGGTGGTATATATAGCCCCATACTTTCTAAACCCAATAAAGAAACTCATATGACTTAGAAAACAAAGACTTTCTAATTTAAATAAAGCAACTCCTAAAAAGAAATAACAACTCCTACTAGGAAAACAAACTTCAATGTAATAGTTTTCAAACTACTACTGACTTTGGAAACAATCCTTTCTAGTGTTGAAAATAACTCCAAATCAGCAGTGGTAACATCTCCAATACTTGATTCTTAAAGTTATATTTGTGTTCTGGTATCATGTGAAATTTCTAGAATATGAATTTTCCAAGTAACTAAGATCGAATTCTAATGTATGTTTGTAGAAGCTCCCGTATCATTCGTAAGCCTCTCTTCCGAGTGCTTGAGAGCACCTAATGAGTAACCTCACTGGCAATTTATTGTAAAGATCAGAGCTTTTGATTATGTTGAAACAAGATGTTTAGGCTTCAGGAGGACCGCTCTTTCTCGATGATAAGCCTTATGGAGAGGCTTATATGACTGAGCCCAAGAAAATTGGAGCTTCCGACTCAAGACGGCAGTCAAAGCCGAGCAAGGTAATAAAAACAGAGGAATGGAAGATGCAAACGAACTTCGCTGAAACAAACGCATAATCTAAGACTCACAGCAACAAAGCAAGAATTATGAATTGTCATTCATGGAAGCCCGGTCACTTCTCGCCTACGATCAGACCGAGTCAAAGTTCAGTACAACCAATCATGATAGTAATAATCGAAACGCCCATGGATTTTCGCTGAATTCCAAAAGGAAGTAGTGGACTATCTTACATGGAAACAGCCACCAACATACGTGTTTGGAATTGGTAACACCTACAACTGGTTAGATGCGGTATGGTCGTGACTCTTTATTCCATGATGTGCTTTATGCACCTAAGTTCGATGAAAATCTTGTTTATGTCGGTTGTTCGCTTACAACTCTCGCTTGGCAAAAACAGATTAAGAGTTCAGATCATTATTTGCAACGTTGACGCGGCCCAGCTTCATGCTGGGAGTGAATTTATTGTATTATATTTTATTCCAATTAATACAAATGCATCCCCTTTTGTTACTGGTAATTCCAGTAATAATTCATTATTAGTTCATGATGCTAAATGACATGCTAGATTAGGACATATTGGGTAAGATGGACTAAAGAGATTAGCTAAGGCTGGTCTTTTAGGGTCTATTGAGAAAATAGATTTTCACATTTCAGGATCACCGCCGCAGAAAGTAACTAGATCACATTTGAAAGGTAGTTTAGTGAGGTCACTTTTTCTCAGCATCCACTTCATTCTTAATGCATCCTGGGTTCATCGAATGTAAGAGCACCACATGGTGCTCATTATTCAGAAACTTGCAAATTTGAAAAGGGCGAAATCCAGAAATTGTTGATAGCAACAAAGCCTAAACCTAGAATTTTTTCTAGATCTGACATTAAACATCCCAATTAGAATTATCTTGGTAAAATCTTAGTTTACCTATGGAATTTCCGTCAATTCCGAGATAGTTCAATTTCAAGTTTCAAAGCAACGGTGTCGTGATTAAGATGTAAGACATATTCATAAATGTTGTGGACATGATGCATGTGTCATGAATAACACATGCATGAGGAGACTGTAGCTCAGTATCACATAATAGGTATATGTGTAGCACATGCTATGGGTGACATATATGCAAGCCATGTCAAGTTCATAGATAAAGCATAAGAGAGAGTTAAGTATGGGAATGGGAGTGTAAGTGATGAGTCTAAACTCATTTTGATTTTTTAATCCATTTTTCTGAGTTTATTACAAGTTAATTGTTGACTCACATACGTAAACCTCGGGTAATTTGTCTAAATTTAATTGCTAAAAATACAGCCAGGTTTAAAATCCCAAAGAAAACTGGAAAAGAATTCATCGCAATGTAGCTGGTGGTCGCGAACTAGAAAAAGAAAGTCGCGACAAGGAGCTCTTTGCTCAGTTATTTCCCAAGTCAAGCAACATCACCAAGACCGCGAATGAGGTTGCTACTAAGAAAACGCGGGTTGGAACGAAGAAAATATTCAAAGTGTATTTAGGTCGCAACGCCAATCTAAGGTCGCGATGTCGACCGTCACGGCTTACGTGTGAGGTCTCTCGCAAGAAAATTTAAAGTCAGAACCAGCTTTAAATGAAGGACTCAATCGAGGTCGCTGGATCATCTCAAGGTCACGACATGGAACTGAATAGGGAGTCACAACAAAGAGATTTGAAGGCAAACTATAAGAGATGGAGAATCGAAATGAAGCTCGCGACATCATCTCGAGGTCGCCGCCAGAAACCCGGTCGAGCTGCCAAGTCCCGGGCTAGTGGGAAACGTCGCAAATCCATGCTGCCGCCTGGCGACTTAGCGAGGTCGCGACTTCAATCATTCATAGTCAATCAGCAAACGACCTAAATAGTCGTGTTTCGCATGCCGCAACGAATATTTAGTGTTTGAATACAAAAACTCGCCAACAAACCACCGCCAAAGTGTAGTCGCCATCACCAATCAATCATAACTTAAAAAGGAGGTCGCGACTAATCACTAAAGGTCACGAATTTAACACACTCAGCATCAACATCCAGTGCCAATGTTTTAAAGTAACCGAGACAACCTTACAACCGTAAAGGGAGGTGCGCGAGGTCGCGACATCATTTAACAGGTCACGACCGCTTAGAAGGCAATGAGCTACTGGTGCTTACCACGACCAATTATCGAGGTCTGCACATTTTCTAAATTAACTCAAAGCAAAGACCAAAAAGGAGGTCGCAACCCGAAAGAAAGCTCACAACTCGAGGAAAGGCAGAGAAATGTGAATGTGGTCGCAACTTTAAACTTAGGGTCACGACATGCAAGGTGAAGAAGGGAAAGGAAGTCCCGATCGTGAACTGGGCGGATGATAATCTAAAAGGAGGTTACAACCCAAAACTCGGTCGTGACTCGTGAGTCGCACATAGGCGGGAAGAGGTCGCAATGTGAGATTAAGGTCACGGCATACCCTCGAGAACACCGGTTTCATGAGGTCATGCATCATTACTGAGGTCACAATTCTCCACTCAATCAACGGTTAAGAAGAAACTCGTCGCGAACCAAAGAAAATCCTTATCTGAACTAAATGAATAGAGAAGAGAACCCATGTTTCATATATCATCCTGTGTCCCACCGGAAAGACGCTGAATCGGGCTTTTCTTTTCGGTAATCCACCTGCAGTTTTTCGGGATCTCACCACTTCTCACGCTTATAAAATATAATGAGGTAGTAAAAGTAGTCTGCCTCACTACCCGTAAAAAGGGAAAGGAGAGGAACTCTAAAATACAATTTAGTAGAGAATTTTATATTTTTATTTTCATTTTTATTTTTGTTCTTAGTGATTTTTCTGATCTAATCACGAATCGTGTAAAACAATTGAGCCGGATTTTATTTATGTTATTTTCTCTTAAAATTACCGTCGGGAAATTTATGTAGAAATCTGCATACCAATTTGTTTTTCTATTGCCACGTATTTACAAGGATGTAATGTGGATCGGTGCCCATTTCTTTAATCAGAATGCATCAATCGCAATTACCGGATTTGATATACGCTAGTTGCAGCCTTTTCGCAAACCGAGAAAGTTGTTTGGGTTGGGATTTACTTATTTGGGATATACCAGTTTAAGGAGTGTATCTTGCCTGAGCTTGATGCATGCCCCTCCCGCGCGACACTGCAGATGGAGATTCCTGGTGAGCCGAGCATTCCCTTATGGGTATGTTAGACTACCACGATGAACCGCTCGAGCTCTAAAAGTCCGCCTCATGTCCCCCGTCTTTCATGAAATTGGGCTTTGAGGGCACTTCAACAATATAAATAACTTGAGCTCACCTCTTAATCAGTAAGTCTCAAACGGCATGTTAGCCGAGATCTAATCATAAAGATTTGAAATCAAGATCCCATGAGTGAGCTACTAAATTATGGTAGAACCTTTGCAAAAATCCCAAAGGGAAAGCAAAAGATCCGCACATCAGCAGCTGGCTGCAGCGGCCGGGAAAGAAAAATACCCGGGATCTCAGAAGAAAAGCAGTTCAAGTAACCTGGTTCGATCTGACTTCAAGAGAAGCAAGAGCTTCTAACCGCTGAATGTGGAGAAACTAACCGCAACATTTAGGCAATCTTGACAAATCCGTAATCCATCAATATAAGGTCAGAGCAATGTACTTTCGTAGAATCGACCGTTTATCAGAATTCAACGATAGTTCTCGCTTTCTCACGTGGAACAAATTCGTCCAACATTTTTCAGTTTTATGTTCTGTCGTTACTATTTTTATTTTTATTTTTCTTATTTTGTTTTAGCTCAACAATTAGTCAATAGATTAGGATTTTAATTTTTTAGATAAAACTTTCACTATCGGGCTTTTAAATTCAAATAGCATGTAACTCAAAGAGTCAAGCTAGCTGATCTCTAATTTCACAATCTCCGTGGGAATGATACTGACTTACATTCAGATTTTACTACTTGTATGACCTATGAACTTGCAAAGGTCATGGGGATTGCACTCCACCTCTTAAAACTCTAAACATCAATAAAGATTTATTTAATCAAGCAAAATTTATCCCAAGTGACATGGCTGCAAGTGTAAGGCTCTTGTAACTATGTTAATTTGAGGGGTTTTTAGTCTATAATAAAAAAAAAAGGCAAACAAGTTTTATGGCGTCGTTGCCGGGGATTGAAAAGATTGAATAGATCAATATTCTAACAAAAGAGGGAAATGCTAATTTGGACATTTTATAAAGAAAAAATAAAAATGTTTTTAAGGGCAAAGGTCAGATTCAACCACTAATCTTTAACAAGCCATGTCGAAAAATAATTTTTTCAGTTCATCTAACCATTTATCCAGCAGCTTCAATTCATGAACTCTAACAGAAATGTGATTCAGACTGGCCACAAGAGACACCGAATCGAAAGAACACTTGTGGTTTAAGAAAGACTAAAAGAGCAGAGAATCCAACTGCAGATGAGACATGACTCAGATAGAGGAGCAAGGATGGGATGGTTGCCTCCATGATCGACACAATGGAGGATTTTTTGAGGCCTATCATTCAGAAGAATATTCTCAGACCGATTGGCTACTGGATGACATAACTTTCAACTAGTGCTTCTTTCTCAATCTTGAGAACAATGGGTGCAATGAAGATTTAGCTTCTCACAGCTACCCCACTCGAAGACCCTAACGAGCATCTGGGTAGATTTCTCAGGATGGCGAATACAGTGAAGCTGAATGGAGTAAGGCTAGAGGTGATAAAGCCGCATCTCTTAAGAGATATAAGCTGACCACATGGTATGATCACTACCATATGTAGTTGATACTTAGGAAGCGGGTGGAAGCATCCTTGGCGAGTTCTTTCCCCCATCCTCTCACACACATCTGAGAGAAGAGATAATAGTGTCAACGGGAATGAGAGCATACATGCTTTGGAAGATTCAGGCTACGTTGAAAAACAGAAGGATATAGTGTATCACCTTAAGTAATTACATCTAAAGGCATCATTGATGCCCCCGTCTTTGTAGAGCATTCAAAGAAAAGTGTGAAGAGAGGTGGGGATCGGATAGAGGCAGACTGAAGTGCAGCTAAAGCTCCATCCCGAGGTTTCAAGGGGGTAGCAATGAGAGGAAAATGGGTCATGGAGGCGAGTGGAAATATTGACAGCTATGGAAGCAAAGTTAAGATGTCGCCCTCAATACCTGGGGATGGACAAAGCGGGAAAGAAAATGCTGCATCGGAGATGGGAGCGTCTGGAAGAAAGTAATAAGAAGAGTGTTGAAATACCTCAAAGAGAGGACACTTGGGGTTGAGGAGGCTAAGTACACATGAATGGGCAGAGTTACCACCAGGCCAAATCTAGCTTTGCCCACACATCTGATCCGACGTTAAGGAACCATATGAGAATTTCTCATATGGTGGAGAGCGGTAAGGCCGAGGCATGGAACTGATCTTGACCAGGGATATCATTAGCCACTTAGGTTCAATGACAACATCAAGAGTGAAGGTGGAACTATCGGGGTCATAGGAGGGACTCAACCATTTGAAAGAACAAATCTTGCGGTTCATGCTGGGGACAAGAGGCTTATACTCTTCCATGAACAAGAAATTATCGACTTAGGCTTTCAAGTGATACTATTTGGCGGAGAACCACAGGAAAGTGCCTCTCATTAAAGAACTTGGAGACACAAGTAGAACTATTGACCCTTAGTATACCAAATCATAACAGGGTACATTCCCTAGTGACACTCAAAAGAATCCAAAGGATTGCATGGGATTCAATTAAGTGGGAAACAAGTGGGAAACAGCGGCGAGAAAGAAAGGAAGAAGTGATCAGAACAAAGAAGCGGGGAAAGGAAGGAGAGAAGAGCACGTCACGAAAAGACTACAAAGCAAGAAAGATACGAGACTTAACAACTGAAGGAAGTAGTGAGAGTGAAAACGAAGGAGAGAGTGGCTGCCACACAGAGACAGAGGTGCCATTCCCTGGGAGGCTTGAGAAAGCAAAATGGAAGACGGAGTTTCTAAATTCTTGGACATCTTGAAGATAGAAATCAACATCCCTTTACGAGTAATCAGCAAATGGCTAACTTCTGCAAAATTTACGAAGGAGGAAACTAAACAAGAAAGGAAAATCATTGAGAAGGAATAGTAGACACAGTGCTACATGCCGGTGCGAGTTATCTAGCAAAAGCTCAATGAGAAATGAAGAAAAGGACAACGATTTCACCATTCCCTGCTCCATAGGAAATATATGAGATTTAAGAAGGCCTTGTGTGATTACGGTGCCCGCAGTATAATTTGAGTACCTCATCCATTGGGTACAAGGCGAGTTGGGAACTTACCCCAACAGCAATCACATTAAATGGTGGCGGATCAATGGCACGACCAGAAGGTGTTCTTGAAGATGTGCTAGTGGGAAAATTCATCTTCACAATGGATTTTGTTATTATGAAGATGAAGACACTTAAGTTCCTTTGCTACTAGGAAGACCCTTCTTAAATTTGCCTGCAGTAGATATCTTGAAAATTGAACTAACTCTCAGGGTGGGAATGGAAGCCGATTGCACTTTAATCTTAATAGGAGTTTGGAACACCACGATGTATGAATGCGAGAAGATTGTATATGTTTGTGAAAACAATAGTCTTCGGTGTTGGGTGAATTCTGTTGTATTCTTCAACACTCTATCAATGAGAATTGAGATTGAATTTTGGTATCTTGAGGAGTATTGATTGTGAAATGTTTGCCTTCCGGTGATGTATAACAAAGCAGTCCTCGAGCATAGTAAGTAGTTAAGATGATGTATGCTGACGAGGGGACGAAACTTCTTGAGCAAAGAACTAGTACGAAGGGTTAATATCGAAGGAATTTACCGGTCATTTTGAAATATGAGTTCTTAGAACCTTGGAAAGAGAAAACTAGTCATCATATCAGCTTTGCATTATGACTAATCGAAGAAGAACAAAAGGCGCTGAAATTCTGAGAGAATTACAGGGGAAACTATTGCTTGGTCGATTGAGGATCCCGAGAAAGTAGCGGTCCCTCCATTTCATACTGAAATATTCTTTGTGAAAATGCAAAGAAACTATTATTGAGACATCAAGAGGGTTGAACCACATGATGAAGAAAGAAGTTGTCATAAAAGAAGTTATGGAAGATCTTAGGTTTTATATGATATATCAGATATAGTTCTTAGGTGAACCCGGTCGTGGTTCACCAAGAAGGTGGATTCAACATGATGTGAAATGAAAAGGGCAGGCTGATTCTGTTGTGAAGAAGCGAGGATGAGGTGTGTGATGACGCTGCGAGAAAACTAAATGCAACAGGAAGAGGATCATTTTCCACTTGCTTTCATTGATGAATCACTGGATGCAGGTTGGCGGACACCCTCATACACTGTGATGGATACTCTAGATATAACCAAGTGCCATTGCCTTTTTGAGGATCGAATAAAACCACCTTTACAGCCGCCCATTTGGTAATTTGCTTTTAGAAGAATGTCATTTGGTTTGTGTAATCTTTCTTGAGTACATTCAAGATGCATAGTCTATATTTCGATTCTTGAGAATAAGTTATGGAGATCTTCATGGATGATTTCCACGATTAATATGGATCTGTTTTGAGCAGTGCACACATAACTTAGGGACACTAAGGTGCAGGACAAAATCTAGCTGGGTGGGAAAATGCCACTTTATGGTTCTGAAGGTATGCTTAGGGCACATGATTTACGACGAGGGTTAGAAGTAGACCAAACAAAAGTTTCAATTACTAGAAATCTATTACCACCCTCAGTCAAGGGAATTAGAAGTTTTAGGACATGCTTCAGTTTGGAAGATTTATCGAGAGATTTCTCAAAAATTGCTAGACCACTGTCTTGATTGCTAGAAAAGATACTAAGTTTAATTTGATGAATCTACCATAATTCTTTTGAAGAAGAGGATCAAATCAAACTAGTTGAAGCTCCATCCTTAAGCAAAACTAGATTTAGACGAAGAATTAAAATCATGTGTGATGCGGTGATTTTGCAATGGGAGCTATATTAGGACTGAAGCGAAAGGTATTAGAATATATACTATGTCAAAAAACCTTCAATGGCTTCAAGAAAAGTGCTACTCTCAGCGAGATCTCTTGGCAATAGTATTTTGCATGTGTGAAAATTTAGGCCATACATTTTGGGGTCCCATGTTGTATACACACGGATCATGTAAACAATTAAATATCATGGCGAGAAAACAAGTAGGAAACGTCTGATTGGGTATTGTTATTCTGGAATTTGATTTAGAAATAAAGACAAGAAAGGTTTTGACAATGTGATAGGCGATCACTTGTCAAAGTGGAAAAAAACTTCTTGCCTGAAGAAGAAAGGAAATAGAGAAAATTTTCGGATGAGAAGCGGTTATTCAAAGCTCCACTCCGATCACTTGGTATGCGATATTGTGAACTTCTTAGCATGTGGAATTATCGCGAGGAGTCGGCTACTGTGGAGCTAGGGCGACGGTAGGGTACTACATCTGGGGAGGACCTTTATATTAGAAGGTGATCTAATCGTAAAAGATGTGTGCACGAGGAAGGTGATAAGATTTCACAGAGGAATGTCATGCATCACCATATGGAAGACCATTTCTTGAGAGACAAACAGCCTGAAATCCTCCAGTCCCAGGTTTTATTGGCTATATTTTGGGACTGTTTTGAATGGGTGAAACGTGTGTGATGAAAATGCCAAAGTGGGAAATATCATCAAAGGCATGAAATGCCACTATGATCTGATGGTGCAACACTATTTGATGTGGGGAATATAGATTTTATGGGACATTGCCAACTGTTTGGAAATATATACACATACCTCACATGCGTGGATTATATCAAATGGGTTGAGGCAATACAAGCATCCCAGAATGATGTAACACGGTTGTGAGTTTTACAAAAAATATTCTCGGCGATTTGGGACACTTGAACTATATTGTGATGGAGGAAGCCACTTTTGCAAATGACACAAACTTATTGGGTAGATATGGTATCAAACACATTTATGAGCTTGGCTTATCATCCCTCAAACAAATGTTACAGAAGTGAGGAGGTGCCACTCAACGGGGGAGATAAGAAAAATCTTGCAAGAAAGAGTATGTAAGCTCGACATAAGAGATTGATCTCTAAAACTTGATGATGCACTGCGGGCATACAGGGACTACTTTAAAACTCCCCCCGGAATGTCCCATGCGGGCTTGTCTTTGGAAAATGCCACCTTCCTCTAGGCTAGAATAATATAAGTATGTGGGCCATCGAAGCTAAATTTTGATTTGAAATTTGCCCAAAGAAGAGGCTTTCCATTAAATGAATTGGAAGAGTTGAGGAATGAAAGCTTATGATAGTGCGAATTTACAAGGATAAAACAAAAAATGGCATGATCAAGGATTTGTGAGAGAATTTAAAATAGGAGATCAAGTCCTGTTGTTTAACTCCAGACTAAAACTCTTTCTCGGGAAAGCAAATTGAATGGGTGGACCCTATCTACGGTAGTTTCAAGTACAACTTTTAGAATGATGACACTTGGGAGGAACTCCGATGATCATGAGAATTCAAAGGGTTAATGGTCAGAAGTTAAAACACTACCTTGGAGGAATGCACACATGGAAGAATGACTCTTAGTTCACAGATGAGAAAAAGAAATTTGAAGAAAGCGAAATGTATGGTAGCGACAAGTCAGGCTAAAGACCGTTGACGACTTTGTGAGCCAATCCACATCGGTTGTTTCAAGTTTCTATTATACTTTTTGTGTGAAAGTTCTAATAGTTTTGTGTAATTTATTCATTGCTTGAAGAGTAAGTAAATTTTATTTTTAGTTTTGCGGGGACAATAAGAATGTCTCACCGAAGAGGAAAATCTACAATCAAACTTCCAATGCAAAGAGACAAAAGGGCGTATATATTACAGATTTATTTAAATTTTGTCTCTGATATAGAATGATTGAAATTTTGGGGAATTTTTTTTATTTTTGTGCTTAAATTTTGAATCTGATGCATAGTGAATGGATTTGTTGAATATTTGAATGATGAATATGAATTGAATTGTATTTGTTTTGATTGAATTTGGTGAATTGAAATTGTTGTGAATTGAATTGTTCAAAGAGACTTGAAAATTTTCTTGGTCTCAATAGACGGTCTAAGTCGCAACCAAAATAGAATTGAAGATAACAATGGTAAGAGAGAAAATGTCAATTACTTAAAGTGAAAGATTTTGGTCGTGACATCGATTTATATGTAGACCAGAAGAACTGAGCATTGAAAGCGATAAGTTAAACGAGTCACAGTGAAATTGAAGTTGCCGATATTTTGCGTATTGTTGGGAACATGTGTTCATTGCGATCGCAACAAAAATCTTTGAGTTGCGACCAAAGTCGTCAATCAAATAAAATAAGTTTTAAACCTTTCATTAGGGCATTCCGGCAATAAAAGAGATGAATTCATTGAAATCATTAGTGAAACCGAGGAATTTAATGTCGCGACCCCCATATCATGATCATGACATTGAGCCATCTTGATTCAATTTCCATTCAACTTTAATTCCTCCAACTTTTCCATACGCATCCATCGTTGGAACCTGAAATAAAAGCATTATGAATCTGGAACGAAACCAAGCCTTAATTAAAGGAATCGGTTTAAGGCTTGTAATTTGAAAAAAGAGATAAATTCCCAAGGACATTCAATACTTCCAGAGAAACAATCAAACTTCCCTTCAAATTTTCCAAATCTCTGACATTGGAAATAGTCGGGGCTGTGAATCCGAAAGTGCATTAATTCATTCATTGGAAAAATGAAAATAAAATTAAAAGAGCTTTATCGTTCCCAACAAGATCACTATAAAGGATGGGAAGACATGAAGAAAGAATAAACAAAGAAGGATGAAAGAAAAAAAGAGAATGAAAAACCCAGGTTCCAAGGCGCAAATCTGAGGCGTATGGAATAAAGAATGGAGTCGGAGAAAGTAAACCAATTCAGTCTTGATTCCGCAAACCTTTCGTAATCAAAGAATGGATGATGGGAAGAGAGGAAGTGGAAGAGGTTAATCGGGAACCCCCATCTCATCCCGAGGAGGAACTCCGAACAGGAGGAGGAGGCTAGGAAAGGCACCAGTCTCGTTGAGCCGGCTCTGCTGTGACCCCTTCCCTCGGCCTGGGGTCGAGGGACTTGGGAGCGATAAAGCAGGCTTCACAGCCCAGGAGGAGGAGCACAAGGGTTTTAGATCGAAATGAAATTTTCCTCACGGATTAGATACTGATCTACTTTTTTTTTAGAAATTAGATTGTACAATATCGAAATGCTTGATATTTGAATAAAATTCCAGTTGATTAACAAATTGATTGTTTTGGGATTCACAAACTGATATACTAAATTGGTTGGTTTGTTTCATTAATTGTTTGCATGAAAAATTATGAAAATCTTGCCTGAATAATGAACAACTCTATTTTCTCCCAAGAACAAAATGCAGGAAAAATAAGAGCAAAAACCTTAATCATTGAATCAAGAGTAGAAGCCTTATTTAAAATCAGTTTAGATTGCAAAGTGGAAAAATGGATATTCTTGAAGGAACAAATAATATATAACTTGATTGAAAGTGTAAATAAACGAAGTCAGTGATACAAGTCTTGAAGGAACAACTTGCTTACTTGAATCCAACAAAACTCATGAAACTTTGAGAAGAATTAGAGACATCTTAAGGGAAATTCATGATTAGAGTCCATAGTCCCTAGAACTTGTTAGATTATTGATTAAGGCAGAAATCTAGGTAAAAAACGATGACAGTAGTAGAGGCCATCTTTGGCGAGTTTAGCTTTTCCAAACCTACCCCTCAATATATGCTAAAGCATACCCTCTAGTTCCATGTTTTGAGCCAAACAAGCCTAAATTCTTCAAATGACAGCAGCTGAAAACCTAAGTCCCTTCCTTACTAATGTAATCACTGCGACCAAAAGGCAATTATCGGTTCGGCCTGAGAAAGGTCATTGTAAAGGAAAGAAACAAATTTGGGGGAAAAATAATGATTTCCAAATACAAGAATAGGAGGAGAAGAAATAACCTGAAAGATTAGGGGAAAAGCATAAGTGTGATGAAAAGGGAATAGGATTTTGTCTTGTGGCCTATTTCCTTTGAAACGATTAAAGCTCAAATGAGGGTGTTTTAACACCTAGTACTCTAATACCCCTTTGATGTCAGTTTGCTAGCCCAAAGTTCTCTAAAGAAAGAGTGATATTAAGCCTAAAGAATAAAAACATTGCACTATTCCCATGCTTCGAAAAACAGAAGCAAAAGAGTTATAGAACAAGGGAACTACTTTGAATAAAGTCTGGCAGTGTGGAAATCTGAAATGCCATAAAGATTTCAAAAGATGAATGTCAGGCCAAAGATTGAGGAGAATCAACAAGTACAAAGAAGAAAAAGGATGAAAGCTGAAGCAATTGGTTAAAGAAAGGTGGCGGGTGATTTAAGCAATTTTCCCATTATCACCCGATTACTAAGCCCCGACATTCTGTGAAGCTGAAAGACCTACCGTTGATCTTAAAGGTTGAATTTACCTACATTAGTGGAGATCAATGGCTCTGACCTACAGGACTTTGACCAAATTGTCTAGGAGATGACTCCCAGGAAGAATAATAAATTCAACATGAAGATGAAAATGATTGAAGACACACGCGCTGGAACAAGACTTGTTGAATAAAGTTGTTTAAATACATTTCATCTAAGGAATTTGTGATAGAGTAGGAAACCATTCTCTTTTCTTGAATCGAAACTGAAATTTAAAATGATGTTGCTATCTCCTATTTCAAGTTAGAAGGTGGAATAAGAAAGATTGTGGTGTGAATCAAAAAAATGTCCTTAAAAATTTAAGCTTAATTGTTTGAGGACAAACAATTATTTCTTTTCTTTTACAGCAGGGACAGAAGATTTTAAGTTTAGGAGATTTGATGGTCTAAAAGCTCATTTGATTTTTAATCCCCTATTTTTGGAAGTTTGTACAAGTTAATTGTTGATTCATATCTACGAAACACAGGTAATTTTCTCAAATTTAATTTTCTACGAGAGGAAAAATACGGCCGAAGCGAAAATCGACAAAAACTAGAAGAATTCAGCCTCTAATGAAGGAAATTACTTAACTAGAAAAAGAAAGTCGCGACAAAGGGAGGCTCTTTTGTTCGAGTTATTTCCGGTCACACAACATCACAGAGACGATTAATGAGGTTGCGACCAAAAAAATGGCTAAGTTGGGCAGAAAAAGCATTCCAGCGAGGAAGTTGGTCGCAGCCAATCGAGAGTGCAGCGTTGTCAGTTGATGAAGCCCACCGGGTAAGATCCTGCACAAGAAAATTTGAAGTGCAACCGGAGTTCTTAAATGAAGGACTCAAATTCAAGTCAGCGACATCATCTCAAGGTCACTGTGGGCGGAATAAGAATCTGACAAAGATTTGAAGTTGCGACTATAAGGACAGGGATCAGAAGTAAGATCAGCATCTTTGTCTGGGATCTGTCTAGAACCGCAGCAATGTAAATCAGTCAGAAATCAGTCTCAACCTCTCAGGACCCTAAAGTCATGTAATCTGATCATGCCTAAGCTCTGACACATTACAAAGCCATGTAGTGAACTAATATTGAAGTTATAAATGTATTTGTATGAAAACTATAGCAGTGTACCAAGCAAAAGTCAGACCATGTCGGTCAAGAACCTAAAAGGAAGTCACGATAATCTATGAAAGTCATAACCCCAGATACACTACGAGCATCAACATCCAGGTTGCAATTATGTTTAAATCAATTGAGACAACACAGCAGAAGGAAGCGGCGTGGTATTATCATATTAGGAGTCCGCGGCATTTTAAAACAATGGGCGCTATCAAGCGGAGTCACGATAACAATTATTAAAATTGCGACATATATCCCCAGTTAGATCAAGCAAAAGACCAAAAAGGAGATCGCGACCTGAAAAGAAAGTCCGACTGAGGAAGGCGGTAAGCAATGTAGTCGCATCTTAAAACTTGGAGTCACGACATGCGGTCGCGACAAGAAAGTCCATTTCGAACTAAAGTGATGATGAGCAACTAAAGGAGGGTTACAACCCTAAAACTGAAGTAAATGACTTCGGAGGTTACCTTGAGAAGAGAGAGGTATGGCGTGAGTTAGGAATTAGCGACATGTAAATTCTTGATAACAATTGAGCCATAGAGGTCGCGACCACAATTGAGGTTGCGACCACTAATCAACGAAGTTGCAAGAAACCCAATTCGCAACTAAAAGAGAAACTTGGTACATAGTGAAATGGGCGGTCTAAAGAGAACCCATGTCACGACAGCAGGTCGCGTCTTTGAACGATGGTGGGCTTTTCTTTTGAGAATTCCACTGAGTTTTTTGGGATTGGCCAATTTATTTTGTGATTATAAATAGACAGGAATGAGAATAGTAAAGTAGCTTCGTCTTCACTACCCGAAAAGGGAGAGGAGGAACTGGAGTGTATAGTTGAAGTCGATTTTATTTTTATTTTTTTTTCATTTTATTTTTATTCCTTAGCGATTTCTTTTGGATACGAATGTGAAGCTATGCGAAAGCTTGATTAGGATTGGATTTTTTTGTTACATTATTTTCTCTTTAAAGTGCTGAAAATTTATGAAATCTAGTGGAATTTACGAATTCATTATTTACAGGTTCGTCGATTACAATGGATGTATGCGTGGTCGGTGCTCCACGTTTCTTTAATAATAAATGTGTCACAATGAATGTTTCTGACTGCTTTGGATTGATATATAGTTAATTCACAGTCTTTTATAAAAATCTGGAGAAAGTTGTTTGGTATTCGTGTCGTTTTTTTTTTATCAATAAGTTCCCAATGGTAGTACCGAATACCAATTTAAGGAGTGTATCTTGCTCTGATTTCCAGATGCCTCTGCGCGACACAGAGATGGAGATTCCTGAGAGCTGAGAGCATTCCCTTATGGGTATGTTAGACTACCATTGATGAACTGTTGAGCTTTGAAAGTTCATTTTGATAAATCCCCCATTCGCTGATAATTGAAGTTGGAGGGGAGCATTTAATATAAATAATCGTAGAGTTCACCTTAATCTAAAGGGAAGTTCCCTAATTCTCGTGTTAGCTAAGATTTAATCAAGGGAAAGGGATGAACCAATAGGATCTCAAGGATGAGCCACCACTATGGTAGAACTTTTGCAAAACTCGAGAAGGAAAGCAAAAGATCCGGCAACATCAAGAAATGGGTGAAGTATTGAGAAAGAAAATACCCAGATCTTGCAAGAAAGCAAAATTCAAGTAACTGGGTTCAATTCGACTTCGAGAGAAGCAAGAGCTTCTAACCAAAGGAATGTGGAGAAACTAACTACAACATTTAGCAAGCAATCTTGATAAATCCAGATCCATCAATACAATAGAGCAATGTACTTTCGTGTAGGAATTAAATGTTTCATTATAATTCACTGATAGTTCTCGTTTCTCACAGGGAACAAATTCGGTCCAATATTTTGTTCTTTATGTTCTTAGTTGTTACTATTTTTATTTTTATTTTTCTTGTTTTGTTTTAGCTCAACAGTTAGTCAATAGATTAGGAATTTTATTTTTTAGATAAAACTTTCACTATCAGTTTTTAGTCCAAATAGCATAGAACTTCGCAGAGGTCAGTGATGATCTCTAATTGGTCACTGTGGAATGATATCTGGACTTACATTCGCATTTTTTACTACTGTGATGACCTATGCATTCTGCAATGTCATAGACTAGACCCAATTTTAAAATCCTAAACATCAATAAAGATTTATTTAATCAAGCAAAATTTATCCCAAGTGACATGGCTGCAAGAGAAGTGTAAGGCTCTTGTAACTATGTTAATTTGAGGGGTTTTTAGTCTATATATAAAAAAAAGGCAAACATTAAGTTTGAGTGAGTGAGATACGGGAGAGGAAAGGAGAAAAGAAGGAGAGAAAAGAAAAAGAGAAAGGGAAAGGAAAAAGAAAGGAAAAGAGAAAAAGGAAAGTCGGTGAGCTTCTTCCTCATATCTCTAGCATTTCGACGATTGAGACTCGTCAGACCAAGAAGTAAAGTCCATCTACACGACGAGGGCTACACATGACTATCAAAATTGAGGAGTTTCATCGAAGATCTAACAAAGGAAATTCGGGAAATCCCGTTTACTACACTCCAAGAGGTAGGGATTCTTCCTACTTTGGTTATTTTCTACCCTAAGGGCTGTGTGATTGTGTTTTTTCCCCAAAGGGCTGTTTGGTCGAATTTTGAAATATGGGAATCTACCCTGTTTTGATCCATATGTGTCACCGGGTCGGATTTTAGCACCGCTTTTGGTCTTGGAAACAGAGAATTTTTGACCTCGAGTCCTTCATAGAAGTTGTAGCTGCATCTGTGAACTTGATGTTAGGTTTTTGAATCATCCAAATTGGACCTCTACAGCTCATGTTATGGTCCATTTCCCGGGACTACCGTAGCTTAGGTTGTTTCTTAGTTTGTGTCCAAATTTTGGGACTGGTTTTCGATGTTGATTACGTACTGATTTTAGGACTGATTTGAGACCGTTCCATGGCTGGTTTTGTGGCCTAACTATGGCTTGTTTGAGGCCTACAAGCAGTAACCCTGTGGTGTGAATTCAGATTTGGATTGATTCTATGGCCTTGTGAGTCATAGTTAAGGTCGGCCTTGCGGCCTGCGCGTACGCCCGTTTCTTGTGGTCCTCGTGATCGCTTACGAGCCTCGCGAGGGGCTAATCATGTTGTTATGATGTATAAATGCAATATATGTGTGCTATTATATTGACCGCATTATATGTGCTATTATATTAACATTGAATGAATGATGTTTGGAAATTATAAGCCTGTGTTATAATTGTCCAAGATGCATGGTGTATGCATGAATTAAATTGTCCATATAGGATTCATCATATATGTAAGGAGGTATAGACATGCAATGGCGCATCGGATGACATGGCTGTGAATGCATGATATGAATCAACATTGTGTTTGGTGATTGATCGGGTGGACTCCTGGGTGATATTGAAGATAAAGTCCAAATGTAGTCGCACTTGCTACATGAAATGAAAATACGTGTCTGCACAGCAAGTGTGGATAGACACTCCCTTGGGTGAAAGACCCGGTACATGTGGTTATACATATTTCCAGCGGTGGAAGCCCGTGAAAGTGTAGGAAGGCATGCAAAGCCTGAGATGGGACCCCGGAAATTCGTTGCCCATAAAAAGACACATGGTTTTGAATATATAAATTATTATTAGGGTGTAACATCCAAAAAGCTTTTGGTTTTAAAACAAATGAATTTGTTTTGTAAATAAAAATGATCATTGGATGTGATTCACAAATGATGGATTTTATCACACTTTGGCATCGCAATGTGTGGTAGGAGTCAGTAAAGACTCGGTACATGTTGCATGGGTGAGTGTCATCTAATTTCATAGCATGGCATGTAGAATTAGCATACTCTTCATTGGAATATTGATGCAAAATGTTGTATGAACATTGCATATGCACTTAGGTGGGAAGTAGCCTGTGAAGAATTTTCTATCACGTGGCTTAATCTCTATATGGGAAAACATTTCATAAGTAGTCAAAGGACAACTCTCATTAGGATTCGTAATTGTGAAGAAAGCCGGATTGTGGCCTTGTAACATTTTTATAAAAGTAAATACTGGACAAACAGTTTTTGTAATGCACTTTTGTAGGAGGGTTGTAATTAAACTCATAGTAATATGTTTTGAAAATAACATATAATGTTTATTGAATGTGAATAAACAGATCCCTGCAGAAATGGATCGACAAGCAGGGTATCGGTGACGTGATATCCATTGTGTAATCCTCACCCGCCTACGCCTGGTGTCAGGGCGTAGGTATGTGATTGCCTAGGACTCAATGAATAAACCCCAATGAATGGGATTAGACAGCGTGGGTACCAAGATATACGATATCCACGGGTATTGCCACGGGTTGACGGTTGGTCAACAGACCCCCGAGCTTTGGGGTGTCACATTATTTCATCACTTTTATAGATGATTTCACCAGATACAATCATGTTTATTTGATCTCCCATAAATCTAAAGCGTTGGAATGCTTCAAAAGATATAGTAGATTGGTTAAGAAGCAATTACGTGTGAATATTAAATCACTACGGACCAATCGAGGACGTGAATATCTATATGATTTATTTAAAAACTATTGTGATGATAAGGGTATAACTAGACAACTAACTATTCCTTCTAATCCACAACATAATGACGTAGCAGAAAAAAGAAATAGAACCCTATTGGGGAGATTCACTATTGTCTGCAACCTACATTTTTAATCGTGTTACATCTAAGTTTGTTCCTTCCACCCCATATGAGCTATGGAAAGGTGAAACGCTTGATTTAAGTATTATGTGCCCATGGGGATGTGCAGCTTATATTCATAATACTTCTCATGAATATGGGAAACTTGGTCCTAGGATGAAGAAATGTATCTTCATAAGATAGTCAGAGTTCTCCAAAGGATACGCATTTTTAGGAGAAGATATAACTAGAAGAGTAACATAAGTTGAGTCACGTGATGTCATTTTCTTAGAAGACGACTTTCCTAAAAGAGGTGAGATAAATGAGGATTTCCGACTATATGAAATGGAAGATCCCAAGGTAAGTGGGAGCACAAGACAGAGTGATTCAACTCCCACAGCGCAAGATGGTATGGGATATCATGTACCTCTTGAAGTTAGTGGGAGTGAAAAGTTGTCAGATTTAGATCCTATGGAACAAGATCATGAACAATCTCAATTTCGACATAGCAATTGTGAGAAAGTTCCCCGTCGTCGATTTGAGATTGAGGGGGAAGCCTTCATGATTGCCCATGATGAAGAAGAGCCAAAAACCATTCAAGAAGCTATTTTTGGACCTACATCTAAGGAATGAATTAAAGCAATGGAAGAGGAAATGAATTCAATGAAATCTAACCAAGTCTAGGACTTAGTTGATTTATCGCCAGGTTGTAAGACTGGGAACAAGTGGGTTCTCAATATTAAATGTAAGGTAGATGGGACAATTGACAGATATAAAGCTCGACAGCTATACAGCACGCAACAAGAGGAAATCTGACCATGAAGAGACACATTTCGCCATGGCCCGTTCCGCACCACCTTCCAGCCTTCAACCAGAGTATGGATGGATCAGAATTATACCTCAAATGGACGCAAAACCGGCTTTTCTCACGGAGAACTGTATGAAGAAATCTATATGAATCAACCTTTAGGCTTCGAGCTTAAAGCACAAGAGCGCAAAGTTTGCAAGCTCAAAAGATTTATTGTTGGTCTTAAGCAAACATCAAGACAATGGAACCTCAAATTTCATTAAGACATGTTAAAAGACAATTTTACGATGATGAAGGAATACCATTGCGTGTATATTAAATGTTCAAATATTGGTTTCATAATTTTGTTCTTATATGACGATGACATATTAATAATTGGAAATGATAAGAAGTTAATAGATGTTACCAATAAATGGTTATCATCGAACTTCGAAATGAAAGACATGGGTGAGGATAGCTATGTGCTTGGTGTTAGCATTCTTTAGATTGCCTCAAAACTAATCTTTGCTTATCTCTTTTATATCTACATTATATAAATGTTATATTACTATATGCATGACATAAGTTTCATGGATACTCTGAAAGAATTGAGCCTTAGTGTAACATCCCAAATTATATCCTAGTAGTTTTATGATATGTTTAGGGTATAATAAAAGTCAAATTTGTATTTTTTGGAAATTTAAGTGCTAAGTGTGAAAAATGATATAACCGAAATTATTAAAGAAGTTAATAGGGTAAACTGGTAATTAGCCAATTAGGGACTTAAGGGACATTAAGTAAGAAGATTATATGTCATTGTAGAATTGTGATAAGTTTAGTTTCAAATTGAATAGTTGTGTTATGACCAAAATGTATGAAAATTAAGTCCAAAAGGGATAAGACCACAAATTGTCTTCTAGAATGGGAAGTTCCCATTTTTGGCTTTGAAGGTCTAGGGCATACGGTTTGGGAGGAGAACCCATTTTTGGTTGCTTTTTCTCCTTTAGTTTGGGGCTTTACTTGTTCATGTAAAGAGGAAGGAAAGGAAGAAGAGAAGAAAAAGGAAGCTACTTTGGAAGTGTCAAGAAATCGAGGTTAGGAAACTATCCTAACTCATTCCTTGTCTATTTTGTGTTAGGAAAACCCTAACTCTTCTAAATGTGTTTTTGGGTTGGTTTGAGTTGGGTTTTGTGGTTTGTTTTGAATTTGTTTTGTTTTGGTTGGAATTTTCCGGTGGAAAAGGGCAAAAATTCCTCATTTCTAGAAGCTCGACGCCTCTCCACCTAGGCGAAGGAGTGCTCGTCTAGGAGAAGCTCTTCGCCTAGGCAAACCCAAGACCTGTTTTATGGCCCCTATCTGCTCCGCCTAGGCGAAAGGATGCTTCGCCTAGGCGAACCACTTCGCCTCAGTGAACCCGTCTTCTTGGCAGACTTTGTTCTCGCCTCTTTTCTGCGTGTTTTGATTTCTATTTTTATAAAGCCTAAATGAATGTTATAAATACTAGTATAAAAAGCTCTAAAACACATATAATTGTAGTCCTGCTTAAGACCAGATAGTGAATGAATAGGCACATATGTTTAGTGTTTCGACACTCCTGTCTAATGCGACGACACTTCTGTTTCGTGTGACAAACACGTCTAATTAGTGCTCCAACACTCCTATTTTGTGTTGCAGGCACGTCTGTTCAGTGCTTCAGCACTTCTATTCAATATTGTACCGTACCTTCGAGTACCTATTGTGCTGCATCCCTCTCATTCATTGTTATTGGTCTATGCAGGTAAACATTTATATGATAAGTATTTGAACAATGAAAAATAAGAAAACAAAAGTAATCAGCTTTGATGCTAAGGTATAATTCAGTTTTGTTCTGTAGCGTACCTACGAGTACCTTAATGTTAAGAGATTTCTGTTATGTACTCCTACAGAAGATTGGATATTATGATATGCAAATTATTTTACATGTATACTGTAATTGAGGATCACCACAAGTGGTCATATCTGTTATCTGTTTTCCCAGTAAGCTATAAGCTTAGCACGGGTGTTTCATCCGTGTAGGTATTGAAGAGGTCGTCAAAGACATTCCGCATTAGACAAGGCCAACACAACAGTAGGAGTCTTTCTGATGTAAGTCCCCGAATTAGTTTTGTTGTAATGAAAATGTAAATGTAATATTTTGAGATAGTGGAACTTGTGTAAATACAAGTAGTCGACCTGTGCATATATGTATAGGACAATTTAAACACCACTACGATGGAAGTTTTACAAGTTTATGTCTTCATAATATATGCTTGAAATGGGCCCACTAATATCAAGTTAATAGTTCTTAGCCCCATGTGACGCCCCTTCTCTTATCGAAGACTGGGGAAGGGGTGTTACACTTAGTCTTGATATGTGTCCTAAGACGCCTAATGAGAAAGAACAAATGTCCAAAGTACCTTACTCCAGCCCTGTCGATAGTCTGATGTATGCAATGATGTGCACACATCCATATATATGCTACGCCGTTGAGCTTGTAAGCAGATTTTAATCTAATTCAAGTCCAAAGCATTGGATGGTAGTAAAGAGAAAATTGAGATAATTGAAAGGAACATCAAATTATGTTTTGTGCTACAAAGGGAAGGATTTGCGCTTAGCTAGATATACAGACGCTGATTGGGGAGACAATCTTGATCATCGCAAATTGACTTCTGGATATGCATTCTTGCTAAATGATTGTGCAATTTCATGGAGTAGCAAGAAACAATCTTATATAGCATTATCTACCATGGAAGCTGAATATATAGCATGTTCCTCGGCTATACAGGAAGCCATTTGGTTAAGAAGATTTTTGTAGCACTTAGAAATCATTAAAACAACATTTGAACCTGTGACGATTTATTGTGATAGTATGGTTGCGTTAGCTTATGCTAAGGATCCAAAGTATCATGGAAAGACCAAACATTTTCATATCATATATCATTTTGTCAGATACATGATCACACAAAATGAAGTGGTTTCAAGACACATTCTTATGAGTAAAATGGTAGCAGTTCCATTTACCAAACCAATAGCGAGGGATGCATTTGTTAGTCATGCAAAATCCCTGGGCTTATGTAGGATATGATTAATTTGTACATGTTAACAGACCACTTGTATTTTTGCTTGCAATAAATGAGAAGCAATTCGCATGGTTCACTTGTTTTAAAGTTTTTATTATGTGAACATGTTGAAAATGCTATTCAACATAATTCAATGAAGTATGTCGATAGACTTGATTGATTCTCTCACATAAGTAATCTCCTCTAGTGTTATAGAGCTAGTAGAGATGAGACCAAGATTAAGATGACTAAGGCGCAGTGGGAGCGACTTTGGTCACATTGTCACTTACAAGGTCGCCTTGATGAGAATCAAGATGAGATTGTTTATATGAATCGATATGAATGTCTTCTCCACCATTCATGTGTCTATTTAGAGGAAGCTGATTGTGAAACTTGTTGTTTAACATTATTGAATGTGTAGACAAAAGTTTCAAGTTTGGTGCTGTCATAAGCGACAAAACTAAGACTCATATGGTGTTATTTATTTTATAATAAAGAGAAAGACACACTTTTTTTTAATTTTTGACAAAGAGAAGAGTAGTTCCGCCATAGCATGCATTTCATACTGCATGTGCTAAACGACCAACTGGAAGCGAGAGAATGGATCCATGCTTCTTCCCTATGTGAGTCCCAAAAATCCTACATATGGATTTCATTTTTCCTTACCCTTTGTGACTTTTGACTATATTATGATGTGATGAGTTATTGTTGGTTATGTTAGAATGTTTCCAGTAATCATGGAATGATTCGACTTAACAGAGAATTCCTAGATAAGCGAGTTAACTCAAATCTGATTGGTATGAGGGCGAAAAAAAGAGTATTCTTTGCTTATATACTCGTTACTTGTATTCACCGGCCGAAGTTATTTCGCTTGATAAAGCTTGAAATAACTTAGAACACAGAGTAATTGTAAGAAAGAGCTGAGTATGGATTCTTGAGGGGTTGAATAATACTTGATCCTGTGTGTTAAGAAAGATACTTGGGGTAAATAAGCACTTCTTTTCCTTTTAAGGTTGATGTCTCATATATGGGCTATGTAAAGTTTGTATTAGAGTTCCCACCATTAGTGTGCTTCAGGTCGCACGATCTGTTCACCTGTACGAATTATTCTCTGTTTGAATTATTAAGATGATGTTTGTAACGAGTCAAGCCCGACATAAGCGAGTGAGAGATGTTGGATTACGGGTATGGGTCGCCTAAGTGGGCTTGACCTGACCCTTAACCCAAGAGACACATCTAAGGGATGTGTCTCCTTAAAAGGATATCTCAAGTTCCTATAAATACAAACCTGAGACACCTTATTGATATACATGAAAAACGTATTCTCTCTCTCTTGAAAAGAATCTCCTACATTTGTAAATCATCCTAAACCAGAAAGAGAAAGGGTGTTTGTACTATGAAAACTATGGACAGATTCCATTACAATGATTTGATTCTCGCCTAAAGCATTGAAGACGATTCATGCATCATTTTCTAGACAACCAGTACTCTCTTCTATTTTCTGTTGTAGATGTTTTTTTACAATATGTTCTTATATTCTCATAAATTATGAAATAAAAGAAAATTTTAAAATTACGAAAAGGAAAAAATATAAAATAAATTTCTCATATGTTTTCATCTTTAAAATTCTCATACATATCCAAACAAAAGAAAATTTTTATCACTTTTCTTACCTTTTTCTTTCCCTAGTATTTTTTGGAAACCAACCATACCCTTCATGTTTCTTACAATTAAAGACAAGACAATCAAAATCTTAATTTGACAACTAAGAATGTTTCAATTCGAGCAAAATGACTCCTAAAATGAGGTACCTTGAGTGATATCATCCCGACGAGACGATCAAAAATCTCGTGACGGGAACCTACCACAAGATCCGGTCAAACTGAGATCAAACACCAACCAAAGGACACCATATGCGGAAGGTTAAAATCATCAGAGAATGCGGTTTCACTTCTCCCAGATCCAAATATTTGTTCGGACGTGCATTCTAAGAACATAGGGAAAAAGTATGTGTCAAGCTACCTATTTTGAAAATAAAGACAAGACAAAGAAGATATGAAAAATAAAAATTACATTATTCATTCATAACATGTCTAAGGAAAAATATAATTAACAAGTAAAGATATTACCTTAATAACTTATGATACCGCTTTACCTAACTGTAAATACTATATTATATAAGTGATTGAAGTGGTACCCATAATTCATTAAGGTAGCACATTCACTTGAGAGCCAAAGTAACATATTCTAAACCATGTATTTCTTATCCTTCCTACTTTTTTAACTTTATTTCCAAAGAAGTAGTCTTATACATACTTTTCCCAAGAACATATAATCTTTCTCGGACTTGATTGATCGGAATGCTGCACAGTTAACATCACGGTTGAGAAAAAGAAAGAGAAAAGCAAAAAGGCGAAAACGAGAAAGAAGAAAACACAAAACATATCAAATGTATCTATTCCTCTTCCGTAAGTTCTTATTGGAAATATAAATATGCGTTGACAAACAAATGCAATCTTCTACACAATTGGTCCTACTTCATACAATAGGTCGAATTCTATCCAATTATCATATTACATAAACCAATCCAGTGAACACTGGGGAAAAAGGAAAGAAAAAAAGAAACAAAAGAAAAAAAAAAACCCTCACCCTGAACCGGAAAACCTCACCAAGGCAACAATGTAATTGTGCAAAAAGAATAAGCCCCGACCTAAATCCTCAGAGAAATCCTACTCACACTGTGCTGGATCACAAATGGAACCCACCCTTTAATTCCGCCAGCCCCTGCATCATAGTTTTCCATGCCCACCTCCCAACTCCGGGGGGACGAATAGGCGGGTTGGGCCGTATAAATCAGGTTTACTAGTGTATAATCAACAAATCTTCACATCAACCAATTTCTCTTTATCAAAACAAACCTGCAAGCATAGCTCCGGGATCTGTTAATGCGGTCATGGGCTGGGCTACTTGAGGTGCTGGTGCTGGTGCTGCTACTGGTGAGGGGGTAACAGTGGGAATGGTAATTAAATGCTCTTTGATGAACTCCTTCAACCTGTCAATGAGAATGTCAGAACATTCTGCTCAACTTCCAAGTTTCTGAAGTTTACAAACAAAAGTCCAAGAGTTTTAAGGATGAAAATGCATACTCGAATGTTAGTGTAGGGTCCCCTGAGGCAACTGTCATCCGTAGTTGCGTTCTGTCTGCTGGATCTGTTTCAATTCTTACCTGACCACCCATCATATAAAAATGGCTATTAGATGACCTTGTTTCACAAAATCTACAGTATGATTGAAGTCTCTTGTTTCATCCATTTAGGATGATGACCTTGGAGAGAGGAATCCTTGTCCCTTGTCCAACAAGTATTAGGTTTAAAATATAATATGAACAAGAGTTATATTAGGTTGAAGGTTTGGAATTCTCTTCTATCGGTCTGAAAATTGCCTTTTTGTATCATATTTCATGGATGTTCTGATGTTTCTGTTTTTGTCGGTTGACATCTTCAAAGACCCAGAAATTCTAATTGGGACAAGTATACACAACCAAATCATCCTTTCTATCCTGAAAATAATCTTGTATGCATTTTGCTAGAACGCATAAAAACACCAAGAGGTCAAGCAGCATAACCTGAACAAGAATTTGAGAATCCATGACCAAGTGACTGAAATTAGTTCAGTAACTTGAAAGTAGAAAAATAAATAAAATTCAAAGTACTATGGAGACTTCAACCCAAAACCTAACACGATACATCCAATGATGCACTTGTTGAATAAAAATGGGCCCTGTCATAATTCTTAACAGAAAGAAACAAAGTGTTTTATAAACCATTGTTTCATCCATCTCCTAGGTGCTCTGATCAGCTCTTAAGGAAAAAGAACTGGTTGTTTCAGCTTAAAGAGCAAAACATGAGCTCCAAACAATAAAGAGGGATTAAAATGTTGGAAATATTGGCAAATTTTCACCAGTAAATCAGTTATCAGTGAGGTTTGACATGATATTCAGCATTTTTTGAATAATATCATTACATCTATGAATTTTTTGCCATTTATTCGGGAATGTTCCCATTTTCTCGGGCCAGCAGACAAAAGGCTAAACTTTCGATGTTAAATGCAAACATATAGAAGAATTCAGTTAATAAGCTAAAGAAAGAAAATATCCCTTACCAAACATAGCATGGCCCTTGTACTCTCTGAGTAAAATGTGGTACTAGCAATCAGATTATTTGCATTAGGATCCTGTAAAGGAGAATCAAACAATAAGCAAATTTTTTATGTTGATGACAGAGATCCATACGAGAAGTAAGAACTTACAAGCCCTGGACAAACCATCAACCGCAAACTGTTGAACAAGTTCGACATTTCCGGAAGAGGCATCGGTCTTACACCTCTAACCTGCTCGATTTGTAGGAAACTATTAATATAGATCTTGACATTGAAACATATTAGCAAGTGAAAACCAGAGGCTACAAGAGTATTTAATTCCTGAATAATGCTGAATGTTAACAGACCAGCTGCAACAAGAATCACCTTTTCCCAGTGTCCATTTTTGTGGATGAATTCATGGAATAACATTTTGATATTTTTTCCTTTTCTTAAAATCCCTATTTATCCTAATGGATATTATATTAAGAAGCTTGGGAAAAATTTATAATACAACTTTTGGTTTTAGGGGGAAAAAATCTCCTTGAACTTAAAATTTCTTTCTCAAGGAGAAGATTTTCCTTGGGCATACTTTCCACATATTAAACAACCTACTCTCCTAAAACCTCAAGCTTATAGGATTTTTGTTTAAAATGAATATCATGCTCTTTAACACTCCCCCTCATGTGCGGCCCCATACCCGCAATGTAGAGAGTCAAACAAACCAAACAGTCTTTCATGGACTTTCAAATAAACAAAAGGGGATTCAAATTGCAGAAAGGTGGCTCAAACCTAGGATCTCTTGTCAAACCAAGCTCTGATACCACCTGTTGAGAAACCCCATGGACCATTTCTGATCCACATTGGTATGATATTGTCCACTTTGGGGCCAAGCCCTCATGGTTTTGTTTTTGGGCTTTTTCCTCCAAAATGCCTCATACCAATTGGATGTTATCCACACTTATATACTCAAGCATTCTCATTCCTAATTGATGTGGGACATTGTGAGACTTTGGGTGCACACACCCAACAATCCTTCCCTCGAACAAAGTTCCACCAAGCCTCCCCTCAAACCAAGATTTCCTTCACTGAGTTCGGGCACACGCCTTCAGTGAAGTACTATCTGCTAGGGGGGCTCACCACATCATTTTGTTTGGCTTCCACCCACATTGTTAAACCTAAACCCTGCTCTAATACCATGTTAAATTACCAACTCTCCTAAAACCTCAAGCTTGTAGGATTTGGGTTTAACATGAATATCATGCTCTTTAACACCACCAAGCAACCACAACTAAGCCAGTAAGAAGATAGGATGATCCACATTGGGGAAAGTTCAAAAGATTGTTATTGACCAAAGAAATTATTCAAGACAGCTGGAAAGTCAAGCTAATAATCAGTTTCAAATTAAGCAAGTGATGCGTTTCTCCAGAGACAATTTATGCTTTGATTATGCCCAATATCTGATCACTGTCTTATAAAAATTATATACTAATTTATTTGAATCTGAAGATGCAGAGGAAGATACTAAACAAGAGATATTTTCAGTTCAACTTCGCATGGTTTTGAAGGAGGTAGAGTAGAGAGATACATACAACTTCTTGAAGCTTCAAAGGTGGTCCAGAAAGTGATCTCCATTGGGGGAAAAAATCTTCAGCAGACACTGATATAGGATGAAGAAATTTGTTCAAGACAGCTGGAAGGCGAAGCTTCGCATTGACCTATATAACAATAAAAAATAAGATGCTGAAGCATGAGAAATTGGGAATGAAGACCTCAGTGATTTCATTTGTAGGAATTACCGGAGAGGTTCCAAACTTGTATGAGAAGTCAAGAACAGCTACATCCCTGCTTGGACAAAGATTCATAACTTCAAGTGGGCATTGCACCTACAAAACCGACAGAACAGACTTAAAAAAAATTGTAAGTTATAATCAATAGAGAAGGGTAAGAGATCTATTCGTAATCAGTTACAAGGAAAACAAGAAGGCTTCACCTGTGCACGTGGAGGAATAGTTTCAGGTACCAATGAGAGTTCCATCTTTAAATGGGAGGGAGGCAATATCAGAGCTTGAACTGAAACAAGAGGAGAAGTATTCTTGTTGCCCAAGAAAAGGACAAGACGCCCATGATGGGCTCGCCACTCTGCTTTAATGCCAATCTGGGAAGGTAATCAAAAAAATTCACTATAGACTCACGAAAAGCTACATAAAAATTAAAAAAAAATCCAACAATGCTATAACTAGTATTAACATAACGGTAGGCTATCATAGTAAAACACCAGAAAGGACAATTAGGCGCATTCGATAGGAATGACTTGAGAAAAGATTGAAACCTGGATATATGGATCCTCATATAGCACACCACTATCCTTAAGGCATAAAGCATAGAACCGCTCAGCAATATTTCCTATTGGCTGCAAGATATGTGATGAAAGCCAATAAAGAGCATCATAAGCAAAGATAAATGAGGCCAATATTTTCAATTGCATAGCAGAAAGCTCTAAAAATGTTTCGATATTAAAAATGGGGCATATCACACCTAGAAAGTTTATATTTTATGTTCACAATACAACACCAATCAACCAAGCACTAAATCCATAGCTAGAAAATGTTAACAAATCCCACTTGAGTAGCTGACACTAACCTTGTAAGAAAGACAAACAGATAAGGTATTCACATCCCATTTTAGAGTTTTTAGGGGTTTGAGTAAGAAGACTAGGAATGCAGACTAGGCTTACAGAGAAATTACTGGGAAAAAGACAAGTTAAAGATAGAACATGTACATAGTATAGCATTCATAATAACATCATCAAATTATTCTAAAAATCCATATAATTATGCAATGCACATCGTTTGTAAGCTTAAAAATAAGCAAGTGACCAGTAAATCAATTATTTTAGACAAGCCTTCCAAATAGTACCCTTTGTCATGGTTAGAACTCTATGTCACAATTATCTGACCATTTTTCCTTGGCCAGGCAGGTTTGAAAATCCTTTTACACTAAACAATTTTTTTTTTTTTTTGATGGATAAAATAACATGTATTAATCACAAAAAACAGCAAAGCTGCCCAAAAGTACACTGAAAGATACAAAGTGCGACAAAGCCCATTAATATGGGCCAAACAACAAAAAGGAGAACCCACCAAGTTCAAAAAAATTATCTATACCCCATCCAAGAAATTCCACAACCCCGTCTGTCCCACTAGATACATCGACCGTGACCAAAAAAGTTACAAATTAAAGAATTCTTTAATCTATACGCAAAGAAGGTCTCATTATCGAAGGCCACTCTATTTATCTCACACTACACTGTCCAAAAGAGGCAAAGAGGAGCAGCCCTCCAAACTTTCTTGCGCTTCTTGCCCACTTTGGTTCCTTGCCAAGCAAGAAAGGATCCACGCACCGAAAGGAAAGACCCATCCAAACCCCACGATAGCCAAAATAAATTCCCAAAGCATTCTGGCCTTCGGGCAATGTACAAGAAGATGATTTAGGGTTTCCTC
Organism: Tetrastigma voinierianum; assembly: GCA_016808115.1. Classification (NCBI taxonomy): domain Eukaryota; kingdom Viridiplantae; phylum Streptophyta; class Magnoliopsida; order Vitales; family Vitaceae; genus Tetrastigma; species Tetrastigma voinierianum. Next base: position 276,962 of record JAEQBH010000913.1, on the reverse strand, counting down.
CTCTTCACATAGGTAGCATCTCTTGGCTAAGGATCTTCCTCTCTTTTTGAGTTGGTCCAGAGTCATCTCCCAAGCAAAGAAGCCCACCTTTAAGGGGACCATAGGGTTCCAAACTAATAAGGCAGGAAAAGGTCTTGTCTCGGCTTCGGTACAATTCAAAACCTCGTACAAAAGCTTCACTGAATAAAGTCTGAACTTACCCACTTTTAAGACCAGCTTGTCTTCCCTATGTGAGACCACTCTCCAAGGTTGGGTCATAAGTAGAAAATTCTCCACCTTTGTCAATTCCCAGACATTAAAGGGCCTGCTAAATCGAGGGGTCCATCCACCTTCATTCGATGTGTCCCAAACCTCCCTGATCAAAGCATCTTTTCTCGAACCGGCCAAGCTGTAAAACAAAGTCCGAACGTTATGCACAGTTCCCTCTCCACCCCAAACATCTTCCAAACCCGATTCGCTACCATCACTAATCACAAATTTGCATTTAAACCGACTCATTTCCAAATTCTTCCTAATTTCTTTCCACAAGTCCGGGGTCTCCAAAAAACTATTCATGCACTCCCCGAAAGCACCAACCCCCCGCGATTCTTAGCAATCTCTTCGATAGCCTCCTCCACAGTGGAATTCCTTTTATCTATGGCGCCAGCTACTTTCCTAACAAGGCATTGTTTAGCTTGTGTAAGCCTCTAACCCCCAAGCCGCCAACCTTTTTATCTATACATACTGTGGCCCACTTCACTAAATGAGGCTTCTTTTCCAAGTTCCCCCCTCCCCAAAGAAGTCCTCGATTTTTCCAATTTTTGCACACCGCACTTGGATCCAAGAGACATGAAGATAGGAGGTTTGAGCTGTGGTGCTTCTGATAAGTGTAACTCTTCCCCCTTTGGAGTTATATTGACGCTTCCAAGTGGCCAATCTCCTTCTAAACCTTTCCTCGATAGGATCCCAAATCCCGACTGACTTGTGCGGGGCCCCCAGGGGGAGGCCCAAATATGTAGTAGGAAGCGAGCCGGCTTTGCAACCTAACTCCACTATCAACACCTCAATATTCTCCCTCCCTCCTATAAGGAAAATCTCGCTTTTGCTCAAGTTGATTTTCAGCCCCGAGAGGGCCTCAAACCACATCAAAACCCAACCCAAACAAGCCAATTGGTCAGGATTATCTTTACGTTCAGTGCATCACCCATAGAGAAGGTGTGACACCCCGCCTCCCTCCTCCTTACACCTCCGATTTGCATCCGCACAAGAATTTCCCTTCTATGTACCTTTGTTTACCAATCGGCCTTAAAATATCCATTCTAAGACAAAAGAGATACGGGGATGGGGGTCCCCCCGCCAGAACCCTCGTATCTCTGGAACCCGCTGAAGCCTCCCATTGATATGATTGAGAAAGAAACTGTAGACATACACCAAGAGATCCAAGATAACCATTCGCCAAACCCATTCTTCTCATTACCTCAAGCACATACAAGAATTTAAATGGTCGTAGTTCTTTCAATGTCTAGCTTAGCTGCATCACCCCACCATCGTTCCTTCCTCGCACGGAACACTGCCCCCGCCCGCAATTAGGCAAAGATCAAGATTCCGCTTCCTTCCACGAAGCATTTTGGGATGGGGAGACCACTTTGTCGATAACCCTTCTCAGCTTATTTGCCAGGACCTTGGCAAGGATCTTATATAAGCTTCTCAGCGCATCAATGGGCCTCAGAATCCTTGGATATCCTCTACATTTCCTTTAATCAACACCCCGTGAAGGTCAGTGATTTATTTCTCACAAATTTCTTCTTCAGAACTCCTTGAAGAAATCCATTACTTCGTCTTTAACAAACTCCCAGCTAAAAGACCGTAAAGCGATGAACCATCCCGCCGGCCTTCTCACCCATCGACTCGCCATGGTCAGAGACTCTTCCAAAAACCCGACTTAAACTCCGCCAGGATCCCTGGCTTAGATCCAAGGAGATATTAGGAAAGCAGAAGGCCATCCCCTAGCCCGACAATCGCCTTTAAACCGCCTACGATCCCTTCTCTCTCGAATGGCGCATCTCGCTGAGCCAACCGCCATTAATTTAATTTTGTTTATTGCATTTCTCCTTCTATGCAAGTTGGCCATTTTATGGAAGAAGCCGGTGTTTCTATCCCCCTCTTTAAGCCACAACTCTCTTGACTTTTGTCTCTAGGAGGCCTCCTCTAACAACGACCATCTTTTGTAGTCATCCCTAGCTTTTGCTCTCTCCCCAGATTCCTCTAAAGATAGCTCCCTATCCTTCTCCAAGTTATCCCAAAGACTTCACTGCAAGGCTTTAGCCTTCTCGTTCCCATGCTAAGCCAAAACCTCCTTGTTCCACACCTTTAGCTTGTCTTTTAATCCCTTCAGCTTTTCAACTAGGATGAAACTTGCAAAACCTTTAAAGCTTAGCCCTTGCCACCACCCTTTAAGGAGATCTTTAAAGCCATCAGCTTTCAGCCACATAATTTCAAACCGGAAAGGGGAGGGTCCTGATCTGATACCTCCTCCATCTAAGAGGATAGGGAAGTGGTCCTAAACTGGTCTAGGGAGGGTACTTTGGGTCACCCTGCTGAAATAACTTTCCCAGTCCCCCGAAATTAATACCAAGCTCATCTTCTATTTATCAAATCTTTGGTCAAATGCAATAAAACAACTTCAAGTTGCACTCTTTTTGGAGCTCAGAAGGAAAATAAAAAATTTCCACTTGAGCATTAAAAATAATTTACAGAAAGAAGTACCTGCACAGAATTTGTCTGCTCATCAACAGGTGCAAGCGCTAAAGCATCTGCTGGATTTGGATCACCTTCTGATGCAATGATGCCATGTGGTTCAGTTGGTACAGCTGGAGGCCCTTCAATGGCTAGTGGCCCCAAAAGATCACCAAGAAGGTCGGCTGAAGGAACGACAGATTGAGGATCTATTTTGCTCAATGTTCCATTTTCCTGAGCCAGCCCTTGGTTTTGTAAGTTATGATCCTAGCAAAATAATGATCTTGTCTCAGTAAATGGAGAAGAGAGGGGATTTGAATATGTGATAAATTGTAGTGCTTGTATCAGAATTGAGGAAGCATGATCTTACTGCGTTAGCAGAGCCAGGGACCTTCACAAGACCAAGCTGGCCAACATAAGGAGTTCCATTAGCAGGGCGTTGATCAGTTACAACCAAAGCATTTGAAGTCTGCTGCTGTGCCCGCAACTTGAGAGCACTTTGTTCTGCAGTGTCAACTTCAGCATCTTCGGCTTTTTTAAGCAGTGCAGACTACATTTAGAAAAGAGGATATAACAGTTAGATCAACAATTTATAAATTAAAATAAAATTTTCTTCCAGAGAGTAATTAAGCAATGTCAAATAGATTTTGAGTCCAGAGTAATGATTAGAACAATATATTCTGAGCAAATATGAACCCATAAACACACCTGACGCTCAGGGAATTTAGGCATTTCAGCCAATATATCCTTTAAATCTGCACCTTTCCTGCTCAATGCAAAATATTCAACAGCTCGTTGCTGTATCTCAACATCAATGCAACTCTCGTACCTGAAAAACACAAAATTGTGTTAAAAAATTCCACAATACTTCAGGAGAAATAAAGTTAAAGTGTAATAAAAGGATAAATAGATCTATATCAGTTCATCTTTATCTCACTTGCTGAATATTGCCCAAATCTGATTCTGTAGCTCTGGGTCTACGGGTTCGGTGTGCATCAAAATCTTAGCATATGTCGAAAGAAGGATAGGAATTGTAGAAGTCCTGAAAGTACAATATGCATTTTAAGATCCTAGGATTAAAGGGCAGAACTTATAAGAAATGACAACAAGAGCAAGGCTAAGAGCTCTTACGATACAGTAGGGAGCTTCTCATGAATGATTGCAAAAATATCCTTTGGACTACACCCTGGTCGTCTGGCCAAAAGATGGCTGTATTCTCCAAGGATATAAGCACTGACCTATCATATGTATACCAGTACCAAAGCACACACTTACATATTGCTATTGGATTTAAGGAAAAGAATGCCAAAAGAAAAAAAAAGCCTTTAAAAATTTATATGTACTAGTTTAAATTTGACGACCAATTGGTACAGAAACATGCACAACAAATGATGATCCATATAATTTTATCCAGTATGATACAAAGATATTCTAACAAGAAACTTTTTAAAAGGAATGTAATCCAGGTATAAAGATGACAATACACATTCACAAGGCACGAGAGGAAGAAAAGAAATAACAAAATAAAGAGTCATCACTCCACCTAGTTGTCAATTAGGACCTTTATATATCATCTATGATCCCTCAAATTTTCTACTGTCTACAAAAACATGGATCAAAGTTATCCTTCTTAGTTTCTGCAGAGAAAACATCCCTATGCATTTTTTTTATCAGTAAGCACAAGAATGTATTGAAAAAAAAAGGGGGAACCCTGAGTATATAGGAAGTATACAACATGGATCACTGTGCATTTAATTACACTTATATAGAAGTTATCTAAACTTTTCTCCATCGTTTTCCAATGAATTTCTAATGCCAGATTTCCATCAATCTGACCATATAGTTGGGAAGAACTTATAAAGAACCAAAGAACATGAAATCCCATAAGAAAAATGCAACTCTTAATACAAATTCAGCAAGAAATTCTTGTTCTGCAAGATGTCTGACAGTGATAAGTGTTCCACAGTGGATCCTTAAAATCAGCAGCATTCTTTATTATTATAAATTTGGCAAGAAACTGTTTTTCTGCAAAATTTCTGACTGTGACAAGTGTTCCACAGTGGATCCTTAAAATCATGAGCATTCTTACCATTATCATTTTTTTAATTTTAAGTTTTTCCCTCACTAGACACCACTATAGCCAATGTGCAAAGATGATCAGCATCAAGCCCTTATGAACATCATCCTCAGGAGTTTCCTATGTCAACTGTGTTGTGAATCAGGCAAATGAAACAAGAAGAATATTAATAAGGTTTTACGTGGGTCTGGCAAAGGTGCCTACATCCACGTAGAACGCAAATGGGCTTTGAATTTTCACTATCACCGAAATAAGAAAGCCAGCATAGAAGGTATTTATATAACTCCTCGATATTACCAAATTACAAAAATACCCTTATACCCTAAAATATACCAGATGTTAGATCTGTGGGTAAAGCCCCGCACTCCCCAACCTATTATTTTCCCCACCACCAAACCCCCAACACACCCCCTACAAAGAGGATATGCCTGAAGGGTGCCATCTAGACCATACTAAACCTTGGCTTCAAGATGTAATTATCAACTTGAAATCATCACCACTTAAAATAGAAAACAAGTAATAGGGAGAAAATACACACCTTGACCATTGTCTCATGGATAGCAGGCTTATCAAGATACTCTCTTGCCTTAGTTGCTGCATAAGGCTGAAGATGTAAAGTACAAGGAAATTAATAATTGGATGACTTATTCACTAGAAGAGACAAGCCAATGGATCATGCAAGAAAGATGTTGTTCACCTGCAGGTCTTCATTGTTTGTAACAAACTGAACAACACGGAACCAGATGTCATCACTGACAAAATCTCCTGCCTTGTCAATCAACTGTAGGATCACATCCACATACCTGCATAATGACAGAAGAATACATGACAACATAGACAAACAGTAGATCTTGTTGCTTCAACAGGCAACAATTGCTTCCAATCTTCCAATGAAAGAACCACAAACAATAAATAAAATTCTCTGAAAGTTATGCAAGCATTATTAGGCTGAGAACTTTAATATTGTGTGACAAACAGAATATTGTTTGAATAATTCATCATGTATAATGCATGAAAAGAAATAACAACCACCCATATATTTCAGGGACTCAGTTGCTTTAAGCAGACAATATCCATCATTATACTCAAGTCTGCCAGCCTCAACCAATGTATGCTTATTTGGCTCAAGACCATCGTTTAATGCTTTCAGAAATAAGCCTACTTTCTGGTTGACTAAGTTGAGCCAAAACCAAAGTTGCAAAACTTGTATGGCTATAATACCTCAATCCTAGATATGAACACCAATGTTCAGAGAAAAGCAAAGGCGTTGCTGCATTTGATTTTCTAATTGTCGAACAAAACCAAGCATAGCCAAAAATCAAAGAAAGCTACCTCAACCCAAGAAACAAAATTGGTTTGAACCTGTAGATCATGCTGTTTCAAGTTCTTTAAGGTATTCTAAAGAAGACTATTTTTACACCTTGATGTGGAACAGGAACTTTTCACCCTATCCAGGAATAGAAAAGTTGGATTTTCCAATTTGGAAAGTTCAGTCACTAGAAGAGGAGAGGGGGATCATGGGAGCCCATTCTTCTGTAGACACTTCAATAATTCAGCACTATCTTTTAAGAAAGATTTCGCCCTTTATTTAGGAAAATAGTTGACTGGTCTAAAATTGAAACCCTTCCCAAAGTTGCTTTTGCAGATAGCCCCACCTCCAACAAAACCCAAGAATTTCAAACTACACCTAAACAGGAGGCTCATACCTCTATGGCTCATAGGAGCAGAAGGCTTTGACGTTGAAATCTCCTCTTCTACCCCAACCAACCCAAACATCCTCTTCATCCCCAATCATTTTTCTGTCTTGCAACCTTCAGAGTAACACCACAACACTTTTCGACTCCCAGTCATGAAAATTGCTAAGAAAGTAGGGATTCAATAACCTCCATTGCCTAACTATCCTCCAAACATTCTATACAAAGACAATCTTTAAAAAGCTATGATGGACATGGAAGGGAAGGAAATGCTTAGATGAGGTTCACCAAACTACCTATCTTTCCAAGACATCACTCTCCTCCATCTCACACAACAAAACAAGTCCCACTTCTGAAGATATCCCACCTTCTCATAATTACCTTCCCAAACCCCGCTCCAAACACATTCATTCCTACTTCACAAGAAGATCATCCCCCTCTTTCACTCCCATACCTTCCAATGATACCCCGCTTCCATAAGGACTCATTATTTTCCATATCTCCAAATCATGTTTGGCTAACCAAGATATCTAGGTGAAAGAGCATTTCCATACTTAGGCCAACTCTATGGTATTGCAAACCTAAGGGTTACACTTCAAAGGTCTTCTCTTTTCACAACGGAAGTTATTAGTGAACACTACCAAGTGTCCTAAGTAGGCTATTGCCATAGCCTATTATGCTTACACGACTAAACTTTCCAATGAAGCAGACACCTCTAATCTCAAGATACTTAGGGTTATCCACAAAGTGCTAGATACAACAAAAAGAAATCCTTTTTCCTTCCCACTAACCATAAGAACCCAAGGTCCTAGAGGATCAAAGCACATTTTTCTTTCAATATAAAACATCATATTAAAAGCCTAGATTGCCAAAGGTTAGGTTCCTTTCAAGCTCAGAATCAGCAAGGATTCATAGAACAAAGAGTATATGACTAAACCAACCTTTTCTTTTCCTGATAAGTAAATTTTTGCCCCTTCGGGACTTGAACATGGAACCTCACATCCTTTGCCACGAACCCATCAACAAAATCTATAAAGTTTATTAAGTGGTCTCTATGTGCACCCCAATTCACAAAAAAGATACATAGAGTTGGATTTGATTACTTGTACCAACTTATCAAAAAAAAAAAAAAAAAAAGATTACTTCTACCAACTACTCCACGTCATTAAAAGCTCTTTCGTTCCTTCCTCTCTAAAGAATCTGAAACAAACACAAGGATGAAACCCTTTAGGCCTTTTTTCTATTCTTTCCCCATGAAAAGTCACACCAACCCAAAAGGTTCTTTCTAACCAAATAATGCATCATCCAAAACACTTCAAAAAGAGAAAGAATCAGCTGCCACAACATACAAGCTTTGCAGCGATGGAGAAGAAAGTGATCCATCCTTTCCTTGCCTTCGCAAAATAACACCTATTCAACAAAGTCCAAACCCCCTCCTTTTGAATTGGTCAAGAGTAAGCATTTTAACCCCATGTTGCTTCTGATGCAAAAAAAACAAACCTTTGATGGTACTCTAAGAGCTCCACATTACACTTGTTGAGAAAGGCTCTTCCTTCCTAACATAAAACATAAAATAGAGATCTGATTTTAAAAAATGTTGTTATAAGACTTATTCCATCTCATTTTTTCTGCCTCTTCCTTCCTAACTAACTAAAAAAATTGCAAATTCAATAAGAGAAACTCCACTTCTCAAGCTTCAAATCATTAAACTGCCTTGAAAAGTGAGAGCTACACCAACCCCCTTCTGTATCCTACTCCTAATCCTCCAACACACATTTGTCTCTATTAGAGAAGCAGAGAACAGTTTCAAAGGCTTCAAAAGATAACCTTGCATAATGAAAAGGAAGATAATACAGACTGAAGTGCTAGAAGCATATGAAATGAGAGAGAAGAAAAGAATGTTTTTCTTTATTGAATGAGTGAGTTAATTACATAGTATAGAGATACCTATATATATACAAAAAAATAGAACAAAAAGAAAACAAAATAAAGTGGAAAAGGAAGGAGGATAATGTACAAAAAAATGTAGGACATAAACCAAAGAATATTTAGGGAATATTCGTTGATTCTCAACACTCACCCTCAAGTTGGAGCATATAGGTCATATGCATCAAGCTTGTTACATATATACTTAATTTGAGAGGATCCATTGAAGAGGGTCCGCTAGACAGGGTCCACCAGAGGGTCCCCAGAGAGAGTCCATCGGAGAGGGTCCATCGGAGAAGGTCCAACGGAGAAGATCTGATGGAGAAGATCCGACGGAGAAGGTCCAACAGAGAAGGTCCAATGAAGAAGATCCAACGGAGAAGACCCGCTAGAGAAGGTCCATCAGAGAAGATCCATCGAAGAAGGTCCAACGGAGAAGGTCCGACATAGAAGATCCGACGGAGAAGGTCCAACGGAGAAGATTCGATGAAGAAGATCTGATAGAGAAGGCCCGTCGAAGAAGGTCCGTCGAAGAAGGTCTGATAGAGATGATCCGACGGAGAAGGCCCGTTGGAGAAGGTGGCTACCGAAAAAGAGGGCTCACTCTATAACCAACCATGGCTTTGATACCATGTAAAATGAGAGAAGAAAATAATCTTTTTCTTTATTGAATGAGTGAGTTAATTACATAGTATAGAGACACCTATATATATACAAAATAATGGAACAAAAAGGAAACAAAATAAAGTGTAAAAGGAAGAAGGATAATGTACAAAAAAATGTAGGAGATAAACCAAAGAATATTTAGGGAATATTCCTTGATTCTCAACAATAATTATGGTGAGACCATCAATGTCTTAGTCGAGTGATGCAGGAGCATCTACAACAACTAATGGAAATTTGACCTTGATTATGGAAAATTCAGATTTAGAAGGTTGCAAAGTTTTAGGATCATCAAAATGGAAATTTTGGACTTCAATTAAGACTTGAAAGGAGTTAAGGACATGATCAAGGCTTGAAGAAGATTTTGCATAGGTCAATAATTGGTTTTTTATATATTTTCTAATTCTATTTATTATCATGTTTCACTTAGAGTTGCTTTATCAATTTAAAAAGTTTCTGCTTTCCTAGTCAAAGTAGGAGTTGCTTTATTTAAGTTCAGAAAGTAAGAGGTCTATATATACCTATAACGCACTCTTACGTGCATTCGTAGTTTAATAATATTTTCAAGTTTCTCTTTGGGTGAGTTCTCTGTCTTTCTATCTCTTAGGTGGATTCCCTTGAGTGGCGTAGTTCGTAGTTTCTTATCCCTTGGTGGATCTTTTCGTGTGTGTGCAAGTTCCTATCCCCCTACTTCTTCTACTCCTTCCAATTTCATCATCTTTTGTTTAACCTTTCTATAACCAATTCTCCAACCACAACCCAAAACTTTCCAAATCCTGCTCCATAATTAAAAAACCTTTTCATATACTTTGTTTCACCCTAGAAACCATAAAAACCATCATGCCTCTTACATAAACCCCAAAATCGTGCATAGCCATAGCCTATTTTAGAAAAACCTAAAAACCGCAAACTAGCCTAAAACGAGGTTGTTTTGCATCAAATCAAACCCGAACTTTTCCAAACCTAAAATCCTTCATTCTAAACCTTAATTTCATCATATATAAACCCTAAACTAGCCCTATAACTTTTGGAACCAGGCCTTTCCCTTACCTTTAAAAGCTACAAATCCTATCTACCTTTCAACTCACAACAAACCCATCCCTAACTTACCCAAACCGTTAGATCATCCATCATAGTCCCATCCTTGCATCACCGAGTAAGAGAAATAGGATGGATGATCTAAAAAAATGTTAAGAATCATTAAAAGTCTTTCCAAGAAAGGATTGCAGTCTGTCCTGGCCAAGAAAGTATATAGTAAGAAAAGTACAAAAGCATTGGATCTAGGTTTTAGGGGGCAACAATGAGATCATTGAACAAAAATGTCATCCCAACCTTTGGAATAACAACCATATATCTAATAATGTGATCACTGAACATAAATGTTGGCATACCAACCTTTGGAATAACAACCATGCATCTTCTAATTAACTTGTTTACCGCTTTCCATATATACATCCACACCACACCCAATAACTTATATGCTATACAACCTTCATTCACTCTAGGTTTATGTTTTCCAGTCCTATCCATCCAGGATGGGACTCACACTTACCTAACCAACATAACTAAAGATATCTCAATCATCTTATCAGAATCATATCCATAGATGAAAATACTAAGACATGAGTCACTGATTATATATGATTCTTTATCAATCATCTTTCCACATTACTCATTTGTCCTGAACTATCATAATGAAATATTGTTAGAACATGGTAAAGTTTCCTCAAATATATATAGCCCACCCAGTTGCATCTTGCAGTCTAACGGGAATGCAAGGCTATTCTGGTCCATGCCAATGCCTGAGGGACAACTTCTATTCAGGTTAATCAAAAGCCCAGAAACCTGAATAGAAGTTGGGATGAGGAGTTCAGTTGCATCTTAGGCTTTTTTTTTTTTTTTTTGGATCAGAAATGGAAAAAAAATACATTAAAAGTAAAGGTGAAGTACAAAGAAGAAGAGACCTTCCCATGAGAACTGATACAACTCCTCACACATAAGCTAACTAAGTCAAAGCAACCCAACTAGTTTGGAAAAACACAACTCGCCAATCAATTAAGTTGTAAAACAGAAAAAGGAACTCCTCTAAAAACAGAAGTACAAGAAGCTCACAAAGATAAAAAATAAATAAATAAATAAGTCTCATGCTGCCCCTTCCGATCTTGTTTTATTCTTGAAGCAAAGCCATCATGTTTCAATACAGCCTTTCAATCAACCTAGTATAGAATATAAGATGCAAAATAAAAATAAAAAACAAAACAGCTACACATTCTGAATGGTGAATCAGGTCAAAAATTCTAATTCAAAATGCTGACGATCAAGGGATCTATGTTCTTTCAACTCTCCAACTTTTGATGAACCATTTAGAAGTTACTTCATCTCGTAAGAATGTTCTCATGTATATGGAATTTGATGCACGAGTGCCTTCTTGACTTGAAAAAAATGAAAAAAATAAATAAATAGATTTTCTTAGACATTAATAAAATAGGGACCCTCTTATGAGCAACGAACAAAAATTTTACTGCTGCAAGTCTGACTTTGAAAATTATTAAGAGAAGTTGGATGGTTTGACACAAACCCAGCATGGCAACACATCTGAATTCGACCACCTAAGCAGATGAATGACTGGATTATTAAATGGTCCTTAATCTGGAATGAAGAAGGGACTAGGTCTCCAATCATTGATATATAACAATCAAGAGAACTGATTAGACATAAATAAACCCACCTAGTGTATATAGGATAACAGAAGCAAATGATAGTTTCCATTCTATTCTACACATTAAAGAAACATGTCAAAGAAGCAACTTGAAATCATTGTTTTTTTTGTTTTTCCAATATGTAAGAAGCAAAAAGGAATTTTGCATCAGAGCAGAAACAGTATTCCTTTTACATTATCGGAGAAGGTGTTCCCATAATTAACCAGATCACTGGTAGGGTTAGATCAGTAGAATTCGGAAGGAAATGGTCAGATAGGGTACCATTGGACTACCATTCTTGTTATCTGTTTTCAAAAATAAAAAATGATTGTAATTCTTATATAAATGCAAGTAATTTAAGCTCCATCTAAAATTGAAGGTTAAAACTTGTAAACAATAGCTACACCTGAGATAGGATAACAGAGATATATCTATAATTCTACTTGTACCCTCCCACCAGTGGTGGAGACAGAAAATAAGTTGAGGGGGGGCAAAAATAGTAAGGCTCCGTTCGGAACCTGGAAAGTACTAGGAAAGAAAAAAAATACTAAAGAAAATAATTTTCTCAAAATTTTAGATATTTTTAAGTTTCTTAGCCCTTATATAATAGAGAGAAACAAATAAAATGAGATTAAACATATTTTTTATTTCCCTTCAAATTTTCTTTTCTTGCACTTTTCCTCCCTATTTTCTTTCCTTAATACTTTTCAAGTTACAAACGAAGCCTAAAGCTCCATTTGGAACCTGAAAAATAGTAGGGAGGGAAAGAAAATAAAGAGGAAAATAGAAAGGAATTAAAATTTGGAGGGAAATAAAAAAAATAGTTTTAAACCTAATAAATTAATTTTGTATGTTTATTCAAAGGCATTTTATTTGTTTCTCTCTATTATGGTTAAAGGCATGATATTCATATCAAACCCAAATTCTACAAGCTTGAGCTTTTAGGAGAGTTAGTCATTTAACACAATATTAGAGTTTGGTCTGACACCATCTCTCTACAATTTATTCCCCATTTGTTTCTGTAAGTTCATGAAGGACTCTATTTAGTTTGTTTGACTCTCCACGTGCAATAGCCTAAGAAAATATGTCAAATTTTGAGAAATTGTTATTGTATTTTATTTTCTTTTATATTTTTCATGGTAAAACCAATCATGAGAAAATCATTTTCCTTAATATTTTTTTCTTTCCGGGTTTTCCTAGTGCTTTTCGGGTTTCAATCGGATCCTAAGGTTGTGCTTGGTTCTCCGAAAGTACTAAGAAAGGGAAAAATATTAATAAACATTTTCTTCTACGTTGATGTTCACGAAAATGTCAAAGAAAATCAAATATACATAAAATTATTTATAAACTTAAGTATTTTAAAATCATTTAATCTTTATAATGACAAATGAAAATAAATAAAATAAGTTTGAAGTATTAAATAAAAAATAATATATTAGATTTATTTTTATTTTTATTTCCCTTAATTTTTTTTCTTTCCTTCTAATTTTCCTCTCTATTTTTTTCTTGCATTTTCCGTCAAATTTTTTGAGAACCAAACATAGCCTAAATTAATAATAGAGGGGTCAAAAGTAAAGCATGAATCACTTGTATGGTTAAATGGTAATTAGTTTTTACTTTGAATTTAAGCATGTCAGTTTTTCCAAAATTTGAGGGGTAAAAGAAAAATGTTGTCGAAAATTTCAGCGCCCCGCCCCCCGCCCCCCCTTGCGCCTTAGGTAGATCCGCCGGTGCCTCCCATGATCATCAAGGGTAACGAATTTGGATTTGCACACCAGTCATTGGATTACATATATTTTATTTGAATTTGTGCCTTTTGTTGCAGAGAGTAGACCTGCCAACTCCATATTTTCTCTTTAGACCATATGTATATGATCTGGCCGTGACGAAGTTAACAGCATCTAGTCCTGCAACTCAACTGTAAAACAGAATATATACCATTTCTTGCAGAGATGGATCATCCTTACCATGATAAGTCAGGAGCAAATTTCTCAGCCAGGATTGCTGCTTTTAGTGACAATTCCTCGCGCATTGCAAAGTCAGCAGAGCTGAGATACTGGAAAAGAGACATGTTAGTGGTATGATCCTTAGCGTTGTTTCGTACCAGAAAAAATTTCATATAGCACTTTCTCGGCGCAGCATTAAAAATTTGAATGTAAATGATTTGATCGGGAATTTTAAACCAAGTAACTATTTTTCTTCCAAAATCTTGTACCTGAAGCAATTCTTCAACAATGTCCTTTGCATTTGAAACATCACACATACCATAAAGCAGATCAAGTGCTCGTCTCCTTATGCTGCAAGGGTAAAATCATTGTCAGTAAGCAAGCTTACGAAAGTACTATGCTTGGAGTAAAACATTTTTCCAGTGGAAGATAAACAAATAAAAAAAAAAAAAAAAATCTACACATGGACAAGATTACAATGGTAATGCTTAATGAAGGAAATTTGCTTTGAGAACGAGAATAGATATATGAAAAAACATAAACCTTTACAGGGTCCAATATGTAGACAACTATGCAAGCTATCTTATAAGGACAAAATCAAAGCTGTGAAGCACATCATTTAATAAAGGAAACCTTATTCAGAACAACAGCAACCTAAAAATGAGAATTTTTTTTCCTTGTGATGAGATGAGAAGGCACACGATTCCTCAAAGATCACAAATATATGTCTTACCCAGAAAGAAAATGCAATTGGTATGATCCAAGAAAGAGGTTCAAAATATCATGCATTCTAATGTCACTCCTATATCTTATGGTAAATCAGGTAACTAACTATAACCATGGACCCTTGACGGCTCACTTAATGCTGGACCAATAAGAAGATGGTTTTTGTTTTATAATTTTAGTAGTTTGAGGAGCAGAAACAAAATATTCATGGATAGGGATTTAGAAGTATATGAGAAGGATGAAGAATCCTTCCCAAATAAAAAAGCTTTGATCAAAAAAAGGAAGAATAAGCTTATTATAATATACTAATGAGGCATATACATCAATATATTTTTATAGGCAAAAGAGGGCAACTCATTAAATAAAAAAAGGAAGCCAAAAAGCATCCCAAAAGTACACAGGAGGTATACATCAATATAATGCCCCATGAAACAATACAAAGGCCTTTACACTCCATAAGGATCAAATATATCTAACCAAAGGAGGCCAAAGCTTTGCTCCATGGCTTGCTATTTTAACCCTTTTGGTTTTTACACTAAATTACAAGCTGAATGACATTAAGAGCAGTTCCCTTTAAAGCTATACTTTAAAGACCCAAAAGGAGGAATTTAAATAAATTAAGTACCCACATCAACTCTGTGGTCCTCCACTTATCCTCAAAAACTTTGCATTTTTTTTCTACCTTTAACCATACTTCCCAAACCCTTGAAGGAAAAAAATATCATGTCACTTATGCTCCTAGGTGGAACCTGAACTAGCCTAACTAGACCAAATAAAGGATTAAAATATTAAGCATGTGAAAATATTGATGATTGGATTTTACAAACACTAAGAGGTAGCTCTCGCTTGATCCGGCCTTGAGCTGTCTCAATGGTCACCGCTTGTCCTCTCAGTGGCCATTGGAGGTTTACCCACTACACTCTCATGGATTAGACGAGGTGTGCAAGTCACCCACACCCACGGTTAGCTACAAAATAAATAAATTGATGATTGGATTTACGTAAAATCTCAAAAAAAACAGTAGAAAGAGCCTAGGGATAAGCAGTCCTGAACATACAAAATATTATATTATATGAATCCAGCTGTTTTTTTTTTTTTTTGATAGGCAGCGAAGCCAAACAGATAAATCAACAGCTTTTTAACTGTCAGCAAATAAACACAATAATACAGAGCATTCAGGTGAACCTGATGTCCGGGTCCTTCAGTGAGGTTATAATTTGGGCCTGATGTCTTTTGATGATATCCTGCACATCTGCAACCATTAGCATCCGAGTCATGTTTTCCTGCAGCAGAGCAATTTAAATGTCAGATTGTGCAGCTAGCCAGCAGCTACCACATCAATCCATTTGATTTTAACATGGTACATGCCAGTTTGATATGCTTTAATCATTGATAAAAGTCAAGACATAATGAAGCATGGATAGAACCATCCTGTAACTCACCAAACCAAGATATCGTATATTTGGCTCTCGGACAGCAATAAATTTCCCCAGCAATGCAACACACTGAGACATCATTTCTTTTTCGGCATCTAGATGCATGACCTGTGCCAGGGAAATTGTAGGACACAACCAAATAAAAGCTCCTTAATTCTCATAAAAACCAGGATCTTAAATCTACATTGAAATAAGAAGAAAATCCAACTTATGAGAACAACCCTGGACTTACTCCTGTCTATGCCTGTGTGCAAGTGTACATGAAAAAGAGGAAGCAAGTATTGATAATCTAGTTATGGGAATCGACTCCTACATTGAACCATAGAAGCTGAGTTCCTCTGGATGTTGGAGATAATAAATACACTACCCTACCTTAAAAATTGAATAAATTGCACAATCAGGGCATTCAAATGGGGAGAATTTGGCAGGTTAGCAAAGCAGCATATGTAATTCCATTGCAATTGACATGAAAGCATGGAGAACTCTCAAAAGGCACACAAACTTGCATGGTATCTTATGTAAACCAGGTGCTAAGCTATTCCAGAGATGGGACAAAGTTACCGTCCATGTAGATCAACTGTTTTTCAAATAAATTAGCTTACTTTGGATGGAAACTTACAAGAGCAAGGGCTTCAAAGAGAACAGCATGTGAAGCATTGTTCTTGTTCACGTTTTTCACAACATCAGTTCCCATTAATATTCTTTGTAGAACCTGAAAACCACCCAACATTTTTTATTAGAATTAGAAAATCTGATGAGACTTGAAATAAATTGAGTGAGAAATAGAGTACCTCAAAAAGTGATCTTCTAGTGTTTGGATCTTCAATAGTCGGGAAATACTGAAGAGCTCTCATGGTCTTTACCTGAATGGATAGGGCTCAACCAGTGTTTAAGTTGGTCAGAAAGAAACCCTTAATTTGAATCCAGTTTCCTTTCATTTGATAGAAAGAACAGTATAGAAGACCTAACTTCTTACACGATAAAAATAAACCTATGATTGTAAAAATTTGGTGAACACGTCGTTATCTTTAAATTTTCATCCAGTTCATGGATCACACCCATATGGGCTTGGCAGTTCAACTACTCAGCCTAACCTAAATTGCTAAACATTAGGATTAGTACCAGAGATCCACTTCAAACCAGTCTGACCTGCCCAGCTGAACAGGGGTTTTAATCTATATTTTTTTCCAGTCCATATTACTTGAGGGATAAAGTAAAGAAAATGGGCACACAAACCTGAAGCCAAGGAGTTGGGATACCATAGTAAGTGTATTCTTGGGGAACATCCTGATTCCTCGCAAGCCTCTCCAGAATCTTAACACACTTAGGGAGACAACTCCAATATGCATCATGGTTGTTTGATACTAAAGCAACAAGAAGGCTCATCGAAGATGTTAAGACACCCAGATCACGTTCATCTAAAAGCTGTGCCATCCGATCTGACCTGAAAAGTTTGCAATAGAGAATCACCTAAGCATAAATAGGACACGTCTCATGTTTCAAAGAATGCCCATTTCATAAAGAAACAAGAAACTGCTTTTCACCCCAGGAAATGGGTAGAATGAACGCTACATAGAAAAAGTGGGACTTGATTTCAAAGAACATTTTGAAATTCTCCCCGAAAGGTCAAATTATCATTTCCATGTTCAGAAGATGTGGGTGCACTAACTGAAAAATGACCCAACAAGTTGTTAAACATTTTCATCATCCTAGAAAATGAGAATACTGATTTTCAGAAAGCATTTTCCAGTTTTACTACCCATGGACCAACTAAATTTAAGCATACCAGCCATCTACATTGACGACATCAGGATTTTTCCTGTACAAGCGCAGAAGACACAATGCAGCTTTCTTCCTCACAAGTGGTCTGCAGCTACTGGAAATCTGAACCAACAAAACCACAGCCATCCATAGCCAACCCACGCCCAAAAGGTAGAAAAAGAAAAAGCAGTTATATCCTTTATATTCAATAAATGCCAATAAAAGAAACAAAGTTGTGTTCTCCCTTACAAGTAACTTTTGAACATCAGGAGCTAAAGATTCAGCAAACTCTCTCCCACCAATATTCCCAACCTGTTAAGATTTAGATACATTGGTAGCATGTGAGGTTGCAAAGGAAGCAAAAATTTAATGCATTTTACTATTGTTGAGAGAAAATGAATTTTGTATTCTCATTAATTTACAAAGGAGGAAACATACATATTTATACTCTAATGTTAGGCAAAAAAGGAAATCAAATTAGAGTACAATTAGAAGACTAAAGAGAGAAGGAAAAGAATCCTAAATAGATTAGGAGACTAAACCTTAACACTCCCCCTCAAGCTAGAACACATAGGTCAAAGCGGCAGAAACATCGCATATATACTTTATCTTAGGGCCTTACAAGAAACTGTGAAGATATCTGCTTTAGTTGGTCATTAGAGTTAAATGAACCAATAGTCATGCATCTATGCAATCTTCTCTACGATAAAGTGGCAATCCACTTGATGTCTTGGTCCTCTCATGAAAACTAGGTTAGATGAAATATGCCAAGACGGCTTGATTATCGCATATAAGGCACCATGCATTCGTATTCGTTCCCAAATCTTAGCTCTAGGAGGAGATGCTTCAACCACATGAGTTCACATGTTACTAGGCCTATAACAGATACTCGGTTTCGACACACTAGATAAGCTCTTACATCTTGTTTCTTACTCTTCCGGGATATTAAGTTTACCTTCAATGAACACCTGATACGATGTAGAGCGTCTATCTATGGGTGAGCTGCCCGGTCACGCATCACTATAATAACAATCACGGAGTATGACATTTTAATCTAATGGCTACATGGCCGTGTCACTTAAACATAGCGGAGAATCTGGCCCATGGCATCGATGGCTATCACAAGCGTGATTGTAGGAAGCCCGACTATGCGCTCACGGGAAGAAATGTCACGGTGATGAGTGTAAAATAGTTCGATTTACACAGTAGTCGATATCTCCTTGGATTTCGTAAAGGCTCCCCCTAACTTGGTACAAGTTTGACATTCAGATCCATAGGAGTGTACGAACTACAGGTCAGCATACCAATGTACGCTTGATATATCCAGGGTATCACTTATCTAAGAAATAAGCGATACGGAATTAGTGAGAAATTCTGCACTATACGATCTGCATAGAAAATACTTGAGTTTCCCCAACTCTTTTGTTTGAAAGTGGCTGAAGAGGTATTGTTTGAGTTTCTTAATACCATCTTGGTCACTGCCTCTAATGACAATGTCATCCACATAAACAATCAAGTAAATACATTGTCCAGTAGAGGAATGATGATAAAAAACATAATGATCTGTTGTGCTTCAAATCATGCCAAACTCCTGAACCACTGAGCTAAACCAACTAAACCAAGCTCGAAGAGACTATTTCAGATCATATAAGGAACAACGTAATTTGCATACCAAACTAGACTCCCCCTAAGCAACAAAACCAAGCGGTTGTTCCATATAAACTTCCTCGACGAGATCACCATGAAGGAAGACATTCGATATCAAGCGAAAAGGGCATAACGACCCCGTAGAAGAAGCAAGCGAACAAAAGGCAATCATGGCCACAGGAGAAAAGTATCATAGTAGGCCATACTGCCAGTGTAACCCTTGGTAGCTTGAAGCGGACGCCAGTTGTGATCCAGCTTGACCATCGGGTCCCACCTTCAGCATGACCCAGCGACCATGAGACTTGCGGGAGGAAGAGTGACAAGCTCTCATGTGCCATTGGAGTAAAGAGCATCCCATTTTCCTCGGTCGTGCACATTTCGACCTGGATGTGAAATTACCATTTGTGTAACTTAGGTGTAGAGACATATAAGACAAGGTGGAAACAAAGGTAAAGTAGGGTACAGATAAACGATGAAAGCTGAGAAAATTATAAACAGAATGTGGGTTAGAAGTAGAGCGGATACCTTTCCAAATGACAATAGGTAGATCATCAGACGGTTGCGGAACGGGAGGAGGAGATGACTATGGCATAGAAGATGCTTCAACAAGAGGCCCTGGAGGAGGACGAGGACGGCGAGTATAAGATGAAGGGGTCGAGTCACGGCATCTATAAGCGGAGAAGGGAAATCTAGAGGCAATTAAGGCGAGGAATGGGTAAGCTATCTGGAACAAGAGGGACATGCTGCGGAGAGGAGAATCTCGAAAGGCGACATCGGCAAAGATAAGGGAGAGTAGTGATTAATGTCGGAGAATAACAATGATAACCCCTGCGAAGTCGAATAACCCGGGGAGCACTTTGTGGCTTTGGCGGGGATTTGTCTTGCCACTGGGTGAATATGAAAAAAATAGACACAACCAAAGGCACAAGGAGGAAGGCAAAAGAGAGGTTGATTAGATAGTAAGACAGAATGGGAGATCTGATCATGCAAAATAGAGGATGGCATACAATTAATCAAATAATATGCAGCTAAGATAACATCCCCAAAATGTTGAGGAACCTTATGATGAATGAGGAGAGTGGGATTAATACCGACTAAATGACAATTCTTCAGCTCGACCTACTCCATTGTATGTTGAAGTGTAAAGCTGAGATGTGTTTAGGAAGGAAGAATCCATGGGAAGACATAAAAAGAGGAGAGAATGGCATAGAGAAATATTTCTTCGCACATTTATCTTCTTAAAATATGAATAGAAGTATTGAGTGGAGGTGCGATTTCATGGAAATTTTTACAAAGATAGAAAATAACTTGCAATTTCGAGTTTTCATTAAAAATAACCAAGTACATGTCAGGAATAATCTATCTATAAAAGTAACAAAGTAACGAGATCCTAAAGCAGACGTGGACCTAAGAGGACCCCGAGCATCGGTGTGGACAAGCTCAATCGGAGACTTTGTCCGAGGATCTAAACGCTTTGGGAACGAGACACGAGTATGTTTCCCAAGCTAACATGACTCACAGTCAAGCGAAGATAAACTATAAAAATGAGGAACCAGCAAAACTTTGAGAGACTTGGATGACTGAGACGACTATGGAGGAGGAAAGGAGCTGTCGTGAAAGTGCAAGCAGTGAGAGGCGAGTTGAGGTGAAAGAGGCCTTGTGACTCATGTCCTATGCCAATCGTCTTCCCCGAACTCCGGTCCTGCAAGGTAATAGAGTTGTGTGAAAAAGTAAGTACACAATGAAGGTCACGGAAGAATCAACTTACTAATGGAAATAAGATTAAAAAGAAAATCAGGAACATAAAGTACAGAGGTAAGGAGCAAGGAAGGAAGGGGACAAGTTGAACCAATGCCTTTAGCTATGGTTTGAGAACCATTAGCTAAGGTAATAGTGGGTAAAGGAGATGGAAAGGTAAGAGAAGAAAAGAAGCCTTTATTAACAGAGATATGATCAGAGGCTCTAGTATCAAAGATCCAAGGTGTAGATGAGTGTAAGGGGCAGAGCGAGGAGACATTCTGGAGTGCAGGCAAGCGAAGCAATGGAGGAAGATTTGGTTGCTTGGTGGGAACGAAGGTACTCCTCATATTTAATCGGAAATAAGAATGACCCCCTTTGAGGTGTGGATAGGCTCCACGAGGCGGAGACTTGAACTAGTTGAAGGATCGAGGCTAAAGTCAGGTAAGACGATACGGGAGGTCGGCCAAATGGCTGATAGCATCGAGTCACGGTGTGTCGAGAAGCTTATGATAGTATGTGCGTGGACGTGGTCCTCTGCCTTGGTTAACTCACCGTGTCCATATAAGGATATGAGTGGGGCGAAACCATCAAGAAGTGTCCGGTGTAATCTCAAAGCGCATGGACTGAGTGGCAGTGGAGGTATGGCGAAGTAACTGACAAATTGCCTCATCAAATTTGGAATATAAACTCTGAGTAGTCTATGTTCTGGATGTTCGAATCAAGCTCGAGGTTAAAGCGAGGAAGAATGATCATAAAGAGTCGATCCATCTTGGACAATGAAGTCTCGGTATTAGAAAACTTTGGCAAGATAGATACAAGTTCATCCTTAAAGGCAGACATTCGTCCACCATAAGAAGATACATTCATATGAAGTTGTTTCAAATTAGCAATGGAGGATATTACCCGGTAGAGACGTTGAATATCATTAGTGTACACTTTCTTCACTTGATTCCAAAGAGTGTAGCAAGTTTTATAGGCAACAATATTATATAGAGTCTTGGTATCAATAGATTGCTGGAGAATATTGCATAATAAAGCATCAACTTTGCGCCATTGAGGATGTTAATCTTCAAGGACACTTGTGTCCACAATAGTAAGATGATCCTCACAACCATTACTAATAAACCATAGGTCCACAAAATTTTCCCATGATTGATAATTTTCGCTCTCGAGTTTATCCATGTAATTAAGGTGAGTTCCATACAAAGGAATTAAAAGTTGACTCAAAGTGTTCATAGAGACATCTTTCTTGGCCATAGAGATGTCTTTTTCAGCAATAGAGATGAGAAGTAGAGAGTCACAAAAGTAACGAAATCAGCACTTTCAGAAGGAACAAAACAACTCCAACTGGTGAGAGGGGCTTCAGTGGTGTCGGACTTTGACAAAAAATAAAAAAAATAACCTGAAAGTATATGCCACCGGAGAGAAAAATGGACAAAAGAGGTTGATGCAGGTGTTGGATTAGAAAACCAGAGACATAGGCTTGTAGATCAACGGCAGACGACTAAGGTGGTGAAGTCCAACGATCGGAGAAGCAGCCATGCGCCCTCAAGCTCCGGCGTGAGGACAAATGGCACCGTGGACCCGCATGTGGAGGCGCTGCTATGGATATGCTGATCTGAGATTTTTCATCGGGGCAGGAGCTCAGTTTCACAATCCCGGCAAAGGAGGTCCACAAGCCGATAAGGGCTGCTTAAAATCTTGTAGAAAATTTTCCGCGACGGGCTGTTCAAGGTGGTCAGGGCTCTAGAGGCTTTGCAACAACCGGTACAACTGAGTGAGGCACAGTCGTTAGATTGGTCGTCGGAATTGACAACATGACAAAACCCTAACCCTAATATTCCCAAACTCTTATATGGCTCTGATACCATGTTGAGAGAAAATGAATTATGTATTCTCATTAATTTACAAAAGAGGAAACATACATATTTATACTCTAGTGTTATGGCAAAAAAGGAAATAAAGTTATAGTACAATTAGGAGACTAAAAAGAGAAGGAAAAAAATCCTAAATAGATTAGAAGACTAAACCTTAACTATAAATACTATTATTGTTGTTTTTGTTTGACAAGGAACCAGGCCATATGGTAGATGTGAACAAATTATTAGTTTTTCCCTACCTCATCCCCTACCCAACTTATTACCACTTGAGACATGCCTCAAGGACAAAGCAAATAATACATGATATGAAAAGAAAGAAAAGCATATAGAAGGTAGAACACAAAAAATCAGAATGTTAGTTTGAAAAACATAATGAGAAATTCGAATAGGCATCAAGATAATGCACAAACATGTCAGATGAACCACAGAAGAATTGTAATATTCAGATAACAAGAAACATACAAGGTAATTCATATAAATGCTGTAATAATATTCATATAAACAAACAAATAGAATAGATGTTATAGAAGAATAGGAGTCATCTCCCAAAATTAACCAAAAAGAAAAATCTACACCATCTCGAGCTTTCAACCAAACCCCTTCCAAGGAGGTTAAAATACTTATAGCCTCTAATATAGCAGGCACTACTCCCCAAGATTTAGGTCTTCTTTTTTGGAGAGGCAAATAAAAAAGAAAGTATTGGTCGCCTAATAAAAAGCAAGACATCCCAATACACATGAAGTATACAAGCTACACTAAGGCAAAAAAAAAAAAAAAAACCCCATCCAAGCCCAAGCTATCTAGAGAAGCTTACATAAATACTAAATTTGGAATCATTCGAACTAATAGCCCACAAATACAATGTCTTCAGGAAGAAACAGTCGCTCGCTCTAGTGAAAGCACTTCCTTGAAAGTTTGTGTGATTTTTTGTTTCCAATGGTGGTTGTGCGTGTGCGGTGGGTGGGGGGGCACCTTCTTCATCTTACCCTCATTTTTATAGGTAAACATTTCTTTTTGGTAAGGGAAAAAAATCTTGCCTACTTAAAAAATAAAGAGCATGGTATCAGGAAAGGAAGCGTGAGATGAAGGAGAAGCTAGATTTGGGTGGGTACAAGCAAAGGCACATGAGACAGATCAAGAAAAAACTTGATCAATTATTTAAACTTCATTTACAATTGAAACTTATATTCAATTATTTATCTTTAAGTCATCTATATTTTTATGAAAAGGAAAACTAATGAATATGTCTTAGCTTAATTTAATTAAATATCGTATCTTCATTTTAAAATTGAATGTGGTACCAAACTTTTACATTTGTTTAAATGAGAAATATAATATTACACATATGAGAGACAAGCCATTGCTCAGTTCACTATGACAGAAATAATCCCCAAATCCAGAGATGCTGAATCCATGGAGTCAATGAGTAGTTTCCAAGAACGCCAGGGTACACACTGCAAATCACACAAGTAGAAGCATCATGCCCTCATGCCCATGATTACAGTGGAACCCCGAGGATATTCATTACAGGAGTATACCTCCTTTAAGGAAAAATCAGCACAGTATCTAGAGAATGAATCCATCAAATATGCAAAGCACATCCATGTAAACAATATTCAAGCAATACTTCACCTTCTGTCTTAGATGCAAGGAGATCACCAAGTGAGGCTCATAACACACAAGAACATTAGACTGGAACATATGTTATTTAAATCCGGATGTATAGAAGGATCATAACACATCATTGCACCTATATCATACTATGTTTATTATTGACCATTGATGTAGTAAAACAGACAACATTTTAAGAAATCAAGGAAAACAGCATGATTGCAGAAAAAGCAAGTTTCAGGCTTAAAGAAAAATGCTTGAAAAAAAAAAGAATCAGAGGAAAAAGTTTACTCAAAAACATAAATAATACATAATGAATACAAATGTACATGAAAAAATGTAGTACATTCCATAACAGCCCATAAGCTAGCATTTTGATATTATAGATGGAAAAAGAATTCTGCCCACAACAAAATTTCACATACTCTGAAAATTAATAAATAAATAATTTAATAAATTTGAGAAGTAAAAGAGATTTCATGTTCCCATACCATAGTCAAAGCCAAGCACTGAAAAGTTTCGTTTCGGCCGATAATATCAGTGCGCACAGTATTTATTGCTAACCTCAAAAAGTCATGGTTCTCATTGAGTAAACATGATGTTACAATGTACCCCACCTGCAGCCAATTATAACATTATGAAAGTAAAATAAAATTGTAATGAATTAACCAATTGTAATGTTACAAAAGTTAATAAATTTGTAGTGAACTGCACAAAATGATATCTGAACACAGAAAAGAGAATATAAACAAAACCACCAGAATTATAGCTGTTGTACACACAACCACAATATCCTTTAAGGACAAGTAAAATTGCATTCCAGAGCCACACAATGCTTCCATGATTCCATTATCAGGTGAATATAAAAATATATATATATATTGGAGAACAAACTGATTCATCCAAAAGGTAACAGATACTTTAAATTTCTATATTTTAAATAATCTAAATTTTAAAATAGAGGAACAATGTTTTAAAAAATTCAGATTAAAAAAATCATCTGGGTAAAGGTAAATTAAAAAAATTAGACTTCATGTGCTTATAGGCAAATTACATGTGTCCATCATAGAAGGCAACCTAACAAAAAATGGGACATAATGCATGGCACTACAAAACTTCATATAATGTTTGTCCTAAGATCCAAATCATTCATGTTGAATTGTTGACCCTGCTTCCCCTCACATCACCATACAAGCTTATACACAGAGGAAAAAATGAAATCATATATCCAGATAAATAAAAAAACAAAATTTAATATATTACCTGCTTTTCTGGATACTTAGGAGCAGATATCAAAGAAACTGCTTCCATATGACCAAAGTCTACATCATAACCCAGCATATAAATGTAAAGCATTTTCCAGACATATTTCTTTTTTTCATATGGTGTCAAACCCTGCCAAATGACCATGAAATTTTGGGTTAAAAGAATATATAGAAGAAAAATAAATAAATAAATAAATTGGACAGCCAGCACATCAAGAGGTGTTAATAATGCCAATTTGCATAATGTTATCTGGAGGCAAACAAGAGAGTTAACATAAAAAAA
This sequence comes from Tetrastigma voinierianum, assembly GCA_016808115.1. Classification (NCBI taxonomy): domain Eukaryota; kingdom Viridiplantae; phylum Streptophyta; class Magnoliopsida; order Vitales; family Vitaceae; genus Tetrastigma; species Tetrastigma voinierianum. Next base: position 250,893 of record JAEQBH010000913.1, on the reverse strand, counting down.
CTTGACAATAAATAAAGACCTGTTTTAATAAAGGAAACTGAAAATTCAAGCTTAGACTAGACAAATTTAACGAGACTTCCTTTGGGGAGGCGGCTCTTTTGAGAGAAAATTCCATTTGATAAATTGGGTATCCGTTTGTCAAAGCAAGGAGAAAGGAGGTTTGGGCATTCGTAATCTCTCCAATTTCAATAGGGCTCTGCTCGGGAAGTGGAGCTGGAGATTCACAATGGAAGACAGCTCTACATGGAGGAGTGTTATCAATCTGAAATATGGTTCGGAGGATGAGGGCTGGTTTCCTTCCCTTCCTAAAGGCTGCCATGGGGTTGGTCTTTGGAAAGAAATTAGCAAAGAAGGCATGCTCCTAAGACAACATTGTTCCGTGAAGTTAGGGGATGGTTCCAAGGCAAGATTTTGGGAAGACTTGTGGTGTGGTGAAGCTCCACTATGCTCTTCCTTTCCCTCTCTGTATGATATGGCTAGCTCTAAAGGGGCAAGGATAGAGGATCTTTGGGTGACCTCAAGGTCCGAGAGAGGATGGAACTTCAGCTTTGGAAGACATTTTCATGATTGGGAATTGGAGGAGGTCCAAGGATTCCTATGCATCAAGACCAAAGAGTATCAATCCAATCTCGGGGCATAGGCTTTGGTGGAAAGAGGCAAAATGGTAGTTTTTATCAACTTTGTTTTGACTTCCATCGAAGGTGGGAAGACCGCTTCAATGCCTAAAGATGCAAAGAACTTACTGCTCTACAAAGGTAGGTTTCTTTGCTTGGGAAGTTTGGTGGGGCAAGATTTTGACCATGGATCAGCTTAAAAATAGAGGCTTCTCCCTGGCCAGCACAGGTGCCCCTAGTGTGGAAAGGCCGAAGGGGCTTTGGAGCACCCGCTCATCACTGCCCAAAGGTTTGGTGCATGTGGACTGCCCAAAGATGAGCTCCTTTTCTTGGGAGGCAACATGGGATACAGTCCTGACTTTGGATCAAATAAAGAGAAGAGGATAGGTAGTGGCAAATAGGTGCTTTCTTTGCTTAGAGGAGGAAAAGTCAATTTAAGACATTCTTCTACATTCCGGGAAGAGTAAAGTTTTATGGCACCTGCTCTTCTACTTGTTGGGGTGTCTTGGGCAATGCCCTCCTCGGTAAGGGGTTTGTCTTTTAGTTGACACGAGACCTTTGTGGGCAAGAAGAGGAAAAAAAGTTTGACTAGCTACTCCTTTCTGCCTTTTTTGGACAATTTGGAAGTAAAGAAATGGCAAGGCTTTTGATGATAAAGAGCAATCTTTCAAAGACTCAAACAATCTTTTCTTTGTAGGCTTTGCGCTTGATTTCATTTGTTTATAGTTCCTATGGGCGATTTTGTGGATTGGTTAGGTACTCATTGAGGATTGTCGCTTTTAGTGTTAGCCCTCTCTTTTTGTTGGGTTTGTTGGCACCCGTCGTATATACTTATTGTGTCCTTTGGGGCACTTTTTTCCCACCTCTCTTTTAACATACATTTTTTCTTACCTATCAAAAAAAGAAAAATATAGCTGCTCAATCACAACTTGCAAACTTCATGACACCATTCTTCGATTAGTTTTAATCGATACCCTAGCCCATTGCAAATTTAGATGAAATGTAATGCCTTTGTCCAGCTCCACAAAACCTTCATGAACTATGTAACTTAAAAAAACCTCGTAAAAAATCTTCTCCTGAGCTTCCTCTACATGATCCTCTATAGCAACCAACCTCTAGGAGCCACTTCATCAGCTTCTTGAATGATCTCAACCCTTCTTCTAAGACCCACTTTGACTCAAAGCTTAACTCAAACTCAAACAAGCTCCCATCATGGCTAATGGAAGTTCCCTTTTAACTTCTAATGATACCTAGCCCACACCATAAGGGACAGAAAAAACAGAGCCTCATTTGAGAACCATCCCCATCCCCTCACTAGATAATGACTACAAAGCTGCACTTTGTTACAACAGTCCAACCTCCAAACTAAAGCCACACGGCTCCTCCCGCTCTCCTTATGTCCCTTTTCACCACATCCACAAAAGAACTCCCTTCCAATGACTCTTGCATTCACACCTTTAAATAGGAGATCTACCAAAATTGCGCACCTCAGCTAATCCAAGCAGAGGCACCACTCTAAGGCTAGCTTTCTGGCCAGCACAACACAACCCCCAAACACTCCATTTCCCTCAAGAAACATCAAAGAGAATATCTTTGCCTCCACTAAGCACATGTGGCATAAAAGAAATATTCTAGCATTGTTGCTTTGGAGCACCAACTTGTAGCTTCTCTCTTTCTCTTTATACAAACCTTCCCAAAATAATCCAGGGTCAATTCTCTTTTTTTTTCTTTTTTGATAGATAAATGTAAAAAAATATATATTATAACAAAAAAATAAACACCCCAAGCATACAAAAAGTATACAAAAGGAGCCCAGAGAGAGGTACAAAAGAGACATAGTATATAAAAACCAAAAGGCAACCAGCCCTCATCCAAATCAAAAGGTCAAACAAAGAATTGAGTCTACCCACCATACACAAAGTAGTTCAAGACCCCTTTTTTATAGTAAAGAATAGCCTATTGAATAAAAATAGCGATAAAAAAATGTGCCCCAATGTATACAAAATATATACAACTGCACAAAAAATCAGTCAAAAAAGCAGTTAAAAACCAACACAAAAAACAAAAACAACAAGCCCTCCAACTTTACCCTATCCAATCCACAAAATCTACAACAAAAGAAGAGCCTAACACATAATGAAATAGGACCAAGCCCAAAGATTATACAAAAGATACAATTTAATTCTATGAACATTGTAATCATAGATAATTGAAGGGAAAAATTATATCTTTCATTGATCACAAATAACCTATTTATATACAAGACAATCCCTAAACCAAATGCGAATCATGAAGCTCTAACTCTACATGCCTTCTCCCAACTAGCTTTGACTGGCACACGATAATACTCCCTCAAGTTTGAGTACGATGTTGATCATGTCCAACTTGTTGCAAGATTAACTCGACTGGATTCCACTCAAAGGCTTTGTGGTGAAGATATCTCTAATTGTTCTCCGCCTTTACATATCTTGTAAAGATCAACCTCAGTTCAGATCTTCTCACCTGACAAAATGACAAATTTATCCCAATACTGTCATCCGTCTATGAAATACTAGGTTAGACACTATATGCATGACAGCTTGGTTATCACACCAAAGCTTCGCTGGTACTGACGTTTTGATGCCCAATTCCATCAATAACTGACATATCCACATGATCTCGCATTCAGACTGTGTCATAGCCCTATACTCTAACTTCGCACTAAACCGTGAGACAACACATTGCTTCTTACTATTCCATGAGATCAGATTTCCTCCAAAAAAGACAATATCCTGAGGTGTACCTCCTATCTTCCTTAGACCCTGCCCAATCTACATCAAAAAACACTAAACCGATGCACATGCTTCTTATACAATATTCCACGTCCAGAAGCTTCTTTCAAATAGCATATGATATGCTCTACAGCTGCCTAATGACTGACTGTGGAAGATGACATATACTAACTCAAAACACTTACTGAATAAGCAATATCCATGCAAGTTACTATAAGATAATTAAATTTCTCAACTAGTCTTCTGTATCTCTCAGGGTCTTCAAATAGGTCTCCTTCCTATTCAATTTTCCAACCAGTCTTCTGTATCTCTCAAAGTCTTCAAATAAGTCTTCTTCCTTAGTGATCTGCACATTAGGAGTCATAGGAATACCACACGGTTTGGCACCCAACTTCCATTTCTTAGATAACAAATCAAGCACATATTTCCGTTGAAATAACATATAATCGCATTTCTCATGACTTCAACACCCAAATACTTTAACATTCCTAAACTGTTTAAAACTAACTAAGAAAGGATTTGAGATAACATATCTTCGAAATACCCTAGTGATGACAATATCATCCACATACACTACCAATAGAATAAAATCAGAATTGGAATTCTTATAAAAGACGGAGTGGTCAGACTTACTTTTCTGCATGCCAAATGTCCACACTGACCGAATTTGTCAAAACCAAGCACGGACTCTGCTTCGCACTATTAGATTTCCTAAGACTACACTTTCCTCTTCTCCTCCTCCCGAGCAACAAACCCTGAAGTTGCCCATGTGCCTATTCCCGAAAATCTCCATGAGATAGGGCATTCTTGATATAAAGCTAATGCAAGTCCTAATCATAACACAAGTAAATAAACAACGAACATATGTCGCTCAGCTACAAAGAAAAATAATGTAATAATCAACTCCATAAGCTCCAAGTGTCCGCACTCTCTTTACCATCAAAGGCTCGTCTATTCCTTTCCTACCACATCATCCAAAAGACACAAAGAGGCACAACTCTCCACACCTTTAGTCTTTTCTTCCTCACAAAAGATCCTTGCCAACTAAGTAGCACCTATTGACTGGAGAAGGAAGCACCAAATACACACCAAAAAGGGAGAAAAGGAGATCCCACACAGATCTAGTCAAATCAACAATGAATAAGAATATGATCGCATCCTCCTTCCCACGAAGGTAGCATCTATTCGCCAACGCCCAACCTCTTATTTGAAGTTTATCTAATGTTATCTTGCTCCACGCCGCCTCCCAAGTAAAAATCCCCACTTTTGATGTAAAATAGTCCAAAAAAGGCATATAGGAGCTATCATCCAAGCCATTTTCCAATTCTTGCCCACAAAGGATCCATGTCAACTAAATAGGGTCTCTCTAACGATCAAAGAAAAAGACCATTTGACACCAACAAGGGTTAGTATGAGATTTCACAGCATCCTATCCTTTGAGCAATGCACTAAGAAGTGATCATCAGTTTCTTCGTCGTCTTCAAAAAGGAAATACCTATTAGCTAAGGCTCTTCCCCTCCTTTCTAGTTGATCCAAAGTTAGCACTTTTTCTCATGACGTTTCCCAAGCAAAAAAGCACACAATAGTGGGAACGCAAAGATTCCAAATGGAATGGTACCAAAATAGGGCTACATTTGACCAATCCAAGGCCTTGTAGAGTAACTTCACAGAAAAGCATCCGTCTTTAGCCTCTTTCAACAGCAACTTGTCTTGTTGACCAGGGAACACTTTCTTATCTTGGAGAAGTGAAAAAAATCTCTTAACCTCCTCCAGTTCCCCAATCAATGAACAGTCTCGAAAAACAAGGGGTTCACCCACCCTTCTTCCTCAAAAAGTCTCAAACATCTACCACCATAGCCTCTTTGTTAGTTCAACCATAGCCCCAAAAAACAAGGAATATACAAAAACAATCACCCTCTCATCTACAACCCACCCAATCAATGAATTGAACTACAGTCAAAGGACCATCCACTATAGACATTTTGGTCTCCAACCAAAGGAACAAAAAACAATTTGACCTTTTGTATGGAGAACACCTCATCCCTAAAAAATATACCATTCCTTACCTTCCACACCAACCAAAAAAAAATACACAAGGTTTCTATTTCACTCCAAACCTCCTTTGAAGAAGCAATAGCAAATACAACAAGGAAAGCAAGATATAAGGGAGTATCCCCACACCACCTATCCTCCCACAACTTCACACGTTGCCCATTCCCCACCACAAAAGAGAATCTACTACTAAGCAAGTTCTCTAACTTTCTTATTGGTTTCAATAACCCACCCCATACCCATCTTTTACAACACAAGAACCCAACCCCCCCCCCAAAAATAGTTTCCCTCTATGACATCATTCCACAAAGCCTCTTTGTCACTTGTAAAACACTAAGTCCACTTGCAAAGAAGGGATTTATTTAAACTAGAAAGATTCTTCATACCCAAGCCCTCACTCCCGTTATCCAAGCAAACAGTAGTCCACTTAACCAAATGTGGTTTCCTCTCCAATGAACCTCCTAAAGGAAATCTCTTTGGATCTTATCAAGCCTTAGCCTCATCGTCTTTGGAAAAAAAAAAGAATAGACATGAGGTAAAGAGGCACACTTGATAACGTACGTCTAATCAAAGTGATTCTCCAACCTTTGGAAATATATTGCCTTTTACACATAGCTAATTTCTTTTGACACCTCTGCTCAATGCCATCCCAAACTGCCACTAACTTATAGTTAGCACCCAAAGGCATTCCAAAGTAAGTGGTGGGGAGACTTCCCACCTTAAAACCAAGCTCCAACAAGATCTTCTATACTGTCCACTCTACCTACAAGGATTAGCTCACCTTACAACCAAGTCCTCAATCACCATAGAAAATCTCCTCATATCAGCAATCAATCTACCCAAACGATTACGCTCCTCAAGGAATCTAACTTGATTAAAATCCCCTGTCACACACCATGGCCCTCTCCACATACCTCTGATAGATCCCAACCCTTCCTAGAAAGCTTCACTGTCTCTCTTCCTAGTGGGACCGTAAACACCCATAAGACTCTAACTTATATTATAATCACAATTCCTATAACAACAAGAGACAACAAAATTACCCACTCCAACCTCCATAGTTGCAGAACCCTGTTATCCCAAAAAACTATAACCCCTCCCACCACCCTTTTTAATCTTAAGGCCCCCCACTCTAAGCATCTTCCCCCAACCCTGTTCTTCATCCTTTTCAAAAGCCTAACAATATCCTCCTCAAACCCTCTATTGGCATCCCCAGAAATTGATTGAAATTCACCAATTTTTCTGACAAGCCATGACTCATTCACCAACTCATCCCTATCCATAACAACCTCTTTTGTCTCCCTAGTAAAGCTAAACCCTTCGACCTCCTTCCTAGCAACCATATGCATCTCTAAAGGCAAATTAACAATCCCTTCATCTATCTGAACCACCCTCAATGGATTCATAGTCCCTTCTTCCCATCTACAAAGCACTTCAAAATCCATTGTTTTCCTCGCACCCTTAGAGAAAGGAGTAGAATAAGAAACCCTAACCCTCAAAGAACAACTAGAGGTAGAAAGATAAAGATACCTAGTCTGATTCTCCGACCATCTTCCTTCATAGGTAGTCAATTCTTGCCTAGCCTCAAGATCTGTCACACCTTACCAATAGCATTCGAGATTCCTTCAACAACCAGAAAGGGCTCTTTAGCTCTAATTTCTTTCAAGTCCCAATGTTTTTTTTTATAACCATGGATGTTCGGGTCAGCTTGTGAGCACCTTGACTAATCTCACGAGCCCTAAAGTTAATGACCGGGCATAACCTCCAATGGCCCTAAGGGGACTCGAACCAATAACCATTGGGTGAGTCCTTATGAAAATGTTGGGAACCATCCCCACCCACACCTGGTGGGGCCACTTCCTCAAGAGTACTTGGCCCATAAGCCACCCCCACCACCCGCAACGGCCTTCTCCTACTTTAATTGAATCCAACCCCATACTAAAAACTCTCGGTCCATTTTCTTTGTCGTCCCCAAAGCCCACATCCATGGCCCCCTTCAATTCTTCAAACGAACTTAACTCCCCACGGGCCTCGAACTCAAGCCCTTCCAACTTCGTCTACCCTTGAATTTTCTCTCTCTCTACGCTTATGTCAAACACAACGTATCCACCTCTATCACCCGTCGTCTTATTCTTGCTCCTCTCTCTAGAAACACAGTCCATTTGATATGCAACTCCTCCTTTTTCAAGCAGTAGACACGCCCCTTCCTCCTCCACGCGTTCAATGGAGTGTGAATTCGCATCTCCTTCAACCCTAGGCATCTGTAACTCCCTTCCCACATCACACCTTGAAGGCTTCACATAACACACCCACAGCGTTGCCTCCAACTACAACTAAATTGTAAAACAAATATCTTCCACCACCAAAAGTAGAATCCTTGGTAGCTCTTTCCCCTTTAACTTCATCAAAATCCTTACCCATTGCAACTTTGCGCAATTCAATGACCTCTCATCCACCCTAATAAACCCACCGCAGCAATTCCCAATTTTCCTAAATACCTCTACAGTTCAAAAATGGAGTGGAAGCCCTAATAGCCTCACCTAACTTTCCTTTCTATGTGCTCTCTCCTTATGCGAGCCCACCTCTAGTCCCCATTGTTCCAACACCACCTCTCGACCCTAGAAAATATGAACTCCTCAACACTCTTTTAGCCTCCTTTTATCACAAAATCCAACAGGAAAAGCCATGCTACCAACTTCACCACTTTCAGGGGCCCTTTTAGATTCCAACAAAACACCCCCCATCTCCTCAACTCCCCCAAGTTCAGTAAAAAAATCTACTCAATTTCCCCACCTCCCTACCAAATAGTGCTCCATGAGCTTCTTACTGTTCCTTACTTCGCCTCTCTCTAGCTGAAGCCATATGACATCTCATGTCCTTCTTATTACAATCTTCACAACTTCTGCATAGGAACCTTGTCTCTCCTTGCCCCTAACGTTTGAGTTTTCCACTTAATTTACAGAAAGTCTCATGGCTCCTTTCTCTACTTCTGCAAAAGAACCAATTCCCATCAATCATAATTTTTCAGCTAAAATTTCCCACCCCGAGAAAACCTCTGCCTTTAGGAAACATAATTTAAAATCTCTTTTCTCTCAAATTCCCCATTGAGCATAAAATGAAACACACTACTTTATTTGAACATCTTTCCAACCTATATTTCCTTCCTCTTACAATCTTCTAACACCTTTCCAACTCTAGCGTCCTTGCAACACTTTTCCACTCATGCCAGTAACCATCTAAGACTTCTATCTCCAAAACAAATCCAAGACAAAAAACTCCTACTCCTTTCCATAATCACTCTTTCTTACTTTTCCACCAAACTTCTCCACTAGAATCTCGAAAAGACTTTGATTCCACCGCAAACCAACATTTTCCTCCCATGACCTTGCTTCTAGAATGGTCATCAAAACCACAACCTCAGATGTGTATGTTCCCAACTTGCAACCTAACTCAAGGCCAAGTCCTCCACATTACCAACCCTTGCCATTGGAATTATTTCGCTTTTATTTAAGTTAATACTCAATCCTAAAATTGCTTCAAACCACATTAATAACCAGCCGAGGTATGCCGACTAACTCTGATTCGACTCATAAAACACAAGGGTATCCTCTATAAACAACAAATGAGAGATGACCAAGCCCTTTCCACCCCTCCCTTCAATCTTACAGCCAGATAAGAAGGCCTTTTTTTCTTCTTCTTTTTTTATCGGTAAAAAGCAATATATAAACAAAAAAAGAGCAAGAAGCTCCCAAAGCGTACACTAGAAGTATACAAAAGGGAACCAAAAAAACCCCCAACTCACCTATACCCCAACCAAGACAAAAATCCACTAAAGACCAGTCATATCAACACTCATACGTATTTACCCACGAATTCAAAGTGCACGTTAAACTTTCATTCTCGCTGGAAAGAAAGGGTTTCTGCCTCAAGGTCGCCCAGCTCCTTTCCGCCGCATACCCAAAAAAGGCAAAGAGGGGCTGCTATCTAGATTTTCTTGCATTTTCTACCAACATTAGTTCTTTGTCAAGCAAGGAAGGTTTGATGAACCGATAGGGGGAAAACTCAGCTTGAGCTAACAATGGCCAAAAAGAGATCCCAAAGCAACCTAGTTCTCCAGCAATGAATAAGCAAGTGATCTATTGTCTCCTCTTCCTCTTCACAAAGAAAAGACATATTAGCAAAAGTTATCCCTCTCCTTTTGAGTTGATCAAGCGTAAGCACCTTACTCCATGATGCTTCCCTAGCAAAAAAAACCTAGCTTGGGTGGGAAAATAGGGTTCCAGATGGAGTGAGAAGGGAACAATATAGGGGGAGAAAGAGTCAACAATTTGTACATGAGTCTAACTAAAAAACCATTACACTTGGAGTCCTTCATCAACAGTTGATCCTCAATGAGGGGCTTGACTTTCCTTCTGTGAAGATAATGGAGAAACCTTTCAACCTCTAAAACCTCCCAATCATTAAAAGGCCTAAAAAAAACTAGAGACCAACCCCCTTTCACCCTCGAACAGTTCCAAACATTTGCAACCTTGGCGTCCTTATGGGCTACTAGGTTAAAAAGAGAGGGGAAAGTAGTGCATAAGACTACCTCTCCGCACCAAGAGTCCTTCCATAAAGTTCAACCTTCTACCATCTCCTAAAGAGAAAACAACATTTTGGGAGAAAGTTGACCAATCTTTTCTAATGTCTTTCCATAAGCCAGTACCGTAGCTCCCCCTAATGTCACCTAAGCTCCATCCCCAATCCACTTCTCCCAATTTAGTGCTAATTACCATTCTCCAAAGAGGATCCCTCTCATTAGCAAATCGTCAACTCCACTTGCAAGGTAGGGCTTGATTCAGCTTGGAAAGGCTTCTCACCCCTAAGCCCCCTCTCTTTTTCTCAGAGCACACTATTTTCCAATTGACAAGATGAGGTTTTCGCTCTAAATTGCCACCATCCCAAAGGAAGTCTCTCTTAATCTTCTCCCGCCTAGAGCACACCAATTGGCACCCAAAACGATGTTGCACAAACCAGGCGGTCAGCACAAAGCAATGCTGATCTGCTCAAGTATCCTGCACCCCAGGATACCATCTTTTCCAAGAAACCGGCCTCTTCCTAAATCTTTCTTCAATAATCCAAACCCCACTTATCCGTGAGGGTTCCCTAAGGGTGTAATCTGGCACGTAGGTAGGGAGAAAACCAACACCACACCCAAGTTCAGCAGCTAACATCTCCACATTATCAACCCTTCCCACTTGAATAATTTCGCTCTTGTTCAGGTTAATTCTTAACCCAGAGATAGCTTCAAACCACATCAAGGTTCATCCTAGGTACATCAACTAATCTGGATTGGCATCACAAAAAAGGACGGTGTCATCTGCATACAACAGGTGGGAGATGATTAGCTCCCCTCCACCTCTACCCACAAACTTGCAACCCAAAATAAAATTCTTCCACAAATAAGGCTAACAAGCAATCAACGCCCATACTAATTACAAAAAGATAGTGCAGAGGATCCCCCCTGCCTCGCACTCGGGCACTGGAAAAGAAGCCTCGTAGGGAGAGCCATTGAAAAGGACAGAGAAAGATGTCATGGAAATGCACCAAAGAATCGAACTTATCCATTTTCTGCCAAAGCCCAATCTCTCCAAAATCTAAAATATAAAATCCCAACTGATGTGATCATAAGCCTTTTTCTATGTCCAATTTGCAAAGCAGTCTAGTCTCTTTCTTCCTCAGAATTGAGTCCACTGCCTCGTTAGCTATTAGCACTTTGTCAAGAATCTGTCTCCCTTCAACAAAAGCATTCTGAGATTGGGAGATTAATTGCCCCATAACCCTTTTGATTCCATTGGCCAGCACTTTGGCTAAGATCTTGTAAAGACCACCCACTAAGCCGATGGGCCTCAAGTCCTTGAAATCTTCGACGTTACATTTCTTGGGGATCAGAGCTAAGAACGTAGCATTAAGGCTTTTGACAAATCTGTTGTGTTCAAAGAATTCCCTGAAGAAGCCAACAACTTCATCCTTCACAAAGTCCCAGCTGAAGGACCAAAAGGACAAAGGGAACCCATCTGGGCCTGGGGCTTTATCCCCATTGAGCCTAGAAATCGCTGCCAGGATCTCCTCCTTTGTGAACATTTCTTCAAGCTTTGCAGCTTGCTCTCCATTAATCACATTAAAAGAAAGGCTAGGAAGATGCGGTCACCAACTATTGGGAGCAGAGAGAAGGCTTTGGAAAGCTCCAACCAAGCCTTCTTTTAACTCAAACTCTGGGTCAAACCTTCTACCATTAATTGAGATGTTCATAAGAGAATTCCTTCTCCTATGGGAATTAGCCATTCTGTGAAAGAACCCTGTGTTTCTATCCCCTTCTTTCAACCAATGTTCTCTAGACTTCTATCTCCAACAAATCTCCTCCAAATCAACCCACTTCTTATAGTCTTCTCTGGCATTTTCCTTTCCATCTGCCTCCTCCAAAGATAGCTCCTTTTCCTTTTCAAAATCATCCCAAAAGCAGACCCTTCTTAGAGCCTCTTTTTTTTTTTGTCTCAACTCTGCCAAAAACTACTTTGTTCCAAACCTTCAAAACCTCCTTCAATGCCTTTAGTTTGGACGCTATAATGCAACTAAAAAACCTAGAAAATTGCAAGCTTTTCCACCAACCATGAAGAAGATCTTTGAAACCTTCAAATTTTATCCATGTGGTTTTTGTAGAGAGAAAAGAAATACTCTAATTCTCATTAATTTACAAAGGAGAAAACATACATATTTATACTCTAGTGTTAGAACAAAAAGAAAACAAAGTTAGAGTCTAACTAGGAGACTAAAAAGAGAAGGAAAAGAATCCAAAATGAATTAGGAAACTAATCCTTCACACTCCCCCTCAAGCTGGAGCATATAGATAAAAAACACCTAGCTTGTCACATATATACTTTATCTTAGGACCTCTAAGAGACTTAGTGAAGATATCTACTAGTTAATCATTAGAGTTGACAAAACTAATAGTCATGCATCCCGATGCAATCTTCTCTCTGATAAAGTGGCAATCTACTTCGATGTGTTTGGTCATCTCATGGAAAACTGAGTTAGATGAGCTATGCAAGACGGCTTGATTATCACATATAAGCTTCATTTGTTCATCCTTCCTAAATCTTAACTCTTTGAGGAGATGCTTCAAGCATATGAGTTCACATGTTGCTATGGTCATAGCTTGATACTCAGCTTCAGCACTACATCTAGCTATTACATCTTGTTTCTTACTCTTCCAAGATATTAAGTTACCTCCAATGAACAAACAATACCCTGATGTAGAACGTCTATCAGTGGGCGAGCCTTCCCAGTCTACATCACTATAACCAACAATCTGGGTATGACCTTTGTTCTCATACAACACCCCTTGACTTGGTGTTCCTTTGACATAACGAAGAATACGAACTGCAGCATCCCAATGGCCATCACAAGGTAATTGTAGGAACTGACTAACTACGCTCACAGGAAAAGAAATGTCGGGCCGAGTAATAGTGAGATAGTTCAGTTTACCTACAAGCCGTCAATATCTCACTATATCTTGTAAAGGCTCCCCCCTGACCTGGTACAAGTTTGACATTTGAATCCATAGGAGTGTCTATAAACTTACAAATTCAACGATACCAAATTGTCACTAATATATCCAAGCGATACTTTCTCCGAAAAATAATCAATTCCAGATTAGACCTGAAAGCACCTCAATGCCTAAAATACTTGAGTTTCCCCAACTCTTTGTCCGAAAGTGGCTAAAGAGGTGTTGTTTGAAGTTTCTAACATCTCTACATCACCAGAATTTAATAAATCGCTATCCACAGAACAATCAAGTAAATACACTAGCCGTTAGGTTATAATGATAAAAACACGGTCTCGCCAGCGCTTCGTACCAAACAAAACCAAGAGGTTGCTCCATATATACCTCCTTGACGAGATCACCATGAAGGAAGACATTCGTGATATCCAATTGAAAAAAGGGTCATGAGCACATAGTAGCCATAAAGAGAAGCAAGCGAACAGAGGCAATCTTAGCCACCGGAGAAAAGGTATCATAATAGTCAAAGTCATATTCCTGAGTATACCCCTTGGCAACCAAACAGGCCTTAAGCCGATCTACTTGGCCATCAGGTTCCACCTTAAACCCAACGACAACCAACAGGAGACTTGCTAGGAGGAAGAGTGACAAGCTTCAATGTGCCATTGGAGGAAAGAGCATCAGTATACTCAACCATTGATTGTTTCCAGTCCGGATGAGAGAGAGCCTCACTAGTGCTTATACGGATAGAGACAGAAGACAAGGTGGAAACAAAGGCAAAGTATGGTAAAGATAAACGATGATACTAGGAAAATTATAAACGTGACGGGCGTTACAAGTGCAGGCACTTTCGGTCGGCAATAGGGTACACCATCAAGTAGTTGCGGAACCAAAACAGGAGATAACGGTGGCATAGAAGATGAATCAGTAAGAGGTCCTGTCATAGGATGAGAACGACGAGTATAAACTTGAAGCGGTCAAGTCACAGCATCCATAGGTGGAGAAGGGAAATCTAGAGGTGGTAAGACAAGAGAGACATGTAACACATTCGAAACATGAGGACGCTCTTCAGAGGAGAAGAAAGAGGAACCCTCAAAGAAAGTGACATCAGCAAAGATAAAGTACCGATTTGTGCTCTGTGAGAATAACATCTATAACCCCTCCAAGCCGAGAATAACCTAAAGGTTAATAATTCTACTTTTTCTTTAGCAAAAGTGTTTGTCTTGCCCAGGAGTAATGAACATGAACAAATGTACACAACCAAAGACACGAGGAGGAAGGCAAAAAAGAGGTTGATTAGGAAAAATGATAGAATAAGGGATTATTTGATCATGCAAAACGGACGATTAATCAAATAACAAGCAACTAAGATAAGACTTCAAAACAGAACCTAGATGATAAAAGATGCAAAGTTTGTTTCATTGTATAATAATGCGCCACCACCATTCGCGAGAGCAGCAAACAAGATAATCAGAAAACCAGCGAGTGAATATAAGAGTATGATTAATGCATAATATATTATCAAGATATCACCGATAACAACGTAGCAGATAATGGTCAATCAACACAGAACTTCGAAGAATAACAAATACCAGTTTATTGGCAATATTTGGCTATATCGAATAATCATCATAAAAAGCACCAATCCACAGGTAGAACTCGCGTTTATATATCTAAGGTCAGCGCGAGATAAGTTCAGTATGGATTCTATTCCATCATTCAGCGCCGGGAATGAGACACGAGCATGTTTCCCAAACTGACATGACTCACAATCAATTGAGGACAAACTAGAAAAATGACGAACCATGTTCCTTTGAAATGTTTGAATGACCAAGACGATTGTGAATAAGGAGATGAGTAACCATGGAAGTGCAAGCAGTGGAAGATGAAGGCGAGCTAAGATGAAAGAGACCTTGATATTCACGTCCTATGTCAATCGTCTCCACTGCACTATCCCAGAATGCACGAGGACTTAAAAGGTAATCAACAATTACATCACGAAACAATCCTACTAAATTCGAAATCAATTAAAAAGGAGAATCGAACATAAAGAACATAAGTAAGGAGTAGGGAAGGAAAAGGGCATGTCGAACTGACTCTTGCTTATGGTTTGAGATCCATTAGCTAAAGCAACTATGGTAAGAGAAGCAAAGGTAAGAGAAGAAAATGTCCTTATTACCTGAAAAGATGATCAAAGGCTTTAATCAGCAACCAAGGTCCAGAGGGCGAGTGCTGCAGGCACACTAGCCTAGGGCAACAAACGCAATGTGTGTGGATTTGATGCTTGAGTACGAGGTATGCAACCACTCCGATGTAAAAAACAAAGAAATGCAGCCAAAATGGGAGAAAAGATTGAACCTGGAGCAACCATAGAAACCAAAAAATTACAAAACCACAACTACGAGGGATCTGAAGGATGAAACAAAACTGCTAGAGGGGGCAAAACAACTCCCGAAATCCCGATGTCAGCTGGGTGTCCAAAATCAAGAAAAATCCAAAAGTACAAGCATTCGACAATGCAAAAAGAGAGAAAAGTGTGCCTGTGCTTTAGATAAGGGAACCAGGGGTATAGAAAAGCTCGTCGGGGAGGGACGACCCAGGGGGGAGAACGGCATTGTCGGAAAGTTGGCCACAATATCTCACACCGCCAACAGTGGTGGCAAATAATTAATTGAAGAACACGGTGTCGACGCTGGCTCACTATTTCATGACAGTGGCCCTCTAGCGGGTAGACTGCATATTTGATCCCTGATGGTGGATCAGCTGGTCGAGATGAGTCGCCGAAAGCTGTCACGCAAGAGGTTCCGACTGAAAGGATTTACCTCCAACAACCCACATGGTGACTAATGGGTTGTCGGAATTGACTAGGCGACAAAACCCTAACCCTAAAAATTATGATCTCTTCTATGGCTCTGATACCATGTTGAGAGAAAAGAAATACTCTAATTCTCATTAATTTACAAATGGGGAAACATACATATTGATACCTATGTTACAAAAGAAAACAAAGCGAGTTCAACTAGGAGCATTAAATGGATTATAGATCTAACTTTAACAGCTTAAAGTTTAAAAGGACAAGGCCCTTTATCTAATCCCCTTCATGCCAGCTCCAACAAACGGGCAATGGTCAGACACTGGCCTTGGAAGGGTGAACGGAACCGCTTTATTAAACTTACACTCCTAGTCTACCGTTACTAGAAATCTATCAAGACGAGACATTGAACGGCAATTGAGACCTCCCCTCCAAGTGAAAGGACCCCCTTAAAGGGGTAGGTCTCTGAGCCACAATTCATTTAGAACTTCAAAGAAATGCCCATAAGACTAATCCCTCCCCCAAAGGGAAAGCGATGACATTGAAATCACCTCCCAAACAACAAGGTCCTCCTCCCACAATCCTTTCAACGAACCCAGCTCTTCCCAAAACAATTCCCTTTTCCACCTCTCTACCGGCCCATACACCCCTGTAAAAGCCCACCGAAACCCATCCTCCACATTTTTAAACATGCGCGTGATAGAAAGGCGCCTCAACCTCCACTGGGGATCCAGCCTTTCTTGTCCAAACAAAGAATGGCCCCCTGAACTCCTCTCGCTCCACCACCTTACATTCGTGAAATATGCCCTCATTTCTAAAACCCGCGAGCAATAAGCCGGAGACATATCTTAAAATCTCGTTCGCACACAAACCAAATCCACCCTCTGAGATCTAATAAAATTTCTAATGATCTTCCTCTTATCCGGATTATTCGCACCTCTAACATTCCAAGAAAGAAGTTCTAAATTCATTTTAACTTTAGCAAAAAGTTTCCCCTGTCTCTGCCACCTCTTCTATTATCACTCTAATCATTGTAGTTGATGGAGCACTCCAATTTTCTGAGTTCCCACGCACATTTAGTCACTATCGTATTTCCCTTACTCTTCTCTTTTAGCTGCTGAGACACAATTTTTCAAAGTAATTCCAAAATCTCATTTCCATAACCCACCATTGAGACACCCAAAAACTCGTTGAACTTGATCAGGCAACTATCCTCCCAACTTTCATATCCCTCACATTGCTACTTGAAAACCACTGACTCCTGATCTACTTCAGCCAGTGCGCCTACTTAGGCCTCTTCCCACTCACTGTCGTCATCTAAAACCACCCTTAGTGGTTCCACTGCAACCTCAATTCTACATAAATCTCCCAAGCTTGAAGAGCCCCTAAAAGTAGAGGTCGGCCAAAAACAGAGAAGAGGGGAGAAGAAGAAATATCCAAGGGAATTACATCGTACCTAGAGGCATTTACAGGGCTTTAGTGGCCTTTAAAGGCTTCATCTCCAGGGTCCCTACCTTCAAGCTTCATTGAATCCCAAACAAAGCTTTTCTTAGAACCATTAACAGGCCCATCTGGCAAAACAGCCCACACCCCCAAACAAACCATATCTCTCTGGGCTAAACAAACCTAGCAGGCCCACCCCATTTTCCAAGACTACCACAAAAGGCCCATGAGCACAAATCCAAGTAGGGTCTTCTAACGAGCCCGTTGGAACGAAGCCTACCTCGCAAGGGTTTTGATCACCTCCACTAGACACTAGATCTCTAGCCCACACTGTCTCCGCATCAAAAGAGTAGGGTCCTAGGCCCCTCTCTTATTGGGCTCACTTGTTTATGATGCGAAAGACTAGACTCTATTGGGCTTCTAGTTCATTCATTTCTTTGAAGACCACTTGAAGGCCTTTTTCCCCAGTCAAGCTCTCTTTCACATAAATGGGCTCACTTACAACCTTGAGCTGCCTCGGCCCACAAAGATCCAGCCCATCTGGCCTAATAAGCCCATTAGATAAGGTGGACTTCATGGGCCCCCCTTTCCAGTTTTCTTCCACCAACTTGAGACCTAGGATCACATTCCCAAAAGTCAAAAAGGTCTTCTTTATAAGACCTCTCCTGTCACCTCTCTAACACACGAGGGGTGTGAAGGGAACTTGTCTTCCTCCTTTGGCTTCGGCACCCCAAAACTAGAAACTCCTCTCGCTGGATAAACTTCGGCAGCCCATGGCTGCAATTCCCACCATTTTTGCAGTTCGTAACTCCTCATCCCCGCTAGAATGTTGATCAAGCTCGACCGATTTTCTCCTTTCGAATTTACAAGTCTAGCTCACATGACTTTAGTTTTGAGAACCGTTTCATTATCATTGGCAATAAAACCCCCACACCCCTCCCCCTATCAACTTCAAAATTTCTCCAATCCATAGGTGCAAAGGTAACCCAACCACTCTTATCCACGCCTCCTTTGCTCGATCTATACTTTTGATACACCTCAAATCTAGGTTCCATCTCTCCAGGTCTAGGAATCCTCCCCTTAATCTTCTAGACTCCATTTCTAAGGCAGGAGACGCCTCTTCTAGCAAAAAGAACTCAAAGTACAACAAATCTTCATGCAAGAAGGCAATCAAAACTATACACAAAAATCTGATTTGAGGAAGCCGAGAGAGTCTAAAGTGGTATATGCGCATCCCAAATACCATAGTGAGAAGCTTGTACAAACCACCCACCAAGCTAATAGGTCTAAAGTCTTTGAGATTAACAACATTCCCTTTTTTGGAATCAAAGACAAAAACATAGTATTCAACTTCGACTAAATCTATATTGCTCACGAAACTCTTTAAGAAAACTCATGACCTTGTCCTTCCAAAAATCTCAACTAAATTGCCAAAAGGCAATTGGGAAACCATGTGGGTCAAGCGCCTTATCCCCATTCAAATCTGACAATGGTTGAGACCTCCTCGATGGATAAAGACACTTCTAACTTGGCAAGCTCATCTTCACCAAATATATTAAAATAAAGACCACAAAGACTAGGACGCCATCCACCTGAATTAGTGAGGGGACGCTAAAAGGCATCTACCACATCTCTCTTAATGGTAGCCTCCTCCTCTAGTGACATGTTGATTCTGATCTTTTTCATGTAATTTCTTCTTCTGTGCGAATTGGCATCCTGTGGAAAAAAGAGTTTTCTTGTCGCCTTCCTTCAACCAAATTTTTCTAGACCCCTGCCTCTTAGACACCTCCTCCAAAAGAGGCCTTTTGTTTAAAATCCTCAGTGGCCATTTTTCTCTCATCCGCTCCCTCTATAGACAACACTCTACCCATTTGTTGATCATCCCAAGAAGCCACTTTATGTAGGGCCTCATTTTTATTCTCCCCCACCCTCCCAAACACCTATTTGTTCCGAGTTTTTAAGATGGCCTTCAGGGCCTTCAACTTAGCAGCCAGAACGTAACTCTTTGCTCCATATTAAATCCATTCCAAGAAAGCTTCTCAGTTACAAACCTCCTATTCCTTCCAATAGTGAGAACAAACACTTTGCTCCCAATTAAATCCATTCCAAGAAAGCTTCTGCACCTCTCTACAATCTTTCCAAAAACCTTGTCTATGGCTAAGATCCTATAAAAACCAACTTCTACTCTTTACAACTTCATTTCCTTCTCAACTTCATTCCAATTTTTAGTCCAAATGCTGAATAGGTGCCATAAAATTCCCCCCCACCCAAAAAAAATCCCCCCAAGCCAAAAGAAAAAGGGGAATCTACTTATTAAAAGTAGAGGATTGACCAATATTTATTTGAGGCACAAAAGCCTCTCGGGGCCTTGAGACGCACTTAAGGCACAGGCTTTTTTAAGTGAGACACACCCTACCTAATATAAATAATATATATATATAATTTTTTAGCTAAGTGGGGCGCATCCTACTTATATATCTCACAATATATAAATATATCTCACCCTACATAAGTGAGGTGCAAGCTTTTAAGTGAGACGCACCCTACCTAATATAAATAAAAATTATATATCTCACTATATATAATTTTTAAGTGAGGTGCAAGATGAACTTGAGGCACGGACTTTCTTGGGGCCTCTCGCGCCTTTGTAAAGTCCCTACACCTTGCCTCTACCTTTGTGAAGTCCCTATGCCTTGCCTCAGGCGAGATGCCAACAATGGGAGTGGCAGCACTTGGGTTTTAGGCGCACCTTTTCACAACTATGGATTGACCCAACTTGCACCAACACCAACATATGATTCTCACCCATGCAACATATTGTTATGTGGTTTCTTATCAAAAAAAAACATATTATGTGGTACCAGAAAAGTGACACTACAGTTATGATATTGATAGCTTCACTGTCCTCCTTTGAGATGAAGAGGAGTGGACCAGCATTTGGACGGATGCACTCCCTGATATTTGCGTCCAATTTACCTATCCCTTTCAAATCCATTTTATTTCAGAGCTCTTCAAGCTCCTTCAATATAATTGGGAAACTTCAGCAGAATAGTTCCTGTTATTAAATCAAAACGGCCAGGCATACTCCTTTTAGGAGACACTTCACGTTCTTTCCACAGTAATTCCAATTCAGGAGAATAACTGGTTTCTCATCTTTCAATTCCTTAAGAAAACATCACATATTTTGTTCCTTCAACCTCAAATCTAAAAAGTGAGACAGTCAAAAAGCTTGCCTCTCCTCAGATTCAGAAATTCATCTTCCATGTGGAACGCTTCAAATCTATTATTATAGAATCTTGTCTGTTAGATGGACAGCACTTTTAAAGAACTGTAATCCCCTACTGCATATACCCAGTAACAGGTAGCACCGTAGCAAGCTTCCATCATATAGAACTTTGTCTTCATAATTTTCTCCCATCAGAAAAGGAGCATTACTTTGCCTTCTTTTCAAACCAGGT
Organism: Tetrastigma voinierianum; assembly: GCA_016808115.1. Lineage (NCBI taxonomy): Eukaryota > Viridiplantae > Streptophyta > Magnoliopsida > Vitales > Vitaceae > Tetrastigma > Tetrastigma voinierianum. Next base: position 230,203 of record JAEQBH010000913.1, on the reverse strand, counting down.
TGTTAATGTGGATTTGCATCCATCTTTACTTCATGATTCAGCTCTATCACCATCTCTTTAAGACTCTCACAACCTCCCCAACCAACAATGACACTGCAAAGTCACCCTTAAAAATTAGCACCTTGTTCTAAATATTTTTTTAATAGGTAAAGCACCTTGCTCTAAATATTGTGTAGCCAATTTTCTTTTCTAGCTTTTTCTGTACATGCTGTTTTTTTGCTACAAGATTGGAAGATCTCATTCTTAAAATGTGGCTTCATTTCAACTACACTCCAGCAGGATCATGCTGTGCATCATGGCATCACTCTTATTAATCATTATTGCAACTTCTTCAACAAGATGTTGTCAGCAGTTCTTCGATAACCAGAGGATTTGTGCTCTCTTTACCACAATCATAGTAGATTGTTTTGTTTCCAACAAAATGGAACGGCAACTACCTTCAAGAATAGTTAGTGCCGCTCCAGATTTCAGTATAACCTATTAAAACCTGTATGGAATAGCAGCTCCTTTTAAAAATAGTTAGGCTGCACCAGATTTCAGTTAGCATCTCATATTTCAATATTGTACTGTTACTGTATCAGCCTCCACCAACTTGGCATGAGTATTGGTAGGCTCAATTTATTATATATCAACCTCCATTGCCAATTGTATATAGCATTTGCTAATGTCCAGCATCAGTGGTAACTTCAACAGTTGTAAGCTTTTGCATTACCCTTATGAAATAACAAAAAAGCTTTAAATTTAAGAAATCCACACTATATTCCAGTCTACAACCTGTAGAAGATGTCGATATGCCCTCAAATGGAATAATTTCATGGTTTAAGGGATTGGTATTTCCAAAAATAACATCCCTAAGTAGTTTAGAGGAGCAGAAGGGATCGGTTCCAAATCAGACATTGCATCTTCAGCCAGTTTTAACTTGTTCATCACCAGATTTGACTCTTGCCATGTGAATTTGTTGCCAACAGGAAGATAGCATAACCATAACTAGAGCCAGTTGTGATCCACAACAAGAAACTCTATTCTTCCCTCAACTTCATTTAATTAATCATGTACGTGCTCCAGTTGCTCCTCTCAACCAAAGTTTGTCGTATTAATTTCAGAAAATGAATCTTGGCCTTGTGAACATTCTGATTGACTAACATTTGCGGTCATTTTGGTAGATGAAGACAGAATTTTCCTTCATACATAGGAGCATTAGCATTACATTTTTCAGCCAAAATTTATAAAGGAAGACCTTAGAATAGATTTGCATGCTGAAAAGAAAGCATTGTTAAAGGGTAACTTAGCAACTGATTTGGTTCATAAAATAGCAATAGCTTCAAAAGAAACTGACTGTGGCTGATAAAAGATTCCATCCTTTTATAAAGTTCAAACCTAGATGGTATTACAATTAATAAAGTCTTATACTTTTCCTGAGTAGCCAATTTCCACACTCAAACTACACCAATTAAAGAAACAAAGAAAACAAAACTAAATAACAATGACCTATATTCTAAAGGCAACAAATATTGGAATGATAGAACAACTCTTTCTGTGAAAATGCTGGTCCGAATTTGAAGCCAGCTTACTATTGTCATTGTTCAGGTAAGAATCACAGAAACCACCTCCTCCTTTCCAAGAAACACCCTTCTTCCGCTTAAATTCATAGGCACTAGTCGACACCGCTACAATCTTTTTGTTTACAAATACTTCCAAGCAAGTCAAGGGGTGTGACTGCAACATTAAAGATTTCATAATAGGTTCCTAGTTATCAAAATATTTTCTCATACACAACCAAACTTATTGCATTTCTGATATTATGTCCATATGTAATGGTGATTAGAAAAAATACTCAATAGAAACACACATACATATGCATGTCACAGATACTCAGAAACAGTACATCAAGATCTTCTGCTAGACAGCATCTATCACTCAGCGGCTCATTCTAGGAGCCTGTGATGTTTAACCTAGCTTGAAGAGGTACATATACCTAAGCCTAGCTCCTGTTTCTAAAGGTGGCCAACATTTAAAAGTGTATGGATGACAGAGATAAAGGTACCATGGTGAAGCAACAATTATTATCTTAGGCAAAGAAATACAAAGCATGATTTTTCCAGGCTTAGATAGAGACTTGCAACACATAGGATACCTCTCAGAAGAGTCAGAACTAAAAAATCCTTGATAAGGTTCCAAGTTAGTCAGTTTCTAAAAGGAGTTAAGACGCATTTAAGACAAGCTGCACAGCAACAAAACCCAAACTACAGCTATATGACCCAAAATTGTTCTGTTACCGTCATATCAAGATATCAACCCATAAAGAAATCTGTCTGGTGGCCGTTAGTGTGGTCTAATTGGAAGAATGTGCCCGTGAAATCGCCAGCTAAAGGTCCTAATTAATTAAATTTATCCCAATAGCCTTCTTCACCTGGAGTATCAAAGTCTTCTTATCAATACTATTTGCATGCATAATTTATTATTTTTAACTAAATCCAAGTTTCTAAGAGACCATACCTAGTGCTAAACCCAAAGGTTACCACACAACTTCAGGAGTCTGATGCAGTAGCAACCTAAACAATGTAATTGTGATATAACTCCCAAAGTGCTTGGCTTAGATTCTAGGAATTTGTAAAGAAATTTCACACAACCAACCCTCCTAGGCACAATTAAGTTCAGCTTCCATTTTCAGAAGCCAACAAATACAAAGCAAAATCCGGAATGACATTTTGTTTTATGTAAACAGAAAACTTAACCAATTCCATTGCCCCACGACTGCAATTCCAACTCTCAATCTCTAGATCAAAACGGTTGAAACACACGTCAACAAACAAGAACCAATACAACGGGAAACCCATACAAGATTGAGACACCGATAACCGAAAAAGAAAAAGAAAACCCGAGAAAAGGGAGAAACAGCAAAGGAAAAGAGAAATTGTAAACCCTACCTTTTCGTTCTTGAAACGCGTACGGACGTTCCCGAGCTCCTTATCAACCCGAAGCCTCTCCTGCTCTTTGTTCTGGCAATTCCGAATGTCGCTAATGAAGACAGAGAGACCTCTCATGCCGGACAACGCCATGGTAGGTCAGATCCAGAGCGACGACGCTTCCCCGACTAACAATCCTCGATTTTCCCACCAGATCCTCTCGGATTTTATCGGGATCCAAACAAGGAAAAGCGAGAGATCCAAAAGGAGATCGACTGGTATTCTAGAAAGAGTGTGTGTGATCTAGAGAGAGCATGAAGAGTCTTTTAGAGAGAGAAAGGAAGGGACTGCGAAATTTTTGAGAAAAGACGTCGTCGTCGTTGGTGGCTACTGGAGAAGAAGACTTTTTTATTTACCATTTCCTTTTGCAATTTTGCTTCAATTTTTCCGCATAGCTGTTTTCCTCTTTCTCCCTCTTCAATATTTAATTTTTCATTGTTTATTTTTATTTATTTATTTATTTTTGCATATTGCATTTAATACCCCCAGATTCGAACCCCATTTACTAAACTGCCAGACTCGAACCTCTCCCTTCTTCGTGTTCGGTTCGGTGTTTAAATATTAAACATTTTAATTAATTGTGTTAGACTTTTAAACTATAATAAAATATTTAATTATCAAAAAAAATACCTCGCAATTATTCTAATATTACGGGTCATGGATATCCGACCGCTCCTCTCTCTCTCATCCGACCTTTTAATTTTGAGCAATTATTTACAATCTTATCATTTTTCTCACACCCCATTAGGAGCAGATTTACTTAAATGAGTCATACAATAGATACTTGCATCTAAAAATAATGGGATGTAAATATAATTTCTCTTTAATTTTATCAATCTAATTATGAGCCGCCTTAGAAGCAAAGATGACATTTGAAAAATAAAATATATGTCATTTTCTAAAAATTATATTTTTTCCATTTTTGGAATAATATTTTGCTTGTACTAATCTTATTGCAAAACGTGTAATTGTTATGCATTAACTCTATCTAATAGAACGAACAGATCAAAAGAGAGAACAAATAAAAACGTTTAATGAAAAAACAAACCAATTTGTAGAACCTATGGTGCTTCAGTTATCAAGTACTGCTTTTTCAGATAAGAGTCTTGGCCTGGTCTTGCAGCATGCACACAAGGCAAGGGCACAACCAAGCACGAGCAGTCCTTTCCTCTTCCACAAAACAGAGGCCCTTGGGGCTCAAACCCAATCACAGCTGGTGATATATATACTTTAAAAATCTTGTCTCAACCACGATATGTTTAAACTCTAGCTAACATTTCAAGCAAAGGATGTTTTAACAATTATAATTCACTCCTTAATGATTTTGAGCAACTCAATATATAATTTTCATGTAAAACCCATGAAAATTATAATTTTCTGAAAAATAGTAAAATGGTCATTTCGGTCAAAATCTGAAATTTTTCTAGCCTCTGATTTACTCTAAACGACTCATTTAATCGTCTCGATATATAATACCACGACTCGTCGACTCAGTTAAAGACACTTCACGTTTTCGATACACGGTGCTCACGCATTTGACTGGCTTGTGAGCAGATACTGATGCGACAAAAGTCATCTACTATATATACCCATATTACTACATTGTCAGACGACAGCTTAAATAATAAGCAACGACTTAGACAAGCCACGCACAAAAATCAAAACTGGAAACGACAAAATCTTATTTAGTAAAAGAATAAATAAATAGCATAAAAGAATAACAAATTTTTCATCTTCTCCACTCAAAAACGGGCAGAGGGGCCAAACCAATTTTTAGAGAGTAAGTAAATATTTAACTTTATCTCTGCATTTCCATTGCCGACCGTCGGTTTTAGTCTGTTAAAGAATGAAAGTTTTGTTCTCTACACTGGCAAGGAACACGTGGGCACCGATTTCAGGAGTTCCACAACCCAAAAAGTAGGGATCTTTTTCTACTTATGATCTTCACAATATCATTTTAATTTGGCAGATTCATTGAGTTCAATTGTCAGAATATCTGGCCTTAAAACATTTGAAACCTAGTTTTGGTAGTAAATTCTTTATTACAAGGTCAGAATAGTAGCCAACTCAGTGTTTTTACTCGTTTCACTGATTGGTCAGTGATTTTTAGATTGCTTAGTGATTCAAAACGCACCGATGACTTGTTAGCCCATGAGCTAGTTTTACAAGATTGATCGGTAATCGAATAACATGAATTATGTTAATTAAATTTTGTTAATATATACATGTAAATATATATTATATGAATTGTGTGAAATCAGATAATGCATTCCATACACTGGCTACTAATCATGTGTAAGTATGACACCAAATGAAATAAAAGTTTAAAATTACATAATTAATTTAAAGATTTTCCTAATAACCTTTATAGTTGTCCAACAAGCTCATATCGAGGTGATCCATGATTATTTTTAAAATTAACAATTCACCTCGAGGGTTGTCAAATATATTTACCAACTGAGAGTAAGTTTTTCGATAACAAAAATCCTCTTTGTTTTGAAATTGTATTTTCCTTACATTTAGCTTAGGCATGTATGGATCATAATAATTTGAGATTACTGATCGTACAGTAGACATTCAAAGAGGATTACGTGATTTCGCTTAAATGGTTTCTCGCATTGTCACTTATTACGCAGACAGCGTATAACCCACGGTAAGACATCACTAACGCTTTGCTCACCCTATGTCGAAATATCATTATTTCGCGCATGGAGCGCACGGAAGATGGCGCCACTGCAGGTCGCTGTAACAGTTGATCGCATGAGATTATTTGTAAGATGATTATAACGTTAAATTCGGAGCATGTTTTGATTAAGAGTCATATGATAACTTGAACTAGTTATTGTAATATAGTTGTTGTATTTTACGAAGATTACTTGACGTACTGCCTGACCATTTTTACTGAGATGTGGACCCACACTATTGCCAGACAACGCTTCGACAGGCCAGACTTTGTAGATTCACTGATTCATTAAATCTTGAGTCTCTAAAGGACTCAATGGAGCCAGAATGGCTACCCAGACATTCACGAATATTCTACAGGCCGACGATTGGCCACCCGACCCCCTGAAATAGGGCTATTACATTTCAACTCCTCATGGAGGAGAACACATTCTTATATGAACCAACCGAAAAGAGTTTGTGAGACTCATTGTAATTTTAACTCAAATATAGCTAATTTATTGTGCTCAAACCCATTTATCCAACGGTAATTACATTTTTTTTTCAATCTTAAACACATTCCAAAGTTGATATTTATATTACTATACAAGGGACTACAATGTTATTTATTTTGGAAATTATTGATATTTGGTGTTTTTTCATATCTCTTGCAAAATAAATTAAAATAAATTTGAGAAATGGTTTTATATTAGAAACTTTATTTTAATATAAAGTTTTTAAAATAATTTTTTAATATTAAAAATTATTTTTTGGCCTTTGAAACCTAATTCAAATGGTAAAGGGTAGGATGGAAAAAAAGAAATCCATACTTGTAAGAACAACAATATATAATAGATTTCTAATTTTTTTTTTTTAAGTTTTCATTAACGTCACCATAAAATGGCTATCTTTAAATCAGACAAATTATTTTAAAGGGTTAATGAAAATAAAATCTGACTAGGTAATGTTTTTCAAAACAACTAAAAATTTAATATTTGATATTTAATGGAATAAAATTTGTTATAACAATATTTTCAAATAATGCTGCAAAAAAAAATTTACATGTATCGTTTGATTTTAGTCATCCCATATATATGTATAATTATTTATAAAATAATTATAAAAATAATATCATTTAAAATATTTGTATTTTCCATATCTAAAAACAGAAAATAAACCAGTTTTTAATTATTGTAAGAAATTGTTGAATGGAAATAAAAAATTGTTGTAAAAATAGTTCTTAAACAGACCCAAATTATATTATCGTAATACAAATTAGAGTACAAATAATATTTATTTATGATGTAGCTTCGTAAAGTGGGTAAAAGATGACTTGGTAAAGTTGAGGTGAAACCACAAAAAAAATATAGTTTTTTTTCTTCTTGAAATCATACAATTTTCTTGTGGGTTTCATATAATCAAATTTACTATTTTTGTTTCTCTTTTTTTTTTCTTTTATCTGTTCATCAATTTATTTTATGCTTTGTTCACCCTTTACCCAACTACACTTAATTCTTAAGTTACATTTACTTCAAATAATCTTTGTGTTTAATATGTAAATAATCCCCAAAATTAGTTTGAAAAAACCCTCCATCTATACCAGTAAATTTATTAATCACAAGTGATGGTGTTACCTAATTTGCTTGTGAATGGTAGTCCTTGCATCCCATTCCTCAGTTATAGGGGCAAGGTTTCAAGTTTTACAAGTTCAACATATTTTTTAATTCCAAGTTTTGACGGAATTATCATTTCAACATAAACTCTTTAAATACTAAAATTTTGTTTGGATACTAAGGAAAAAAAAACACGAAGAGGAAAATAGAGATGAACGATAACTACCAACTGATAGCTAGTAGTTAGTGCCAATAGCTGGTTGTTAATTATAAATTATTGATTAGTAAAGTAATTAATAGCTGGTAGCTGATTGAAGACAAATGTACTAATATAAATATAATAAAAAGATATAAAAACAATGCACATGCCATAGATTTGAAATAATCATACAATGATTATGTCATTATAAGACGAGGAAAATCAAACTCAAATACTTATTTATTGTTTTTATAGTGACTTGAAGTGAGAGTGGTATTGATGAATAAGAAAATAAATTAAGAAACGATCAAAATTATACTCAAAACCTTGTAAATACATAAGCAAAGACCTTAGACGGATTTTCGAATTTTGTTGGAGAAAAATAACATAAGACCACACCTTAAAAGAAATTATTTTTTTTTCTATCTAACCCCAAACAATGTTCACCTTTAGTTTGATTTCGGTTCTCCTATATTTTCATAAAATCGAAATATTAATAAAAACTCTAATTTCATCTCTAACAAATTATTTTTTAAATATACAGAGATCTATTATTATTTTTATTATAATGTTACAGATTAATAATTAGACTATTAAGCAATGCCAATATATTTATAAACCATGTCATAAAAAATTCATTTAATATATTTATAAACCATGACATAAAAACTTCATTTTGAAGTAAATTTTATTTTGAGATATGATTTTATCATATTAAATAATTAAAAATAAAATTAAAAAATTAATATCAAATTAAAAATAAATTTTGAATCCATATAATTATCATAAATAAATTAAAACAAATTTATATTTAAAATATTTATTTGTATATAAAATAATTAAGAATAAAATTTCAAATTAAAAAGATAATCGATTAAATAAAAATATTCTCTCAAAATTTTAAAATAATTAGGAAACATAAATAGTATATAAAAATAAAATTTTATTTGAGAATTTAAAATTTTTTATATATATTTTAAAAATATAATTTATATTTCTATTGTTTTAATTATTTTCTATACTAAGAAAATTATTTGTGACAATCTTCATGATGCATTTCTTTCTTTTTTTTTCTTACAAATATCTTTCCTTATAACTAATTTCTTTTACAAATGTGTTTTCATATAACCAATTTCTTAAAAGATTTAAGAAATTGTAGAAAAAAAAAACAATTTATAGTTTTTTTCATCAAGAGTTGTTTAGCCCTAATAAATTATCACTAGCTAATTAGATGTCTTCAACGATCAATCTTCAAGAGCTGATTGAAGGTGAATAGGCTAATAGCTCCCTCATTCAGTTAAGCCAAGTGAGACCAAAAAGTAAAAGGGAAGAAAATAAAAAATAAGTTTAAACTTAATAAATTAATTTTATATGTTTATACACACATTTTATTTGTTTTTTCCTATTATATAATAAGAATAATTTTTGTTAGTAATTTTTTTCCTTTCCATTGTACAGTTGTACTTTCCCGATTCCAAATTAATCAACCGGTTCGGACGAATCCAAAAGGCCTTTTACTAGCTAAAAGGCAGAAAGCAAGATAAGCTTAAAAGGCATGGAATGGGTATAAAGACAGCTCGTACAAATTCCAAGTCCAGATTGGACCATATCTGTATTTCTATGTGAATGGACCCAATTCCAGTTTCAGTTCTATGAATATCACAATCACAAATCACAAATGGGATCCATGATCAAGGAAAATCAGTACAGAACAAACCAGATGAGGTTAAAAGAGAAGTCAAATGGAGGATGTTCTAACTGGGGATATCTAGTAGTATCTTGTAGGGTTAAACTATTATACTAAAAACAAGGAAGTATGCTTGTTTTCTCAGGTGTATACAACAGAGAAAATGGTGGATGGAGTTATAGTGGGAGTCCTGTCGGAGAAAGTAGAGGGTATATTGTTCAGTGATGCAGCATCAATAATGGAGGTTGGATGTGAAACTTGAGGAGTAGCTCAGTCGGTCCCTGACTTCTGAGGAGTTGTGTTGGTCAAACCTTGGGTTTACTCCGAACGGTCACCAATTCAAGCCTTTTTAGGTCATTGAGGTTTATCCAACTGTTAACTTCATAGCCTCATAGGATTAGTCGAAATGTGCGCAAGCTGATCCGAACACTCACGATTATAAAATAATAATAATAATAATGGAGGTGTGATGTGGTAGAGGCAGTGTTCATGGCCATTTAGTAATGACAAAGGTGGTGGTGCCACAAGTGAGTAGTGACAATGGCAACAATGCCATTGACATTGTGGGTGATGAGATATGTTGCTGGTGACAAATAGTTGGAAGAAAAAGCAAATGAATAATAAAGGCTTGGTGGTGAGTACATGGTACACTTTGTGTGCTTTTTTTGTGGTTCTTTTTTCCTTAGGATGCCTGCCCATAAGGTAGCACAGTATTGCCCTTTTAATATCAGATGCTTATTTATGTACCTGCACCAGGAATGTGGGAACAAACAGTCCCATTGAAATTGGCCTTTGGGTCCCCAGTCCCCTAATTTGGCCCCCCCAACCCCATGGACCCGACTCGACCCAGAGTAACTGGAGACCAACTACACCAATTCTAAAAACCAAAATTAGATTCTTTGATATAAATTCCCTACAACTTTTAGAATAAGATTCTACAGTATGCGGATAGAAGAGAGCAAAACTCACTAAACAAGTACGACCTTTATTCATTATTTGATCACATCCTTCCACCAGGGCAGGTGAGACCATGACATATACGAGAAGCCGATTAAAGAAAAGGCTTCAAAACAGCCCGTTTAGAAAAAAGGTAACCACCATAACTGATTTTTAATTTGGAACCTGGCATCTATAGGAGATAACTTACAGCTATTGCACCCCGCTCCATTTAGCCCAATCTACGAACTGCATACCACCATAGATATTGTTGGCAAATCGCACACCTACAGTGAAAGCCATTGCAACAGGAGGGACCCGCTTTGCCAAGGGTGATGCTTCAACCACGCATTCCAGTCCATTTATAATTTGGTAACGAGTGTTGGAAGATACCGCAAGAAAGACACCTAATCCAGAAGGCAAAAACAATTAAGCTGAATAGAATAAATCAATGGCAGTTAAAACATTTCCTAAGAAAAAAGAGGGGAAAAGTAAAACAAAATGGTGAAATGAGCTAATGAGGTTTTAATTTGTTATAGCATATATCTACTTTACATGTAGAGTTGTAACCTATTAAGAAACTTGTCTTATTGAGTTGTAATCTATTAGGAATATTAGATTGACTTTTGCATATATATTCACAATGGATCAATGAAAAACACAATGAATTTATTCCTCCAATTCTTTTGTCCTTCTATCTACATGGAATGGGAAAATTTCAGACAGTGTTAAAGCTGTTTTTCCGGAGTGCAGGAGGGCTCTGAGAGGTGTGTTTTTAAAACACCTATTAAGGTTTAGTTTCCTAATCTATTTAGGATTCTTTTCCTTCTTCTCTCTTTAGTCTCCTAATTAGACTCTAACTTTATGTATGTTTCCTCCTTTGTAAATTAATGAGAATACATAATTATTTTTCTCTCAACATGGTATCAAAACCATAGAAGAGTTTGAGAATATTAGGGTTAGGGTTTTGCTTGTTGTCAATTTCGACAATCCATCCAATGATTGTGCCTCACTCCAGTTGTATTACAATCGTCGCAAAGCCTCTTAGGAGTGATGCAAAGGTAGGACTGTGATGTATGATCAAATGGTTTGGGTAAGTTAGGGATAGGTTTGTTGTAGTTTAGGGGTATAGGATGTAACTTTAAAGGGTAAGAAAAAGGCATGGTTCCAAAGGTTTTAGGGCTAGTTTAGGGTTTATATATGATGGAATTAAGGTTTATAATGAAGGATTTTAGGTTTGGAAATTTTCGAGTTTGATTTGATGCAAAATTGCCTTGCTTTGGAAGCTACTGTGTTTTCGGTTTTTTCTAATAAGAGCTAGAGCGATGCACGACTTGGGGCTCTCTGGCTAGAGGCAAGACATTTGTAGGTTTCTAAGAGCAAATCAAAGCATTTGGAAATGATTTGGAAGTATGGAACAAAAATTGGAAAGTGTTGGGTTGTGGTTGGATAATTGGATTTGGAAGGTTAAAAAGAGAAAATGGTGAAATTGGAAGGAGTAGAAGGAGTAGAAGAAGTAGAAGGATAGAAACTTACATTACCACCCAAGGAATCCACCTAGGGATAAGAAATAACGAACTCGCCACTCAAGGGAATCAATCCAAAAGATAAGAGAACAAGAGAAAACTCTTAAAAAAGAGAAACTTGAAAATATTATTAAACTCTGAATGCCTCCAATAAGAGTACACTATGGGGTATATATAGGTCCCTTACTTTCTAAAACAAATAAAGCAACTCCTACTTTGACTAGGAAAACAAATCTTTCTAAATTGAATACAGCAACTCCTAAATTAGAAACACGACTCTAAAACAAACCGTTACAAATTAGGAAAAAACATAAACCAATAATAAACTTATTCAAAATCTTCTTCAAGCCTTGATCACGTCCTTAACTCCTTTCAAGTCTTAATTGAAGTCCAAAATTTCCATTTTGATGATCCTATTGCTTTGCAACCTTCTAAATCTGAATTTTCCATAATCGAGATCAAATTTCCATTGGTTGTTGTATATGCTTCTACATCAATGCCCCATAGTTCAGAGAAAAGACTTGCCTCAAGTCTTCACCATGATACGACCTCAAATCCTTGACATTGAATATAGGTTAGATATCATAATCATCAAGCAACTCTAACTTGTAAGCATTGTCTCCGATCTTCTCAATAATCTTGAAAGGATCATCTACCCTACTCAGCTTTCCTAAACTCGTCCTAAGGGAAATCTATCCTGCGAAGATGATCTAAACCCAATTCTCCAACTACAAATTCAACAAACTTTCTATGCCTACTTGTTTGTTCCAATCTACTTTGCATTTGTTTCAATCTTCTGCTGACATCCTCATGTAGCTTGATTTCATCAACTTCTGCAAAGAATCCACTAAACTGCTTAGTCAGGTGGTAATGGGGTAAGAATCCATACGCCTAATCAAGGCAGCCTATATACTATTTCCTTTAAATGACTCTTTCTCCCAACAGTTCCATGCTCAGATCTCGCATGCAAACTCAATTTGTAGAATCAACCTATTGAATGTTCTTTCCAATTATAACTCCTAGCAATTACCTAAACTCATAATAGTAACTTCGCTTTCTTGACCATCGGTTTGAGGATTGTTGAGAGAAAAGAAACACATTGATTCTCATTAATTTACAAAAGGAGGAAACATACATATTTATACTCTAGTGTTAGGGAAAAAGGAAACAAAGTTAGAGTCTAATTAGGAGAGTAAAAAGAGAAGGAAAATAATCCTAAATGGATTAGGAGACTAAACCTTAACACTCTCCCTCAAGCTGGAGCATATAGGTAAAAGCACATAGCTTGTCACATATATACTTTATCCTAGGAACTCTAAGAGACTTAGTGAAGATATCCGTTAGTCGGGCCACACAGTTGACAAACTAGTAGTCATACATCCTTGATGCAATCATCCGATAGTAATCCACTAGATGTGTTTGGTCCTCTCATGGAAAAATGGGTTAGATGAAATATGCAAGGCGACTTGATTATCACATATAAGCTTCATTTGTTCATCCTTCCCAAATCTTAGCTCTTAGAGAAGATGCTTCAACCATATGAGTTCACATGCTGCTAAGGCCATAGCCTCTATGACTTCTGGGCTCAACACTCCGGGATCCTGGCTACTACATCTTGTTTCTTACTCTTCCAGGATATTAAGTTACCTCCAATGAACACACAATACCCTAATGTAGAACGTCTATCTGTGGGTGAGCCTACTCAGTCTGCATCACTGTATCCAGCAACCTGGGTATGATCTCTGTTCTCATACAACACCCCTTAACCTGGTGTTCATTTGATATAACGGAGAATACGAACTACATCATCCCAGTGGCTATCAAAAGGTGATTGTAGGAACTGGCTAACTATGCTCACAGGAAACGAGAAGTCAGGCCGAGTGATATTGAGATAGTCTAGTTTACCTATAAGACATCAAGATCTCCCTGGATCTCGTAGAAGCTCCCCCTGACTTGATACAAGTTTGACATTCGAATCCATAGAAGTGTCTATAGGCTTACAGTCCAACATAACCAATGTCTGTCAATATATCCAAGGTATACTTCCTCTGAGAAATAACCCCTTCTAATTAGACCGAAATTACCTTAACGCTTTAAAATACTCGAAGTTTCCCAAGTCTTTTGTCTATATTTAAGAGGTGTTGTTTCAGTCAATACCATCTTATCACTACCGTAATGACAATGTCATCGGATATAAACAATCAAGTAAATACATTTTCCAAGAGGATGAATGATGATAAAACGAATGGTTTGGTCGTGACTAATCATGGCAAACTCCTGAACCATTGAGCTAAACCGACTAAACCAATCTCGAGGAGACTATTTCAGACCATATAAGGAACGACATAATTTGCATACCAAACCCGACTTCCCCTAAGCAATAAAACCAGGGTCAGCCCACATAAATCTCCTACGAGATCACTACAAGAAGACATTCTGATATCCAACTCAAAAGTGCCATGAACGCATAACAAATGGCAGAAAGAGCAAGCTTAACAAAGGCAATTCAAGCACGGAGAAAAGGTATCATAATAGTCTGTTTACATTGTTGAGTGTATCCTTCGCAACCAAACGGTCGGGCAGATCAATCCTCACGTCCCACTTTCATTGTATAAACCTAATCGACAACCAGTCAGAGACTGCAAGAGGAAGAGCCGCATAAGTTCCCATGTGTCATCGAGTAAAGAACATCACTCTCTTGTAAGTCATTACTGCGTCGTACTCGATGAGAGAGAGCCTCACTAGTGCTTTTTAGTGTGGGCAGAGACATAGACAGCGAAACAAAGCAAAGTAGTAAAGATAAACGATGAAAGCTAAGAAAATTATAAACAGATGTGGGTTAGAAGCAGAAGATAATTTTCCAAATGGCACAGTAGATCATCGATGGTCATGGAACTGAGAGAGGATCAAGGTATAAGAGATGAGTCAACACGAGGCCCTGTAGGAGGACGAGGACGGCGAGTATAGACTTGAAGCAGTCGAATCACGACATCTGTAGGTGGAGAAGGGAAATTGAGAGAGGGTAAAACAAGAGGAATAGATAAGACATCTGGAGCAGAAGGACGCACTGCAGAGGAAGAGGAATCTTCAAAAAAGGTGACATCAACAGAGATAAAGTAGCGATTAGTATTGGGAGAATAACAACGATAACCCCTCTGAAGGCGAGAATAACCCAAGAAGACACAGGGTATCGCGTGAGAGTTTGTCTGTCAGAGTGAGAATATGAACAAAACAAACACAACTAAAGACACGAGGAGGAGGTAAAGAGAGGTTGAGTAGGTAGTAAGATAGAATGAGGATCTAATCACGCAAAACAGAGGAGGGCATACGATTAATCAAATAACAAGCAGCTAAGAGCATTCCCCCAGAAATGTTGAGGAACCTTATATTTAGAACTAATAAACTCTAAATGTCACTCCGATAAATCATTAGGTGATTGTTCTAACTCAGATTCTGTCCCTTCGGGTGATGCGAGAAGTGTGTTCCCTCACGCATAGACCAACTACTAAGTTATCAGTTTAATGTTTAGAGGTGTCATCTCATTTCAGCAGAACAATCCTAATCTCGTGTTAGTTAAGATTCTAATCAAGGAGGGAGAATTTTGCTCAACTTGCAGATTGTGGTATCGATTACTTTGGAGGAGGATTGTGTTATCTTGTCTATGGGGGCAAGCAAACTTCAGTTCTTAAGAAATGGTTGTGAAGTATCGAAAAGAAAAAACAAACTGTATCTTAAAGAGGTCATGTCTTACAAGTAGCTGCACTCCATTATCTAGAGATAGGAATGTGGCAAACTAGAGAGTGAAATGTATAGTGTCATGAGGAACTAAGGCTATACTACCTTGCTCTTGAACAAGTTCAGAATTCAAACCTATAACAAATATCTGTTTTAAAAAGAACCTACTGCAAATTGATGATTAGAACACTGATCCCATTCCCAATCCTTCATGTTCCAAATGAATGTCCTTAAACATTTTTGGGCAGACCCAGTCTCCACAACTTGTTTTTTTATTAATAGGATACCCTCATTGATTCTTAATTGAGCTACTCCTTACCACCAGTTGTTTCCATATAATCTGTTGTTCTCTATTGATCCCAAGGTATTTGGATGCACATGCTTTGTTTGGGATGTCCGTCCTCAAGTCTCTAAACTTAATCCGAAGTCTTTAAAATGTATCTTTGTGGGATATTCTCATGTTAAAAAAGGGTATAGGTGTTATTGTCCCACTCTTCGACATTACTTTATTTCTACTAATGTTGCATTCTTTGAGACTACCCCATTTTCCCTTCCATCTACTGTTATTAGTCAGGGGGAGGAAGAAGACTTGCTTGTTTATACTCTTACCTCAGCCTCACCCATCGTCTCTCTTGAACTTGCTCCTACCCATGCTCAGGTAAAACCTCCTATCACTCAAATCTACACTCGACGCCAACACCCCCCAGTCTCAAGCCCTCCACCAACTGCTTCGACATCAAATCCAGTTCCCAATGATGATCTTCCTATTGCTCAGAAGGTAAACACAGCAGCCTCCATCCACTTCTCCTTTGCTCTGCTCTTATGGACCACTTGTCATCACGTTCTTGTTCTTTTAATGCATCCTTGGACTCTATTTTGTTGCCTAACAAGGTTTCTGAAGCCCTTGCTCACCATGGTTGGCATAGTGCTATGATAGAGGAGATGGATGCTTTGACTGACAATGGTACTTGGGACTTGGTTCGTTTACCTATTGGGAAGAAACCATTGGTTGCCGTTGGGAGTTCAAAGTGAAGGTTAACCCCGATGAATCCATTGCTCGATTGAAAGCTCGCCTTGTTGCTAAAGGGTATGCCCATACCTATGGCGTGGACTATTTCGACACTTTTTCCCTTGTTGCTAAGATGATATATGTTCGGCTTTTTATTTCCCTGGCTGTCACTTATAATTGGGATCTCCACCAGCTTTTTGATATTAAGAATGTCTTTCTTCATGGCGACCTTCAGGAGGAGGTGTATATAGAGCAACCTCCAAGGTTTGTTGCTCAGGGGGAGATAGGGAGGGTTTGTTGTCTTCGGAAGTCTTTGTATGGTTTGAAACAAAGTCCACGTGCGTGGTTTGGTAAATTCAGCCAAGTCGTTAAGGAATTTGGCCTGTAGAAGAGTAAATCTAACCACTCTGTCTTCTACAGGAACTCCTGTTAAGTTATCATTCTATTGGTAGTATATGTGGATGATATTGTTATCACTGAGAGTGACTCTAAAAGACCATCTCTAAGTCCTTTCAGAGCTAATCTATACAAAGGACTTAGGATGTTAAGATAATACTTAAACATTGAAGATGCTACAAACATAGAACCTTCTTCTTAAAGGAAATATGTGTTTGATCTATTGTCCGAGACCTGAAAGTCAGTAAAACCATGCAATTTCCTATGGAACCAAAGGACACCTTACCAAAGGCTGCTAAACATTCGAGGATCTTGAGAGATATAGAAGACTAGTTGGGAAACTCGACTACCTTATAGTCACTGGTCCATCGTCTGACTCATCAAGAGATTGCAAGCCAATACAAGTCTAATCCAACTTGATCATCAAGGTGTGTAGGAATGTATTCTTTCATATACTTGAAAGGAGCCCTGGGACTTGGTAGACATTTTATACGCAATCACGGGCATAATAGACTGGTGTTTACTGACACCGGACAAGGTGATCTAAGAAATACAGGAGGTCCACTACGTGCCATCATGGTCTTTTGCTGGAGTGGAGTCTGTCTCATGAAGAGTGTTCAGAATGTTGTCTCTGATCTAGTGTAGTCTTAAATATAGAGACATTACAACCAGATGTGAGATTATGTGGCTTCATCAAATTTTGATGGAAGTCAGCATTAAGACACCAAGCCTTCAAAGAAACTCTAGTGTAACAACCAAAGCTGTCTTCAGTGGATTCGACCGTGTATGCCATGAACGAATCCAATCATATTGAGATAGACTGGTCATTTCGTTCGTGAGAAAATACAACTCGACTTGATTTCTACAGGATATATGAAGACTGGAGAACAATTAGGTGATATCTTCACAAAGGCTATAATGTGGACTGGGTTAGTTATCTATGTAACAATTTGGGCATATCTATGCTCCAACTTGAGGGGGAGTGTTATAGCATATCTACTTTACATGTAGAGTTGTAATCTATTAGGAAACTTGTCTTATAGAGTTGTAATCTATTAGGAAGGTTAGATTGGTTTTTGTATATATATATTCACAATGGATCAATGAAAAACACAAGGAATTTATTCCTCCAATTCTTTTGTCCTTCAATCTATATGATTAAAATGATCACGGAAAATTCTGTAATTTATCTATAACACAAACTGCACAACACATATACACATGGGGGTGGGGGCAATCACAAACCAAGTAATATACAAAATACATCCATAGAATGACCGAAGAAAAATTGTTAGTGTCTTCAAATCTGAGAGACAGAATTATCGAGTAAGAGAAAAAGGGGTATTTTACAGATCTGTAGCACAGATGATGTATTAAAGGCACATTGGAAATGAGGTGATTATCAGGGTCATTTTGTTTTGAAATTGAAGAGGTACATGCCAAGCCGTGTTGCTATGAATGTAGTATATTGATTTTACAATTGCCAAGTTCAGGAGAGACAGTTGGCAGAAACCATTCCCAAAACCAGGAATGGACCACTTCAGAACAAAAGAATCTGCTTACACCCATTGTCTGAAGCAAGAGGATCATGGCATCTTTTCCTCTCTTGATTAAGACATCTCTGGGGAACTCTTTTCTTCATTGAAAGAGTTGGTAATGTGTTTTGGGAGTGCTTTAGATAAAAAAGCAAGAAAAGCATGGAGGACCGCTCCTATGTGCCTGTTTTATAAAATTAGGCAGGAATTCTATTGAATATCATTTCAAGGGGTGAAGCATTCAGATCAATCTCTATAAGATTCCCCTAATTCTACCCTTATACATTAGTTTCATCAGCCCCCACAAGCCAGTCCCTCATCATTTCTAGGTTACACTGAATTTTGGGCTCTCTAAACAGCAAATAAGTGCTTTCTGGCTATTGATTCTGTCTCCTTTATGCCTAATAATACCCTTTGTACCTATTTGCCCAGAAGATTGGATTGTTAACTGGAGTCCATGAATGGCTAGGTCTTATGTCAAAGAAAAACTCCACCAGCAATTCATCCAACATGGATGAAGTTTTGATTAACACTCATTTGAGCTACCAAAATAAACAATCAAGGTAAAACTTGGTCCAAAGGAGACAGAAAGAATGAAGCATCATAAAAATTCAGCTAAGCCTCTAGGCTCATGCGACCACAGAACCACATAATGAACTTAAGAGATATGACCACAGGAACTGGTCAAGTTAAGCCTTGAAAACCCAAAGAAGGGGATGGGGGAACACACTTTTTATTGTCTCTGGTTCTTTTTCACTGGAAAGAGCTCTAATGTCTTACATTTTGATATTCATAAATGATTATACACTGAGGTCCAGCTTAAAGCATGTAAACAATCTAACCTTAATCCTCTGCTTGACCAGTGTTTTCATAGCGCGCCCTAAAAAAGCCTCGAGGCGTCCCCAAAAAAACGTTATACCTGGAAGGCGTAAGCCTTCTTCGTTAAGGAATTAGAGAAGTGTAGAGGCGTACGCCTTTTGCGAGACTGATCTGGCCTTAAAAAAATTGAAAACAAAAAAAAATCAAATCCCTCCCTAAAATCCTAAAAACCCTAACTCATTTGGAACAAACAAAAAAAAAACCCCACCTTTCCGTTGACATGCCTTTATCATAAGTAACATAGTTTCTGTGCTACGCTTGACGACTTTCTTGATATCATCTTCAATCTGAGAAATCTCAAAGCTTTCCTCTTCTCTGCCTCCTCCCTACTGATTTCCGTTGTTTTCCTCTCAGCTCCTCCAAGATAAACTTTTTTTTACCCTTATATTTCCTACTTTTCTAATCCTATTTCACACTACTCTCTGTTTCCTAAGATTTTTTTTTGATTAAAATCATAAAATATTCTTTGTAAACTCAAACTTAAGATTTTTTTAGTATTCAAAACATTTTTTAATATTCTATAAAAATTAAGATTTTTGGTAATTTGTTTTTAAAAACAGTTTTAAAAATATAATAATAAATTATTTTTATTACTTAAAAAAAACAAAAATAAATTATTGTTATAAAATAAGAACAATAATTTTACAATTAATTAAAAATTACATTTAAAAAAAATATAACTATTTATTATATGTTAGAAAATAGATGATTAATATATTTTTAAAATTATAATTTATTTTTTTAAGTATAATAACTATTCAAAAATTTACTTATTTTATTTTTAAATCACAAATTTTAAAATAAAATTTCTATTCATGTCTTATTATTCTGGTAAAATATAAAAATAAATTATTTTAGTAAATTGGATATTAACATATGTCAAAAATCATAATATATCTATAACTATATATATATATATTAAGTATAATAATCATTTAAAATTTTGCCTTCATTATTATTTTTTAAATCACGAAAGGCTTACGCCTCAACGCCTCAGGGCTTATGCCTCGCTTCATAAACATGAAAACGCCTTGCCTTACGCTTTCGCCTCTAAAAACATTGTGCTTGACTGTCAAGAGCTCCAAGCAAGTCTATCACTAGATTCTAAATTTTATTTCTTTTGACATCTTTTCTAGGAAATGCAGCTTTAGTAATACAATCATAAGAAATTTATAATCACAAGAACTTCTCGAAAGAAGTTGAAGGAGACCCTTCAAGTACCTTGAAGACCTTGAATTATAGTGAGACCCTAAGGTGGTCATATATTTTCTACAAATTGAGTCATTGTTTCTTTCTTCTTTTTTTTTTAAATAATCGTGCGTGTCCGTGTTAGCGTGTGCATGCCTCGACTAATCTCAAGGGATCCTTAATTAACGGTTGGGTAAATCCTCTAGTGGTCCTAAGGGGACTCGAACTAGTGATCATTGAGAAGCAAACCTAAGGATGGACTAACTGAAAGCAATTTCTCATGGTTTACAACCAAGTCTGATGATGAAGGACTTATGAGGTTAGCTAACAGGTATTCACAATAGAGGCATCATCACAATTTTGGATTTCAATAGTGTCGTCCACTTGGTTTAAGAACATGTGATTAGGAAACCCTGGCCATTGTAATTTTTTAAGTGGCATTTAACATGTATTCCTTAAGTTAGAGTATGTCAATAAATCATATAATAGGAAGATCAGTAACTCAAGGATTAAAGAGATAATCTTGAGGTTGATGGTATATGTGAGCTCAGGACAAGATGGTTATGGTTCAAGCATTGGCATCATTCTAGTTTCATAAGATACTGAGTACTATCCCTTTAATTAACTCTTGTCCAAAAAGAAGAGGAAGAGGTCGAAGACTGGAGGCTCCTCACCCGGGCGCTGCGGTGTTCTCCGGATTCTCCGGGAGATCCGGCTGATTTGTATGCGGGGTCCTCATCGAATGTCCAAGAAGGAGACTTGTACGGGGAAACGGGCCGTGTTTTGAGAACTCGTTGGGAAGAAGGATGGGGGCGTGTCTCCCGACAAATATCCAACGGATTTCCGCCAAGATCATGGAGTGTATGGAGGTCTCATTGCCTGCTCTTAGAGCCAGTGGAAGTGGTCCGGGAGTGTTCCAAGGAGGATGAACTCAAGCCTTCAGATCCCCAAAGGTTCCAGTTTTGAAAACCGCACTTCTACTGATTTTTCTTCTCCCATTTTCTTCCGCTTTTGGCCTACTACTTTGGGATTCTTCTGTGCCTGCTGAGTATGAGGCCTCGGGGAGATGGTACCGCTGAGGGTGGTGGCCTACCGATGGTAGAGAGTGGGGAAGGGATACGAGGTTCCTATGGAGGGTGTCAGATGTAATGGGGCTCCTGTCCTGAGAGTCTCTAATGCAAGCCTGCATAAGTATGGGATATAATTCCTGGGAAGATAGTTGTCTGATAAAATTTAGTGAATACCTAGGGGTCACAACGGCAGGTTTTGAAGAGGAGATATTGGAGTTGTTGCGGAAAATGGAGGCCCAGCGGCAGGGAGATAAAAGAAAGGGGTACCCTATAGAGACAAGATGTGAAAGGAGTCGAGGGAAGCTGAATGTACTATAAATTATAATGGAGACAACCGCAGGTAGAGATTAGGTGAATTTCTTGTTGCAAGTTGAAATGAAGCTAAAGCTTTTCTCGTGGAATGTTAGAGGATAACAATCCAATAAAAGAATGTCATTAGAAATTTTATTAGGTCTCAGAGGGTGGACTTGGTTTGCTTGCAAGAAACCAAACTTCAACAATTGTCTTCGACTGATGCTCGCAGTTTTGGGGCGGGTAGATTGGCTGAATGGAGGGCTGTGGAGGCTGAGGGTTCTGCTGGGGGTATCCTAGTGTTTTGGGATACCTGGGGAAAGTCGAGTTGGTGGAGGCCGAAATAGCGCTCTCGTTACTGCGATGTTTAAAAATGTAGAGGATGGTTTTCAAGTACTTCAGGGTCTATGGTCCCAGAAAGAGTAAAAGGGAATTACTTTAAGAATCTTTGGCTTCACAAAGGCCCGTGGAGGGGTTTCGTGCATCGGGGAGACTTCATCGGTACTTTTCCCCCAATGACAGAAATTTGGATTGTCGAATCTCGCCCTCTATGAGGCGCTTTTAATGAAATTCTTAATTTAGTTTGGGCTTAGAGACCTTCCTTTGCAAGGGGGTCCTTTCACTTGGAGGGGTGGCCTTAATAACCAGCGAATGTCCCGTCTGGACAGATTTTTGGTGACAGCTGACTGGGAAAGTCAGTTTAGCAATGTGACTCAAAGCACTCTCCCTAGACCAGTGTCTGACCACTGTCCTGTGATGTTAAACAGTGATGGGATTAAATCCGGACCTTCACCCTTTCGATTTGAGAATATGTGGCTGAAGTATGAAGGCTTTAAGGACCTCCTTAGAGACTGGTGGCAAAGTCTTCACTTTTCTGGTTCCTACAGTTTTATTCTAGCTTCGAAATTAAAGGCCCCAAAGGAATTTCTCAAGACTTGGAACAAAGAGGTTTTGGTAGAGTGGATCAAAAAAGGGAGGCGTTACATAATCTCTTTGATGATGTGGAAAGGAAAAGGAGTTGTCCTTGCAAGGTAAAAAGGAAAAGGCTAAGAGGACTTTAAGAAAGTGGGTTGATTTGGAAGAAGTCCATGGAGACAAATCCGCAGAGATTTGGTTGAAAGAAGGGACAGAACAATGTGGTTTTTCATAGGATGGCCAATTCTCATGTATGAGGAACTCCATTAAGAAGATCAATATCAATGGTAGAAGACTGGTTAAGGAGGATGAGGTTAAAGAAGGCCTCTGGTTATGCTTAAAGACTTCGTCATTCTCAAACAATTGGTGCCCGCTCTACCTGCACCTTTGTTTTAATTTGATCAAGGTATCAAATGCTAAGTCGAGGAAATGTTCACAGAGGGAGAAGTTTTAGAATAGTTTCTCGCTTAATGATGATAGAAGCCCTTGAGACCAGATGGTTTTCCAACAGCTTTCCTCGTCTTTCACTGGGATTTTGTGAAAGATGATAGTTATGGGTTTCTTTTTAAGGATTTCTTCCGTAATGATCGGGCTTGTTAAAAGTCTTACGTTACTTTCTCTTGGTTCGGTGCTCAAGGAAGTACTATTGAGGATCTAAGGACCTAAGACTAACTGGCTTTAGTAAGGGCCTTACAAAATTTTATCGAAAGTTTTGGCTAACAGAATTAAAAGTGTTATGAAGTTGATTATCTCCACCGAATGAGCTCAGAAGGAGGCAAATTCTTGATGCAGCGTTAATAGCTAATGAGGCTGTGGATTCCATTCTAAGAAGGAAGGAGAAAGGGATTTTGTGTAAGCTGGACATTGAAAAGGCTTATGATCACATTAGGTGGGATTTCATACTCAGACGCCGGTTAATAGTTTCGGGGCCCAAAATGGATTAGGTGGATGAATCGTGCATCTCCACAAACTTCGCTCTCCTGGTCATGTTTAACGGCTCCGCCGGTTTCTTCCGGGAGTTCCGCAGGCCTCAGACAAGGGACCTCTATCATTTTATCTTTAGTTTCACGTATGGAAGTCCCAGTTGTCTCGTCAAGAGAGCAGGAAGGAAATTTATTTCCGGGCAGATTGGGATAGAGGTGGAGGGAGTTGGCCATCTCCCACCTATTATATGCCGATGATATTATTATTTTTCGCTGGCCACTCTCGGTAAATGAGGCTTAAGATGGACTTAATGGTTCAAGCCTTCAGGTTGAAAATTAATCTAAAACAAAAGTGTGATTATTCCCTTAGGTAAAGTGGACAACGGGAGTCATATGCCGAACTTGGTCGGTGGGGTTGGTTCCTCCCACCACGCATTTCGGGTCTCCCCGGGGCTTCTCACAGTATTAGGGTCTCGGGATTCTATGGAAGAAAGATCTGCAAAAGATTGTCCTCCCGAAAAGACAATATATCTCAAAGGGCTTTAGAGGCTCACCCTCATTCAAGTACTTTGTCTAGCCTCCCATTTACTTCCTCTCGCTGCTTAGGAATGCCAAAGACTGCTTGCTCGAGACCGGAGAAGATTCGCAGAGACTTTCTTCGGGGGGTGGGGAATCTGAAATGTAAAACTACACCTCGGTCAACTGGAAATCAAGTCATAAGAGAAAAGGTGAGGGGTTAGGTGAGAGGCCTCAAGGACCCGCGATTGCTTGCAGGTGGTGGCCATGCTCGCTTAATGAGAGACTCTCCGAGACCGGTGATCGCACTAAGTTTGGAGAGGAAGATGGGGGTCGATCACCAGGACATCGTGCGCTTGGTGGTACCGCTATGGAAAGACATTAGAAAGAATGGTCCACCTTCTTCAAAACACTATTTCCTTTAGGAAACGGTAGAAGGTCAGATTTTGGAAGGACCCGTGGGGTGATGAGACCGTGTTGTGCTATGCTCTCTCTCGTTCAACTCAAGTGTGCCACAAAGACGCTAGGGTAGCAAGATGTCCGGGGATTCTTCTAGGGGGATCAGGTGGTCCCCAGCCTTCTCACTCAATGATCAGGGGAGTCGTAAAGAGGTGGTAAGGCTCCTTCATTCTCTAATAAGAAAATTAGACCTTCAAGATAGACTGCCTATTATTAAAGAGTCTATTAACAGAGGCTTTTTCGCTAGACATATGTATAGTAAGTCGGTGTATTCTCCTCCTTTTAGATTTCTTAACATCAATCTGGAACCCACCGTCTTCTAAACTGGGTTTCTTCGCCGGGAAGCTTCCTCGGGGTAAGGTGCTTACGCTGACCAACTAAAGAGAAGGGGATTCCTTAGTAAATGGTGTGTTTTATGCGGTTAAAAGGAGGAAACAATAGACCACTTGCTCATTCATTGTACGAGCCAAGATGTTGAGGATCTTCTTTCGCAATTATCGATAAGCACTGTGTTCCCGCACGGTTCGCCAACTTCTCCCTTGCTTCGCAAAGGCGGTCGGGCAAAACGGAAGAAAGTTTGATGGCGCCTTCTCTCAGATATCTGACGCCTGTATAGAAAGAAACAGGTATTCTTAGAATGAGGCCCTCATTTGATGTGGATGAAATCTTTCTTTTGTTTACCTTGTAATGGGGCTAAGGTGTATAGTGTTGATAACTGAATTCTTTGGTTTTATTCTGATAGATAGCAGAGAGGCGGGTTTCAGACTTTAATTTCTTTATTTCAGGCTCTTTTTTCATCTATATACTACTTTTTAACGATCAAAAAAAAAAAAATTAACTCTTTTTAAAAGAATGCCAAGTCAACTTTAAAGTTAAATTTTTTAAGGAAATGATATTTTCCTATGGATCCCAATGTCCTTGTTCAACCTCCTAATTTATATTGATACATTTGGTCAAGGAATTTTTAGGTTGTAATTCATAAGCGTGAAAAAGGACATTTTGGTAAAAACTCAAGTTGCACAACATTTTTATAAATAGTCTTTCTAGAATTGGCTCTTGGAATCCAATAGAGCTGATTAATTAATTGACAGCAAGCCGAATACCTATAAACCACTTAAGGAGTTGACAACTTCAACCTTTTTTTTTTTTGGATAGGACACATGCCAACTATTTTTTTGGAATGCTAAGACAAGAAGTACATTAAAGAAGAGGCGTTAAAATAGTGGCCCCAAAGGTACAAAAAGAAAAATACCTTACCCCCTTACAAAAAACAACATCAAACGAAGGAGAAGATACAAAAAACTACCCTCCTCAATTAGCAACCATTCAATCAATAAATTGAACCAAAATGTTGTGGGACCATCCTTTATATACAATTTGGTCTCCGACCAAAGGAGATTTACAAAAGAAAACTTGAGCTTTTGTATAGACAAAACGTCATCTCTAAAAACAACGTCATTCCTAACCTTCCAAACCATCCAAAAGATGAAAAAGGTCCTGCTTTCCACTCTATCTTCCAGCCTTTCCTTATAAAAGAACCCCTCCACCCCAACAGGGTATCTCATACTGAAAAAGGGTTCACCCAAGAAATACCAAAGAGAGAAAAGAGAACTTCCCAGAGCACTCTAATTCCCAGATCCCTTTGTTGTTTAAACTCCTAAGAGCAAACCCTAGCCATCCCTCCAGAGAAAGAGAAGCTCACCTTCTCTTGTATCAAGAGAGATTAGGCAGAACATCATTGAGTCAATGAGATTTATGACACCTACAGACTATCTTGATCGGATTGGATTTTGATCTTAGAACATCTAGATTGCTAGTATGAGTCTTCTATCTCTAGATCTATGTCGGATTAGGGTTCTTTTATTGTCATATGCTTGCAATATGTTAGATCTAGAAAGCTTAGGAATACTTTGTATGCGCTTTATAAGATTCAAGGTTAGTGAATGGAGTGATCCAGAGTTCCCATGACATAGAACTGGGAGTTGTATACTTGCTTTGCATTCAAAATGATATGCACTGCAACTTCAATCCTACAAAATTTATACCTAGTATGGTGGCTTCAACTTAAGCTATATATAAGATTTCTAAACCTTGTTACAAATTTAACCGGTCAGAAAAATAGCTCAACATTAGATCTTTTTCCCCACAATTTGAAACCATTATTCTTAACACGTAATTGAAGCTTCATTTCATGCATGATGGGGCACAATCTAAATCTAAGGCAAATAAAACTAAAAGGAAACAGTTCCATCTTGAAGGAAAACATAATTTTATAACTAGGTAGAACTCTAAGAAAGCACCATTTGCAACAACAAATGGATCATTACAGAAAGAGTTAGACAGTGTAAAGGACAATTGAAGTACAAGATAACAAACAAAGAAAAAGAAAATGTAAACAATAGGTTAGGCATACCCCAAAGAGCAGCACTTTTCACAAGGGAAGGCACAGGTATGTCCTCTTCTGATTTCTTTATGCTCCTAATCATTTAAAAAAAACATTAAAGTTGTAAGCAATAATTTCCTTCAAAACAAGCAAAAACAAAAACATTAAATGGCCTACAAAATAGAATAGTCAATAAGATGAAGCATTATGATACCTGAGGACAACAACAATAACAATACAATATAAATAAAGATACATGAAAAAAGAAAGAAAATGGACAAGATTTTTTTTTTATCGATAAAGAGAAAATGGACAAGAATAATGATACTACTTAAATGATGTCAGTTTAAGTAAATAAGAAGGAAAGGATGATGCTTGAATTCAGAGGATTTAGCTAATTGGTGAGCTTATCCAATATGCCCAAAATCTAGTTGCTTGGTATTTATTTGTTTGTTTTATGATTACAAGTCTATTAGAATTAGTTTTTCACGAAAATTAGACTTATGTTATTTTAATTTTTCTCTTTGACTTAAACTATGTAAACCACGATAGCTTCAATATTTGTAGTAGTCATATAACATATTAAAACCACAACTACCATTCGTACATGTTTGCTACCAGCAATACATGAACAAAATTGCACAGGCTGGTATGAGTATTTGTATGACTTAGCAGAATCTTTCTCAGGGACAGTCACATGGCAAGCATTATGATATTATGCCAGTTTATATCCCAATATGATTCACCAATTCCTTATTTAAAAAAAAAAAACATTAACGTCTATCCCATCTTTCTTCCTTTTGATAGGCTAGGATCTATCCCAAATTTAGGATTTTATTTATTTTTTTTTTTGATTAATAATCAAGTGTATTAATACCAAAAAGGACTCCCCAAGGCATATGTGGCGATACAACAGGAAAAAACAAACCAAACAAAGGAAACAAAGGAACTTACAAGGCAATAGGGAATTTTGAAAATATCTCTAACAAAAGGGTGTTCTACTTCAAACATCAAGCTAGCCCAAGAAGAGAAAGAAAATAAAAAGCATGATTTCAATCTGGACTTGGAAAAGGCTTCATCATCAAACACAACCCTATTTCTTTCCACTAAATAGCTCACTTGATAAGATATAGATCCAGAACTTATCCTAAATTTAGGATATAATGGTATCATGTTAACTGCCACAATTGAACACATATTGCCAGTCAACTTGCGGGTAAAATACTTAACAGATCCATTTCCGATATTTCTATTGCAGCCCAATCAATTTGTGAAAAGACAGAGAGAGAGAGAGATCATGCCCATCTATTCTTAGAAAAAGCCTACTGAATGGTTATGCACCACATTCTTACCAAGATATAAATTATACAAATCTCAAAGAAACCACCAAGAAAGGATGAAATGATGATTGACCACAAAAAGAATATACCATATATATCTAGGTAGAAATTACCGTTTGGCTGTCATAATCGCATTTGCAATGCCTTGACCAATAAGACCACACCCAAATCCAACTGAACCGTAGAGGACACCCTGAATCCGGAATGCATGAATCAACCATATTAAAGTGAAAGCAAAATAACAAAAACTACCAACTAAACCCAGCTTTAGCTGAAAACAAAATATTGGTCAATGAATTGGCAGTAAAACCCAGTTTCAGGAACAAGAATTTGACAAAGAATAAATAAAGAAAACATTGCAATGAGAAAATTGTACAATGTAAAACAATGGGGGAGTTAAGGTGGCAGGTGAAAAAGAGCAAACAGGTTTCATCTTTTAGATTTTGTAGTCTCAAAGTATAAGTGTGGTAGGAAGTCTCTATAAGTTATTGACGAAAGTGTTGGCTAATAGATTGAAGAAGGTGGTGGGAAAAATCGTTTTAGAGGATAAGAATGCTTTCGTGGAAGGGCGATAGATTACCTTTGCCTCCTTAATTGCGAATGAGATAATTGATCTCTGACTGAAAAGAAGGGGGAAGGGAGAGGTCTATAAGTTAGACATAAAAAAAGCTTAAGACGGCACAAACTGGCAGTTCTTGATGAAGGTCCTACCCTGTATGAGTTTTGGTAAATCGTTGAAGTGGATTTGGTGGTGCATTTCCACTACAAGATTTTCTATTATGGTGAATGGTTTTCTAGCAAGCTTTTTCCCAAGTACAAGGGGCTTAAGGCAGGGAAATCCCCTCTCTCCCTACCTTTTTGTCATGGGGATGGAGGTCTTGACTATTCTACTTTAAAGGGCTATGGCAAGTGGCTTCATTTCTGGTTGTGTTTAAAAGGAGAGAGGGAGCAGACCTTATAATTTCCCACCTTTTTGCTGATGACTGTGTTTTGTGAGGCCTCTGAGGAAACAGATTTTGTACTTAAGCTGGGTTTTGTTTTGGTTTGAAGTTTGTTCAGATCTGAGAATCAATTTGAACAAGAGTGAGATGGTTCAAGTGGAAGCAGTGGATAATGCAGATGTTTTGGCAGCATAATTGGGCTATAGGACTGGGGCATTTCCCTCTACCTATTTAGGCTAACCCCTGGGGGCCTCTCATAAATCGGTGGTTGTTTGGAATAGTGTGGAGGAAAGAATGGCGCAGAAAACTTGCTTGTTGGAAGACAAATTACATTTCTAAGGGAGGTAGGGTTACTCTGATTAAGAGCACCCTGTGAGCTTGCCTTTATATCATATGTCACTAGTTAGAATGCCTGGTTCTGTGGCTAAGAGGCTGGAAAAAATGCAAAGAAATTTTCTTTGGGGAGATGGAGCTCTAGAAAAGAAACCCCATTTAGTTAAAGCGCAATGTGGTCTAGGCTTGAGAAAGTTGTCTTTAATGAACAAAGCCTTACTTGGAAAATGGATTTGGAGATTTACCTCAAAGATGGATAGTAAATGGAAATGCCTGATTAGTTTGAAGTATGGGGAGGAGGACCTTGGATGGAGTCTCTAAGGAGACCAGGGGGGCCTTTTAGGGTGGGATTCCAGAAGGAAATCCTAAAAGCATCAAGTTGGATAAAAGAAAACTGGAAATTTAGAATTGGTAATGACACTAGAATAAGATTTTGGACGGATCCTTGGTGTGGCTCCTCCATTCTCAATCTGACCTTTCCTAACCTTTTCGAAGTTGTAGTTAACAAACATGAGACTGTGGCGCAGGTATGGGACTAGGAGGTTGAGAATGGAAGTTAGAATCTTAATATTGTGAGAGCTTTTAATGATTGGGAAAAGGACATGGTTGGGAACCTTTTGAGTGCCATGCAGAAAGAAAAGGTCACCTCCAAGTTAGATAGGGTTTCTTGGAGAAGGGTTGTAGGTGACAGATTCTCAGTCGGGGACAACCTCTCCTTTTCCTACTAAGGGTGTTTGGGTTCCAAGTGTTCCAACTAAATCAACTTTCTATGCTCAGGAAGCAGCTTGAGGTAAGGTCCAAACTCTGGATAAGCTTCAAAGAAGAGGGTGGCGGCTTCCAAATAGATGTTATCTTTGTGGTTGTGCAGAAGAATCAATTCACCACATTCTGCTGCATTGTTCTATGGCCTCTTCTCTTCGGGAGATCATTCTGCTTTTAGCCTGTCCATCGGGGTTTTCTTCTTCCTAAAGAAATAAAGATATTTTCATCAATGGAGGGGGTTCAGGAATGAAAAGATTTGGAATTCTCGTCTCGTATTTTTGGACAATCTAGAAAGAGAGAAACCATATAGCCTTTTAAAGAAAGGGACGTTAGCTGTACAAAGATTAAAGAATTGTAATGTCTATAACTTGTGGAGTTGGAACATCTTGTATTTAGGAGAAGAGGCCTCTACACTAATAGGTTTTTTGGAGTGGATAGCCTCTAATTGAGGGGTGATGCGGCTTTATTTTGGGTTGTTTTTTGCTTCTATGGCTGCATGTATACTTTGTATACGTTGTATCTTTTTGGCAATATATCTTCTTATATATATATATATATATATATATATATATTTGTAGTCTCGGAGTGCACAAACTACTTATCAGACAATAACACATGGTACCTTATAGAAGTATGTAGCAATCCGCTGCTTCACTGAGAATCGACATCCTGGTCTTTCAGCCTCAAAAACACTGCATTAAAATAAATAAAATCTACAAATTCTTCTGGAGACACAAACAAGAACAATGACAGAGATCCAGGACCAAGGGTCTCCGAAAGGTAAGAATAAATAAAGAACAGATTTGTGACAACCCAAATGGTTCTCAGGAGTAAACTTGTAGGGGTGGCCAGGCCACAAAATCTAGTGTGGTGTGGTTCAGCAAACAAGTGTTGTTTTCTGGTTTCAAACATAGGTGTTGATTCATATTTTGCACAATCCAAGTGGAGGCGTTGATGAGGATGAGCCCCTCAAGATCACACACACAAAGAGAAAAAGAAGGGGGGAGAAACAAAAACGAAGGAAAAACAAAATGTTTCTTATAGCACATTTCAATAAAAGAGACGACGATAAATACTTATAAAAAAAATAAAAGAGACGACGGTAAAGGAACTACTTGAACCTGTAATAAAACAATCTAGCATAAAACACAGAGCATTTTGAGAAACATAATCATCTTCAAAATCGAGCCATTGATACAATTAAATTGTCTATTTCTAGGCACAATACAACCTAAGTGGGATGGCAATTTAATATTTGATAAATTACAACCAACATAACCTATAGGAGATAAAGGATCTTTATAATTTCCTAATCTCTTTAGGACTATCTTCTTTGCTATTTGATGCCATGTGAAGCTTTGATATGTTGTTTTTTCCTAAAAGTTCAGTCCAAATATGTGGAAGTCCATTAGCATTATCATATGTCATTCTTTGGCTTCCCAGAATTCAACCCTAAATAGAGCCTGGATTTTTTTAGTGTTTTCTTTTTTGTTTGAAAAAAAAAAATAATCCTGTTCAGATTGTGGAGCCATTGAGAACCTTGTACATTTGTGAGAACCAAGATAACATAATTGAGAACATTGTACATTTCTTCAATTATTTTCTAGTCTATTTGTTCCAAATCAATAATTTGTAGCTTATGTTCAGCAAAATAAAGGAGTGGAAAGGAAATAAACTTCCTAGATTTTCAAATCAATATTTTATAGCTTATGTTGATTCAGGGAAATAGGATATTCATGATTGCATAACCTAACGGCAGATCCACAAGACAAAACTATGTGGAATCAATAAGGATCACTATGTGATAAAAAAATATATCAATAGGGATCACTATGAGTCTGATGCAGATACTTAAGCATATTTTGTTCTATTTACTATTTCAGATCTGCACTCAGATTGTCTGTACCTAACTACCTATCAATCATCTCCATTTTATTTTATTCCTTCAAGGAAAAGCATCTCTTAGCAACCTAGATTCCCTTTTTCAGCCACATGTTCAAACTTTCCCTCTCTTTGTAAATAGTCAACCACATGTTAACCTTTCTCTCTGTTTATAAATTGTCAACTTACAAATCACTAATATAAGGTCTTAAATCATATAAATCTAAGTATAAATAATGTTCAAATCAAAGAAAATATAAAAGAACAGTTTCCAGGGAAGATGAAAAGTTAAAGCATAAACAATAAACTACAGACTGATCTAGAAAAATTGTAATCTTCAAAATCCAGTAGACATCACTAACCTGCTAGGAAGAGCAGCACAAGCATGTTGTATCCTTCCAACTAGACCTCTTGATATAGATGGCTGTCCAAAACGAGTATAGGGTGCTAACATGCCAACCAAAGCAATGTCAACAACCAGACCCACCAAAAGATCTGCAGCATACAGCTCAAACTCTGCCCAGAAGTCCTTGCCCCTTTTCTGCACTTCCGCAATTGTTGCACAACAAGAATCAATCACTACCTGCACCAAATCACATTCATAATGAATTTCTATAGATAACTCAGAATTATATACATGGAAGCTCTTGTGCACCCATAAGTTGAAAGCATTCAATCCATATGATACATGTAAATAGTAGATGAAATAAGCATTATCATCTAGAACAGTTGCCTGTCCATCACACGAGAGTTTTGCCCATAATACAACTTGAAATCATGATTTACCTAGGACTTTTTTGCATTATTTGCATACTTATCACAAGGCACCACCTGAATTATTGGTATTTTACGGCATGTCACAAGCAAAATCATATAACCATGCCAAATAATTCAAAAGGTCATCTGCAACTCTCATAAACTATAGCTTGAATTACACTTTTGTATCTACTTCTGTTCAAATTTCAAACAAATTTAGAAATATTTAGAATCATATAAACCCCTTAAGAAAAAAAATTAAAATCCCACTTAAATTTTTAGCTCTGCATCAATAATCCCCGATTAAAGTTATCTGTGTGCCTATGTCAAAATAATTGAACAAATAGTAACCTCAACAAACCTCTGTTCCGACTTTAAAGAGAAATGAAGGATCAGCTAACATTCGGTTCCGTAGCATGGACAAGTGTTTCATCGCAAAGCCAAGCGGCCAACCCGAGCCCTGCAATCACAAAACAATCGATCATACACAAAAAAAGCATTTTAATCTACCGGAGCAAAAGGTCGACATACCTGCAAATCCAAGTATCGAGAAAGAATCACTTCTCGAATTCCAGTAGTTTTCGCGGCCACCCACATATCCGAAGGAAGATTCACCCCTCGATTTTCCGCCTCCTTCATCACCTCCTCGAATTTCAGTAACCGTCCAAACTCCTCTCCCCCACCGTCATCTTCTCTTCCGTCTCCGCCGCCTCCACCACTACCACTGCCCCCACCGTCAAAGTCACTGCCACCGCCGCCGCCACCGCCGCTATCGTTATCCTCAATTTTCGGTGCCATACTAGCCTCCTCCACATTGGTTACCAGCTCCGCCGGAGACTCAGCTCCGGCGCATCGAGTTACGTGGACATGGTTCTGATTCGAAGAATGATATGAAGCAGGAACATGTAAGGGGTTTGCGAAATGAAGGTTAGGGCTTTTGGTGATCGCAGAACTGCGGCCACTTTGGTTTACAAAAGTGACTGTTAGGAATCGAATGATGGAGCACATCTGAATATAGAAGCAACGGAGATTCCAGGGAGCTCACAGGTGACCGTGAGAGTGATCGGCATGGCGGCTAAGCATGTGTTATTTGTTTGGACAACTGTGGGATTTAGGAACTACTAACCTCTTTATTTGAAATCTGATATATTTTATTTTGATGTACTTTAAGATTTAGTTGTTAGGTATAATATTATGATGGACTAAAATTCATTGGTATTTTGTTACTGCGGGTTTTACATTTAGGGCCTTTTTTTTTTTTTTTTTGGAATTTAACATTTTTAAGATTAGTTTTACAAGATATTAGTTTTATAAACAATTTTTAAATTTATCATTTTTAAAGTATACACATGCTTAAAGCCCGTGAGAATATATGAAAAAGGTATAAAATTTTAGTTTAATTATCAAAAGAGATAAAGCATAATTGAATTTGACTAATATATATATATATATATATATGTCATTGTTTTTTATCTTCATGTATCACAAATATTTAAATTTGATATTTTTAGACCTATTTGCTAATAATAAGGGCAAAAAGTTCATTATTTAAAGACGATACGGTTTTAATTATCAAAAAGTTACTTAAGAACAATAAATTAATTATCAAGAAAGAAAACATAGTTGAATTTAACAAATATATAAGTCATGGTTCATAGGTACATATATCCAAATTTGATTTTTTTTTAGATTTAGTTGAACAAGCCCTTTGTTAAGTAAATCATCAACTTGTGTTTTAAGCTATTTCATACTCCTTAGGGCTCATAATAGAGGCTAACTTATTAGTGAAAACCAAACTTGGTATGAGGCCTATTTAATGTTGAATATCCCTTGTAGGTAGCAAACCATGCAGTATTTCTTCAGGCGTTACATCAACAAATGCTAGAATCGGTTTCACTTCTTGCAATAATTCTTTTTCACTTTCGGTTTCTTCAACAACCAAAGCTGTCACATCATAAACATCTTTGATTTCCAAAACAAAATTTGACAGTAGTGAATTCTTTTGATCATCTTCTTGGACATGGTTAGATTCGACTACTTGTTCAACATCTTATTTCTTTGCTTCATCTTCCTCAAATAGGACAATCACTTTTAGGTTAGGACATTCAGAATCAACATGCCTCAATCCTTGGCACTTAAAACACATCCTTGACTTAAAAGTCAATTCTTATTGCGCTTCACTCTTTACTTTAGTTGGGGTAGTTTTAGTACCACTAGGATTCCAAGAATTATAACTCTAAACAAACCCTTCATTAGCCACACTCTTAGTTGTAGTAGAATTTCCATACTTTTTTTAACCCTAACCTTCAAAGCAAGATTCATTATATCTTGAAGATTATGATATGGTTGCAAAAAAATAAATATAGCAATATCATATCTCAAACTAGCAATGTAGTGGGCTATGCATATTTCGGCGGCCACTGTGGTATTTGAGGAGCCCTAAGGCGGCATTCTAAAGGGGGCTGTGTGTATAAATTTTTACTTGTAATATTAATATTAAGCCTAAAACACTTAGTTTTTATTGTGTTCAAAACCTAAAATCATCTTCTGACAATCGGTCCCTTGAGGTTTTTTTGATTAGCTCATTACAAACCTCTATCATGTGCTACCAGTAAGAAATATATCTGACAAAATCTTATATGATAATAAGAACTCCATTTATCAATAAAAATCATATATTAGAGGAAAATCTGACAATAAAATAAAAGTTTATAGGAAGAAACGTCTGATCGCATAAATAGGGTTTCAATAGGCTCACCCCAAACCTCCTATAACCATTCTACGGCAATCAACACCGAGATAGGGTTTTCAAGCTAGGCTCACCCCAGGCCTCTATGCTGCCATTCTACAACAATCAACACTAAATAGGGTTTTCAATAGGCTCACCCCAAACCTCCTATCACCATACTAGTATCTGTAACACTCTTTATTTATTTGAAAAAATAAACATGAAAATATTCAAAATTAATTATGAAAAATAGAAACTTTTCCTTGCGGACAACGAATCAAATCCTCTATTTGGTTTCCAAAGAAAATGAGAAAAGTAAAAATGAGCATTAATCAATTAATCCAATCCCGCAGGTTCTCCCTCTCTTCTTCCACCGTTTCTGTTTGCAAAACCCGATCAATCACAACAAATATAATTGCGGAGGGAAAACAAATATATGAAACAGGAAATATTAAATTCAATATTTTTATTTAAAAACTATGGTTATCTGGCGGGTTGCTTACATCTCGGCGATTCAGGTTATCCGTGGTAGATTATACCTTAGACTAATTCAAGGGTCTCAGTTAAACTTGACTAAATTCCTTCTTGAGGTTGTAAATGTAAACCTCCAGGTTGCCCTCGAGACATTTCAATTAATTTTCATGGTGAAACAAAAGGTTGAGATTTTTTTTTTTTTTTTACTATTCTTTACTCGATCCTTCTTGAAGTAGATATGATGGGAGGAAAACCAAAAACTTTTCGAGGAAGCTTAAAGATTCGGCAGCGACAATTTGGCGAGCAAATTTGTTTCGGTGGCGAGAAAGTAGATATCTGAAGCCCTATCTACTACTTGTTTATTGTTTCCTTCCCTTTCTTGACCCAGCTTCCTCGAGCGAAGCGGATGGCGAGGGCAAAATCAAAATTTTAATTTCTTTTTGTTTTATTTCCCAAAACACACCCAAATTTTTCGACCAAGCATAAAATCAATCGGGAATGAAAAATTAGAAATTAAAGCACATAACATCAATTAGAAATCCACCATAACCATCATGAACCCCTAAATTGTCCAGAAACTTCACATCGAAATCAATATGTAAAAATAGCAATAATGACAAAACCAAAACTAAAACCCTCTCGAAACGACGCATGACCGATACCAAAAAATACGAGATAATATTTCACGATTTCAGATTGCATTTCCCCATCTACATCAAAAAACCACCATTTGCAGGAGCAACATCGATCCTGGAGATTTGAAACCGAGAAAAACCCACTTGATTCCAGAAATCCAAATCGGACGTAAATCAACAATTCAAACGCCAAAAAACCCCGAATCCGAGAAAAGTCGGAAGGAATCCTCAGCGAAACAACATCGAGCCAAAATTTTCCACCACAGCATCAAAGCAGAGCGAATGATTGGAAATACTGTCCCGCGGTGGTAAACTTTTCTGGGCGGAGAAAGCAAAGTGGAGACCCTTAGCCAGGAATCCGTCGTGAGAGCTCTTCTATGAGATCAGAAGGCGTATCGTAGGCCTCACCCTTTGAATGAAAGGCACATTCTTTAAGAAAAAATGTGGGGCAGGGGCGGCCTTACCTCTTTTAAGCTGCAGCGGGCTAGGCCACACATATTTCCTCAGCCTCTTGCAAGTCTCCTTTGATAATCAAGTTTATAAACCTAGTCGAATACTCCTCCATACTCAAATCTTGTTGCTTAAAATTTTGAATTTTGAAAAAGGAAAGGTACTTCCTTTTTAGTTATTTCTTCATCTTTTCCCAAGTTTGGATATTCCTTTTACCATCTCTTTCATGCTACATCTTCAAGTTTTCCCACCAAAAATAAGCATTATTGCACATCTTGATAACTACCAACTTCACATTTTTATGCTCAGGGGGGTCATAATACCCAAAGACACGCTCCACCATATTAAGCCAATCAAAAAATTCACCAGCATCCATTATTCCATCAAATTATAGAATGTTAAGTTTTGGATTGAATATTAACCCATCATCATAGTTACCATGCCTCTTATAGTAATCATCATTCCGATAGTAGCAATCATAATACCTCCCATGATAATCATAATCTTATTGTGCACTTCTTAACTTTCTTGTACCCGAGAAACATGTGAAATTAGTGGGTTTACATAAGTCTCTTTCATAAAATTATATTTTCTCATACAGATGTGGCACTTTTTGCCTATACGTTCCATCAAGTTCTCCATAGAGTTATGATCTTCATAAAGCCTCAAACGTTGTTGTCGATGTTAAGCAAGAGTATCAAGATCAACAATATGCATTTGCTTTGCAATTTGCGAACAACTCGAACCATAATTATAACTCTTGTATTTAGAACCAAGAATGCCTCTTAAATTTTGATCAGCCATCAAACCATGAGCTCTGATACCACTTTGATGCAAGGACGATATCGTGATGGATGATCTAATGGTTTAGGTAAGTTAGGGATGAGTTTGTGGTAGTTTAGGGGGGTATAGGATGTAACTTTAAAAGGTACGGGCTAGGTCTAGTTCTAAAGGTTATATGGCTCATTTAAGGTTTATTTGTGATGGAATTAAGGTTTAGAATGAAGGATTTTAGGTTTGGAAGATTAGGTTGATTTGATCTGGCGGATGCTTTGTTTTGAGCTAGTTTGCGGTTTTTCGGGTTTCTAAGGTGAGGCTGAGACATGCCGATTTTGGGGTTTCTTTAAGGTTAGGGATGATGGTTTATAGGGTGAAACAAAGTATATGGAAAGGTTTTGGAAGTATGGAACCAGATGTGTAAAGTTTTGGGTTAAGGTTGAAATTTTGGTTAAGGAAAGGTGAAAAAGAAGATGATGAGATGAGTAAAGGTTATAGAATGTTAGGATATAAACTTACTTCACAACTTAAGAAATACACCAAGAGATAAGAAGCCACAAAATCGCCACTCAAGGGAATCCATAGAAGAGATATATGAATCTGGGACGCTGTCAAGGTTTAATATGGTGGGACCTCGACCACGAGGCTGCAACTGTTGACACTCAAGTTTGATGCATATAAGAAACAATCCAAATCTCATTATCGATATTTAACCCCATTAACTCGTGAGGAGACTCGATCGAATTAGCTCTAAGAACCGCCCTAGTATTCAAGGCTTGGATGGATGACCGCGACCCGCTGTTTATAAGGAAGCAAGAACCTGGGTATACGCACGCCACAATTCCAGGATTTAGATCCGATTGATAAGTCTAGAATGAAGACGCCACAATCAACTATGGAAAGGTTGATTGATATGTCGAGCAAGATGAACGCCACTAAAAATCCGATAAGTTCAAAAGTTCGAGAACCAAAAGAGAAAGAGAAATTCCTGGCACTTAGATGATCTGAATGCGTAGAATGGATAACAAGCCTTTAAATAGGCCCAAAAATACAAAGAAAAGAAACTAAATATTTTGCTAAAAACTAGAAAGGAAACTAACATACTTTTTTTCCTAAACTACATACTAAAAACATCCATATGGATGAAAAAGGAAACTAGATAATCTTTAGACAAGACTTGTAATAAAAATCAAGAAGAATCAAAGAATTAATCGCTTCCAAATAAGAAGAAATCAGAACAAATCGCCTCCAAATAAGAAGAAATCAGAACAAATCAAGACTAAATCAGGAACAAATTAACACCAAATCGTTTAATCTTTTCTTAAAAGAAATAGAAATTCCTATTTCTCCCTAGCAAAACACACTTTCTAAATTAACAGCAACTTCTACTTCTCACTGAGAATAAATCTTTTCTAAAATAAAAACAACTCCAAATCAAAATAGTAATAAAACTCAAAACACTTGAAACATAATATATTTCTTTACTCCTGTTGCTCTTCATAGCCTCCCAAATCGAATTTTCCATAATTAAGATTGAATCTCTAATGAATCTTCAGAAGTTTCGCATCACTGATCCTTTCAGGTTTTGATTCTCATCATTCCCCCTTCCTCTAAAAGATCTCGTCCTAATCTTAACCATAATGTTGTGGATGGCATGACAATAAATACAAATCCCTCCTCTGGCCCATCCTTTACTGGAAACTAAAATCAATCTGAACGACGTACGGATTCAAGCCTCCCCGACATATCCCTTTTCCATCACCCACCAACTTGTTTGGAGTTCCTTTGTCTCCTGATTACGCCTATAGTTTCGTCGATTCGCACGCAGCAATTCGTGCACAAAATCACCTGACATGTTCAATCCCTGGATAGAGGTAAACCTTTCTAATTCTCCCAAAGACATCTTCAAACTTTGCTTTCGATACGGCAACTAGTGTGAAAATTCCTCCCGTCAGACCTCGTCCTTTCCTCGGGTTTGGCATTAATTTAAAGCCCTCCTGCAAACTAAACAATTCTTCTCGCCGTGTATTCCTCATAATCTATTAATCCTCCAAGGATGGCCTAGAATCACAATTTGATTCATGGTCTTTATTTCTTGTCCTCGTCACTTGTTCTTTGGTTTCTATTTCGGGGCTTGGCGTCGGGTGGTTTATCTTCCGTCCTCCATTGATTCGACTTCCAAGTGGATGAAATTGGAATAAATTCAGAACGTGTGTTGGTACCGTCCCTTCCCATACACTTTGATTCTCGATCTTGATAGCCCATATGCACCATATCCTCCAACTCCCCACGAATGTTGCAATTCCACCACATTTCATCTTCCAGCCTGCTTAAACTGGCCAAAACTCCGCCTTATCAGAAGCCTCTCGATCTTCTTCTTCATTTGCTCTAGTCAATGCAACCTCATCTCCTTATAATACTCCTTTACACTACGATTGCCTCGCTCTCGTGTTTCCTGTAACTACAGGGCCAACTCCCAGAGTAGTAAGTCAAACAAATCTCTTTCGCATCACCCTCTTCATCTCTTTCCATGTTTCCACCGGCCGGGGCTCCTATTCCGTCCCATATTAAAAACTAATTGGTCCCACCACACCGTTGCATAGTCCTGAACCTCAGCAGGCGCCAGTTTCACTGACTGCAATAATTTAGAGAGACAATCAAAAACCAATCACCCTCTTCCTCTCCCACTCAAGATATGCCCTCAGTAGTCATTCTTTCCTCGAAAGATGGAATCTCTCATCTTAATGTTTCTCAAATTATTACTTCTCGATTCCAGCTTCTCTATGTCTCCCCCCATACCTCTGCGGTTAACACCCGAATATAACCATTCTCGTCTCAAAGTCTCCTTCCCGTCATACTCGCTTCCACCGCGCCCTCTCAAGTACCTCTCCCTTCTACGCCCTGTGGGAGGGTTTCGTGGGTGCTCGAAGCTTCTCTCCACCCTCTCATGGAATTGTTCCAATTCAGCCCTAAACATTCTCCTCGCACTTCGCTATTACACCGTTATAATGAATCCCCTATGTCAACGCCTCCCGCCACACCTTCGGGGACACTGGTTGTTGTGACATATGTCGCAAACAACATGTATAGGTGCAGCACTCACAAATCACCAAGCCACGGTTTTCACTGGCGAATGATTCACTCAGCCGCTTCGTGTTTTCACAATACAGATTTGGCTTTTTTCTCACTTAATAATCCGACCACTTGCCTTTTCCACTTTAGAATTTCTCTTCTAGCTTTTAACTAATCAAACAAATCAGATTTTTTTTTCAAAAAATTCAATCAAAAACATATCAAAAATATTCAAGCTTTATTTATTTATTTTTTATACTATGGTGGGGACTTGATTTCCAACAACTTGAATGATAATATATCTTAAAAAAAAATTCTGTTTTTTTTCTTTTTCCCGACTTTTTTTTTTTTTTTTTTCGACCTTTTTTTTTTTTTTTTTTTTTTTTTTCCATTCTAAGACTTTTTTGTTTTTTTTTTAACCTGATTCTTTTCCTTACTTCCTCTCTTTTTTTTTTTTTTTTTTTTTTTTAACTCGGGATGGATGGTTCAATAAAAAAAAAGAAACAATAGAAAAATTATATCCCATCAAGAATGAAGAAAATCTGACTTGGATGAAGGTAGATGACAGAATGTCGGATGTTGAATTGGGGTTGAAACGAATTTAGAAGGTATGGATGAAAGCGGTGACTAAGGTGGTCTTGACAAAGAAGAAAAAAAATAATAATAATAATAAGTTATAGGCAAACCGTGAAAATAGAACCTGCTGCTCGATACTAAATGATACGAACCCGCCAACTTGTGAGGAGTATTCCGTGATCGAATTAGCTCTAAGAACCCGCCCTAGTATTCTATTGATGGATGACTACGACCGCTGCTTAGTATGGGAAGCAAGAACTGTATATGATATCCCACAATCTATGATGGAGATCCGATCGATAAGTCTATGGAATGAAGACGCCACAATCACCCAGGAAAGGTCGATTGATAAGTCGAATATAGATATCACTGAAACTGATATCCCAAAGTTCTGAGAGAACTACAGATAACTCATTTTTATTAACCCACGCGTAATGGGATGAATACTGAAAATAGATCTAAAATCAACAAGAAAGAACTGAATATTTTGTTAAAACTAGAAAGGAAACTAACATACTTTTTCCTAAACCACTACATACTAAAAACATCCATGGATGAAAAGGAAACTAGATAACTTTTTGTGACAAGACTTGGTAATAAAATCAAGAAGAAATCGGGGAACAAATCCAGCTTCTCCAAAATAAGAAGAATCAAAGAACAAATCGCCCAAAATAGCAAAGAAATCAGAACAACTACCAAATCAGAACAAATTAACACCAAATCTGGTTTAATCTTTTCTAAAAGAAATAGAAATTCCTATTTTCCTAAAGAAACACACTTTCTAAATTAAATAAAGCAAATTTACTTTGACTGAGAATAAATCTTTCTAAAATAAAACAACCTAAATCAAAATAGTAATAAACTCAAACACTTTGAAACATAAATATATTCGGTTTCAAGGTTTCATAAATTCTCCCAAATCTGAATTTTCCATAATTAAGATTGAATTCCTAATGAATCTTCTAGAAGCTCTCGTGATCACTCTGACCTTCAGGAGCTTGATTCTCATCACACACGAGGCAACACCGACTCATCGCCCAATATGATAAGTGAGCTAAAGGGTGCTGTCCATGAGTTAACTGACGAGCAACAAGTCCAAGTTGTGATTTTGATGCAAGGACCGGACCGTGATAGATGATCTAGGGTTTTAGGTAATTTAGGGTTATGGGGTAGAACTTTGATGGGTAATTGATAGGTTTGGTCTCAAAGGTTACAGGGCTTATTTAGGGTTTATATATGATGAAATTATGGTTCAAAAAGAAAGATTTTAGGTTTGAAAAGGTTCGAGTTTGGTTTGATGCAAAACAACCTTGTTTTTTAAGCTAATTTGAGGTTTTCGTTCTAAGGTTGGCTATCTATGGACAAATTTGGGTTTCTTCAAGGTTAGGGATGATGGTTTTTATTGTTTATAGAGTGGAACAAAGTATATGGAAATGTTTTAGAAGTATGGAACCAGATTTGGAAAGTTTTGGGTTGTGGTTGGAGAATTGGATTTGGAAAATTAAAAAGAGAAGATGATGAGATGAATAGAAGTTATAGAAGGATAGGTACTTACTTCAACACTTAAGGAATCCACTAAGAGATAAAAAGCCACGAACTCGCCACTCAAGGGAATCCACCCAAGAGATTAAAGAACAAGATATATACTTTGCTACCCAAGGAATCCACCAAAGGATAAGAAGCAACGAACTGACAACTCAAGGGAATCCACTGAAGAGATAAAAGAACAAGAGA
Source organism: Tetrastigma voinierianum (assembly GCA_016808115.1). Taxonomy (NCBI): domain Eukaryota; kingdom Viridiplantae; phylum Streptophyta; class Magnoliopsida; order Vitales; family Vitaceae; genus Tetrastigma; species Tetrastigma voinierianum. Next base: position 186,857 of record JAEQBH010000913.1, on the reverse strand, counting down.
GAACTCTTAAAATAGAAATATGAAAATATTATTAAACTTGAATTGATTGTCAAAAGACTATATTAGGGGGAGATATATAGCCCTATACTTTCTAAATCCAATAAAGAAACTCATACTTTGACTTGGAAAACAAAAACTTTCTAATTTAAATAAAACAACTCTTAAAAAGAAAAGCCAACTTCTACTAGGAAAACAAACTTTCTAAATTAAATAAAGCAACTACTACTTTGACTTAGAGAACAAATCTTTCTAAAATAAAACAACTCCAAATCAAAATAGTACCGAAACTCAAATACTTTGATTTAGAAACATATTTGGTGTTTCTAAGGTTTCATAGCCCCTCGAATTTGAATCTCCATAATTATAGTGACCACTCCTACCGTATGTCATAGGCTTCCCGCATCAATCCCCCATTGGGAAAAGACTTGCCCTCAAGTCTTCGCTTACGAACCCCACCAATCATGAGGAGAGACCACAAAGGACCTGACACATCTAAGAACCGCCTAGTTGTTCTGGCCATTGGATGGATGACCTCGAATCTCTCAAGCATAGGGAAGCAAGAACCTTGGTATAGGAGGACGCCATAATCGGTGATGGATATCCGATTGATAAGTCTTGATGAATGCCATGGAATAACCGATAAGTTCAAAGAGTTATTTCAAGAACCAAAGAAAAATTTAAACTCTCGATTTTATTCATTCGTAAACTAAAGAAAGTAGGAAAAACATGCCTACAAATAGGCCCAAAAATATGAAGAATAAAAACTAAATTCGGCCACAAGGAAATTGTAAGACCCTAAAGTTACTGTTTCAATGAATAGTAAATTTTGTTTTTGATAAGTTATGTATTTGACTGTAAACGGTCAAGTGAATAATAATTTTTGAAAAACGAGCCCTAAAAATTGAAAATGTTCAGAATAATGTATTGAGTCTAAAGAAAAACCTAAACTGATTAAAAACTGCACTGCTTAAGGTTTCAAGTGTCTCGACGATTTATGACGAAATGCCCTTTACTTAAATAGTTTTAAAAATATTCCTTGTACCCCTAGAATTTTTTCTAAAGCATGTTCATGATAGGAAATAAGTTTAAGTAGAGTATTCCATGGTCAATTTTATGATTGGACAATCATGGAATATTTTTGGAGTTTTATCGGTATAGGGGTATTATTTTCAAGGTGAGCATTTCAGTCATTTAATGAGTAAGCCTAATCTAAGTAAGCAAAGCAAGGACCAATAGAATGATGTCATATAAGCTTGGTGATCCATGTGATTAAAAATAGACCTATGAGAGCTTTCCATAAATTTTGATATTTATCATAAATTAGTTAACTTAACTATGGTTAGTGGGTGAGTTAAAGTTAACTAAACAAACTTAACTTCAAGAATAAAGTTAACTAAAGTTAAATGATATTTGTGTTAGCAAACCATGAGAGTTAGTTAAGCCTAACTATGGTTCAAGCTAGTGGGATTTTATAGAGTATAAAGTGGAATTAGTTGCTTTTGGACTATATGGTTACATAGGGACCAATGAGGATGCAAGGATGCTAACCAATGACATAGGGTTAATTTAAGGATAATTGGAGGGCAAATTAGGCATGAAAAAATATCATTTAAGTGCATTTGTCTTGGCTTCTTGGGTGCATGCGGGTGAAACAAAATTTGAAGACAAAAGTGGAGCAAAGCAAGGGAGAAAATTATGCAGCCCCTTTCCAAGAGATTCAAGTGATTCTCATGCCATTTCAAGTCTATTTCAAGTGTTCATCATGTCCATGAAGTGTCCTAGATCAAACCCTAAGTGAAGAATCAAAGTTTTCAAGGTGAGAACACTTACTAGTCTATGTGAATTTGAAGGTTAATGGAGGAAATTGTTATATGATGGTGTAAATGAGTTTCTTGGCATGTCTTTATGTAGATTTGAACAAGAGATTTCATTGGAATTCAAGTTAACACCAAGACATCAAACTCTTAAGGTAAGCAATTAGGTTGTATGGATTCATTTATCTAAACCTTCAATTTTGTTATATTAAGGTTTTTTAGCTATTAAATTGACATGATTCTAGGTTGATTTTGCTAAGAAATTGAAAAGAAAGAATGAGATTATAAGATTGTAAATTTAGGTCAACATTGGATGTTAATGGAAGTGATGTTGTTTGATTGATTTTAATTGATTTAATGACATTACTTGAATACTTGAAGGAATTAATGGAATTAAAAGTTGAAAATAAAATGAGATATAACATGGAGAGGGTTAGGCCAAGAGAGGGTTCAATTGGAAATGCATTGATTTGATTTAATTTAAATGAATCAATGGCATCGAGAATGTTAAACAACAGAATGTTGAAAGAAAATGGAAGAAATTGAAGAAATAATGATGAATGTGTGACATGTAGGATTTGACCACCATAGGAGAAGTATGAAAAAGTTGAGTTTCAATTGATTTTAATCAATTGGAAGTGATTAAATGTCTAATGGAATGTATTAGAATTAAAGTTTTAAGAAAAAGAATTGATTAAGTATAAATGTAATTTTTGCTAAGGTGAAGGGCATTATGGGTTTTACCAAGTATTGCTAATGGCTTGATTTGGTATTTGTAATGATGTTGTCATGAGCCTGATTGTGCTGAAAGTGAATTGCTGTTGGAAAATTAAGTTGAATAGAGTGCTTAAGGGTTGCTTTCTAATTTAATAGAAAGTATATAGTTAATGGTTTAATTGAATATGATTAAGGTATGAATGTTAATGAATTTTATGGATAATGTGACTTGTAGGAGGAAAGTGATTAAGGACAAAGATGGAGGTGGAAAGTTTTTAAAGGAGGAAAAATAACTTAAATAACTAAGGTGAGGGAAAATGTAAATGTTTTTGGAAATGTATATATTAATGTTTACAAATATATATGTTTTCATATCTATGTTATAAATGTTTAAATGAAAAAGGAAATGTGGTTTTCTTGACTTTAATTATGTTGAGAAAATCTGAAATGATTATGGTTTCCATAGTTTTATAAAACATGATTTATGGTTTCCATATTAAATGAAATGTTTATGAATATATATATATATATATATATATATATATGTTTATATGAAAATTGTTATGATTGAATCCATGATTACCCTATGTTACAAAGATAAAGGTTAAAGGAAAGTCGACTAAAGTGCTTTAAGCATGCATGATACATGGGAAAGGGATAGGATTTTTTTATAAAGGGAAGGGAAGAGTGATGAAGACGTCACATATGGGCACACTGTAGTGTGTACGAAAAGGTTACCAACGCACAATGTGATTTATTCCATAGTGCAATGGTATCTAAAAAAAAGGCATGATTTATCAGAGGTTCCTTTGGGCCATCGGTGATCGTAAGATTGTTTTGTCGGAGGTTCTTTCATGGGCCAACGGTGGTTAACGGTAGGTGGGTTCAATTATATATGACGGATTCAAAAAGGAAAATAAAGTAAAATAAATGTTTATTGAAATGAGATATTTATATACTGTTTTACATTACTGTATTTGAACTATATCCGAAACATTATTTTCTATGAACTGAGACTTCCTCACCGAGCCCTTTGCTCACCCTCTTTCCAAATGTTTTATAAAATGTTTTTAGAGACAAAGATTGACGAGTACTCGAGTATCCTCCGGGGCTGATTAATTTCCGGCCTCACGCCGATGACTACTTTTGATAACGTATAAACCTTGTAAATAACTACTTATGTCGTAGCGACTTCTCGAGCCCTGGGCCAACCCGACATGAAGTCCGAACCGAAACCCCTGTGGACGCCGGTTTTATTTCTTTTATTTTCCATGTTATTAAATCCTTTCTTTTTCAAAAGTACAAGGGATCGAATCCCGACCCGACACCCGAATGGCTGGATCCTGTGTTCTGAGCTGGCTGATCTCGACGCTTATTTATCTTAACAAAACATTTTATTATGTCATTTAATTGCGGAAGCGGTTTCAATTTTGGGCAGTTTACAATCATTTGCAATTTCAATGCAATTCTAGAGGGCCTATAAACATTTAACAAAATACATTTACAAAGAAGGTCAGTTCTCAATATGATATACAAAATCAAGGTTCGTGGTTTAACCCTTTGTTTACAAAAATACTACTTGTTCAAAAGAGACGATATGTAAAATGATCTACATATACTTATACGCCGTACTCTCTCTATGACTCCCCACACAAGCGCGATTCGCCTTCTTTCTCGCTTACTGACACTGCGCATAGATAAAATTCACGCTAAGCATTTTCACGCTTTAGTGTGGTTCTATACAATTTCTATTTCAATATCGACTTAACCCAGATGCATTTAACATTAAATCATGCCTAATATATCAACATATACTCATGCTATTCATTTTCGTGACAGTTTCAATATGCAGTTAGTTTTATTTAATATATCATAACATGCATTTTCAATGCAACAATTCATTTCACAATCTGTTCTATGATATTTAAGCATACAAGAATCCATTGTTATACGGTCACGCGCCGCCACGCACGCGCGCCATTTACACTGGCCAATGTTGGTTCATTTACCTCGACATTCAATTTACATTTTCGACGACCCGCTTGATGAACTCACTCTATTATCATTCCCAGAATGCGGCTTACACATTTAACACCGGCTCATCACGACGATGTTGTCGGCAAAATCTGGTATGTGGGTATCAATTAAATGCCATACGCCATCATGACGGATGTCGATTGGTGTATCCCGCCAAGCGGGACATTTCTTCAATGCCATACGCCATCATGACTACGCCGATTGCGCATCCCGCCGCGGGATATTTGACAATTTTCGGGGGTGCCTTCGCTGACTCCATGTTGCTCCGTGCATCCCGTCAAAGTGTTCATCTGATATATCATCACCACATTACTACGATTCCGCTTGATGAATCCCGTCCCTATCATCATTCACGTTCATTCGATTTTCGAATATCACATTTCAATTCCATATTCACTTTCGTATTATCTTTTCAAAGATATACTCAATCTATATACTTATTTCATGTACTCATTTCGTAGTTACTTGGTAAACTACCAAAAATTCTTGAAATAAGAATAGAGTAAGAGAACAAACCGAAGCTGTCGGATCTAGCTTCCTTCTCTTCTCGATTCACCAGTTAGCGATCATCACCCCATCTCTAGTCAATAACATTCATGCTACTAGTGATAAACAATTGTTAAACAATTTTAGTGAATTACAAATTTATTTTTGTTATCAACACAATAGACACTAAGTCCCGCCAGACAACCTGCTGCCGAGGCGACGAGAGGTACGGCACATTTTCCTTTAGTCTTATCCTTACTTGAACCCCCATTATTCATTTCCTTAGGGTCCCTAGACATCAGATGGTTTAATACTTTGGACACCCACGACGCAGTAATATGCAAAAATGGGGTTGAACAACCTGTACTCTATAGTTACTCCATCATACTGCATCGCACAAATTTAAACTCCGTACTCCCAGACACCATAAGGTTCGCCTAGAAATGTGCCGGATTTGTATTTTCATACCTATTTTTCATCCACCAATCTTACTCCACTCGTCCCATATCAAAAAATCCAATTATGGAATCTATGGTCTAAACAACTCCAAAAGTGGTTTGGTGACTAATAAAATCCATTTTCATGTTAAGGCTTTTCTCAAAATCCAAATCAAAATACGAGGTTGGGGTGGTTTGGGTTTTCTTACCTTATTCTTCAAATTCCTTTCTTCCCCATGTTGTTTGATCTCTTAGGAGCAAGAATTGGGAAGCAAACCCAACCAAAGCCCATCCTTCTTGCAAACCCTAGCTTTTCTCCTCCTTTTCTCCTCCTCTTCTCTAAAAAACGGGATTTGCTCTTCAAAATGAGACCTAAGACCACATTTTGGTCTTTTAAATCTCTTTTAAGTGTAAGGCCATGTTTTGCCTACACCCTTTTTCTCATTTCCCATTTTTGTCTTAAATCACTTAATTCTCATAAGGCCTTGTTTGGCCACCCAATAAATCCAATTTTCCATTTTTGGCATTTTAACTATTTATTTCACTTTCCTTATCATTTATCATTTATTTCCCATTAGTATTTAAGCTATATCATTTGACCCTTAGGTCCTTATTTACAATTTCCACATTTGCTATTTTTCACTTGGGTTATTTCGGTTCGATCACTTTTCTCATTTTAGCATATAATATTAAATCATATGCTCACTTCTTCAATTTTGAGATTTATATCGACAATTTTTTTCCTAAAACCCAAGTTTGTCTCAATTCATACCCGGAATATATAATAAAATTATTATAAAAATTCTAAGGTATTTTTGGGTCTTTACAACTCTCCCCCACTTAAGAAAATTTCGTCCTCGAAATTTACCTTAGTTAAACAATATGGATATCGCAGTCGATCGCTTCTCTCCACTTTCCCAAGTGGCTTCTTCGGTCTTATGGTTTCTCCACAACACTTTGGCTAACGAAATCTTCTTGTTCCGTAGTTCTTTCACTTCCCGAGCCAAGATCTTTACTGGCTCTTCTTCATATGTCAAATCCAGTTTGCCTTCACATCTCCGCAGAGTCATATGTGACAACCGACGGCATCTTCAGAGAATGGACACATGGAAAACATTATGAATCTTTTCCAAGTCCGGAGGTAATGCTAATCTGTATGCTATTGGACCTACTTTTTCGATTACCTCATATGGGCCAATAAATCTAGGGCTCAACTTGCCCTTTTTCTCGAATCTCATCACCTTCTTCCAAGGCGATACTTTTAAAAACACTTTTTCACCGATTTCATATCGAATATCTTTTCTTCATACCAGATATGACTTCGCCCTGTCGGTGGCCACTTTCGCCTCTCTTATCAAATTGGGGCCAATCACTTTTCTTTCACTCACTTCATTCCAACACAACTAAGAGTTCTACATTTTCTTCCATATGGGCCTCGTATGTTTAACTTAATATCATTCGAAACCGTTGTCAGACACAAATTCAACTAAAGGAATGTGTCGAACTTGAATCACCTCATAGTTGATCACACAACTCCTCAACATATCTTCCGTAACTGATCACTCTCATCGCCCATCCGTCTCGAGGGTGGAACGTCAGACCGAACCCGCCGAGTGCCCAAAGCCTCTTGCAATTTTTCCCTAAAATTCAAGAAACCCCTGATCTCTGGCCTCAAATAATGGATACAGCAATCCTGTAACCGAACTATTTCCTTGATATACCGCCCGCCAAATTTGTCAAGCTTAATAATCTGGCTCTCACCGGTAGGTGGAAGTGAGTTGACTCGTCAATCTGGCCCACTACGACCCAAACCGAGTCATGCTTTCCTCACACGGTAACCCAATCACAAAATCCATGGTTGTTCAATCCCATTTCCACTCCTAGACTCGATAGGCCGCAATAATCCCGAAGGAACTTGATGCTCGCTTACTTTGACACACCAAACACTTCTGGTTACAAACTCGTTACATCTCTTTCATTCGACCACCGTAATGGCTTCAAATCTTCGATACATCTTCAGGCTACCGGGATGGATAGGTAGCAAAGATCCACCATGTGCCGCTTCAAGTAAGGTCATTCACAAACGGCTTAAAAGATATACACTCGCCCTTATAATACAAGGACCTATCTCCCTTTATTTCGAACTCGGTTTCCTTACCATCTCCAATCAAGCTTCACATGGCAGAAATTTTCATTCTTTCTTTAGGATTCTAGCACTGATTCAAAATTTTGGTTCACTATCAATTTTGCTACTCATCAGATCATCGCCTCGACAATGACATGGGCATTCAACGTCAAGCGCTTTCACTATCTTCTACTCAAAGCATCGACCACTACATTGGCCTTCCCGCTATAATCAATCACACACCATAATCTTATCAATTCCATCCACCTCCGTTGTCTCGTTGCTCGCTGTGAGGCAAATGCTTAAGACTCTTATGATCTGCAAATGAAACACTTTTCTCCATACAAATAACGCCTCCAAATTTTCAACGCAAAATACAATTGCGCTTAATTCCAAATCATAGTTCTTTCATGTTGTTTAATTGTCTCACATAAAGGTTACCACTTTACCCTCTGCATTAGGGACACATCCAAGTCCATTTAGCGAAGCATCACCATAGATCACATATATTCTTTACCAAGTCACCGAGAATCACCAGGTTCTGCTAAGAATGCTTTAGCTTTTCAAAACTCGATATTTTCTTAACGCATTCATACTTTACATTTTTCTGAGCAATTATTGCTATCAGGCCGCAATCATAGAAAACCCCTTAACAAATCTTCTGTAGTAACCCGCTAGTCCTAGGAAACTACGCAGACTTCTACATTGCGGCTTCCATTCGACAACCACTTCTATTTTCTTGATCACTCTGATTCTTTCGACAATGTGCCCAAGAAAGGACACTTCATTCAACCAAAACTCACACTTGCTCAGTTTCGCATACAACTGCTCTTTTCTCAAAGTCTCTAACACTACCCGAAGGTGTGCGTCATGACTTTCTCGATCTTATGAATACACAAGAATGTCGTCTATGAACACTATGACAAACTGATCCACATACGGTCGGAAAACAAGATTCACAGTCCATGAATGTACCGAGCATTTGCCAAACCAAATCCAGATTAAGGAAGGGAACCTATAATGTCCATATCGCGCTTCTAAACGCCGCCTTATGCAATATCTAAGATCTTTGATTTTCAATCCGATGATAACGCGATCGCAAGTCAATCTTTGAAAAGATACTGCACCTTTCGCCATGGTCAAACAAATCATCACTCGTAGTAACTACTTATTCTTTATTTTCAATTGTACGCTTGTCTATAATCAATACATAGCCTAAGTAAAATATCTTTCTTTCTTGACAAAAGCAATGGAGCTCCCATGGTGATAAACCTGGTCGAATAAACCTCTTTCTAGCGCTCTTGCAACCGCAATTTCAATTCCTTTAAATTAAGTTTATGCCATTCTATACGGCAATGGACGCTGGGTGGCACCCGGTACAACGCCGACAAGAACTCCAATCTCCTCCGTGGAGTAATCCCGCAACTCTTCAAAACGAGATCCGGAAGTCACTAACTAGGGGATATCTGGAGCACACTAGCTCCTGGCCTCATCAGACAATCACATAAGCCAAGAAGCCACGATCCTTCCAGACCATTTTTCTCTCAATGGTCGTATGATATCACATTGTAGTAGGTGGTTTGACCTCTCACCGAAGAAAATAACCTCATCGCTAGTCTCTGTCCTTAAGGTCACTCTTTCATTCTACAATCGACATCGCCGTTGCCTGGATAACCACCATCCCTAATATTACATCAAACTCCTCGAAGGATAACTCAATCAAATCTCCCAAAATTCATACTCGTATTTCTACTGACAATCTCTATACACTTTGTTCACAATCACACTATGCCCGAGCTGTTCGTCACCAAGATGTCATACTCTGCTTTCACTTCTAAGAATTTCCTCGTTGGGTATGTCAGTACACACATATGAATGAGTTGACCCTGGGTCTATCAATGCATACACAATAGTATCAAAGATAGTAAAATTACCGAACATCCCGGCATCTAAGATCTTCATCGCCTTCATCGCATATGCTCTAGCTGGAGTACCACCATCTTTGCCTAGCCAACACCGTCCAGTTGCCTTCGAATACTATGATGCAACACTCTTGTTGCCTTTCTGTACCGATGAAACATTGCCCCCAGCCTGGGGGTGTTTGGCAGACTACCTGGCTACAGACTCGCATTTTGTGCTCCATGGATCCACAACCCAAGCAAAAGCACCGCGCCACTTCAACAATCTCCCTTTGTGCTCCACAATGGGAACAACGAGGAACGCCTTGTCCTCGCCAGAGGCACCTCCTCCAGTACTGCAATCCGACTCGCGCCGAGAATAGTATCTCACTTGCGTCTGAGCTGTGTCGTCAGATCCCGTGTCCCTTGAATTTTACTCGCCATGAGCGAGTGACTTGACTCCAATCAGATTTTTCTTTCCTTCTACCTCTATCTTTCTTCGTTTTCCTTCTTACTGCTCCACATTTAGAGCACATGTCGTGATTTCGAGAAATCATCATGGCAAAATCCCCGTGACACGGGCTCGAACGTGGTCGCAGCCGCCTTCAAACTTGTTTACCTCTCTTCTTCATCATTAACATCTTTGAGCATTGTCAACTCAAATTCTATATTTTAGCAGAGCACTTAATTGCCTTTGTTTCAAATTATAGAAATCTCGCCAAGATATTATTTAAATAGATGCCCACATAATGCTTTCTGAACTGTCTCCATGAAGAACCTCCATGTAACTTCCTTCGTGGTGCTGGGTCCCAATACTTAAACCCACCATTGATAAGCCTCATCCTGTAGTAATGAGGTTGCACATTCCAATTTCTCTTCACAGGTGTAATGCATTTTGGGCAAAGTGATATTCTGCTTATCCTCTCGAGCCATTCTTTCGCTCATAGTGTGCTCATAGTCTTTCTTCCCATAAAGTTCATTGGTCTACACTTCTGCCATTCTTTCCAATGGTCGATCGTCATGGCAATTGGTACTGGGTTGCTCGCCTTGCAAGGGCCTGAGCCAACCACTGAGATACCCATAGAGACTCCTCACATTTAGAAACTGGGGTCATTCATTATGGAGTATTAGAGATGCTTGTCCACCTACCACACTAATAGCAGACTATCAGATCGATTTCCCCGTCACCCTACCCTATGGGTACCTAAACCATCCATGCTACCTAATAAATCATAAGATCCGCTACTGAGTCATATCATCCCTTATATGCAAATGCAATGTATGTCAAATACCATTTCAAAACTCTTTTTCAAAATCGCACCTTCAACTCCTTCTCCTCCCCTCCCTTTTTTCCGTAAACGCCTAAACCTGTGCTTTGATACCACTAAATGTAGCGACCCCAGAGTCTCTACCGACCTGATTTAAGAAGTCCGAACCGAAACTCCCTGGACGCCGCTTTATTTCTTTTTATTTCCGTGTTATTAAATTTTCTATTTCAAAAGAACAAGACCAAATCCCGACCCGAATTCGAATGGCGGATCCAACCTGAGCCCGCTTACTCCTGGGACGCTTTCATTTATCTTAACAAATGATTTATATTATGTCATTTCGCTATGTGAAGCGGTTTCTAGTTTTCGGGGCAAGCCATAATCATTTACAATTTCAATGCAATTCTAGACCATAAACATTTAGTAATAAAAAACATTTACAAAGAAGACATTCATGCCTTTTCAATATGATATACAAACAATAGCTCAGTGGTTTAACCCTTTTGTTTACAAAATACTACTTGCTCAAAAGAGATGATATAAACACTCCGCTGATATACTTATACTCGTACTCTCTATGACTCACGCGATCTCGCCTTCTTTTTCTTTGTTTACTTGATACCGCGTATAGATAAACCACGCTCTAATCATTTTCATGCTTATTGCTCCCATACGCTTCTATTTCAAATATTCACTTATCCTTTAAAGATGCATTTAACATTAAATCATATCAATATATCAATGATATACTCCATGCTATTCATTTCCGCATGCTTTCAATATATAATTCATTTACTATATCATAACATGCATTTTTCAATGCAGTTTTGGTACTCCATTTCACACCAATTTATGATATTTAAGCATATGCATAAGAATCATTTACACTCTTCAATGTTATTCATTCACTTGGACTATCTAATTTACATTTTTGACGGATTCCGCTTTGATGAATCCCCGCTCTTATTATCATTCTGCAGAATGTGCTTACACATTTAACAATTCGGGTCTCCCATCATGACGATGTCAGCTTATGCACCCGACATGGTATTACTTATTCCTGCCCCATCATGATCGATGCCGCTTGGTGCACCCGACATGTGGTATCAATTAAATGCCATACGCCACTCATGATTCGATGCCGATTGGCATCCCGCCAAGTGGGACATTGACAATTTTTTGAAGGCTTCATGACTTGATGTTGTTTGGTGCAATTGGTCAAAGTGGCTCATTCGATATACTAGTCTGATCATACATTTACGACTCCATTCGTTTGATGAATCCCTGGCCTTATCATCATTCACGCTCATTCGATTTTCGAATATCACATTTCAATTCCATATCTCACTTTCAGATATCTTTTCTTAAAGAGAGAGGACACTAATCAGGTGGTAATTTATTTCATGTACTCATTTCGTAGTTACTTGGTAAACTACCAAAAATTCTTGAAATAAGAATAGAGTAAGAGAACAAACCGTCGTTTCTGGATTCAGCTTCCTTCTCGATCTTGGCCCTGTGTGTTACGATCATCACCCTTCCTTGGGCCATAATATCTATGCCATATTCTTAGTGGATAAACAATTGTTAAACAATTTAGTGAATTACAAATTTATTTTTGTTAACAAATTTGGTTAAGACACTAAGTCTGCCCGAAGACAAACTCATTTCGCCGAGGCTACGAGGTACGATGACATTTTCCCTTAGTCCTATCCTTATTCGAACCCTCTATTATCTCTCGCTTTCTCAGTCCTAGACATCGGCATAATGAATACGGACTTAACGTATTGAAAATATGCAAAATAGGTCATTGAACAACCCGCATCGGTACACCCTTCAATTTGTATCTAAGACAAAAGTTACCCATCGCACAATGATAGATCTGACCCCGGATACTCCTTCCGTATATATACCCTCGGGTGATCCTACTGGGTTGAGCCCCATTGTACAATCCCTGTGTGGAATGCATTAAGGGGCCCCACCTAAAAGAGAAGTAAATACCTGCAGCACTACAATACCTCAAATATATAGAAAATCCACGACCGACCTATCCGTAAACAGGTCATAACCACAACATACATAATAAGGACTCATATGAGTTTAATACTAATGTCAGAGCATTCTAAGAGTATTTGCGAAATTAGGGTTACAAAATAGAATAAATAGGTCCAACAACTCAAAGACAAATGGATGGAATAAAGTACTACACCACGCAGTAAAGAGCGCGGTCAACTGGCGCTAGGTGTGGCCCACGAACCATTCCTAATTTGTAACAATTTTTAAAACAATAAACGTGGAGAAATAAATCTCATGAGTGGCATAATTTATACCTAAGATAATATTTTTGCTTCAAATTCTCTCTCTCTCTCTCTCTCTCTCTCTCTCTCTCTCTCTCTTTCTCTCTCTTCTCTCTCAAGACCTCACTACCACTCTTGTAAAGTTCTGCTTTAGAAACATTTCACAAAACCCATCTTACTCCTAGCCAACATATGCAATTCATGCCTAACAATTTAGCCGACACAGTTACGAAACTATACTATGAACTATACACAACATAGCCAATACATAAAACATGTATAGTCATTATGTAATAAAAATAACCATGAAAATGCACCATAACCACGAGTATCAAATAGTTGTACCCATATCTCGTAAAGATAAATCAATAACGTACATACCACATACCCATCATAAACCATACATATATACCTTACCATATACTGTATACCATATAGCACCTTTCATCATATAACCCGTATTATATACCCATCATATACCGTACTATACCTCCGGTACCCACACAAATGTAATTTATGAGATCCTTCTGAGAACTGCCACATACTCATCATAAATCGTACCATATACCCATCGTATACCATACCATATACTCATCATAAATTGTACCATATATTACGGCAAACCGCGGACACCCCACCACTACCCTCAACCTCGAAAAGGTGTCGGTAATAATAATGATGAACCGCTCCGCGACCACCTCACTACCGTGAAATAATATATAAACCGCTAGATAACCAACCTCACGCATACCGCGGGCAATCTCAAAGATACTAAACCACGGTAAACCCGACTCACCCGGGCCGCGGAAATAATGTATAAACCGCGGATGAACTCAACCTCACGACACACCGCGGCAAACCCGTATCACCAAACCGTTTGACTAAACCACCTCAGCTGAAGACGTGGTGAAACCCGTATCACCCAACCGGCCGATCAAACCACTTCACGGCGACCGCGTGGGTAAAAACCAAAATACCCAACCGCCTGGGGTCAAACTAATTTACGCCACACGTGGAAACCCGTAATACCCAACCGCCGATCAAACCGACTCACGTCAACGTGGTAAAACCCGCACCACAATAGGTCACATCGAACCCACCCGATAACTGCACATCACCTTATAACCTCTAATCAAAGTTTTTACTCACGTGCACCTTTTCCACGTCACCGTATCTTAGGGTTAAGAACTTATGAACTTACTTTCCACAACTCAATCAACTACTTTGAAGATCTTAGTTCAATTCATGCTCTAAATTTGAAACAGTACCAACAACAGACTGTATATTCTTAAATCCATTTACTAAAACACACATATATATTTCAAAATCCATTTCATACAAAGAATAATTTCTCAAGGGGGTTTAAAAACCCACCTACATGCCCAACATCTAAATACCACATAATCATTCAAGAAACCAAGATAACTTCCAAACAAAGGAAATGTTGACAAAATTCACATGTGAATGATAACTTGTTTCCTATATGTAACCAATAATCAAATTTGTATGCAACCAACCATTTTATCAAACAAATATATATGTAATTACTTAATCTGCATATAATCATAATAATACCTCAAAACATTTAAAACAAGTGGATCACCACCGACTATAGATGCTCGCTCGTTCCACTATAGGATCACCTCCTACCGGCCATGAGTGCCTGATCCAAAGGCCGCCAGAGCACAAAACTCGATCCAAATGGGGCCTACCGACCTGCTTTTGCCGTATCTTTCAAACAGATGAATCGCGTGGTCGCCTGGTCGTCTCCTCCTCCATGTCCTGTACAAGGATGCGGTGGCCTAATCTATTCTTCACTAATAAACCCGATCTACTAAAAATGGGTTAAAATGACCCACCCAGGTTTTCTGCTTTGGGGATTTTCCCTGCTCGGGTCTGGATCCTAACTCATATCTAAACGAAGTCATATAGAGCCTAGGGTTGTTTTCAAAATCTCTGGTCGATTTTTGAAACTGATAAAATACCGCCGTTTAAACTTACCAGACCATAACTTTTATCCGCAAGTCTGATTGGACGCTCTAATTGTCAGGAACTCGCATTGACGAGGCCTACGAAATGGTGTCTTAGCTCAATCCACAAAATAATTCATCCTGTGCTTCAACTTGGCCCCACCTACTATCAAGTTGGTCAATCCTAATAAACTTGGTCAAACTTGTTAAAAACTTCAGATTATTTGGTACTCTGGTCATTACAACCTACCCCTTGAAAGAAAATTTCTGGCCCACGAACTCCTGCATCTGTTATGGAAGAGATGAGGATACTGACTCCGCATTTGGTCTTCCCGCTTCCAAGTCGCTTCCTCGACTAGGTGGTTCCTCCAAAGGACCTTCACTAAGGATATTGTCTTGTTGTGAAGCTCCTTCTCTTCCTTACCTAGACCAGACTGGTCGCCTCATAGGATAAGTCATCCCCGCCTCAACCGTGTGTCCAACACATGTGAGGGATCCGGGAATATACTCTTGCGTAGCATGGAGGTGGAACACATTATGGACTCGAGAAAACTCCTCCTAAGCACTCCTAATCTTATGTGCCACCGGACCTATCCTCTCAACAATCTCAAAAGTCTGACATGTAGCGAGGGTTTAGCTTCCCGTCCCAAAGCGCATCAATCTCTCCAAGGAGAGTTTTAAGAATACTCGATCCTCGACCTCAACCCCAAGATCCTTTAGAATATCCATAAATAATTATGCCAAATATTCATCAAAACGTGTGCTCAACCAATAACAAACTAGGTCAAGATGGCAATCTTTCCATCCTCAAAACCCTACAGTCCAACTTTCAGGTTTGGCATACACCGGGTCCCGTACCTACATCTGGTGTGGAGGTAAATGATTGGGATGATCGACAACTCAGTAGTGAATCCCCTAACAAGCCATGCTCATAAACATTTCAATTATACATAATTCAAGATATCTCAAAACATGAGCATTTTACAAATAATAGGTTGATGATGGAAACACATGAATGCAATACTACCACCATCACAACCCTTCATCAAGACTTTAGGCTTTCACCCAAGGATCAGACAAATCATCCTCAGAGTAATTAATAAATTGGTCGGACTTACCACCAAGGGATATGCCCACATCCCGCATATCTCGTGACCTTTCGACTACAACCCGGAACTAGTCATCGTCCCGTGTCCACTAGCATAAGTCTCGAACCCTCACATACCAAAAGCACCTGAATGGTACTGAATTCCCACAACATCAAACCACAGCATAAGCAGGAGAAGGCTATAAGATCCCCTACTTCCTTAGATCCAAATGTCCGCAAGCTCCTACAGTTAAAACCCGAAGACTCCAAGGGTCCTGCAAATAAGTCATAAGATTCCTTAGCCTCACAACTGTGTCACATAAAATTCATCAAGTGGTCTATTACTTTATCACCACTGACTCACATATATCCTTATACTCCAACATAACCCTTGATCCCCAAGTTCACTCTCTTGCACTTACTAGGACTCAACATCACAATATACCATTATTAAACATTACACAAACAACGCATCAACATAAATCGCGTCTCTCTTGTACTTCTATCTCCATATTACCACATTTGAAGATAAAGTGCTAAGGGTTCTTTCTAATCGGTATCACCTACTTTGAGCAAATGATCAAGTTATGGCCAAAATACTAACACCGTCATAAATGTAAAAATTCAAATTCCCACAAAATGCAAGACTACATTTTCCCATTTCTTTCCCATAAGTTTCAAATCAAACTATCCTAATATCTAAACACACATCAAAAGCCACTCTATTCAACCTCGAAACATCTTCCAAAACACATCTTAAATAAGAATCTAGGCTTTTCCAACCTATTACTCAACCAATCTAAGGTTAGGATGAAATCCTAACTTCCAAAAAAGAGAGAATCCATGAATCGGGATCCTCTATACAAAAATCCCTTCAAATCCTTACACACAACCAAGGATTAGGTCTTACCTCCCCATATTCAAATCTAGTGGTTAGAGAAATTTCCCAACCAACCCTAGAAAAAGAACCATTTTACAAGAATTAAACCAAAAACCATTACCTTTTTGGCTCAATCTCCTTTCCTAAACAAACAATGAAGTGGTCCCGTTTATTTTTGAGAACCCTTCTATGAACCTCGTTAGCACACTCACACCCTGGGGAACTCCGCACTTCTCACATCGTAGTTGGTTGCTCCCACTTGTTAATGGCTTCATTTTCTCGAGGATCCACATGAATGCCATCAACATAAACTACATGTTCGAGAACCCCACTCGGCCCAACCAAAATTTTCATTTGCTGAACTTGGCATACAACTGGTATTGCCTTAAAGTCTGTAACACCAAACCCAAATGTCTCTCATGTTCCAAACCGCTCGAAAAAGTACAATAGATATCACGATGAAGACAATGACATTCGACCTAAGTATGGACGGAAAGACCTTGCTCATTAAATCCATGAAAGCCGCTGGCATTGGTGAGTCCGAAAGACATCACTAGAAACTCATAACGCCTATATCTCGCTCAATCCCATTTTAGGAATGCTTCGTTCCCTAATCCCACTGATGGTACCTCGACCTCAAGCTAATCTTAAAGAACACTCTGCACTCGGGAGTCGACCAAATAGGGTCATCAATCCGAGGCAAGGATATTAAGCTACGTAAGAGGACCTATTCAATCCTTCTCGTAGTCTATACACACAACCTCTAAGTGCCATCCTAAGAAGAACTATATTCCAAGAATAAATGGAACATAATCACTCAAGGGATATGTTTTAGAAGGTATACAAAACACTGGATGAGTTGTACGCGAATGTACAACCCAAGGAATTCAGAAACCTGTAGCTTCGATACTGTCGGTTAGATCTCGACCGATACCCTTCCGTGGCACTCAGATCCCGCCAGCGGAGGTCCCATTGTACAATCCCTAGAATGCACAGGCCCACCTAAAAGAGAAGTAAATACCCAAAGACAATACCTCAAATATATAGAAAATCCACGACCGACCTATCCAAATGTGGGTCATAACCACAACATACATAATAAGGACTCATATGAGTTTAATACTAATGTCGAAAGTATCAAGAGTATTTATGTAAATTGTGGTTGCTAAAATAGAATAAATAGGTCCAACAACTCAAAGACAAATGGATGGAATAAAGTACTACAAATTGCCGCAGAAAAGAGCAAGCAGCCGACCGGGCGCTAGGTAGGCCCTACGAACCCATTCCTGACCTAGGGAACAATTTTTAAACAATAAACGTGAGAACAAATCTCAAGAGTGGCATAATTTATACTTTAAGATAATATTTTTGTTTTCAAATTTTCAAGACTCATCACCACTCTTTGTAAGTTCCCGTTTAGAAACATTTCACAAAAACCCAATCCTTACCTCAAGTCCAACATATACAATTCATGCTCAACAATTTAGCCGACACAAAGTCATTTAAAACTATACTATGAACTATACACAACATAAAGCCAAGCATAAATATGTATAGTCATCATGTAATAAAATAACCATGAAAATGCACCATAACCACGAGTATCAAATAGTTGTACCATATCTTAAAGATAAATCAATAACGTGCATACCACATACCCATCATAAACCATACCATATATATACCTTAATATATACCATACCATATACTCATCATAACCCAGATCATATACCCATCATATACCCGTACTATACCTCCGGTACCCACAATGTACCGCACCATCCTTATAAACCGTGCCACATACTCATCATAAATCGTACCATATACCCATCGTATACCATACCATATACTCATCATAAATTGTACCATATACACTTCATAAACCGTGGGACACCCCACCTCACGACCCTCAACCTCGAAAGGTGTCGTGGTAATAATAATAATGATGAACTGTCGGTGACCCGACCTCACGGCCGTGAAATAATATAACCGCTGGATGTAACCAACCCTCACGACACCGGCAATCTCGCATACTAAACCATCGGGAACCCGACCTCACTGGGCCGTGGAAATACGTATAACCGTTTGGATGAATCCAACCTCACGGCACGGCAAACCTGCATACTAAACCGGTTTAGATCAAACCGACCACTCGCATCGTAGAAACCTGAATACCCAACCTGTTTGGATCAAACCGACCTCACAGACCGCGGGTAAAACCCAAAATACCCAACCGTCAGGGTCAAAACCGACCTCACGCCAACGTGGAAAAACCCAGAATACCCAACCGCTGATCAACCGACCACGCCAACGCGGTAAAACCCGTTGCACTACAATATAATTATCAAAACCCAATCTCCTAAGATAACTCGTACATCACCCATAACCTCTAACTCAAAGTTCTTAATTAATGCGCACCTTTTTCCAATGTCACCAGATCTTAGGTTAAGAACTTATGAACTTACTTTCCACAACTCAATCAACTACTTTAAGATCTTAGTTCCTCAATCATGTCGAAATTCCAACAATACAATACCCCAATGACCATATTCCTTAACCATTTACTAAACACACAGAGTTTCAAAATCCATTTCATACAAAGAATAATTTCTCAAGGGGGTTTAAACCCAATCTACATGCCCAACATCTAAATACCACATAATCATTCAAGAAACCAAGACAACTTTCCAAACAACGAAAAATGTTGGACAAATTCACATGAAATGATAACTTGTTTTATATGTAACCAATAATCAAATTTGTATGCAACCAACCATTTTATCAAACAACATATATGTAACACTAACTGCAAAATATAACATAATAATACCCTCAAAAACATTCTAAAAACAAGTAGACCACTCACCGACTATAGATGCTCGCCTGCTCCACCATGGGATTGTCTCCTACTGCCGCGGAGTGCCTTGATCCAAAGGTTGGCCGTGGGTACCAAACTGATCCAACAGCCTACCGAATTTGTTTTTTGCCGCATCTTTCAAACGGTGATGAATCGCGTGGTCGCCCTGGTCGTCCTCCTCCTCCTCCATGTCCTACGCTGCACAAGGATGGTGGCCTAACGCCTCACGGCTGAAACCCGATCGCCTAAAATGGGCTAAAATGACCCAATCTCTGGTTTTTCTGGTTTTGGGGATTTTCGTTTTGGGGTTTGGATCCTAACTTGGCACCCAAAACTAGCTTATATAGAGCCTAGGGTTGTTTTCGCAAAATCCGGCTGATTGAAACCGATAAATACCGCTGCTTAAACTTACTGTGACCATAACTTCTATCCGTAGTGCCTGATTTTTGACGTTTCCACTGCTCAGAACTCGTATTGACGAGGCCTACGAAATGGTGTCTTAGTCAATCCAAAATTATTCATCCTTGAAAAAGTCAACTTGGCCCCACCTACTATTGGTTGGTCAACTTGGTCAAACTTCTTAATAAACTTGTTAAAAACTTGTATTATTTGGTACCTGGTCATTACATACAACCTCGTATCGCACATCTTTGACCTGTACCGCACAAAGTTACTCCACCGCATACCAGACTGCATCGCGCTTCAACCCGTACCAGACACCATACCTAAGTTTCGCCATAAATGTGTGGGATTTTGTATTTTCACTCATTTTTCATCCACCAATCTTCCCCAATTTGTCCCATATCAAAAATCCACTATGGAACCTATCCAAAACAACTCCAAAAGTAGTTTAGACTCAATAAAAATCCATTTTCCTCATGTTAAGGCTTTTCCCCAAAATCCAAATCAAAATATGAGGTTAGGGTTTTGGTTTTTCTTACCTTATCTCTTCAAATCTCCTCTTCCATGTTGTTTGATCTCTTAGGAGCAAGAATTGGGAAGCAAACCCAACCAAAGCCCATCCTTCTTGCAAACCCTAGCTTTTCTCCTGCTTTTCTCCTCCCATTCTCTCAAAAACGGGATTTGCTCTTCAAAATGAGACCTAAGACCACATTTTGGTCTTTTAAATCTCTTTTAAGTGTAAGGCCATGTTTACTCACACCCTTTTCTCATTTCCATTTGTCTTAATCACTTAATTCTCATAAGGCCTTGTTTGGCCACCCAATAAATCCAATTTTCCATTTTTGGCATTTTAACTCTTTATTTCACTTTCCTTATCATTTATCATTTATTTCCCATTAGTATTTAAGCTATCATTTGACCCTTAGGTCCTTATTTTACAATTTCCACATTTGCCATTTTTCACTTGGGTTATTTCTGGGTTCGATCAATTTTCTCATTTTAGCATATAATATTAAATCATATGCTCACGCCTTCAATTTATATTTCATAATTTATCAATTTTTTTCCTGAAAACCTAAGTTTAAACTTCAATTCATACCTGTAATATATATTTAAAATTACAAAAATTTAGGGTATTTTTGGGGCGTTACATATGCACCTTTATTTTGTAATGTATATATGTTTTAAAGAAATGAACTACGAGAGCTTTGATCCTCTATGTGGTAGAGGTACTATGAAACCCGAGAAAAAAAACGTATTTTTCCGAAAAGGAGCGAATTGGTAATTCTTGTCGGGATGATATAGGCAAAACCCTAGATTTTTTTCTAGATCTCGGATGACGAAATGGATCGCGCCGTTAGAATCATCTCGCAAAATTTAGTTGAACTAGGACAACCAAGGCCGAATTCGAGACAAATGGATTTTCACTTATTGAGTGTTTGATGATGTTAATCATCAAGGTGACACGTGGCACGAGTGCATGCCATGTGGCACTGAGGCTTGGGGAACACTTGGCACCTATGGCCAAGTGTCATACCCTATAATGCATGATGTTAGTGGTAGAAGGCCAGTGCATGGAAGGACACATGGCTCGACTAGCTCCATGTGTCAAGGGATGCATCATGTCTACAGTTCTTTCCTCCGACCGAATCGCCTAGAGGGGAGCAATGTTAGAAGAGAAAAACTAGAAGAGAGAAAGAGAAATAGAGAGAAAAAGAAAGGAAAGACCGTAATTGATTGCTGGAATCAATCCGTGGAAGGGAGGAGAAGTCCTCTTGCCGCTTCTCGCAATCGTAAACAAACATGAGGAGGACTTGCTGCGCTCTCCATTTTCCAGATTTTGCGGATCAAGGTTTTGATCTACACATCCCAAGAGGTGAGAGATCTTTTCTCCTTGGTTATTTCTGTTTAGGCCATGGTGGTATTTGGTTTCGAAGCCAGGCGTTATCGTTTGAATGAAGAACATGCAGAATTTGGTATATTTCCTTAGTTATTTCTTATTTACAAGCCATGAAATGGCCATGGAAAAGTAGCCCTAGTAGTGGGCTGATTCCAAAATAGTTTCTATAGAAACTATTAATGGTAGGGACCTGGCTCGGTCCCTAGAGACTTATCAATGACTTGGAGTTGATTTGTGGCTGCTGGTTTTGGAGCTGATACATGAAATATACATGCTGATACAAGAATAGTTTCTATAGAAACTATTGATGTTATGACTGGTTTTTTTTGTCCTTGTAATTTGTAGAACTTTTCTGGAACTGATATGCAGAATTTGTGAATATTAAAATGCAGAATTTTCCTGGAACTGATGACTCGTGAATAACATGTAGAATTGTGAATATTAACATGTAGCATTTTTCTGAAACGAATGAATACATGCAAAATTTTCTAGGTTTAGCCTTGGTTGTTTAGGCCATAACTTTTCCGTCTGAACTCCGATTCGGGTGTTATTAGACTCTATGAAAAGCTCATGGAGTCAAGAATCTAGCCATAAGCCATTAAGTGGAAATAGGTTCTCACATTCATTCCAAAAAACTGAGTGTTGCACTAAGTATACTAATTGCTATCAATATGGGTGTTTCAAACACATTGGGTTGTCATGTGTTGTGCTTGAACATGGTCATTTTTTGGCATGTAGCAGGCTGTATGACTGACATACTATATCTCAGTCTGGGAATATGAATTATGGCTTTTCTTGCCTAAGTAATGGTTGGAATTATGTTAATACATGCTTGAATGATGTGTTGACATGAATAAACTGAATGATAGAAAAGATGTAGTGCATGCTTATGTGATGTACTGATTTGAATGTGTGGAATATTAACATGACTGCATATATGTTGATGTTGAACTGAGTATATAAAATGTTGTGTGCATTAGACATGAGTGTTCATGACATACACATAGTGTACGGTGTAGAATGTCCATGTAGAGGTCTTCATACATTGGTCATGGGCTTGAGTGCAGTGGCACAAATTGCATTGCATTGGTGTGCAGTAACACCGCATTACATGGGTGTGTGTACATGGTACTGATTTGGCATTATGTTTGGTGCTGAATTGTGTGGGCATGGGAATGGGACGAAGTCCAATTGAGTTCCATAGTGTTAAATGAAAATAGGAAAACGACAGTGTCAAAGTGAAGGGCAGGATAGACACTCTCTCGTGTGAAAATTGAAAACCCGGTTAGACAAATGTATCACATAGACTATGGGTTGTGAGATGAGCCTGATTGACGGGTATTGATTTCCATTACACTTGCATTGGGTGTAGGGTCGGAGGTTGACCCAAGACATTGGGCATGTAGAGTGTCGTCATACATGGATGTAGTTTTTTCCATGATAGGACAACATAAACCAGACGGATTGGTTGTTTCAGGAGGATCAGAAATGATCATTTGCATGTGCACCTAGGTGAGAGAGTCTTTAGATTTATCTATACCGGGCGCACCACTGTCTGGGATCCCTTTTAGTACAGACAGTAAGAAGACGGCGCTCCTTAGAGGCTAGGATTATGAAGTGGGCTAGACTGTGGCCTTGATTCATGTTTTGTGTATATATTAGAAATGTATAACTGTATGGTTTTGTATGGTTTTGTAACTGTATGGTTTTGTAACTATATGGACGAGTATGGATAATGGGCCCGGTTGGGTCATTTTTTTACTCATGTATGGGTCTCATGATATGAGACGCACAGGTTTTCGCAGGTTGAAAATGGTCAACGGGACCCCCGGGTTTTGGGGCGTCACATGTATGTAGGCGGTTGGGTGTAATCCCCGACTCGAGCCCAATGGTTATAAAAATATTGTATATTTCTTTGGTGTTCAAAAAATGATTTTAAATTTTGATTTGAAATTGCTTGTGGTGGAATTGATGTCCCATAGTTGTATATGTGGAGTAAATGAATATTATTGGGAGTGTAAAATGTTTTAGTACAGGTGTTGTAAAATTGGGAAATGTTCGAAAAATAGAGGAAACTCTGCCTGATTTTTTGAAAAATGTTTTATCGTATAAAAAGGGTTTAATGTTTAAAAGAAAAGAATTTTTTTTTGTCCCACCATGTTTAATAAGGTTTTAATGGAAAGCATAACCCAGATAATGATTTCAACACCTGATTCACTTTTAAAAAGGGTTTAAAAGAAATGTTTTCAAATCAGAGTACGTGAGGGTCCCTCTGTTAGGAAGAGGAAACTTGCTTGTCCCTTCGTAAACTAAGATATTTGGCCCAAATAAGAAAGGAAACAAAAATAAAATAGATCTTCTTAAGCTACACACACTAAAAACGTCCATAAGGAAAAAAAGGAAATAGATAATTTTTGTAAATAAATGAGTAGCAAATTAACATAGGATCAGCAGCAAATCATCCCATGGATCATGCCAAAAAACGTCTAAGCTCTTGGTCCAATTCCGAATTTATTTCGATGACGTGGACTATCTTAGTTTCTTCCCAGGAGTTGAGCACGTGAACACTTTCTACTTGGGCATCTTGCATTAACACATTAAGGGCTTCTTTGAATGTCTTAGCCCTGGCTCATGTTATCGAGTCAAGTGAGATTTCCAATGGGTCCGCACTCCATTCCTTAGCCATGCCTCTATCAGGTCCCGTCCTTGCATCATAATGGAGTACAGAGTTGCTTGAAATATGACTTGGCCCGATGACACGAGCTAGGGCCAAGAGAATCAAAGAAGCCCTTAATGTCTTAATTTGAGATTCCCAAGTGGAAGAAGCTCACAAGTTCAACTCCAAAGAGGAAATAAAGATGGTCCATATCATCAAAGTAAATCTACATGAAATATACATGCTGATACAAGAACAGTTTCTATAGAAATTGTTGATGTTAGGACTGGTTTTTTTTGGTCCTTGTAATTTGCAGAAATTTTTTGGAACTGATATGTAGAATTTTCCTGGGACTAATGAGTGATGAATAAACATGCAAAATTGTGAATATTAACATGCAACATTTTTTTGGAATAGATGAATACATGCAGAATTTTCTGGGTTTAGCCCTAATTGTTTAGGCCATAACTTTTATGTCTGAACTCTGATTCTAGTGTTCTTGGACTATATGAAAAGCTCATGAAGTCAAGAATATGTGCCAAAAAACTGAGTGTTGCACTAAGTGTACTAATTGCTATCAATATGGGTGTTTCAAACACATTAGGTTGTAATGTGTTGTGCTTGAACATGGTCATTTTAAAGATAGCAGGCCGTATGGACTCCGACATACTATATCTCACTGAATATGAATTGGTGGCATTACTTGCCTAAGTAATGGTTAGAATTATGTTAATACATGTTTGAATGATGTGTTGACATGAATGAACTGAATGATAGAAAAGATGTAGTGCTTGCTTATGTGATGTACTGATTTGAATGTGGAATATTAACATGACTGCATGTATGTTGATGTTGAATGGAATATAAGGAAATGTCAGGTGGCATTAGGACATGAGTGTTCATGGCACACACATAGTGTACTGCAGGTAGAATGTCCATGTTGAGGTCTTCATACATCGTCATGGTTTGAGTCTGGCACAAATCAGATTGCATTAGTGTGCAACATCGCACGCATGGGTGCGTGTACATGGTACCGATTGGGTATCAAGGCTTTGCGTCAATTGTGCTGGGCATGAGAATGGACGGTCCAATCGAAGTTCCAATGAAGGTTAAATGAAAATGGAAAATGAATAGTGTCGCGAGCAAGTAGGATAGACACCTCAGAAAAGCCCGAAACTGTTAGACAACTTATCCATCTAAGTGAGCGTCGAAAACGCCTGAGGTTACAAGAGACCCGCGATGAGAACCGGGAAAGTTCTATTGCCCAAAAAGACACGAAACGATTAAATAATATCACATAGACTACGGTTTGTGAGATGGGAGTCGGGATTGACTCGGTATTGATTTCCCATTGGCACTTGCATTGGGTGGTGGGTCGGAGGTTAACTCGGTACATGGGGCATGTAGAGGGTTGTATCATACATGCATGCGGTTCGGAGGTTGACCTGGTACATGGGGCATGTAGAGTGTCATCTCATACATGCATGTAGTTTTTTTCTTATGATGTGACAACATGTCTACATCGATCGTTGTTTGTGTGACCTGAAATGATCATTTGCATGTGCACTCTAGCGAGTGTACTCTCAGATTTATCTCTACCGGCATTAAATACCGGGCCGTGGGACCCTTTTAGGTACGTGACAAAGTGTGCACACGATCCTTGTAGTCAGATTATGAAGGGCCAGATCAGGCCTTGATTCTTGTTTTGTGTATATATATAGAAAGAACTAGTTTTAATTATGTTTTGTATTAAGAGGATGTAATAACTCGGATCCATAGAAATGTGTATGGTTTTGTAAATCAGATGGATGAGTATGGGATACGGGCCCTGCTAGTCATTTTAGTCATGTATGTCCCCATGATACACACACAAGTTTTCTGTGTTGACGTGGTCAACGGACCCCCGTTTCTTGGGCGTCACATCACATTTGAAACATCTTTGATTTCCAAATCACAATTTGACAGTAGTGAACTTTTATCCTCATCTTCTTGGACATGGTTAGATTCAACTACTTCTTCAACACTTATCCAAAAAAAAAAAACTACTTCTTCAACATCCAACTCAGATTTTGACAGCAGTGAATTCTTCTCCTTGTCTTCTTGGATATGGTCAAATTTTGAAGTCAATTGTTATTGCTCTTCACTCTTTACTTGAGTGGGGGTAGTTTTAGTACCACTAGGATTCCAAGAATTAGAACCCTCAACAAACCCTTCATTAGCCACACTCTTAGTTGTAGTAGAGTTTCCATACTTGTTTTTAGCCCCAACATTCAAAGCAAGTTTCATCACATCTTGAAGTCTATGATATGGTTGCAAAAAAATAACTCTAGTAATATCATGTCTCAAACTAGCAATGTAGTGGGCTATGCATATTTCCTCGGCCTCTTGCAAGTCTCCTTTGATAATCAAGTTTACAAACTTAGCATAATACTCCTCCACACTCAAATCTCCTTTTCAGCTCTTTTTTCATCTTTTCCCAGGTTTCAATCTTTTTTTTACCATCTCTTTCACGCTGTCTCTTCATGTTTTTCCACCAAATGGAAGCATTCTTGCACATCTTGATAGCCACCAACTTCAGTTTTTCATGTTCAAGGGGGTCATAATTCTAGAAGACATGCTCCACCATATTAAGCCAATCCAAAAATTCATCAGGATCCATTCTTTTATCAAATTATGGAATGTTAAGTTTTGAATCGAATCTTAAGGCTTCATCATAGTTACCATGCCTCTTATAGTAATTCTTCATTCCGGTAGTAGCAATCATACCTCCTATGATAAGCATAGTCTGGTGCATACATACCTTTAGCCTTCATGGCCTTTAAAAACCTTATTGACTATTAGACTCCAACGTTTCTTCACAAAAATGATATTTTCAGGACGCCCTAAACCTGGGGTCCTGACTACCGTCAATCATGGAAACCTGTGTGTCTCATATCATGAGACCCATACAGGAGTAAAATGACCAAATAGGGCCCATCATCCATACTCGTCCATACAGTTACAAGACCATATATTTCTATAGATCCAAGAGTTATTACATCACTCATAATACAAAACATATATTAAAACTAGTTCGTTCTAATATATACACAAAACAAGAATCAAGGCCACAGTCCGGCCCGCTTCATAATCTCGGCCTCTAAGAAGCGCCGTCTGCCTGTACTTGTCCTGTACCTCAAAGGGGAGTCCCATGACGGGGTGAGCTAACGCCCAAGAGATAAATCCTGGCCAAGGGCTATTCCCACCCGTACATGCAAATGATCATTTCACAAATAAACCAACAACCAACTGCGCATACATGTTGTCCTATCATGGAAAAATCTACATGCATGTATGAGATGACACTCTACATGCCCCAAGTACCGGGTCAACCTTCGACCCACCACTCAATGCAAGTGCCAATGGGAAATCAGTACTGAGTCAGTTTCAACTCCCATCTCACAACCTGTAGTCTATGTGATATTTATTTAATCGTTTCGTGTCTTTTTGGGCAACAGAACTTTTCGGGGTCTCACCGCGGGTCTCTTACACCCTCCGACATTTTTCGGGCTTTCACCGGTGGATACGCTGTCTAACCGAGGGTTTTTGGGCTTTTTCACGGGGGTATCTATCCACAGTTGCTACGCGAGCCATTTCATTTCCATTTTAGTTTAACAACATGGAACTCAGTTGAAGCCGTCCCATTTCCAAGCCCACACGATTATGCACCAAACGCAGTGCCAAACCAGTACCATGTACACACACTCATGTAATGTGGTGTTACCGCACACCAATTGATGCAAAGTTGGGACATTATTATTGTTACACCTTCTTTGCCACACATTTTCTTGCTGCCTGCCACCACCTTACACCACCTTCTTACACACCACCACCACACCTTACCACCTTTACACCACCCACCTTGGATGATCCCAGAGTTTAGGTAAGTCAAAATATGGGTTTGGGGTAGTTTCTTGGGTCCAAAATAGGTTATGAGACCGAATTTTGGAGATTTTCTAAGTTAAGAAATGTAAATTTATCGTATATAAGGGAAAAGGGGTATTTAGGAAGGTTTTAGTAGTATGGAACAAGATTTGGAAAGTTTTGGGTAGAGGTTGAAAAATTGCTTATGGAAAGTTTAGAGAGAAGATGAGATGGTGAGGGAAAGTAGAGTTTGCACAAGTGTGGTTACTTACCGGGTTAATGAAACGATCCACGCTAGATATATGATGGAGTGGCGCCACAATCAACTATAGACGGTTGATTGATAGCGGACAAAAACTTCACCACCAAGGAATCCACCTAGGTATGAGAAGCCACGAACTCGTCCCCAGGAATCCGCCCAAGAGATAAAACGAGAGAACTCTTAAAGAAATGAAAATATTATTAAACTTGGGCGATTGTCAAAAGACTACATTAGGGGTATATATGGCCCCATACTTTCTAAATCAAAAAAAGCAACTACTTTAGCCCAGGAAAGAAACTTTCTAAATTACAAAGAACAACTTCTACTTTAACTAGGAAAAGAAACTTTCTCCATAGTACGGGATGAGTGGACCAACCGGATTCCAGAAATCATGCCACAAAAAAGTCCCCTTGCCGTTACAAACCTTGTGTTTTATGAAGGGCCTAATTTTGTCTTTAATTCTTGAAATTTTCGCCAACTCCACGGCAAATCGAAGGGTTTTGCACACCGCTCCCTCGTCTCAAATACATCCTCCGCACCCTTGCCACCCTGCGAGTCCTTTCTATAAAACAAGTTCGAGATGTGTTTCATTACACATTACGTATCATTCAAGTCTTTAGTCGCGCAGCTTGACCCTCTCCTCCTTGGGGCCGGAGCGCCTCCCATTTAATCTTGGCTCGATGAAAACTCTCAATATTTCCAGCCCACAAAAACCTGCGGAAAGTTTGCTCAATCTTATAAATAGTATATTTTGGAATAATGAACAAAGCGCACGTGCGATGGATGCTATATAAGCCAAGACCCCGATTAAACTGGAGTCTTCCCGCATAAGAAAGGGCCACCTTGTCAGGCTAGATGCGGCCAAGATTTTATCGAAGAGGTGAGCGATCCGTGCGGACAGCCTTGTAGAGATCAACGGAACACCAAGATATTATGAAGGCAAGCTCCCCAAAGCAGATCGGTGATGTTTCGATGCTTTCGGCCTTGTCTTCACCATTTACCCAGGCAATGAATATTGCACTCTTCTGTTTGTTCACATTTCGGGTGATATCCATTGAGAGTAAATCATGGAGGGTTTTGAAGAAAGATATCCATTGAAAGATGATTTGAGTATAATTGAGTTTACAAGATGAAAATGAAATGGTTTTGAGGTGTATATGGAGCATAGAGTTGATTGGGTAGCAAAATATGGAAAAATGGGAGAAAAACACACATTACGGGCATTTGCGGGTCACATGTCTTTGGTACACCTTGAACATGTCACAGGTACACCCTTCCCGAGCCAGAACATGTGCACATCACGGAGTCACACATGTACCAGTACACCACAACTGTTTGACCGGTTTTGTATTTTATCCATAACTTATTCATTTCTTATCTGATTTGAGTGATTCAAGTGGATAATTAAACTAGACTTCAAGGAAAACCAAACATACAGAAATAGGAACCTTCAAATTCTAATTCTATGTGGCCCAAAAATTCACTCAAAGTGGGGCTATGTTCAAGCCAAATTTCATGTTCTGTTTTTGAACATAGAGTAGTCCGGGGTGTCTAGGTCATAACTCGAGTTGATTAACCGAGGTGAGTGATTCAGTTGGAATAGAGATTATAGAACATAGCTTTTAAATGAGTATAAAGGAACTAGTGTCAAATATGAAGTTAGACTCTGGAAAATGAGTAATACAAACTATCCCTAGTGTATTGGTAGAATTGACTAGTTTGGCATGAAAATGTATAACTTTTAGTTTGGATAATTGATAGGAATGATTCAATTCAAGTAAAGTAGACTGTAGAGGAATAAGAATGAGACTAAGTCAAAAACGTACCGTACCTCGCCGCCTCGGAAAAGCTTCGCTTTGCCTCGGCGATATTCGTTTAGTACGATTATTTGCATAACCACTAAGAGTGAATAAATTTGTATTTGACTAGGTGCGGGTGAAGACGACAACCTGACCTAGGATTGATATCGAAAAGGAAACGGAATCGATAATTGGTTTGTTCTATAACTGATCTTTATTCCAGTTTGTTCTATACTTGTTCTTTATTCTAGTTTGTTCACTACACGTTCTTTATTCTCATATTGCTCTCTTATTTTAAAAATATGTATATATATATCGATTCAAATGATTAGTATTTGAAATGTTTGACAAATATCGCATGTATGCGTGTATTTGACTACAATTCATTGCATAAAGTAAATTGATTTGAAGCATTATTGGTGATAACGTGATTCTGGCAGATTATCGTGAAGGCTCTTTAAATGTTGTCTTTTAGAATCAAATATTTGAGATTAGGAGGTGTTCTTGAGACCTCCTTTGTTCTACTACGCTCCAAGAGGTAGGGATTCTTCATACTGGTTTATTTTTTAAATTCAAGAATTTGTTTGGTTTGAGTTTTAATGCCCTAAGGGGCTGTTTGGCAAAATAATGGGTTATGGGAATAGTGCCCTATTTTCACCCTGATTTTTGATTAGAAAAAAAGATAATTTGGACTAGTATCCTTCAAGGAAATTGTAGCTCTATCTGAGAAATTGATGTTAGGCTTTTGAATCACCCAAATTGGACCTCTATAACCTAAGTTATGGTCCGTTTTCTGAGACTACTATAGCTTAAGCTGTTTAATGGTTTGTGTTTAGATTTTAGGATTGTTAAGGGGCTAGTTTTCTGAATCGAGTTCAGATCCATCCTGTGGTCTATTATGGCTTGTTGTGTGGAATGTTTTCTAGGCATCTCTATACCACAATTGGTCTTGAGGATGAGGTTTTCATTGCTTGAGTTTGAATGACATGCTTGGTAGTAATTGATTGGATGTGATATGTGTGTCCTAATGTATTGACATGTGGAGAGTGTATATGTGTGTATGAGTATGTTGACATGATTTGTTTGATTTAATTGGAAATTGTATGTTGATTGATATAATTGTTCAAATGATCTGCATGGAGTGTAATCGTATTGAATGAAATCGTCAAAATAGCATATATATGTGTGACATGGCATAAGCATGAAATGTAGTGCATTTTCATATGCATGGAGACGTGCATGAAATGGGTGTGTGTGCATGGTTGTTGTCATTCACTATTCTTGGCGAATGGGTGGTGGACACGGTACCTTGGATGACATCCAATAGAGTTCCATGGTTTGCATGGTTGTAAATTAACATTGCGTTTGGTGTTGATTGTGCGGGCTCGGAAAACTGGACAACGTCCAAATTGAGTCGCATAGTTTGAAAATGGAAAATGAAATAATGTGTCGGGTGAAAGCTCCGTTATCTTTTTGGTTACACATATGGATCCATCGATGAAAGCCTATAAAAGTGTGGTAAGGTTTGCGAAGCCTACGGTGGGACGCTGGAAAATTTGCCACCCATAAAAGACACATGGATTTTTGAAAACAAATGATCATTGAGGTGAACATCTAAAAAGATTTTGGTTTGAAAACAAATGAAATTTGTTTTGTAAAATGATCATTAGATGTAATCCAAGAATGATGGATTTTATCACACATGGGTTTCGACATTGTGTGATAGGAGTCGGTTGGGACTCAGGTTTGATGGAGTCGGTGAGGACTCGGTAAATGGGACATGGCGAGTCACATTTCATTCATGGCATGTAGAATTCCATTTTAGGTTTGCATAATCTTGATTAGAATGTGTTTTTGGTGACATGACCATTGCATGTGCTTTCGGTGGGAGTAGTATACGTAGGGTTCTTCACATTGGGCATTGCTCACCCAGTCGTGGGCCCCACTTTGGTCTGAGGGGAAAGTGTAGGGAGGCAGTGCTCCTCGGGAGCGCCATTGTGAAGAAAGCCGGGTTGTGGCTTTGGTTCCTACTTTTGTACTGTTTTGATATATGTTTTTGTGTAAAGAGTATTGTAATTAAACTTTTAAGGACTATGGTATTATAGCCTTGTGCATTATGTTTGAGTATGGATAAATGGAACCTATGTGGTCATTTTTACTTGTAGATGGACATGGACTGGTGATGATATGATATTTGGCCCCGGATGGACCATGATATTATCTGTTGTACAAGTTCTATTTTTAGGTAGTTTTCTAGTAATACGAAGGAGACTGTCAGATTTTTGTTAAATTATGGGTTCGATAAAAGGGGACTGATAGTGTGAGTATCAGAGTTCACTGACATTCACAAGTTTTCACGAGTTGACGATTGGTCATACCCTGGAGGTTTTGGGCGTCACACCATCATTTGTGGATCACATCCAGTAGTAATTTTATTTATAAAACAAATTCATTTGTTTTAAACCAAACTTTGGATGTTATACCCCGATAATCATTTATATATTCAAAACCATGTGTCTTTTTGTGGGCAATGAATTTTCGGGGGCCCAACATGGAAGCTTTGCGCCCATACACTTTCACAAGCTTCCCTTTGCTTTAGATATGTATACCCCATGTACCGGAGTCTTTCACATGAGAAATTTATCTATCCCTTGCTTGCTATTACCCGACCCGTATTTTCATTTCATGTAAGCAGGTGAGCAGTTTGGACTTCATCCAATGGTATCGAGTCCACCAATCAATCACCAAACACAGTGTTGATTCATATCATGCACTCACACCCATGTCATGCGATGTCCCATGCATAATGCAATGTGATGCTCCACTACATGTCTATGTCATGCCACATATGTAATGAATGCCATATGGACAACTCAAACCACACACTTCATCATGTGTCATGGATACTTAATACCATATGGACAATTTAATTCATGCATACACCATGCATCTTGGACAATTATAACACATGCTTTTAATTCCAAACATCATTTATTCAATGTTAATATAATAACACACATATATTAACAGTCAATATAATAGCACATATATATCAACATTTATACAACATAACATGATCAATCCATACGTAAGCTGCATTAACCGATCACAAGGGACCATAAACAGGCCATACACCCAGCCACAAAACCAACCTCAACCATGACTCTAAAAGGCCATAGAATCAATCCAAATCACAATTCACACAAAGGCTACAACGCCAGCCTTAAATAGGCCATAGTTAGGCCACAAGATCAGCCATGGAACGATCTTAAATCAGTCTCGAAATCGATGCAGAAATCAACACCAAAACCAGTCCCAAAATGTGGACACAAGGCGAGAAACAACATATTGCGGTAGTCCCCGGGGGAAATGGACAATAACTTGGGCTGTAGAGGACCAATTCGAGTGATTCAAAAGCCTAACATAAAGTTCCACAGTCTGTATAACTTCTATGAAGGACCTAAGTCCAAATTCCTATGTTCCCGACCCAATCAGTTTAAAATCGATAGGTATGTAGGATCAAAACAGGGCAGATTCCCATATTTCAAAATTCATCCAAACAGCCCCTTGGGGCAAAAACACAATCACTCAGCCCTTAGGGTGGAAAATAAACAAAAGTAGGAAGAATCCTTACTTCTTAGGTGCGATGGAGCGAGATTTCCAATTTCCTTTGTTGGATCTTTGGTCGAACTCCCTCAATTTTGTTACCTATATATAGCCTCGTCGTAGATAGACTTCTTCTTATTCCAACGAGTCCGTGTCGGAATGCGGAGATTTAAGGAAAGAAGCTAGTAGACTTTCCCTCTTTCTCCTTTCCTTTCTCTTTTTCTTTTCTCTTTCCCTTTTTACATTTTATTTTCTCTGCTCTTTTCTCTGCTCTTTTCTCCTTCCCTCTCTCCCATATCTCACTCACTCGGACTGCCTCCATTTTATACTTAACTCTCACTTATCACCCCTTTGCATGAAGCCATGTCACTCACATGGCATGTATTACAAGCCATGTGTCCTACATATGTCACTATGACACAAGTCCTCTTGCCATGTATGTGTCCTACATGTGTCACTATGACACAAGTCCTCTTGCCATGTGTCACTCATCACACATGCGTCATACTATGTGTCACATGCAGTGTTGGAAATGTTGCGATATCTCGTTGACATTTTGGGTGTCGGGCCTTCTCGATACGATATCAACAAACGAAAGTCGAATGAAGGAAAATATAGGAAAATATCGCCAAAATCGCCGATATATCGATGATAAAACAATGTGTGAACAAACATGGCATCGTTAGAATTTTGCGTGCAGCAGTGATATATGTCGATCGTTATAGGCGATATATTACTGATGATATGACGGGTTGTGGTCCCAGGTCAACGGTTGAGGAGGATATCGCCTTAAGGAGTTCCATTGCTCCTGATACATTTGTGCATCTAGGTGGCATGAAGATGTCGTGACCTTTGTCGCGATGTGTGGAGCAGGAATGAAGCGGCCGCGTCAAAGACTTTGTTGAAGGTGTCTCATGTGCCATTGAGTCAAGAATTTGACACCGGAGACCGTGGACTCTGGCCATTGGAGATAGCGGAGTGGAAGTGGGAGCACATCATGATGGAATTTGTGACTCCGCCTGCGGACATATAACATGATCTGGTGTGGGTTATAGTGGACTAACTCACAAAGTCGGCACATTTTAAATTCGTGCGGATGACCTTCCTGCCCCAGAGAATTCTTTAGAAATTTGTATATACACGGAATGAGTGCGGTTGCATGGAGTGATAGTCTCCCGCCACAGCCTTGAATCGGGATCCTCGGTTCTGACTCGGTCTGGAAGAGTTTCCAGAAGGCCATGGGGACACAACTATCGATGAGTACCGCTTTTCATCCTCAAACGGATGGTTAATCAGAGTGGACTATTCAGATTTTAGAGGACTTGCCCTTGGTAGAGTTCGCCTACAACAATAGTTATCAGGCAAGCATACAGATGGCACCCTATGAGGCTCTCTATGAGAGGCTATGTCGACCACCAGTATGTTGGACAGAGGTGGGAGAGAGCTCCATCACCGGTCCGGTTGATTAGAGTCACCTCGGAGGAAGGTGGGTATGATCCCGAGTCATCTCCTTACTACTTAGAGTCGGCATAAGATTCTGCGATATGTGGCGACCTCACAGAGTTCGGCAGTGATCATGTCTTCTTGAAGGTGATGCCTAAGGAGAGTGATCGGAGTTGGTAAGCAAGGAAGGCGTCGCTAGGGTACATTGGACGCCGGTACTTGAGAGGGTGGGCACGGTTGTGTATCGGTTAGCATTGCCGCTGAGTTTGTCAAGCA
Organism: Tetrastigma voinierianum; assembly: GCA_016808115.1. NCBI lineage: Eukaryota > Viridiplantae > Streptophyta > Magnoliopsida > Vitales > Vitaceae > Tetrastigma > Tetrastigma voinierianum. Next base: position 150,740 of record JAEQBH010000913.1, on the reverse strand, counting down.
TTCATGAGGTATTTCATGTCTACGTAGCCAGTACACTCAGTTTGTCATATAATTGGATTGGGGGCGAGCTTCTTGTTGATGCGGATGGGACCTTCAAGGAGGGACCAGTGCATATCATGGATAGCAAAGGTGGTTTGCGTGGCAAGATTGTAGAGGCTTATGCAAGGTGTTGTTGAAACGCAGGAGTTGAGGAGGCGACATGGGAGCACGAGGACACCGTGCACACCAACTATCCCTTCTTGTTCGACGGGGAAGGTGCGTTTTCTAGTCATTAATGTTTTAAATGACTGTTGCATATGCATGTGTATGTATGCAAGAATTTCGGGACGAAATTCTTTTAAGGGAGGGAGAATGTGAAACTCGAAAAGAATGTATTTTTCCGAAAAATAGCGAATCGGTAATTCTTGTCGGGACAGTACAAGTAAAACCCTAGATTTTTCTCTAGATCTCGGATGATGAAACAGATCACGCCGTTAGAATCATCTCGCGAAATCTAGTTGAACTAGACAAATTGCGTCGAATCTGAGGCGGTCGGTTTTCATGCGGTCGAGGTTCAGCGGACCCGATGTTTGGGTGACATATGGCGCGAGAGTGCATGCGGCGTGACACGAATTGGGTTGCCCAGCGCCCGAGTGGCCAAGTGTCATGCCCTTTGTGAATGCATGCATTATAGTGGGGATGAGTTTTGGCATAGGTGACCCATTGCCTTGGCAAACCATGTGTCAAGCATGTTTGAGAACATGTATAGGGTTTAAGTGGTTTGTGTTGGAATGGATCAAGCATTGTGAGGAAGAGAAGAACTGAATTCGTGAGCTGAGAGGAGGGAGAACCGGGAGAAAAGACCGGAAAATAGAGAAGAAAGAGGAAAGAAAGGAAGGAAGGAAGAGGAGGAGGAAAAGCTACAGAGACCTCCATTGTTCCCAACGAGGTTGAAGGATCAAGGACTTGATCCACACACTACAAGAATTAGAGACTGCCTGTTGCGTTTTCCTTTCTTGGGGCCATGAAAATGGAATTGGTTGAGTTTGGTTGTGACCCTCAATGGAGGAGATTTCGTGTATACGCTAAATGTTGTGTTTTAGGGGAGATGCTACCCAATTTTTTTCCCTTCGACCCCTTGATTGAATTTTGGCCATAACCTGACCATAACTCATCCGAATTGAGTAATTCTAGTTGTTGGGTAAACTAGACTTAGAGGAGAACATATCTCATGAAGCCAGATCTATCAATTTTCTACTCCTTTTGACTGAAATGCATTCAAAGTGGAGCTAGGTTGGTGATTTTCTGTGTTGTGTTGAGATCCCGCGATCATGTTTTGGCGCACTTAGTATCACACAGCGGAATTGAATGAGTTCAATTGTTAGGTAAAGCTAGACTTATAGAACATATCTCCTTGAAATAGGTCTATCGATTTTAGGCTCCTTTTATTTCAAATTCATTTAAAGGGAAGCTATGTTTAGGCAGTTTCTGGTCTTGTTTGAAAACTGAGTAGCCATGTTTTTTTTTTTTTTTGGATAAGTAAGAATTTATTACCAAAAAGGCCAAAGCCAACAACAATCAATACAATACAAGAAGCCACAGGCTACTAGAAAAACCAAGCAGACGTACCTCACAAAAGCATAGGAGAGGCAACGGCCGAAACAAACCACGAAAAAGCGACAAGCCATACTAACCTAGCCACAAACCACACAAGCGAAACCCCAAATAGAACTAAACCAAGCTCACACCCACATTCGGGCAAACAGCAAACCATTGACCCACGGCCAGGGCACAAAAGCAACCGGGACCTGTGGCCAACCCGAGCTAGACCCGAGCCGCCGATCGCGGACAATCTACCATGGTCTCAAGAATATTAAGTGGAAAAGACCATCTCTCACATGTACTTTGTTCCTTTGGATTGTCCATAACTTTTTGAAAACTATAAGTTCTTAAGCGAGCGTCATTACGAGATAAGATGAAAAATAGCATCAACGCGGGAGAAAAGAATGTTCTCATAAACTCTACTATTCGTTGTCTCCACAAATGGTAGATGGTTTGCACCCCATAATCCTCTTAACTATAGCGCTAAGACTTCCTTTAGTAGCACTAACCCACAAGAATTCATTCTCCCAACTCCCTTGGTACTAACATTCCCATAATCTTAATATCCTCATCCAAATACAGTGGAGGGTGGCGACCGAAGAACAAATGATTCACAATGTTCAACTTGTTGACGGCCCCGAGAATACACATGATATGGAGTTGGTCAAACCCCATTTGAGCAGTTTGTCTTGTGTAGCCAGCCTGTCCTGCACGGTCAACCAAGCAATAAAAGCATGTCTCCTGATAGCTTGAGGAAACCATATCGAATGATGCCGGCTATTATGAAGCATTTCGAGTCTAAAATGATTCGAGTGGTGAAGACCCCGGAAGAGACGAGGTCCACAATACTATCTCTCTAGTAACGTCGAAGATGGTAATTTACACACCTATTCTTGATGTCGATAAGTCGACGAGTTCGCAATAGGCGGTCCACTGCCCTCATCCAATAACCAGCTACTTGGGCATTACTTTGGATGGCTGAATCATATACAATTCGATCTCCATAGTACGGGATGAGTGGACCAACCGGATTCCAGAAATCATGCCACAAAAAAGTCCCCTTGCCGTTACAAACCTTGTGTTTTTTGAAGGGCCTAATTTTGTCTTCAATTTGCGAATTTTAGCCAACTCACGAACCGTCGAAGGGTTTTGCGCAAGCTCCCTCGTCTCAAATACATCCTCAGCACCCATGCCACCCATCACTTGATCCTTTCGTAAAACAGTTCGGATACCAGTTTCATTACATTCGTATCATTCAAGTCTTTAGTCGCCGCAACCCCGGCCCTCCCTCCTCCTTCGAATAAGCGCCTCCATTGTCTGGCTCGATAAACTCTCGATATTTCAGGCCCACAAAACCTCTTTGAGATTTGTAATCTTATCTGACAGTATATTTTGGAATAATGAACAAAGTTGCTTATGCGATGGATGCTATATAAAGAACCGAACCAATTAGTTACGATCTTCAGCATAAGAAAGGAGCCTGCTTGTCAGGCGGAGTCGCGAATTTTATCAGAAGAGGCGCGATCAAATGGGACGACCTTGTAAGTCAGCGGAACACCAAGATATTTAATAGGCAAGCTCTGGCCCGAATCAGTGATGCTTTCATTAACTTCGGCCTTATCTTGCCATTACCAGCGATGAATGACCGCTCTTACGTTGTTAACGTAGGAAATTATCGAACTGATTAGCTTCGTCAATATGACTTGTACCACTGGACTTAGATCATGGGCAAAAAGAAAAATATCATCCATAAATGTTAGTGGGAGGTTAGATTCTATTTAACCACATTGGTGATATTAAAATCCCAACTCTGGCGACTGCAGAAGGGATCCCAAACCAGGCCTCCATAGCGATGATAAATAGCCAGCGACCGGGGTCCTTGCATCGGACCGCGTTTGCTAGCAAAAAAACCATGACTCCCATTTGCGTCTGAAAGAAAGGTGGTGATGCGAGCCTGAAATACATTCCGGTAGGTACGGGGTTCCCATACTAGCTAGGATCTGGATCTGACTCAGCGGTTGTGTCAAAAGCCTTCTTAATATCAATTTTTAGTGCACACACAGGAGGGGGCCTTTATCACGGTGATAATTGATCATAAGCTCTGAGTAATAGGACATTATACTGTATACTCAGGCCTTTCACGAGGCGGCGTAAGGCCCATAATCTCGGGAATGCAGCGATTAAACCTCGCAGCAATTCGAAATGCACTTATAAACGAGTGTTACAACATAAGAGATTGGCCTATAATCATTCATATACTGCGGATTAGGGACCTTGGGCCTGAAGGGCAATAATGGTCTGATTTATCTCGCGAGAATCTTTTGCCCGGATTGAAGAAGGAGATCCTTTGCATCAACAACATCACTCCCAATTATGCTCCATGCGGCTTTGAGGACCGGGCGGAGAAACCATCGGGCAGGGCTTTGTTATCATCAATCGAGAACATGGCCATCTTGACCTCCTCATGTGATACTTCACCATTCAAAATATTTAGATGTTCTTTGGGACCAAACAAATCGCCGATTGCTATATTGACACTATAGGACCATCAACACAAATATCTTTAAAGTAACGCCTTGCTTCCTCTTTGATTGCCCGGCGGGTCTTCAATTCCTACACCAGCTCCTGGATGTTAAGTTTTATCGCATTTCGAGCATTCGAGCCTTGACGGCTTTGTGGGGAAGTAATTCGTATTACGATCTCCAAGTTTGAGCCATTGGACTCCTAGACTTTTGTTTTAGGAACCTCCTCGACATATACTAGATCATGGTACTCTTTAGACACTTCCTCTCGGCATCCATCGTAGAGGATCGGTCGGTTGTTCGACAAATTGGATTGACTGGTTTGTTTCTCTGGCATACAACGTTCACCTGGCTTACCGAAGGAATGAAAATTCGCGTTTGAGGCGGCTTTCACTCTCTTGACTTGCAGGCCATTACGTACATGGGAGTCCATAAACATCACTTCCCCAGAGCGGCTACGATCTCGGAATGCGAGTGGTCGTAAAAGTTGAAGAATTTGAATGGGAAGTTCTTCCTGCGCTCAGGACTTGGTCTGACATTAAGGCTAGTAATCAGAGGGCAATGGTCAGATAGTCGGTGATGAACCGGATTAAGGCAGTGGGGAAACATATCGAGCAAAATTCATTTTTGGAGGCATCGATCCAAACTTTCTAGCTATGAAGTTTTTCCCCAGTAGGTTCATCCACGTAAAATAGGTCCCGAGAAAAGAACATCCGCCAACTCAAAGTTTGAAAAGGCCTTTCGTGGAACTGATCATGGCCGTGTCACTTTGAGTACCCCAGGTTTTCGTTGGCCAGTCTGGCAGTTGTTGAAATCACCGATAACCATCCATGGATTTTGGTCAACCGCGGGACCACGCCCTTTGAAGGTGAGCCCGCAACACCCTTCTATCAATATAGTTATTGAAGCATATCTGACCCAGACACCATGAATATTTTCTTTGATGCATTACGTGATGTGACATAAGTATTGCACGATCGTAGAGTGGATGATATTAATGCTAACCGTTTCAGGGTTACCACAAATCCAAATTCTACCAAGTAAAGCATGTTCATAGTTATGACACATTCGCCAACCTGGAAACATAGAAGAAAAGATTCTATTCTTATTTGTTGCTCTTACCCGTGTTTCCAGTATACACACAAAATCAAGAGCATGGGTCTCAACAAACGAACGCACTTCTTTTTGCTTAAGGGTGTCGTTCAAACCCCTTATGTTCCATGAAGCGAATTTAACCATTTGGAAGGTTTGCCTCCCCCCTTGCCCTGGATCCTGCTTATTAGCAAGGGTGTTTTTGATTCTTGAGCTTCTTCTTGAGAAGTGGCACCGGCGTGAGTCCAGGCCTCATCCAACTCTCTTCATGTGCTTAAACGTGTCAATAATGGGAAGTATCGGTATTACGGATTGAGTCTCTTCATCCTCACTCGGGCTAGGCATTTAAAGTGTTCCCATGCGGTTGTGGCTACAATAGCCATACTAGTTTCCTCCTCGGCACACAAGCGCATCCCTAAGCTTCATATTTGCTAATACCACCCTTTCTTTGTCATCTAATATAACAACCATATCTCCCTGCGCTTCTTACTATCCCCTGCATCATTCGTGTCTTTTTTGTCACCAGCCATCATCCCAGCTTGAGCCACAGAAGCACTATTTCCAGGAGTAGTGGATGCCATTCTGCTGCTTGAACCCTTCTGACCTTGACAATTTTCCCGGTTATGGCCAAACTGTTTGCAAATAGGGCAGCATTGTGGAGCCCAAGGATACTCGACTCTTATCGTAGAAAAATTGCCATCACCCTTGTCCAAGAGCACAAATTTAGGGAATTCACAATCAACCCCCACTTCTATACATATCCTAGCAAAGGATAATCTTGTCACGATTTTCGTGGAATTGAATCGAATCTTGAGTGGAATGCCAACGATTAGCGCAATGTACCTGAGACACATTAACAAGTCAATATTCAAGAGGGATATTGAACTTATTAGTGGAATAGTGGTTGGTGAGATGGTAAGCATATCATACGGTTTCCATGCCGTAATATGAATGGTCTCCACCTGCCGGGTTCCGCGGTCAAAGAATCCGCGAGCCTAGTCCAGAGCCTCCGGGTCCACACGAATCCCGAAGAAAAGGCCATTCTCGGTTGTGGAAATGCTCCGGGCATCTCATGCTTGCCCAGCGGCCTGCTAACTTGAGGCATTACTACGAGGAAGCGGAAGGCGCTTATCCCAAAATTGCCCAGTAACTGACCGCCTATCGATGCCCTCGTTCACCACCTCATGAAGTGCAGCAGCAATCTTCCCACTCGGCACAATGTGGGTATAGAATTGTAGTGGGCCTGTTTTTCCGCCGGGCAAGAGAAAAGGTTACTCCGAGTTTTTCTTGGAGTATCTTTCCTTACATTTCCCGGCCCACTTCCCCTTGCTTCCTCAGCTCCTCTGTCAGTCTTGGAGTACGTTTCCCTCAAACCCATTACTAGCCGAAACCGTCCCTTGTAGATCAGTCTTCTTTCCACGCTCACATTGCTTGTTGGAGGCTTCCGATGTCCCACCATGACCATGGCCATTCTTCTGGCGAGCTCCATAAGCGGCTAAGTTCACGGTAGAAGGACCACGGATCGCGGCCGTATCAGCGGGATCTTCCGACCCATGATCGGCCCCGATGCGCACCGGATCGATCTGTTGATCTGCACGGGATCGGCATGATGCGCACCAACATTCGGATCCGGTGTTATTAGCGATCTCAGATGAGCGCTCGCGGTCGGCCTTCACCAGCCGGCTCATATTGTGAGATCTCACCAGGTTCAAGATCTATCGTGTGGGTGCCCTTTTTAGGGGTCCAGTTTTGCTTTTTAGGTCGTGAGCCACTCATAGTCAACCCCCACTAAATCATCGCGCTTAGGAGTTTAACGTCTGCCGATAGCGATGCGAAGGCGGCGAAGCAGGCATTCACAGAAAACATTTTGCCTTGAGTTGCTTGAAGTTCTTCTGTGAGTAGCCATGTTAAAAATAGTGTTTCAAAGCGTTTCTCTGCTTTTCAGATCAGTTTAAATCATGGATTTTAATGATGTATGGGGTTAAATCTCTATACTCGATTATGATAGTATGAGGCTTGAATCTTAAGCCATTGTGGTGTGGATCAAAGTGCCATCTCTTGGTTAGAGATGACATGATGACATTGTGTGTTCGAACAATTGGAGTTATATGTGTTGTGGAAAATCTCGAAGTCGAGAAATGACTTAAGGTAAGTTCATTTAAAATAAATTGAACTGAAAAGAAATGAATCGTTTCGGGATAGAAATGAGCTTGGGACTGGAGTAGACACGTGGCACGACTTCTCTCTAAGATCTACGGAGCTTGGGTGGTCTTCTTGCGTTGGGCTAAGACTTAAAGTCGGAGTACTCGTCGAGGGCAATGCATGGACACAAAAATCAGGAGTTTTCGTTGAAGATACAAGCGGAAAGTTCGGGAGGCCGTGGGTTTTGAGCTTTCGGGTCTTCGAAAAGCTTCATCTTCGCTGTAAGAGGTAGGGAACCTTCCTACTCGGGTTTATTTTCCATCTAGGAGTCGTTTTGGTCTTGGTTGAGCATTAGGGGTTGTTTGGATGGTGCTCTAGAGCACCAAAAGGAAGGAAAAAAAAAACTGATTTTTTTATTTTCTGATGCGGTGTGGTTTATAGTGGACCAACTCACCAAGTCGGCACATTTTTTGGCCATGCGAATGACCTTCACATTGGAGGAATTCTCTGGGTTACTTATATACGGGAGGCAGTGCAGGTTGCATAGTGGTCTCCATAGTATCGGTCGAGGTCTCGGTTTATGGCTCCGATTACGGAAGAGTTTCGGAAGACCATGAGGACCGCATTTGTGGATGGTACCGCTTTTCATCCTCAGACGGATAGTGATCAAATGACTATTTAGATTTTAGAGGACATGCTACGAGCTTGCGTCCTGGATCTCAAGGGTAGCAGGGAGAGCACTTGCCCTTGGTAGAGTTCGCCTACAATAACAGTTATCAGACGAGTATTCAGATGGCGCCCTAGGAGGCATTATACGGGAGGTCGTGTAGATCTTCAGTTTGTTGGATAGAGGTGGGGGAGAAACCCTCCACGGGTCTGGAATTGATTCGAGACACCTCGGAGAAGGTGGACTGGATATGGAAGCGTCTCCTTACTGTTTAGAGCCGGCAGAAGAGTTACGCTGATATACGACAAAGGCCTCTAGAATTCGAGGCGGGTGATCATGTCTTCTTAAAGGTGATGCCTAAGAGAGGAGTGATCGGGTTTGGCAAGCGAGGGAAGGTGTTGCTTAGGTACATTGGACCCTTCGAGGTACTCGAGAGGGTGGGCGCAGTTGGGTATCGGTTAGCTTTGCCGCCGAGTTTGTTAAGTGTTGGTGAGGTATTTCACGTCTCTATGCTCCGGAAGTACACTCCAGATCTAACTCCTATAGTGGATTGGGGCGAGCTTGTTGTTGATGAGGATGGGACCTTCGAGGAGGGACGGTCACGTATCATGGATAGCGAGAGCAGTTTTGTCGGGATGTGAGGCTTGTGAAGGTGTTGTGAAAGCGGCCATAGAAGTCGAGAGCGACGCCAGGAAGGTGCATTTTCTAGTCATGAATGTTTTAAATCACTGTCGCATATGTATGTATTTGATTGTGTGTATGTATGTGGGAATTTCGGGACGAAATTCTTTTAAGGAGGGGGAGAGAATGAAACCCGAAAAAAAAAATGTATTTTTCAGGGAAAAATGGCAAAACAGTAATTTTGCCGGGTTGGTATAGATAAGACCCTAGATTTTTTTTTCTAGATCTCGGATGACGAAATGGATCGCGTCATTGGAATCATCTTGTGAAATCTAGTTGAACCAGATGAACCGTGTCGAATTCCGAGACAACCATTTTTTTCATGCATGTTGAGGCAGATCGAGCCAACCATGGGGTGCCATGTGGAACTAGACTAATGGGAAATTGGAGGCCAAGTGTCATACCTCTATGGTGCATGCAACTAGTGGGGGTTTTGGTGGCATGAGAGACACTTGTCTTAGTCATGGACAAGTACCAAGTGGTTGAGAACTTTTCTAGCACCGCCTGGAGGGTTCAGCCAGTGGAAGGATGAGAATGAATCAAGCATTGTGAGGAAGAGGATTTCGGTGAGGCCCGAGGAGAGGAGAGTTCTTGCTAGGCAAGGTTAGTTCATGGACTGAGGTGAAAGGAAGCAGGAAAACTAGCGAAAGAAAGGAAAGAGGAGGAGGAGCCAAACGCCTCCATTTTTTGCAAGGTTGAAAGATCAAGGACTTTATCCCACACACTACAAGAGGTAGGGACTTTGCCTATTTGGTTATTTTCCTTGCCTTGGGGCCATGGAAATGGCATTGGTTGAGTTTGGTTATGACCCTCAATGGAGGAGATTTTGTGTATAGGATAAAATGTTGTGTTTTAGGGGAGATACTACCCAGTTTTTTTTTTTTTTTTCCTTCGACCCCTTGATTGTGTTCTTGCCATAACTTGGCCATAACTCGTCCGAATTGAGTGATTCCAGTTGAGAAAAGGGCCAGGTTATGGCCTTGATGTATTTTTGTATATGTATGAGAACTGTTACTCGTAATACATATCCTGTTTTCTATATTGGAACAACATTTGGTTCTAATGCACGTATTTGTACTATATGTGTAAGTGAGGTGTAATAACTCTAACGTTTTGTATACGGACCGTATGAAGTTATTTTTTGTATTTATGAATTAAATATGTAGGGATGAGTCTCGGTATACGAGACATGTGAGTGCGATATCGGGATACTCGATTTCCATAGACTTCCGCAGGTTGACAGGTTGTCGACGAGACCCCCGGGTTTTGGGGCGTCACACGCAGAGCATGAAAACTTGTGCCAGGTAGTAGCAAGCAGGGATAGATACCCCCTCAGGTGAAAGCCCCAATATTTTTGGTTATACATATGTGTCCAACGGTGAAAGCCCGTGAAAGGGTAGGAAGGCGTGCAAGCCTGCGATGAAACCTCGAAAATTCGCCTATGCACATAAGACACATGTTTTGTTAATAAAAAGATCATTGGAGGTACAATATCCAATGGGTTTTGGTTTATAAAACAAAAGAATTTTGTTTTGGAAAATGATCATTGGATAAGAACATCAATGATGGTTTATCACACATTGGCCTATGCATTGTGTAGATGGTGAAGGACCCAACCCGGATTTCCTCTTCCTAAGCCGAGGGACCCTCTCGACACTCCTACGGATTTGAGAAAACATTTCTTTTAAACCCTTTTTAAAAGTGAATTTGTGAAGTGAACCCATTTATATAGTTATACTTTCCATTAAAATCTTATTAAACATGGTGGGAAATTACACCCAACCGTGGGCTCGAGTCAGGGATTACACCCAACCGCCTACGTACCTCTACCACATAGAGGATCAAAGCTCTCGTAGTTCATTTCTTTAGAACATATATACATTACAAAATAAAGATGCACAAGTAGTTATTTAGAAAAAGGTCTATATATTTTCAAAAAGTGGTCGTCACGTGAGGTGGAAGTGTCACTGGGCCTGAGGATGCTTGAATTGCTCGTCAATCTCTGCCCTTAAAAACATTTTATAAAACATTTGGAAAGAGGGTGAGTTAAAGGAGCTCAATGAGAGCACAGTTCATAGGAAAATAATGTTTTCAGATATAGTTCAAATACAATGTGTAAAACAATTGTGTAAATATCTCAATTCAATAAACATTTACTTTACTTTCTTTTCCATTTTGAATCCATCATATCCAATGAAACCCGCCTACCGTTAACCACCTTTGGCCCATGAAAGGACCTTCGATGAAACAGTCTTACGATTACCGATGACCCAAAAGTAACCTTCGATAAATCATACATTTCTTTTAGATATCATTGCACTGTAGATTAAATCACATCGTGCGTTGGTATCTTTTAACTTTAAATGGGGATAGCGGACCAGCCTTCCTGACATTGAAGATCCCTGTCCGCCTTGTGGCACCACTTACGCTTAAAGCACTTTAGTCAACTTTCCTTTAAACTTTATCTTTTGTAACATAGGGTAACCATGGATTCCAATCATAAGCATTTCATATATATATATATATATATATATATATATATATATATATATATATATATATATATATATATATATATATATATACTATTATTTAATATGGAAGCCATAAATCATGCTTTATAAAACTATGGAAACCATAATCATTTCATATTTTCTCAACATAATTAAAGTCAAGAAAACCACATTTCTTTTTCTTTTAAGCATTTATAACATAGATATAAAAAACATATATATTTGTAAACATTGATATATATATATATATATATATATATATATATATATATATATATATATATATATATATATATATATATTTCATAAACGTTTACATTTTCCCACCTTAGTTATTTAAGCCCTTTTTCCTCCTTTAAACAAACCTTCCACCTTTGTCTTTAATCACTTTCCCCCTACAAGACACATTATCCATAAAATCTATTAACATTCATACATTAACAATATTCAAAACAAACCGTAACTATAATATACTTTCTATTAAATTAGAAGCAACCCTTAAGCATTTTCTTATTCAACAAGCAATTCACTTCGATTAAATCAAGGCTCATAATGACATCATTACAAGCCTTAAATCGACCATTAGCATGCTTAAAATTAAGCCCATAATGCTCTTCACCTTAGCAAAAATTTCATTTATACTTTAATCAATTCTTTTTTTAAAACTTTAATTCTAATACATTCCATTAGGCATTTACTCACTTCCAATTGATTAAAATCAATTGAAACTCCTTTCATACTTTTCCCACAGTTGGTCGAATCTTACATGTCACACATTCCTCATTATTTCTTCAATTTCTTCCATTTTCTTTCAACAATTACCTTTAACAATTCATCAAATGCCATTAATTCAATTAACTAAATCAAACCAAGGCATTTCCAATTAAATCTTCTCTTCGATGAACCCTCTCCATGTCATATCTAATTTTCTTTTCAACTTTTAATTCCATTAATTCATTCAAATATTCAAGTAATGTCATTAAATCAATTAAAACCAATCAAATAACATCACTTCCATTAACATCCAATGTTGACCGAAATTTACAACCCTTATAATCTCACTCTTTCTTTTCAATTTCTTAGAAAAATCAACATAGAATCATGTCAATTTAATAGCTAAAACCTTAAAATAACTCAATTGAAGGTTTAGATAAATAAATCCATAAAACCCTAATTGCTTACCTTAATAGTTTTGGTGTCTTTGTGTTAACTTGAATTCAAATGAAATCTCTTGTTCAAATCTACATAAAGACATGCCAAGAAACTCATTTACATCATCATATAATCATTTCCTCCATTAACCTTCAAATTCACATAGACTAGTAAGTGATCTCACCTTAAAAAATTGATTTTTTCACTTAGGATTTGATCTAGGGTACTTCATGGACATGATGAACACTTGAAATGGACTTGAAATGACATGAAAATTACTTGAATGGCTTGGAAAGGGGCTGCTGAAGTTGTCTCCCTTGCATGGACGTGGATTGCTACCTTTTGCTTCACTTTTGCCTTTCAAATTTGTTTCACCCGTAAGCACACCAAAAGCCAAGTCAAATGCACTTTAATGATAATTTTTCATGCCTAATTTGCCCTCTAATTGTCCTTAAATTAACAACATGTCATTGGTTAACATCCTTGAATTCTAATTGGTCCATATGTAACCATATAATCCAAAAGCAACCAATTCACTTACTTTTCCATCAAATCCCACTAACTTAAACCATAGTTAGGCATAACTAACTCTCATGGTTAGCTAACACAAATATCATTTTAACTTTAGTTAACTTTAACTCATCAACTAACCAAAGTTAAGTTAACTACTTTATGACAAATATCAAAGTTAATGGAATCCACATGGCAATCTCTCATTGGTCCATTCTTAATCACATGGATCACTAAGCTTACATGGCACCATTCTATTGGTTCTTGCTTTGCTTACTTAGATTAGGCTTACTCATTGAACCCAAGCTTAAATGCTTTCTCCTTGAAAATAATACCACATCTGGTAAAAACTCCGAAAATATTCCATGATCATCCAATCATAAAATTGACCATGGAATACTCTAATTAAACTTATTTCCTATTATGAACATGCTTTATAAAAAAATCTGGGGGTACAAGGAATATTTTTAAAACCATTTCGTAAAAAGGGCATTTTCGTCATAAGTTGTCGGATGTTTCAAAAACCCCTTAACCGAATTCCGTTTTAATCCGTTTCAATTTCTTTAGACTCAATACATTATTATGAACATTTTCGATTTTCGGGGTTCGTTTTTCTAAAATTACTATTCATTTGACCGTTTCCAGTCAAATACATAACTTATCGAAAATGAAATTTACTATTCATGAAAACAGTAATTTCAAGATCTTACAATTCACCCCTCATAAATATTTCGTCCTCAAAATTTACATATCATACCTGACTAAAACTAGTGTGGATACTAGTCCACTTTTTGATCTTAGCGTTTATGTTGCTTATCTCTCTTAGTGATTCATCCACGGCACCTTCACTAAAGGAATCACTTTGTTAGAAGAACACAGTCCTTAGATCAACAATCTGAACCAGTCTTTCTTCATAAGTCAAGTCTTATTTCAATTCAACCGGTTGATTCCTTAACACATGTGAAGGATCTCCCATATACTTCCAAAGTATAGAAACGTGAAAGACGTCATGTATTCTGGCTAATTTAGGTGGCAACCTCAACCGAGACGCTATATAGCAGGGATTTAACTTCCCTTTCTTTCCGAATCGCAACACACATTTCCAGGGTGATATCCTTAGAAATGCCTGATCCCCCACACAAAATTTAGTTCTCTCGTTCGATTGCTCAGCATAACTTTTGTAGATCTTGTGCTATCTTTAATCTATCCTGATAACATAACATTATACGTCGACTGGACAATTTCTGGACCTAACAATTTTCTCTCACCTACCTCATCTCAACATAATGGAGTCCTTCACTTCCTTCCATATAAGGCCTTGTAAGGCGCCATTTCAATGCTTGATTGATAACTATTGTTGTAGGTAAACTCCATTAATGGTAAATGTCTATCCCAACTTCCTTTAATATAACACGGCCTGAGCATATCTTCGATTAATACGTATGGTTCTTTCAGATTGGCCATCCGTCTGAGGATGGAAAGTCGTACTGAAATGTAATCTAGTACCCAGAGCTCTCTGTAAGCTGGGCTAGAATTAGGTAGTAAACTGTGGATCTCTGTTTGATACTATCGATACTGGCGTACCGTGAAGTCGTACAACATCTTTTACATACAACTCGGCCAACTTCTCTACTGGGTCAGTGTTTTTCATAGGTAGGAAATGGGCTGATTTCGTCAATCTATCTGATCACCCATATTGCGTCATAACCACTCTGGCAACGTGGAAGTCATACCATAAAATCCATCGTGATTCTCTTCCATTTCCACTGAGGGATCGGAAGAGACTATAAGAGCCCTATAGGTCTTTGATGCTTAACCTTAACTTGTTGACAAATGAGACATTTGGAGACAAACTCTACAACGTCTTTCTTCATACCCCTCCACCAGTAGTGTTCCCTCAGGGTATGATACATTTTAGTGCTTCCCAAATGCATTACATATGCAGAAGAGTGAGCCTCTTCCATAATTTCTTTCTTTAATCCTCCCACATCCAGTACACACAACCTGTGACCCATCATCAATGTACCATTTTCCCGTACGAAAAATCCCTTCAGCTGCCCAGACTCAGCTTTCTTTTTCAACTTAATCATGGTCGGATCTTGATTCTATAGCTCCCTTATCCTGTCTATCAGTACCGGACGAACATGTAATGTAGCTAGTAAAGCTCCAGTATCTGTCAACTCTAGTCTCACACCAAATGACTTCAATTCCACAGGTCTAGGGAGGTACACAACCTTTAGGTGAGATATGGAACCCGTAGATTTCCTATTGAGAGCATCAACTACCACATTAGCTTTTCCCGGATGGTACTCAATAGTACACTCATAATCCTTAATGAGCTCCACTATCTCCTCTGTCTCATATTTGAATAAATACCATAGCTCAGGATCTATAAAATTTTGCATGGAACCCTATTAGCAAATAAATGCCTCCATATCCGTAGAGTAAAGACTAGGCGCTGAGCCAACTCTAGTCGTGGTGTCTGATGGTTCCCGTCATGCTTCTTCAATTGTCTCGAAGCATTTGCTATCACATTTTCATGTTGCATTAACACACACCCTAAGCCCTGCCTGGAAGCATCACAATACATTGTATATCCATCCTGCCCTAATGGAAGTGTAAGAACTAGGGTTGAGGTATATTTATGTTTTAGTTCATCAAAGCTTCTCAATACGATGCCTCTCGACTAAACAAACTTTCTTTCCTTCCTCTGTCAATTTAGTCAAAGGAGACGCTAACTTCGAAAACCCCTAAACAAACTTCCGATAGTGGCCAAACCCAGAAAACTTTGTATCTCTGTCACATTTGTAGGTGGTTTCTAGTTCACAATTGCCTCAATCTTTTGAGGATCAATAGAAACCCCCTCCGCTGAAATCACATGTCTTAGCAACACCGCTTCAACTAGAACCCGCATTTCATCGAATTTGGCATACAACTGATGTTCCCGAATCTATAAAAATCCTCAAATGCTTCACATCTTCCTTACGCCTTGCCAATGTATCAAAATGTCATCAATAAATACTATAACAAACTAATCTAAATAAGGTCAAAGATCCTATTCATAAGATCCATAAAAGCAATTAGCATTAGTTAGTTCAAATGGCATGACTAAGAACTCAGAATGCCCATACCGTTTTGAAAGTCGTCTTGGGAACATCCGACCGGACTTTAATCGATGGTAACTCCGACTCCGCATCAATTTTCAAAAATACCCTTGCTCCTTGTAATTGATAAAAAAGATCGTCAATCCGTGGAAGCGGGTATATATTACGTATTGTCACTTTATTCAACTCTCTGTAATCAAAACACAATCTCAAACTTCCATCCTTTTTCTTCACAAATAGAACCGACGCTCCCCAAGGCGAAGTATTCGGCTTGACAAAACCCTTACTCACAAGCTCCTCCATTTGTACTTATAATTCTTTCAACTCTGAAGGAGACATCCTCGCAAGGCCCGAAGATCGTTCGGGCCAATTTTAAATTAAAATCAATCTCTCTATCTGGAGGTATACCTGGAAGATCATTTGGAAATACATCCGAAAATTCTCTAACTACTGGAATATCTTCCAGTCGACTACCACTATCCCTCACCTCCATGACATAAGCTAGGTACCCCTAATATGACTTATGGAGCCTCTTGCTAGCCCCCTCAGTTGCTGGGCAGTACCGGTAGGCAAGATCTTCCATAACCCATAGAAAACAACCCTCTGCCTCCCCGGGGTCTCGCGTAACCTAACCTCTTCCTCGGTAACAATCCACTATAGCATGATGTTCAGGATAGCCAATCCATGCCAATATACCATCAAAGTCATGGATATTCATCAATATCAAGTTCCGCTTAAAACTCCGGCCTCCAATAATCACCGCTATCCGCATAAACACTGCTATCCGTGAACCCCATGGGAAGAGATACCACTATGTCGCAACATATAGTCGGGACTACACACATTTGAAATAAAACCCCTCGTGAGAAATAAAAGAACGTAGCCCCAAGGTCTATAAGAATATGAGATCACACCAAAGACCGAAATTTATACCGCCATAACATCGAGTAAAGACGTCCCGGGTAACCGCAAATACCCCGGCCCGTCATAGGCTCCGGCCGAGGTCCTTTCGTGGTCGACCTTCTCGCTCGCTAAGACACTAGTGTAACGAAGGAGTAGAACCTCTACCGGCCGCCCTCTGATTCGACTTACTAGTCGAAAATGGCCTTCAGATCGTGCCATCAGAATGACCCATCGCCAGAGAAGCACCGCGGACATTCCTTCGCAAAATAACCTGAATCGGGCCCACATCTCAGAATAAACACTGCACTTATCTCGCATTCTCGTAAAGATTCACACTTGTTACATCATGTCTCGAGAAATAAGGAGTTCTAGTCGTGGTTTTAATAACTCGACCAGACTCGCCTCGCTCTTTACGTTGTCTACCACCGCCTAAGGGCGGTTTTCCTCCCTTCTTGACTTTTTACTCGGATCCACCCCGGTCATATCCGCATCTCTCCTTAGCCCATAACTCGCGGCACCTGGGCTGAGCCAATCCCAAACTCCCTCTCATCCCGACATGTTCTCAACCACTCATCCATATTGAGCACAAGAAATCGACCCACAATACCTTGATTTCTTTCTCTCGTGCCCACTACAAACCCTTACTTTTCGTACCTCGTGGTCAGGTCAGAGACATGTCACACTAGTTTCATGACTTCTTTTCAATCACACCACATGGTCCCCTGCTCGGAGCTTGAAAATTCTTCAATTTTCTAATCTTTAGATCGTAGGGCAGAGAATTTCTCTAAAACTCCTTCTTAAATTTGCAGGTCTCAGACACCCCTTATGGTAAAATCGCCTTCTATATTGCCTTCCACCGCCAAGTGCCTCGCTTTCTCAATAGGAAAGACACATGTCACTTATCTACTCACTGATATAACTATAACATCAACACCCTCTCACAATTCTAGAACTAAACTTATGCCTTTTCGTGATCCCTTATTCGGTCATACTCTCTGCCCTCTCAATGGACACCGTCACCCAATCTGCCAACGAATGTCATGGTTAAAATCTCGAGCCGTCTCTGATCAAGAGCCAGATATTAACTCCACGGTTCTGTGAGACGGATGGTCCCGCCCTGAAGGTTCACAGAACAGAGGTGAATAGGACATTAAATCAAACATTAAATCATTTTAGGACGTGGAGACTTTTCAAACCACCATAACATTTTCAAAACCTTGGGCTCTAATACCACGTTGAAGAGACCCAACCCGAATTTCCTCTTCCTAACCCGAGGGACCCTCCCGACACTCTTATGGATTTGAGAAAACATTTCTTTTGAACCCTTTTTCAAAGTGAATCCGTGGAGTGAACCCATTTATACAGTTATGCTTTCCATTAAAATCTTATTAAACATGGTGAGAATTTTTTTTTTTAAACATTAAACCCTTACAATTTATCAACATTTTTCGTAAAAAATTTTAGTTTCCTTCAAGCTTTAACATTTCACTCTGGTAACACCTGAATAAACATTTTTACACTCCCAATAATGCCTTGCCATTCCACATCTATAACTACTGACATCAAGTTCACTTACAAGAAATTTCAAATCAAAATTTAAAAATCATTTTCAGAACACCATAGAAATATAAACAATATTTTATAACCGCTGGGCTTTGTAGGGGATTACACCCAACCGCCTATCACGCACTTCTACCAATACGTAGGATCGAGCTCGTGAGTTCATTTCTTAAAACATATATACATTACAAAATAAAGGTGCACAAGTAGTTATTTATAAAAAGGTCTATACATTTTCAAAAAGTGGTCGTCGCGTGAGACGGAAGTGTCACTGGCTTGAGGATGCTCGAACTGCTCGTCAGTCTTTGCCCCTAAAAACATTTTATAAAACATTTGGAAAGAGGGTGAGCTAAAGGAGCTCAATGAGAGCACAATTCATTGGAAAATAATGTTTCCAGATATAGTTCAAATACAATGTGTAAAACAGTTGTATAAATATCTCAATTCAATAAACATATACTTTACTTTCTTTTCCATTTTGAATCCATCATATCCAATGGAACACGCCTACCTTTAACCACTGTTGGCCCATGAAAGGACCTATGATGAAACAGTCTTATGATCACCGATGGCCTAAAAGGAACCTTCGATAAATCGTGCCTTTCTTTTTGATACCATTGCACTATGGAATAAATCACATTGTGCGTGACCTTTTCATATTTTTCACGTGCATGGCGATATGCATCACTCTTCCCTTCCCTCTATAAAAATCCTATCCCTTTCCCTTTGTAACATAAGTAAAAAAAAAAAAGGGAAACATGGTGAACTTGCCGCTATGATACACCTGGAAGTTTTCTAGGTCTCGGATGACAAAACTGGGACTTCATCGCTGGTTCGTCTCACCTAAATTCTGGCTGCCTGCTTTAATTTCGCTGAATTCTGATTAGCCTGAATTTTACGCTTCAAGGCACTGGTAAGTTACGTATACATGGGAAACCATGTGGTGACATGGCCTATGTAGACACATGGCATACATAATAACATGCAAGGCACATGGAGAATGCTATAAATATGGTGTGGGAGCTGTTCATAGAAGGAGGGAGCAGCAAGAAGGAGAAGGAAGGAAAAAAAAGGGAGAGGGAAAGAAAGGAAAGAAAGAGAGGAAAAGAAAAGAGATAGAGAAAGAGAAGAAAGGGAGAGAGAAATAAGGAGAAAAGGAAAGTGGTGTTTTTTTTTTTTTTTTTTTTTTTTTTTGGATGGCAAGAATTTATTTCCAAAAAGCCAAAAGCTCAACAAAATCAATATAATACAAGAAGCCACGTGCCTCTGTGGGTAACGAAAAACTGACAAGACCTCCCCTAAAAACCATGCAAGAAAGGCGTGTCACTCGACAAAATCACCCTGATAAACAAAGAAAATCCAAACTAACACAACCTACAAATCACGTATGTAACCCCAACAGAGACTCACCAATCCAACCACATGTTTGCCATCCCGCACAAAGCATAATAAAAAACACTGAGAACAAAACATGCCAACCTGAGCAAAAGCAAATTACAACAAAAACCACTCAAAGCACAAACCCGGGACAAAAGAGAAAAGTTCGATATTCGATTTAGGGTCAGTTCCAAGAGAGAAGGGATTTTTTTCGATATAAGTCCAAGGAGGAAGGGATTCTTCCTAAAATTTTGTTTCTTTCTATCATTTGAGCTTATTTTTATTCCGTTGGATCTACGCTGTGGCTAGTGCTTATGGCATGTTTGTGTATGACTGGAATATGGCCCATTTTATGTCCCCAATTTGAGAAGAGGTTGCAATGCACTTAAACGCCGTCTAAACAATTTGGGCTGGGAACTCACACACATGTACTCGGAGTCACAAAATGTTCCTATTAAATTTCTAGCACTACATTATGCATTGGCGCAACAGTGTGGCCTCGTTGCATCTTCTTTAATCCCCACTCCACCTATCTTTCTCAAACCGAACTCATTCACACATTCTTAGACTTTTTGAAAAGCTCTTTAAGTTTAGAATCTGACCACATGCCTGGAAATGGCATTTGGTGCTCACAACTTTTGATCATAAGCACCAAGTGTACTAATTGATATATGCTTGTTTGGTGAAATGTTGATATATGCTTGTGTGATACATTGACATGAATGAGTTAATGTAGGATAATTATATGGATGTTTGATATAATTTCCCAAGATGCATTGGTTATATGCATGTTTGATGAAATTATCTATGTAGCATTCCTCATATATATATGGTAATAAATACGTGAATGGCATAATTACTGCATATGCAAGGGACATCACAGATTAATTGGGTGTGGAGTGCATGGTCATAAATCAACACCGCATTGTGTTTGATCAAGGGTTCTGCTAAATGGGACAACCAACAGTCGCACTCGCTGATTGAAAAAAAACGGTAAGGAAAATATGTGACTCGCACAGAAGTCGATAGATCCCCTGCAAAGAGTCGCCAATTGCGGTTGTGACATAGTCCTAGTAGTGAAAAGCCGTAAAAATGTTTGGGTATGCGGAGCCCGTGGTGAGACACTAAAAATCCGCTGGCCACAAAAAGGCTCATGGATTTTGAATATAAAATGATCATTGATGTCATCCAGAATGACGGTTTTTCACATGGGCTTAGGTGTTGTGTGAGGAGCTCATGAGACTCTGCCAAGATGTCTATTGAATGTGATTGTGAATGGTGAGTGGACATTACATGTGCAGAATTTTGGCTTTGAGAGTAGCTCAGAGAGGTATTCTCATCGGTGTGACTCACCCTACGGGAAAATATTTGTGTGCAGACTGCACCGGACTCGCGCCTCATCCGAGGTCAGACTGTGGAAGAAGGTCGACATGTGCCTCTCATATTCATTTTGTAAAGATATTAGAACAAAATAGTGTTAAGTACATGATAAACTCTTAAGGACCATTGTGACATGTCTTGAATAATATTTCAGCATGGTTGAAAGGGTGCTGTAATATCTTACTCACAAATGAGGTCTCTGGAATGAGAATCTATATTGTGGTATAGAGAGATGCTGATAATCTATATAGGTATTCAAAGTTTAACTATAGTCAAAGGACCCCTGTTTGTACACAATCCTACCCTTGGGTTGTAGTCCCAAAAGACATAGGGTTGGTTCTACCCTTGGTTGTAAGTCCTAAAAGACATGGGATAAGAAGAGTGGTCCTCAGTCCCAATGCCTCAAATATTGTGGGCTGATGATCTATCAAGCTGTCCTCCTCCTGATTGACACTTATGGCATTTTGGCAATAATGAACTTGATGTTCATCTTGTCTAAATTATAATCCAGCAAGATGTTGATCGTTTAAGAGAAACAACAGACTGAATGCCACAAGAGTAAAGATAGAACCATCCACATGCATATTTGATATTACTCATACTTGTTTTATGGTTACAAATCTTTATCATGCATATTGATATATGTTTAATCATGATTAAGGGTGCGCATAGAATGATTATAAAGTTTTCAATCGAAGCTGTGAACTCACTCTCATCTTTCCTCCCCGATTTATGTGATGAGGACTTTACCGAACTAGTGATCGAGCTTCTTTCTTGGATTCGCTTTTGGGTGTTCACTTGTTGAGATTTTGAGGTTTCTGGGTCTTTGTAAATTCAACTTTGTGATGAAATATGTAATATATGTCACTTCGCACACTTGTTAGTGTGGGCTATCCTAAGAGAACCATGGATTTAACGTGGTGTGTGAAAGAATAAAGTCCAAGTTGCTTTCACAAGAATCGAGTACCTTGTGTAATTAATGTTATAGAGGTTTTGGTTTAGCTTATCTTGTTTATAACAGCTTTCTTACAAATAGATATTGTATAAATTTATTTAAAGCTCAACCATCTTTTATCTCCATATTATATATTGAGTATTTATGATAAAAAAGAATTTTTTTTTTTTGGGTTTGACAATTTGGTATCAGAGCAAAAGGATTGATCTTGAAGGTTGTTAGGTGGATAGCCCAATAGGTACACTAAAGTCCTTAGTAACACTTTAACCATTCTTTTACTAAAATATAATGCTATCAAGATGAAATATTAAGTTTTGAGTATTAGGATTTTATGTAATGGGGATGATGATATGTTTACTTACATTGATATGAGTTTCCCTAGCTATGACATCAAGTATGTGTGCTTATGTGGTGTCATTACCATAAGAAGACGAGTATATTAAATTGAAATTTTATACTATTATTCTTGCTTAAATTCTTTTTTTTTGGATAAGTAAGAATTTATTTCCAAAAAAGGCCAAAGCCCAACAACAATCAATACACACAAGAAGGCCAATGTGCCACTAAAAACGAAACTGACAGCACTCCCTAAAATATTAGGAAAGGGCAATGTACCGGGAACAAAATCACCTCGATAAACAAAGAAACCAAACCAATACAACCCACAAGCCACACAAGCTAAACCCCAAATAGAACACCAACAACCAGTAAAAGCCCACACATCCCGGCACAGTTCTCATAAACAAAAACACCTAATACCTCACTCCCGGAGTGTAGACCCCAACCTCTCACAACAGGCCACACCCGAGAACAACCATGCCAACCGAGCCAAAGGCCCAACAAACAAACCACACAAGCCATAACCCTCGGGACAGTAAGAACAAGAACACCACGCCTACACCCCAAGAAAGAACCAACCACCCAAGTGGCAAGGTCATGTCAATAGGTCGACCACAATGGCCTGTGGGATAGAAAGAGGAAAAGACCATCTCTCGCGCACCAAGATCCTGAAGGTGGATTATCATCAACCTTCCGTAACCCCGAGACTCTAAGTCCGACTTTCATTACTACATATGATGTGAAAATAGAGCCTCGCTAAGTATAGAGGTTTTCTATGGATTCACGCTGCATATTCCATATGATATATAGTAGCTCCCCACGCAATCCTCTTTGTAATAGAGATGAGTGATTTACCCTTGGTTCCAACTACCCACAAGAATTCATTCTCCCAGTTCCTCGGCATTCTAGAGTTCCCACACAACCTTAAGATCCTCATCCAAATACCCGCGGTGAATTGGCAGCCGAAGAACAAATGGTTCGCTCTTCAACACAAATTTCACAGTAATATACATGACATAGAGTTGATAAGGCCCCATTTGAGGAGTTTGTCTCTGGGTATCCACCCATCATGGATGACCAACCAAACAATAAAGCATGTTCCTAATAGCTTGGGGGAACCACACCCCGACCGTGCGCTACTACCCGCATTCGGTCTAACTGTTCCAAGTCGAGCCATCAAAGAAAACCCCAGGAGGGGCTAGTGTCCAAGAAACAATATCCTCTCTAGAATCATCAGGATAGTCCTCGCAATGCTATTCGATAGCAATAAGGTCACCGAATTTGCACAGGGCCGCCCACCTACCACCAACAATAACTCCTCTCAAGCATGAGCGTTCCTATGAATGTTGTAATCATAAATAACTACCTCCATAACAAGATAGAGAGGGTCAATCGGGTTCCAACCATGCCATAAGAAACTAGCACCATTACACACCTCAGGTCTTATGAAGGGTTCGATTGCCTCCGAGTCAAGAATTCCTCCTAACCTGCAGAACATTTCCGAAGGCACTTTGACACCACATACTCCCTGTCTGGGGATAAAGCCTTTGAACCTAAGCCACCCATAAAGAGTCCTTCCATAAAGCAGATTCAATGTGTTTTCATAACCCACTGATCCCACTGAGACATACAGATCCCATCTAATCATTTAACTCCCGCAAAATGTCAACAATGTTGACATGATTACTATAAACATTGTTGGTGACATTTTAACATGATGTTACTATCCACAACACATTCACTCAATCTAATCTTATTCATCTCAAAGACAAACAGGTCAGCAGAAAACAACCAGACCACTCACCCCCATCACACCTGCAGATGAACAATGAAAATGCCTGTCCCAGATCAATCGAGAATCAAAACGGCATTGATTTTAGTGACTTATTCACTCTGAGGACCCTATTCGAATGAGCATTGATTTGAGAAACAAGAGGTATTATATTGACACTCGAGAGGTTCCATCTTATGTCAGATGCAGAATAATGGATATGATCAGAGTACCTATGATCGGATTTTAATGAAGGATCAAATTTGAGGACGCTTAGCCAACCATCTTCTAGAGGCCAGGAATCACGTAAGTTTCTAATTTGTATACCTGCTCAAAAAACACGACAAAAACAAAATACAAACTTAAGTTTACCTAATTTATCTAGATACGCTCAAGATATGGTGGCAGATGAACAAATATGAGCTAAACAATTTCAAGAAGGGTTGAGATTGAACATAAGAGCACAAGTGGCTCCCTTCATGCTCCATACATATAGTGAGGTTGTGGCAAGGGCCCTTATTGTTGAAAAGGAGATGGAAGACGAACAAAGATTGAGGAATAGAAATCCTAAGTTTGGTGGTTCAGAAAAAGGGGAACAAGGTTCAAAGTGAAAGAAAATAATTCATCCACAACAATCATCCATGATGCAAGCGGAATATAGTGGGAGTTGCTTTATTTAAGTTAGAAAGTCTTTGCTTTCCTAGTTAAAGTAGGAGTTTCTTTATCTGATTTAGAAAGTATGGGGCTATATATACCCATGTAGTCTTTTGACAATCCGTTCAAATTTAAAAATATTTTTTAGGTTTCTCTTTTTTAAGAGTTATCGTTCTCTTATCTTTTAGGTGGATTCCTCGAAAGAAGAAGCCATGTTTCTATCCTAGGTGTGGATTTCCTGGTGATGGAAGATATCTCGTTTCCTAATCTCTTCGTGGATTCCCTGGATTACGAGTTCGTAAATCCTATCTCTTAGTGGATTCTTTGAGTTGTGAAGTAAGTTCCTATCCTTCTATAACCACTACTCATCTCATCATCTTCTCTTTTCAACTTTCCAAATCCAATTCTCCAACCACAACCCAAAACATTCCAAATATGGTTCCTTACTTTTAAAAACTTTCCATATACTTTTTTTTCACTATAGGAACAGTAAAAACCATCATCCATAACCTTAGAGAAACCCAAATTCATCCATAGCCCTAGCCTACCTTAGACAAACACGAGAACCTAAAATTAGCTCAAAACAAGGCTGTTTTGCATCAAACCAAACTCAAACCTTTCCAAACCTATAATCCTTATTTCTAAACTGTAATTCCATCATATATAAACTCTAAACTAGCCCTATAACCTTTGAGACCAGACCTATCCCCTACCCATCAAAGTTATACCCCATCACCCAAACCGACCCAAACCGTTACATCATCCATGTGACGCCCTAATTCCCGGGGGTCAAAATTTTGGATTTTTTTTTTGGCTACTAATTAACTCTGTCAAGGAGTAGAGAAATCTCCGTCACGACAGAGCGCACTGCTGGTATGTTTTCTCAGACTCACTGCGGGTTTCCAGTGGCACGTAGGGGCCAACTCAAAGTGTATTTGTGGACCCTAAGAAGGTTGAGGTCAAGTGAGTTGGGAGAGACCGTTAGTCTTCAGATACGAGTTTCCTTTGATCAAGGGGTACTACGCAGGTTTATCGAGGATTTCTTCCAACTAGCAAAGACCTATGACGTAGATTGGACCCTAAGGAGGTCAGTTCGAGTGGAATGACCTTTATGCAGAAGGCATCTTTGCATAATGAAGAGACACTCTAGCTCCCATTCGATAGTCCCTAAAAGGGACAGAGGTACACCGTGTTTTTGCGGATGCTCAAGGATGGACTGGATGCGCTTTTGATGCAAACCGGAGGGTAATGGCTTAGTGTCTCGACAAATCGAAAAACCATGAGCAGAATTACCCCACGCACGACATGGAATTGGCGGCCATAGTCTTTGCCTTGAAGATTTGGCGCCACTACCTATACAGTGAGTAGTTTAAGGTGTTTTCAGAGCACAAAAGTCTGAAGTATATCTACACGCAACGAGAATGCAGGTGGATGGAGTTTTTGGAGGATTACAACTTCATTTCACACGCCCTGGGTGAAGGCAAATGTGGTGGCCGACGCGCCACTAAAGTCACCAGAGCACCGGCTAGCATAGATTCCCTAGAGTTGGCAGATGCTCGATCGTAGGCAAGCCGTACTACGCACAAATGAGCTGTGCTTACAGAATTTTGATCCGATGGCTACTCATCCCTACCAGCAGAGTGGGATTGAACTTAAAAGGTAGAGATAGTTGTCCATTAGGTAACTACTGACGAGGGATGGGCCATCCAACCGATGGTAGTCTTCTGTGATAGGGACTAGAAGACGTTTCCAAATACAGAGCCTGAGTTTAGAGATCCTCGTGGAATTCCATCAAGCCCCAATTGCTTGCTCATCCATGTGGCATGAATATGTAATCAGATCTTCATCGCCAATATTTTAGAGCAGAAAAGCTAAGATGTTTGAGACTTTGTCGACAGCTGTCTCACGTATCAAGAGGGTACGGATGGGCATCAAGACAATAGGCTACCCACTTTCGATATGAAGAGAGGGAATGAGCACGTCAATGACGATTTATGACCACTGCCACAGACAATCGCGAGACATGATGTGAATGCAGATCGTGAACTCCACATTGCCTAAGACATTTCTGCCACTCGATGACTCACTTCTGTAGGAATTCGTAGGTTATAATGCAAGGAGATTATTCTGGCCACATGGAGTGCCGTTGTTCATAGTATCGAATCAGATCCCGTGTTTATGGCACGTTGAAGAGCTTCAGAAGGCGACGGGGACGTTAGCTGATGATGAGCACCTACGTTTTCATCCACGCATGATGGTCGTAAGAAGAGGACTATACAGTTTGTGAGGACATGTCGAAAGCATGTCCTAGATCATAAGGGTAGCTTCGATGTAGCATTTACCCTTAGTGGAATTTACCCACAACAACAACTATCGTAGTATGCCGCATGGCGCCCCATGAGGCTCTATGGGGAGGCCATGCCGATCACCGATATGTTGGACAAAGGTGAGAGAGAGCTCCATCACTCGTCCAGATTCGATTGGTGACACCCTATAGCGTGGTTTTGATACAACAAATACTTCACACTAACCCAAGAAAGAAGTTACACCAACAAAGGCGACGACATCTAGAATTTGAGGTGGGTGATCATGTTTTCTTGAAAGTGATGCTTAAGAGAGGAGTGGTTAGTTCGCAACGGAAGTCGTCGCCGAGGTATATCTGCCTTCGAGATACCGAGAGGGTGAGCACGTCACAGCATCTAGACGCCATCGCCGAGTGATTAGTGCCCAAAAGGTGCTATTTTGAACCCTATTTTTAATAGGTTTTGAGCGCCTTTGTGTACTAATTGTTATAATTAACCCAATTGACATGTTCTGTCCCTATCAGACTTCCAACATCGCATTCTGGCTGCTTTAGTTTTTGCGTAGAATTAGAAGCCAAATCGTCAGGTTTCAATCCAATCATAACAAAGTCGGGTTTATTTCCATCAATTTCACATGGTTTCTACTAATTCGCCAGTTTAGAATGAAGAATATCAAAGCAAGAAGAAATGGAATAGTAGCAGCAGGAAGCAATGGAATAGTAGCCAATAGTGAGGAACAGTGCCAAAAGAGCTTAATTTTTCTCCTGAAATAAAATTCCAAATTTCCTTTCAAACTGACCCCTGCTGGGTTTTTCCCATTTTATCCTTGTAATAGCTTTAGCTCGCTTTTTTGTAATTTCCTCGCCCGACGATATAAGCTAAAAACAAGGTTTGTAACAATCAATCACTTATCAATCAATAAAGTGACGGGAGAAGCTTCCAGCTCTCCCGCTTCTCCTCTCCTCCGTCTAATTCTCTCATTTTCTCCCTTTCGTTGCCAAACACCTCCAAGGATGACAACTTGGAGGATGAGCTATTAAACCCTTTTCCTTCTTTGGTTGTGGTTGCTTTTGGAAATAAACGCCACTCATTCAAAAAAAAAAAAAGGCCTAGGTGCAGGACTGAGGCTACCGGAGGTCCCCGTTTTCATCTGTAGTCACCGGCCGTTTGTGCTCTCTTAAACATTAGGTTTTCCTCCCTTTTAGTCTCCTTGAATGGTTATTACTTCAAAATCAGGCTCATTAGATGCTTAATGTTAGATCCATTGATGTTTGTTAGTTATCATTTACGATCCATCGAGGTAGCAAAGGTGATTTTCATGCTTTAATGACTCAGAGAGCATCGATGGCTGGATGCTTTTTTCAACGGATAATTATTAAGGGTTAGGTTTTAAACTAATGAAGATCCTGCTCTAACGGATTATATGTCATGTCTCAAATCCGGAGGAAAGGACCTCGGGAACCCCGCTTGGCATGAAATCCAATCCTTTTTAAAGGCCTAACACTTCAAGGGGTTCTATTTTACATTTTTTTCTTATTTTATTTTCAAATTTCGCAAAACAACCAACCCTTACCTGCTTTCATCAACCTGTAAAAATCCAAATTTAATTCAATAAATCGAACTCATCGTTAGTCATTTGTCCAAAGAAACCTTATCCCCGAAGCCAATTCTGTAATTCAATTATAATCATAGTAGTTTCTCATACTACAGATAGGAGCTAGGATATAAATTTCATGATTCCAATACACCATCGTGGCACGTAATCAAATGGCGCCGTCGCTTCTGTGGATGGTGCCTTAAGCAAGTAAGCGCGAGAAGTCGTGAACACTTGTGATCCTCATCAAGGCACCGTGAATTCTTTATATTTTTATCATTATTTTTTTTTAGTTTTATTTCAAAAAAAAAAAAAAAAAAAAGGGTTGCTATGTGAATCATTTCGTAGGATTAAAATCAAGGCAAGGCTAGTACATGTTCAGGGGAAAATCAATCGTGATCAAACGGAACACCTGTAGGGAGAACAATACAATGAGTATTCAGTGGAGAGAAACCCTAGAGCATACATGTCAATGAGGGACTATAGAAGCCTTCCATGGTAGAATCAACAACCATTGGGGATAATTATCCAAAAAAAAAAAAAAAAAAAAACAACCATTGGGGAGAAATCCAAACCTAAATAGGTCTATGAGGGACTATAGAGACCAATGGATGAGTGCACCCGTCTATGTTCCCTCAACTTACAGACCTCCTGCTTCTCCAGACATTTTGCCTTCAATCCTCACCACACAACAACCACACCACCTCATCCCCCGTCAACAAGCCATCCTGAATTTGAGCAAATTAGTGGATAATTTCATAGAGGAGCAGAGGGTAGTGAATGTCCAGGCCAATCAGGAAATTAACATAGTGGAGAGCTCCCTGAACAAGGAATGGAATGAGTTCCAGAGCGAAATTGATGAAGATTTTGACATCCCCGCAAAGAAAGTTCAGAGGAATTATCGTAGAATCGATTAGTGCCTAAAAGTGCTATTTTGAACCCTGTTTATTATAGGTTTTGAGCACTCTTTGTTTACTAATCAGCGTAATTAACCCGAATTGCACATTACGGTCCCTGCTATTCTACTAATCGCATTTTGTGGCAAATTTTACGCTTATAGCTAATCGTACAAATTGTCAGTCGATCCAAGCACAAGACTGGAAATAAACTCAAGATTACAGATCGATACTAGAAGGAAAGAAGAGCAGAATGCAAAAGAAAGGAGCTGGTTAAGGGAAATCGAGCACTGAAATTCTATCCTGCCATTGATTTCCGTCGCCCGCTTTGTTTTCTGTCTCTTTCGCTTCTTCCTTGCCCCGATTGTAAGAATATTTGTGAGGTTATTTTTGTAATTTTGTAAAGGGGCTTTGACTACAAAATCCCAAAACCAAGCTTTGTAAAAAAAAAAAAAAAACACTTAACCAATAAAATTTAGGGCATAAGCTTTCATCCTGTTTTTCTCTCTCCGCTCCTGCTTTTCCTTTTCTCCCTTTTTCTTTCTATGACCAAACACTCTCGAGGCCGACAACTCAAAGGATGTTTTGGTTAAGGTCTCGTGATCCTGAAGAAGAGGGTCGTTAGGCTTGGGGAAGTGAGGTTTGCATTTGTCTCTGCTTACGTACAGTTGTGTTTTGACATTTTGGTTCTAAATTTGCAACTCTAGGTTTAAAGCTCATGAACTCACAATACTGGGTAAGCTTTTTTAGGGTTCAATGTATTTCAGCTTTAGATACACTGATATCCGTTAGTTGCTAATTTACGAGCCACCGGAGGTAGCTATAAGAGTATTTTTCACCGTAGATGCATCCTCATCGATCAATACTGTAATCTTAGTGGTTCAAAGGATGCTTTATTATTGGGATCCAATCGAGATTCATTAGTTACCCTTTACGAATTATATAGGCCAATAAGGTGATAGATTTTCACCGTAGGAACCATAAATGCTAAATAAATGCTTTCATCAAAGGAAAATTATTAGTATTTAGTTTTTAAAGTTAAATGAAGATCCGGTTCGGAATCGACTATAGGTCATCCTCCCAACGCGAGGAAATGAAACCCGAGGGGGCCAGGAACCCTTTCAACTCCGACCTAGCAACCCAACAAATTAAGGATTTCTTTTTACACTTTATTTTAGTTTATTTTTTTTTTATTTCCAATTTCCACAACATCAACTCCACCCCCCTGTTTTTACCAAAACCCCAAAATCCAAATTAAATTCACCAGTTGAAGCACTCCACTGTTAGTCATTTGCATAAAGAAAACCCATCCATGTGTTCGACCTTAGAGCCGCTATACTGCAATAGCTTCGCTACGACAGTAGGATTTAGGTTTATAAATATTGTTGATTCCGGATCACCCTATTGTGGCATGAATCAAACGGCACCATGGTCAGGATGGTGCTCTAAGGCATTCGATTTAGCCAGGAACACTTGTGATCTTCATCACAAGTTCGTGAAAATTTCTTTATTGTTTCACTATTAGTTTTTTTAAGTATTATTTCACTAAAAAAAAAAAAAAAACGATGCCGCGTGGATTGTTTGCAGGTAGCTCAGGTCGCCTCAAGCACAAGTAGAATACATGTTTCGCTCGAGTACTAACCAAATGGAAAGAGGGAAAGCAATACGTTGAGTATTCGAGAGAGAAACCTAGAGCATACATGTCAATGGAGGGATTATAGAACCTTCCATGGCAGCACAAAGAATCAGAGAGAAATCCAAACCCATGTAGTTCATGAGGGAATATAGAGACCAATGGACGAGTACACCCTCCCACAAGAAGATCCTAACTTATGCACCTCCTCCACATCCACAAGATGCCTCGTCTTCGCTTCAACTACCACAATAATCCCTCATTGAAGCAAGCAATTGCATCTTACCAAACTGGTGGATGATGCTGTGGAAGAACAAAAGAAATTCAATGCCCAATTGAGTCAAAAAATCCATACTGTGGAGAACCCCTTGGAACAAAAATTAGATGGGTTTCAAAGTGAAGTGGGTCATTAATTGACACCAGAATAAACACTTCAAAGCCGCTTCAGAATTGATCATTAAGGGAAGAGAATCCAAGGGCGTGTGCTCGAGTGACACTATGGGCGGGAGGATCACCGCTTCACAACAGCCAAAAAGGCCTAGTAGAAAATTTGAATCCTCAGTATCAGGCTCACATTCGCTTATGGAGAAGAAGGAAGAATCCCCTATTGCTGGGTCAGAGGAAGCAAAGGAAGAACACCAAGATCACAATTCTTACCTCACTCCCTACCGCCTGGCCACATACCGCTTCACCCGGCACACAATCCCAACCCAAACACCCCACGCTTAATGCCTGTTACCTACTGAACTCCAACACAAAAGACTTTATCCCGAACCAATGATACCCCGCTTATACCTCAAGAACATACCACACATGAAGCACCCCGCTTCCCAAAGCCGAAACTATCCCATCTCCGCACCGGCCGTGCAACACTCAAGAAGTTAGTGGCATTTGTTCGCACTTTGCCACTTATCTCAAAGAAGATGGCAAATCATCTGCTTGACATAGTGGATGGTTCGATCTTTAGTTCGGTTGACACGAACCTCGGCATTTCGCTCCCCACTTTTGTTTTAATTTTCTTGTTTTGTTTATTTTATCTTATTTTATTTTTGATTGCATTAATTTTCTTCTTAGATTTTCTCTAATTTTTAGTTAATTCTTGTTTTAGATTAATTTTACTTTTAATTTTCTTAATTTTTCTTGTATTAATTTTGCGGTTGTGCAAATTTGAAACTGGATTGAAGAAATGGGGCAGCGACGAGGAGGAAAAATTTCGCAATAATAAGCGAAATCCCCATAATTATAGCGAAAATTCACTATACATTTTAGCTACATAGCGAAATTTCGCTATGTGAAAATTGCTCTGTATCCCACATATGAGGACAAACGATTGCTGCGAGTGAGGTAAGTAAAAAGCGTTTGTTTTTATTTTTTATTTTTATTTAAATTTTTTTTTTTTTTTATTCAAAATTTTTTTTTATTTTTAATTTTTAATTTTATATATTAAATTTTTTTTGTTTTCTCTCACTAAAAAAATAAAAAAAAATTTATTTCATTATCAAAAAAAAAATTGTCTCCCCTAAAAAAAGTTTTATTTATTTTATTATTTATTATTATTATTATTTTATTAATTATTTTGTTTTATTTTTCAAAAAAAAAAAAAAAAAAATCGCTATTACTCATAGCGAAAATTTTATTCGCTATGAGTAGCGAAAATTTTATTTACCACATTTATTTGCTCACGATTTTGTTTTTATTTCGTAACTTTTAAGTCAGAACTCCGTTTTAGGCGTTTTTGGTACCGTTGAAATCTTAGAGTGAAGAATCCAAAATATAACGAAAGAACACTTTTGAAATTATTATGAGTGTAATTTCAAAAATTCTCTAACTAGTCACTTTTTTTTCTCTATTTTCTTCTCCTAACTTGTTCATTTGGAAATGACGGAGTGAATAAGGTGTCGATGGAAAGCTTGCGAAGTCTCCTATCGAAAAGCGATCACATCTCATCAAGGAGGTAACACTTCCTTCCCTAAATTTCCAATCCGAGCCCCATTTTGGACGCTGAGATGTTTGGGTTGGGGGGAGAGTTAGTGAAGAAAGTAGCTTTTGCACTTATGATTTTGTTACTATTTTGAGCAAGTCCATTTTGTGGTGTTCAGTGGCTTGCTGGTTCCTTTTTGTGAAGCTGTCATACTATACAACTTATTTTTTCAAAAAAACTGCACCCATTTTATTTGTGTTTTGCCTAACCTGTAGTTTGAAAAATTGGGCATCCCGATTCTATTGATGTTAGATTGGTTCCATACTCATTGGTGGATGATTAGTTGAATTCTTGTTGCTTTGACCTCTTTCTTTACCTTTAATAACCGCACCACAGTGCACATTAGGTTTCTTCAATAACACGAAGTGCCTAGCCTCTAAGCCTTGCAATAACCTACCTAGTTTAGTTGACCACCTTTAATGGGTTAAGGACCCCGTGAATAGAGACCCAGTGCAACGCTTTGCCTTAGGCTTGAGCACGAGTCAAGGGTATATGGCGAAAACCTTCAAAGCTTGAGTGCTACTAAATGTTTGGTTGGAAGCCATAGACTTAATTTTCGCTACGGGTAGATAGGTGGAGTTTAGCAAGTTGTAGGTCTTGAGTTGAAATCATTCGAAGTTCGAGTGAAACTGAAGAGTTAGTGGTCGAAGATCCTCATGACTTGATGCCCTAAGCCTTAATTGGTTGAGTCATCGGTATATCCACAGATTACGTGGACTTTGGTGAGGTCGATTCTCATTGCACCTACAACACAAAAGAGTTGTGGAATAAAGTGGGTCTGATCTATTTAGGTTGGTTAGCATCTTGGGATTTGTGGCGATAAATGGGTTGGGGGGAGAGTACGATTTGTGGTTATTGAGGCTGAATTAAATACATACTTAGATTTTTGTGGAAGTTTTTGGATTGATTCATCGGATAGAGGCTCTTTGATACTCAATTTTGTATGGCATTCATTCTCTCAAGATAGTTATTGGACAAGGCTTTGATGATTCTTACTTAGGGTTAGGCATTACTCATTCACAACCTTTTTGAAATACCATTTTTGTGAACATGATTTTGTTTTGTATGCTCCCTCTTTCTTTCATTGCTAAGGGACTAGCAATGTGTAGGTTGGGGGGTGTGATTAGTGCTCAAAAAGTTCTATTTTGAACCCTATTTATTATAGGTTTTGAGTGCTTTTTGTGTACTAATCATTCTAATTAACCCGATTGCACATTAAAGGTCTCTTCTTTATTCTCTTGTTCGCATTTTGTAGAAGTTTTGCGGTTGCGAGCTAATCGTGCCAAAATTGTTGAAAATTGATCCAGCACAAAGAATTAATTGAGCTGAGCTACGGATCATATACTAGAAGGAAAGAAGAGCGAGAAAATGCAAAGGGCTTCTGAGGAAGTGGAGCACCTAGGAAATTTCCTCCTGCCCACCACTATTCCTCCTGCTCAGTTGATTTCCTGCTGCCCGTTTTGTTTTTGCTTTTTGGTCTCTTTTGGTTTTCTTCCTTTTTTTGCCCCGATTGTAAGAATATTTGTGAGGTTATTTTTGTAATTTTGTAAAGGGGCTTTGACTACAAAATCCCCAAACCCGAGCTTTGTAAAAAAAAAAAAAACCTTAACTTGATAAAATTTAGGGCCTTAAGCTTTCGGCCGTTTTTTCTCTCCGATTCCCGCTTTTCCTTTTTCTCCCCTTTTCTCGGCAACCAAACACTCCTTCACAGGTGACAACTCAAGGATGTTTGGTTGATATCTCGTATCCTTGAAGAAGAGGGTTGCTGAACTAGGAAGTGAGGTTTGCATTTGTTCCCTATTTTCCACGCGCGAGGTTTGACATTTTGGTTCCCCAGTTTTGCTCATTTGACTCTTTGTGAACTTTCTTTGACCAATACTTGACAAGCTTTAGGGTTCAATGTAGTGCCCAGCTTTGCAGATGTCTAATGATATCCGTTAGTTTGCTATTTCACGAGCCCTTTGGAGGTAGGTTAAGGAGTTTATATTTTCCTGAAGTAGATGCATCTCGTTGATCGATACTTATCTTTTAGGGTTAGGTGGATGCTTGTTATTAGATCCTTTGAGATTCTGACTAGTTACCGCATGAATCATGGTAGGATGGGTCAAAGATGATTTCACGTAGGAACCATAAATGCTAAATAAATGCTTTTTATCAAAGGAAAATTAGGGTTTAGTTTTAAAGTTAAATGAAGATAGGTTAGGGAATTGACTATAGGTCGTCCTCCTGACACGAGTAGACGAGGCCTCTTGATCTCAAGGTTAAGGACCGTGATGGATGATCGAGTTTAGGTAAAGATAAAATGTGGGTTTGGGGTAGTTTTCTTGGGGCGAAATAGGTTATGGGTATGAATTTTGGAGATTCCTAAGTTAAGAAGGTAGACTGTGGTATATAAGGGAAAGGGGTATTTTAGGAAGGTTTGGTAGTATGGAACAGATTTGGAAAGTTTGGGTTGAAGTTGAAAATATGGTTATAAAATTTTTAGAAAATATGAGATGGTGAGGAGAGTAGAGTTTACTGAGTAGTTGCTGCGTTCAGAAAAGATCCACACAAGATAGATGATGGTGAGGCGCCAGTCAACTATGGATGGATTGATTAGTAAAGCCGGACAAAGAGACCGCCATAAGGAATCCACCTAGGTATGAAAATGCAATTTCGTCCCCAGGGAATCCACCAAGAGATAAGAGAAGCGAAAGAACTCTTAAAAGAAATAAAAAATATTATTAAACTTGAGCGATTGTCGAAAGACTACATTCTGGGGGTATATATGGCCTCATACTTTCTAATCAAAAGCAACTTCTACTTTAACTAGGAAAAGAAACTTAAGTGCAAAACGCTCTAAAAAACTTTCTAAAATAAATAAAACAGCTTTCTAAAATAAACAAAGCAAATCCTTAAAATAAAATGACAAACTTTCTAAAATAAATAAGCAAATCTTGAAGTAAAATAAATAAAGCAAAACTTTCTAAATTATTAGCGGCTCCACATCGAGGGTTGTCCAGAAATCGACCGCGTTTTTGCCTTGAGGCCCAAATAAGATCGAAAAAGGAGTTTTCACATGGTATTCAATGTCGTCTTGACCGCCACGATCGATTCTTGATAATTGGGGGCGATTCCAATGTTTGGTGTGTTCTGGATGCTCACGCATCGCTCTTTGTAACCTTTTCAACTGAGCATAGCAGCCCGCGCGAGAGTTTCTTTTATATTTAGCAGTTTATTTTCTTTTTATTTGCAATTTCCATAACATCAACTCCACCCCCTGTTTTTTTACGAAACCCCCGAAATCCAAATTAAATTCCATGGTGACACTCCGCATTAGTCATTTGCATAAAGAAAACCCATCTGTATTCTGACCTCGAGCCGCTATCTGGGTGACTCACTCACAACGGTAGGATTAGGATTTATAAATATTATTGATTAGGATCACCCCTCTCTTTGTAGCCTGGGCTCAGGAACCGATAAACTCACGAGGGCGCGAGTAGAGGAAACGGGGGGGGAAGTGGTAGGAAGCGATTAGAAGAGCCCCGAGGCGAACGATCCAGACACCAACGGCGCTGCGGTTGCACCTCGCGACCAGTGTACGTTTTTTCTACAATTGAGCGCACTGACACGAAACACCATCTGATACCACCCTTTTACTGCCTTGGCTACATAATTTTAGGAAGTTATTCAGCGTTGCCGAGCATTTGCTACTACATCAAAGAAGATGGCCATTTGCGATGTGCATGGTACAGCGGATGGTTAGTCTTTAGTTCGGACATGGAGCATCACGGACCTCGAAGCAATCCATAAACTCTGAGTTCCCACGGCCCTCGAAGGGTTGAAAAGCGGTTTGGGAGGCTTCGATCTCCCCTGCCTTTGTTTCATTTCTCTTGCCTTAATTTAGTTTATTTTATTTTGATTTCATTAATTTTTCTTCTTAGATTTTCTCTAATTTTTAGTTAATCTTTGTTTTTAGCTTAATTTTCAAGTTTCTGCATTTTTTCTTAACTTTTTATATGTTATTTTGCGAGTTTAGTCAGTTAAAGCCAAGGCTCTAAATTCTGACATGTGAATTTTTCGCGTTGTTCACGAAATTGTAACCTCTGAAAATTCGCCTTCGCAATAGTCTTTTCTCCCAACATTCTTTGTTTTGTCATGCTTGTACTATTATGTCTGCACATGTTATATATTATTATTATTATTATTATTATTATTATTATTATTTATTATTTTATGTATTTTAAAAGAGTCTTCAAAATTGTTTATATTAAAAAAAAAAAAAAATTTGGTCTTCAAAATATATTTTTGTTTTTTAAAAAAAATTTTTTTTTTTTTCCTTGACATCTGAGATTTTCGTAGGTTGTGAAATTCACAACTTGCGAATTTTCCTTTTATCTTTGCACCTCCATTTGTTTTTCGTCATGCTTTTTGTCAGACTCGTTTGGAAATTGCTGGTATCGTTAGGAAGATTAAGTGTGGAGTTCCAAATATAGCCAGAAGAACCTTTTTCAATTATGAAGGTGTAATTTTAAAATTCTCTAACTAGTCACTTTTTCCCTCTCTTTTCTTCTCCCTGCTTGTTTATAGGAAGCGAATGGAGTGAATAGGATTGTGATGGAAAGCTTACGAAGTCTCCTATCAGCGGGCACATATCATCAAGGAAGGTAACACTTCCTTCTCTAACTTTTTCCAATTCAGACCATTCGCCGGATAATGTGACATTTGGTTGGAAGATTAGTGAAGGAAGTGGCATTATTTTGTTTTTATTTTGAGCAAGCCCATTTTGTGATGTTCGGTGGCTTCTTTGGTTGTTCTTTTTGTGACTGTTATACTATACAACTTACTTTTTAAAATAGCACCATTTTCATTTTTGTGGTTTTGCCTAACTGTGGTTTGAAAAATTGAAACTTTGTCAATTCTATTGATGTTCCGTTGGTTCCATGCCTGGTTGAATGAATGATTGGTTAATTCTTATTGATTTCGACCTTTTCTTCCACCTTTAGCCAACACACACGAGCACATTAGTTTTTAATGATAGGGTGAAAAGCTACTTGCCAACCTCCTTCCTTTGTGCAACTATCTCAGTGATGTTGATGACTACGCTTTAAGCCAGGTTAAGGACCCCTGTAAGAAGAAGGCCAATGTGTCTTCGAAGAAGAAAATAAGCAAAAGTAAGAGAAAGAAAAAGAAGGAAAATTGCAGCGCTGCGCGCGAAACGAGCACGATGGGGTTTTATGGTGAGAAAGCCTTTAAAGCGTGCCCTAGGCACTTCAGCCGGTTGGGGCCTTCCAGAAGCTTAGTGATAGCGGGTGGATGGGTGGAGTTTAATGAGTTATGGAGTCTTCGGAGTCTCAAAATCATTCGGAGTTCGGGGTTAAACCTGAAGAGTTTGTGGTTGAAAAATCCTTATGTTTTGGTGCCCTAAACCTTAACTGGTTGGGAGATATCGGCGAATCCCTGTTACATGGACTTTGGTGAAGTCGATTCCTCAGCATTGCACCCTACAACACAAAAAGAATTGTGAAATAAGAGGTGGGTCATGATCTATTTAGGTTAGTTAGCATGCTAGGTTGTGGCAATAGCCTGGTTGGGGGGAGAGTGCAGTTTGACAGTTTATTGTTGAGAATTGATCAAACAAACACTTAGATTTTGGTGGAAGTTTCTGGTTGATTCATTGAGATGGAGGCTCTTTTGATACTCAATTTTGAATGGCATTCATTCTCTCAAGATAGTTATTGGACAAGGCTTGGATGATTCTTACTTAGGGTTAGGCATTACTTCTTCAAAACCTTTTTGAATTGCAACCTTGTAACATAATTTTGTTATAGTTTTATATGTTTTTTTATTTATTATTTTCTTCTTGCATTGCTAAGGGACTAGAAATGTGTAGGTTGGGGGGTGTGATTAGTGCCCAAAAAGTGCTATTTTGAACCCTATTTTTAATAGGTTTTGAGCGCTTTTTGTGTACTAGTTGTTATAATTAACCCGATTGACATGTCGGGTCCTTATTGTATACCTGAGTAGCATTGTTTGTTTTGTAGTTTTACGGGGTGGAAGCCGTCGTCGTGTCAATCCAATCATAACGAAAGTCGGGTTGATTTCCATCAATTTCATATGGTTTTTTTCTATCAATTTCAACAATGGGAATGAAGAATATCAAGCGAAGAAATGGAATGAAATATAGCGAGCTTGATAGGGCATTAGCCAACGTTGAGAACTTGGTGCCGATGGCGAATTTTCTCCTGTGTGAAAATTCCAACTCTTCAAACTGACCCGTTTTGGTTTTTCCCATTTTATCCTTGTAATAGCTTTTAGTTTGATTTTTGTAATTCCCTTATACGGCGTATAAAGTACAGCTGGAGTTTGTAACAATCAATCATATTAATCGATAAGTGGCGAAGCTTCCAGCTCTCCGCTTCTCCTCTCTGCTCCTTTCTCTCATTTTCTCTCCCTTTTCTTGGTTGCCAAACACCTCCAAGGATGAAGCGGCTAAAACCTTCCTCCTTAAAATAAAGGCTGTGGGTGCGAGGATCTGGGGCCTCTTTGGAGGTCCCTGGCACTTTCACGCGGTGATCCTTTGCCCGATACATGTTCTCAGCACAACGTGGGATTTTCCTCCTTTTGATCTCCTTGAATGGTTATTACTTGTAGTAATCTTTTGGGCTCATTGGATGCTTAATGTTAGATCCATTGATGTTTGTTAGTTATCATTTATGATCGGGTGGGAGGTAGTAAAAGGTGATTTGTTTAATGATGAGCATTTGATGGCTAGTGGATGCCGTTTTTCAAGGATAATTATTAAGGGTTGAGTTTTAAAGCTAGCTGAAGATCCGGTTCCGCGGGGATGACAAGCTCGGCCTGGTGGGGACCAAGAATGTTGGGGTTGACCACGCGTGGTTGGCCTCCGCAAGAGTTTCCCACTTCTCTTCCCCGATAAAAGGATACATGATGAATGGTCATGTTTGGATTTCGCTCCTCCAGTTACCCGCTGATGGATCCTCAGGTGCTCGCGCTTTGGGCTCGCCCGATAAGCGCCCGTCGTCGTCAGCGATGCAGTTTGGTACCACCGTTTACGGTGGCCTTCCAGTGACAAACATGACCGCCGCGCCCGGTCGGTTTAACTTCTGCGGATCTGAGGTCCGGGCTCGGCTTAGTCCTGGGCGGTGAATGGTGTAGTCCGAAGAGCAGAGGAGGTGACCACGTGGTTTTCCCTGCTTTGGCCAAAAAAGGGGGTGACGGAAATGGGTTTCGACGGGTTGCAGATATAGCCACCTCTGAGGGATTATCCTTAGGAAAATTGGAATAAGCACGAGATACGTGAGATGGAAGTCGCGATCGAGGATCAAAGGATCTTCTTGGAAGCCCGATTTATCGTGCCTTCGTCCGACGAAGATGGAAATGCGGGTAAAGCCCCCATTGCCGATCTTTGCGATTCTTGGATAGGATCGTTAAGCCAATCGCGGTCTTTAGAAGCCAGTGGAAGGCAGTCGAGTAAGTTTAAGGGAAAAATGGGTCAGTCGTAGTCGGTGGCGTTCGCAAAGGACCAACTCGTGAGATAGGTTGAGGAAAGAACATTTTCGTGAGTGTTTCAAATCTTAGTCGTAGGAATGGGATTCCCCCGCCGACGGTTTGCTCCGGTGTTGAGTCCTGTAAGGCATTAAGCAGAACAGATGCGGTGGCGATGACGATCTCGGTGGAGTCCACCTCCGTCAGGGGTGTTCAATTTGGGTCTTGGAGATGACGATTTCCCACCAATTAGGCCATCGTCGGATCAGAGTGCAAACGAGGAGAAGCTTCAAGTTGATGTGGTCGGAGTCAGAAGGCCCCGAGGACTGGCTGCGGTCGACGATCGGATCTTTGCCAAGTTAGCCACAATTGGAGGTCACTCTTTGTGAATCGTCCAAAATCCTCCTTTATTTGGCCTTTCCCGACCGCTACGAGTGGATGGGAAGGTGACTATCAAACACTCCTCGGGCGGTGGTTGAAGAGTGGAGTGCATGGAGGAAGCCTTGTGGGTGATTCTTTGACAAAGCGTCTCCGTTTGCATGTGGTTAAATCTGCGTCGGCGGTACATGGGGCGGAAACACGAGATACACGAGATCTCCACCACGGATAATGGGTTGTACCTTATTCGAGGGTTCGAGACTGGTTGCTCGGGATTAGGTATTGGAGAATGGGCCTTGGTATTTGGGTGGAAGACGATCATTCTTGATTGAGAGACCGGGCATGGAAGTCTTGACGTCTTTGAGATCCACCTCCTACTTTATTTGGGTAAGAGTTTTTTAACATCCTCTGGAATCTTTTGGACCGTTACTAGCCTTGGATACATTGCAAGTCTTGTAGGCATTCTATGCATTTAGACACTCTCCTTTGGAATCACTTTCACAGATTATCCTTTCAGGATATGCATTGGGGTGGATGTAAGTGTACTTTTCATCTGCGATATTGGATGCAGGAAATGGTAAGTACTACTATTAAGGTGAGTACCCATGGGTTCCTCGAGCTGCGCCTGCTATAAGATCTTTGGCCATAGTCATGGAAATGTCGGGGTGTGAAGAAAATGGTTGACTTCTGGAAATACAAGCGATGCGGACCACTTTGCTAAGAGGCACACGCTTCTAAAGAACTATGTTGATGATCTTTGATTCTTCTCTGGTAGTGGTCTTCATTATCTGCTGGCAGATGATATGAACAACCATTACAACCCAGTGGGAAATTTGAAATGGGAAGGTTCTTGATATCGGGAAAGGTGGTGGCAATGCAACCAGATGTTTAACTAGGGGTGTTGATCTTGGCATTCTAGAAGTTACTTAGATTGATTCTATAGCGGTTGGTTCGGATACCAATATTCAAATGTTATCTCACGCTCTAAGTGGAATAGGATCGTGGATTCTTCAAACGACTGACTTCGAGTATTAGCGATTTTTCTCGAGACACTTCTCACCATTTGTAAACGTTTAAGCATAAAAGAAATTGATGGTACGGACTACGTCTTTGATGTCAAAGAAGAAGCTCGAAAGCGAGGAAAAAGGATCATGCTATCAAAAATTTGCGAACTCTAGCGATAAGTGGACACCATTCTCCATACATTGTTGATACTGACTAATCACTCTAGTGGTCCTGTGCCCGGGATGTGGGCGGGTTTGTCTGTATGTTTTTGCCCGGATATGGGGTTGTGGTATTCTCTGGTCGGTTGATTGGTTGCCCTGTTTTTGGGTTTGTTTTGTCTTGAGGATTGTTGATCTCTTGTTTTGGTTCCACTCTGGTGGTTTTTGTATCGGGCTGATGCCCCTGCTCTATATTTTTTAGAAGTGTCAGGTTTAAGTATTCTCGTTTGCCTTTGGCTTTATCTTTATTTTTAGTTTGTTGAGGTATTGCCCTTTTGGAAATAAATTCTTAATTATCAAAAAAGATCCGATTAGGGAAATGACAGCTATATGTCATGCTCCCAACAGCAGGAAGACCACAGAACCTCGATTGCCACTAGAAATCAACGTTATTTAACACTTAAAGGGTTCTATTTTACATTTTTCTTATTTTATTTTCAGCACATGAAGCAACTAACTCTCACTTTGTTTTTCATCGAACCTTAGAAATCAAAATTTATTCACAATTTTGAACCTTCTTGTTAGTCATTTGTGCAAGAAAACCCATTCTGAGTTAGGCCTGAACCCCTTTATCTTTGATGAGTTTTTTTGGATGCGTAAATTTGTTCCAAATCGTAGATGCCCCGGACCCCTCTTCCGGTTCGCTACGGACGGCCGGCGGCGGCGCAGGTGATGATTGACGATGAAGATATCGGTGTTGGGGATCTTGTGCGTAGTTTAGAAGGATATCACTCATATCAAGAGGAGATTGACCACGACGGATCTGGTGAGATCGAAGTCGTGAGCATTGAGTGATCTAAGGGATATATTGACCCCGATCGTCGGTTAGATGAAGATGAAAAGCTGATATATCCTTCATTGCGGAAACTGCTTTGGGGTTCGGATAAAGGTCACTCCGACGATCGTCGGTCTTCCGAGGACATCAACGAAGGACGGTCAAAGTTAGATCATTCTTTGAAAAACGGAATGCCGATGTGAAATCTCGGATTGGTCTGCAAACGCCGTCTGCGTGCGGTCTGTAGATCTGGATCGTTCGATTTGGTGATGAGTGATATCAGTCGACGATGGCTGATCTCTAGCCTTTTCCGTCCAGTTAAACGATGTGGCTTCGATATTAGGTTTGGCGATGGTGGTCTGAAAGTCAAAATCTTCTGCCGAGGGCTAAACTGAGGTCGAGGTCTTGCCACTTTACCTAAAATTGCTGAGTGCCGGTCTTGTGAGATTGCAAATGTTTACTTGCAGTAGACATCGATTACGCTTCAATCGCCAGATAGATTGACCAGAAGGCGTCATTCCACTGGCATTGGGGTGGGGATTTCCCACCGATTCGGATTTAGTGTCGGGATCTGTTAAAGTGTCATGATGTTGCCTTTTAAATTCTGTCAATTCGTTGGCAAGGAATGGGCGGTATTTGAGTTTGTTGAAAAGGAATGGGCCAGTGCGAGTTTTGATCAAGGGTCCGATAGAATTTTGGTGTTCTCGAGGAACCCAATTCTACGAGTTAGTACTTTGATATGGCACGAGTATGAGTTTAGTGTTTTCCTTGTGTTTGTTTCATGGTGCTGAGCAGGACCATGGCGGGTGCGTGGCTGTTGCCCCAATGCGGGGTGAGCCTTTATGTTAATTGGTAGGAGTTGCTCGATGCTTTGTTAAATTTAGGGTAGTATGATTTGCTATTATCTGCACGGTGTCACGGGCTTTAGTTTGCCAACACAGCGTGTTGTTTTGTTTAGGCCCGGATGCCTTGCACCACTATGTTTATAGGGAGGTGTTGTCAGTTTTTCGGTTGCATCTTGAAGTCACATGGATTATATTTTGGCTTCTTTATTCTGCCCACGGGTTGTGGGCTTTTGTTTTATGCGCTGGTCGGTATGGTTGGATTAGCATTTGCCTGTTTGTGGGGTTTGGTTGTTGTGTATTTGGTTGGTTCTTGCCGCAACATGGGAGGGATCATCATCAATTTGTGCCCTTTTCCCTAGATTTAGAGGAGGGTTGTAGTTTT
Source organism: Tetrastigma voinierianum (assembly GCA_016808115.1). Classification (NCBI taxonomy): domain Eukaryota; kingdom Viridiplantae; phylum Streptophyta; class Magnoliopsida; order Vitales; family Vitaceae; genus Tetrastigma; species Tetrastigma voinierianum. The sequence continues at coordinate 106,339 of JAEQBH010000913.1, read as the reverse complement.
CTTTAGGCCAGCCTTTTGGCTGATTGTATTATTCAGTTTAGGCATTGTACAGTAATAAATTGTAGCTATCAAAAAAAAAAAAAAAAAAAAAAAAATTTATTTCCAAAGACATGCCCTGACAAACCAAAATGGTACAAAGCGAGAGCAACGGAGAATCGGCAGGACCCAGCCTCCTAAAGGCATAGGAAGCCGGGCATCGACCGCTCTGCATCCACAGTGGAACAAAACAAGAGATCGACAATCCTCAGAGACAGGCCAGGCTTCCAACCAGGCAACCAGCCAGCAAACAGAGAAAGCTGGCTATATCAAGACAAGAAAACTGTCTGGATAGGCAGCCATCTGAACGCGGGACCACCAGTGATTGTCATTATCATGATGTATGGAATGTAGTGTGCTCTCTTGCTGAAGTTAGCGACCTTGATAGTAATTCCTTACCTGATTTCTTTGAGCTTCTTCTTTGACATGGCATGCAGTCAGGCTCATCAATTCTCTTTAACGTAAACGTTTCACAAGCGGAGAAGTAATAAGAAATGCATATTTGGAAGGTCAAGCTTGGAAGAATCCAATGATCCTATTCCACCTAGAGTGGAGATAACATTAGGAACAACGGCAACTTCTAGATTACGAGTATCAACACACCTAGTTAAACATTCGAAGGTATTGCGGTCGACCTTTCTGGATATCATTAACCTTCCACATTCGGCCTTGCACAGGTTATAATGTAGTTTGCCTATATCATCGGCGTGTCGCGGTACTTCTCACCGCCAGAAGAATGGCATCATCAACATAGTCTTTAACCTCTGGCAAAGTGATCGGACAGTTATTTCCGAGTCGACCACTTTCTTCACACCACTGACACTTCCATGACTATGGCCAAGATCTTACAGTGTGCGCGATTAAGGAACCCATGAATTTTTCAATTTCTAATAGTAGTGTACTTACCATTTCCCGGATCGATGTGCGATTTGAGATGTACGATTCACATCCACCTCGATGCATATCCTAGCAAAGGATAATCTAGAGTGATTCTCGGTGAGTGTCTAAATGCATAGGAATGCCTACGGCACACAATGTATCCAAGGCTAGTAACGATCAGTATTCCGGAGGATGTTAAAAACTTTACCGGATAGGTAGGGAGGTGATCTGCACGTTAAGCATCTCCATGCCTGGTTTCTAGAATCGAAGAATGATTGGTCTACCAGCCAAATACCAAGGCCCATTCTCCAAAACCCAATCTCGAGCAACCAGATCTCTGAACCTGAATATGTACAACCCATTATCACATTGGAGATCTCGGGTATCGTGCTTGCCCCAAGCCGCTCGGCGAAAGATTTAACCACATGTAATGGGAGGCGGCTTGTCAAAATGACCCTGAGCTTCCTTCCCAAAGACCACACCTTCAACCCTTTGCCTCGGAGAGTTATTGAATCACCTTCCCATCAGATGTAGAAGGCCTATGAAGACGAAGTGACGAATTTTGGACAATTCACAAACAGTGTCCTCCAATTGCGGCTAACCTTGGCAGTATCCAATTGCTTGACCTCTGCGCAAGCCCTTGCCTTTACTGACCCAGACACGAACTTTGACGCTTCTCTGTTTGCACCGGAATCCGGCGATGGCTGAATTGGTGGGAAGTCGTCATCCCCAAGACCCAAAATTGAACACTCGATCGGAGTGGATGGCGAGATCGGTAGATCGGCCATTGCTACTCCCATCTGCTTGGCCAGTATACGGGAACCTCAACAGAGCAAGCGTCGGTAGGGGAATCCCATTCTCGGTGAGATTTGAACACTCGTAGGAAAATGTTTTTGGTTTTAACCCATTCCGCGAGTTAGTCCTTTTTGCGGAACGCTCAGTCAAATGGCGGCGGTTGCATTTCCCACCGATACTTACCTTGGTCGTCACTTCCGGCACATTTTCCTAACCGTGATTCGGGCGATCCTATCATAAATGCGGCGCTTCGGCAATGGGGGCTTTACGCATTTCCATCTTGATGAGATCTAAGCGCAGTATTCGAAACCGAAGATCCTTTTTTGGATCTCTCGTCCCTTGACTTGCCAGATCTCACGGATACGTGGCAGCTCCAACCGGGGGCCCATTTTAGTCACCCCCTTTTTTGGCCAAAGCAGGGAAAACCACATGGTCACCTCCTCTGCTCTTCGGACTACACCCATTCTCCGATCGTCTAGGGACTGAAGCCGGGGGAGCCTGATCCTGTAGATCTGGTAGAGTTGTACCGGAATCGGCGTTAAGGCCGATGTCGGCGTCACCAGAAGCGGTGGTACCAGCTGCATCGTTGACGACGACGGCGTTATCAAGGAGCTCCAAAGCGTGAGCACCGGAGGAACCATCGTGATGTCGGTGGAAGCGAACCGACTAAGACCGTTCATCATGGTATCCCTTTTTATTGGGAAGAGAAACCCGCTTTTTGTAGGAGGCCAACCACGCGTGGTCAACCCCCCAACATTCTTGGTCCCCACCACAACAGTTGTCATCCTTGTGAACTCACTGGGAAGACGACAAGCAGGACAACCCTAGAGAGCATGTTTCTCTTTCTCTATGAACGACGGGAGGCTATGGTTAGCCTAAGGGATGGAGTAATTACTGCAGTAGTTTTGCTACGGCAGTTGGAGCTTATGATATAAATTTTGTTGATTCCAATACACTTATTGTGGCACGAATCACCGAGCTTATTATGTGTCTATGAGGTGTTCCATGTCTCCATGCTCCGGAAGTATACTCCAGATCTAGGTCATGTGGTGGATTGGGGAGAGCTTGGTATTAATGCAGATGGGACCTTTGAGAAGGGGCTAGTGCGTATTTTGGATAGCCGAGATCAGGTTTTGTGACCCAAGACTGTGAGGCTAGTGAGGGTGTTGTGGCAGCACCGAGGAGTTGAGGAGGCAACGTGGGAACGTGAGGACACAATGCGTGCCAGTTATCATTTCCTCTTTGAGGATGGAGGTACGTTCTTTTAGTCATTAAATGTTAGATGACTGTTGCATATGCATGTTTTAGTATGTATATGTGTGTGAATTTTGGGATGAAATTCTTTTAAGGAGGGGAAAATGTGAAACGGTAGGTTATCATCATAGTACAGACAGTAAACCTAAAAAATTCTCAAGACCTCGGATGATGACGCAGATTACGCCGTTGAGTTCGTCTTGCGAAATCTAGGCGCTCAGTCGAATATCGTAGAATTATGAGATAGTAAGAATTTCACGTAATTCGAGGAAAATGGACGAATCATAGAGTGACATTTGGCATGAGGGCCTACTGCCATGTGGCACTAGAGGAGGGGACACTTGACACATGAGTGGACCAAGTGTCATGCCCTCAATTCATGCATGAGGTTAGTGGTGGTTGCTAGCAAGTCTTGAAGAACACATGGCATAGGTTTGCCATGTGTTAAAGTGGTTTGCATGTGGTGTTATACACCTAGCCAAACCAGTTTTGGGAGAATTCGGTGGAAAATCTGAAGAGAAGAAAGAAAGAAAGAAAGAAGGAAAAAAGAAAGAAAGAAGGAAAAGAGAAAGGAGGAAAGGAAGGGAGTTGGCCTACACTTCAAGAGGTAGGGTTCTTCTTCTACTTGGTTTACCGTTGTCTAAGGGCCATTCTGTTAGTAATAGTGCTCTAGGCCTATCGTATGGACATGGTATTTTAACTATTTATGAGAATTAATTATTATGATGATTTGCATGTTTATTATATATAATGTCATTGAATAATATTATTAATTATTCTAAATGTCCCTAATCGGTTATTGTTATGGCAATAACAATGAATTAAGATTAATATAAAGTTTGATTGATATTCATGGGATGAATATGTGTAATGAGATACAAATCAATTTATATCTATTTGTTGAGAACAAATATTGGACACTCCGTCTCGAGATTAATACATGGATCAAAAGTCATAAGTTAATCTCTAATAGTTGTGTCACAAACTCTTTGACCTGAGATCGTTATAGTTGTCAACATAAGGAATATTGTGTTTTGATATAATCAAACGTTGTCTTTAATCGGATGACTATAAAGGTTATACTTGAACATAATAAGAATTATGTAGTGAGATATGAGCGATTAAGATGGAATTTGTCCCTCTTATTATAAGGAGATATCTTCAATCCCTCGAAGAATTTGAGACTGAAATACATGGTCGTGCTCAAAATGAATTGATGAGATCAATGTCATTTGTTTAGTCGCCCACTGGCTTCAGTGTAATCAAAGATAGAACGATATAAGGTTGATTTTGTCCATGCCTTATATTCTATCAAGATATCATGAGACAAAAGGATTATGTCATTAGCTATATTAAGGTTGTCTCGGATCATGAGCTTTTCATTTAACTTGGATAGTCATAATGTCTTGCTAGAGGCCACTTATGACTTGTAGGATCAAAATGTGATTTAGGTCTACTGTCAATGTTAATTGAACCTATAGGGTCGCACATTAAGAACGAATAATAATGGTTATGGTTTTTCACTCTCTGTAGTAATTTAAAATGATGAGATTATTTTAAATTACAAATAACAAGTAGTTGTTATTTAAATTGTGACAATTTGAGAAAGTTTAAATTGCGATTTAAATTATAACAAATAATTAATTTGTTATATTTTCTATTGATAAGGAAATAATCAGAAGGGTTTTTTTAAAAGAGTTTTTAATATATAATAATATAAATTGCCTTATCTGGATAAGGATTTGAATTTAAATTGTTATTATTTAAAAGAGTTTCAAATATATAATAATATAAATAAATTCGCTTACTTATTCGATATGATTGAATTTAAATCATATTATTTAAAGTTAGTTTTAAATAGATAATAATATAAATTGCTTTCCTTATCTCGATAAGGATTTGAATTTAATTACATATTTAAAAAGAGTTTTAAATATATAATAATATAAATAAATTCGTTTCCTTGTCTGATAAGGATTTGAATTTATATAAAATTCGTTTTTGACAAAAACCCTAGCAGACTTATATATATATATATATATATGAGACATATATATTTTTAGTAGTGGTCGTCTTTAATCTAAGAATAACCAAAACAGAGAGACCCTAATTTTGTTTTTGAGAAGACGAACCTGTACTAGCATTCAACAAGATCGTTCATTATTTGTTCGTGTGTGGATACTTATAGAGGGTGGTCGCTTTTCAGAAAGGCAGCACCTTTGAAGATCCGAATAAGTTTCGTTTACCCTTCCTTCGGTTTTTATGAAACGCATGTGATCCTTGGTGGGTTAAGGGATAAAAATTTTAAATTCGCGCATTTATGTTCCAAACTTATTGGATATTCTCGTCAGAATCTAACACATTCACGGCTATGAAGCTCAGCCTTAATATTAGGCTAGTGCATGAAAATTTGGACCAATATGTGGTGTGTATTTTCTGGCAAAGATTTGGTTCCGTAATCGTAGTTCTAGAATAGGTGTAAATCTGCTATTTTTGTAGTGTGCTAGATTTTTGTGCATGTCGTTTTTCTAGTTTGAAAAACTAGAAAAAAAAAATCCAAGTTGCATGTTTATTTTTCTTGGTTGATAACATGCAGTTTTGGTGTGAAAAATTGTAGAAATGATGCTGTTTTTTTGAGCTGGAAATCTGGAAAAAAAAAAATTCAGTTTGCATGCTTATTCTTGGTTGATAAATATGCCGCTTCGTGTGATAACCGTAGAAATGCATGCTGTTTTTCCGAGCTGGAAATTCTTTAAAATCTGCTTGTATGCTTATTCTTGGTTGATAAATATGCGCTTTTGTGTGAAAATGGTAGTAATACATGTTGTTTTTCCTGAAGGAAATTTGGAAAATTTCCATTTTCTGTATGCTTATTCTTGGTTGATAACATACGTTTTTTTTTTTGTGAAAATGGAAGTAATGCATGTTGTTTTTCCGAAATGAAACTGACAAAAAATCCAAATAAGATGATTTATTTCTTAGTCGAATAACACGTATTATGGATAATGATATTGATACATGTGCATGCATGCAATAAGTAAATACTATGCGCAGCACGTGATTTCACATGGCATGGGGACATCACGTGACATCGGGTGTGAATGCACGAAGGCGGCTTTAACGCGCTTTTATCGGATGGTTGTCCAACATTATTATTAGAGTATGTCAAATGAAAATATCAAGGTCAGTCTACAATATTTTCGTAGTGCTGTCCTATGTATTTTCGTATGTCCAATGAAAAGATTTGAGGGTTGTCTACGATTTTTAGAGTGTTGTCCACAAAGATTTCGGAGGTGTCCAATGAAAGATTCATAGGGTTGTCCACAATATTTCGTGTGTCCAATGAAAATACTCCGAGGGTTGTCCACAAAGATTTTCTCGGGCGGTGAACCAACATTATTATCGGAGTATGTCCAATGAAACTTCCATGATAACTAAAACAAAAATCTTTTTGTTTGGAAATAGTTTTCACATGGAAAATTGTACGTGCGAGTGAGTCACAGACTCTATATTTCGGTACATGTAGACATTGATGTAGAAATTGGCATATTTTTACTTTGAATGTATGAAAATGTGAACATGGCATTACATGCACTTAGGGGACAACCCTGTAAGAGATTTCATCAAGCATTGCTCACCCGCTGTGGGAAAAACCATTTTCTGTGCATCGAAGGTACTCCGGGCGATGAGGCTCACCAATGACCTTAGTTGTGAAGAAAAATGCTAGAAATGCCTTGTTTTGTATATTATAAATTTTTGGGTAGAAATACCATTTTCTTTAATTTTATGAATTTAAAAGTTGTACTTAAACTTGTATTTCATGATAAATATATTTTGGCAAGTTTTTCGGGTTTCCTGAAGTCCTTGTAGTAAAAGGCGTAAATTATGTTGAATATGTGGTGTGGTCGAAACGAAATTAAAAAAAAACCCCCAGGAATTGGGGTGTCACACTACGTGCCCTAAGGATCTCCCCTTAGTAAGCCAAAACTCGAACTTATTGAACTTGGTGTACAATTGATGGTTCCTTAAAAACTGTAGCACAACCCTCAAATGATCCTCATGCTCCTCCTCAGACTGAGAGTAGATCAAAATGTCGTCCACAAAGACCAAGACAACCGATCCATAGAGAAGTGAACAATTCTATGCATGAGATCCATGAATGCGCCGCCGGCGCATCTATCAACCGAAGGGCACCACCGTGGAACTCAAAGTGCTCAGATCGTGATCCCGAACGTTGTCTTAGGGATATCTACCTCCCTAACCCTTAACTGATGATAACTAGAGCGAAGGTCTATCTTAGAGTAGACTCTCGCCTCTCGCCTGATTTAAACAAGTCATCAACTTCTGGTAGCGATACCATTCTGATCGTAACCTTGTTCAACAATCGATAGTCAATGCACAATCGAAGGGTCTTGTCTTTCTTCTTTGCAAAAAAAAACCGGAGTGCCCCATGGTGAAGTGCTCGGTCTAATGAAACCCTTGTCCAACAACTCTTGTATCTAGACCTTGAGTTCCTGCAACTCAACCGGTGCTATCATATGCAGAGTGATAGAGATGGGCGACGTGCCAGGGTGTAACTCAATACAAAAGTCTACATCCCTCTATAGAGGTAATCCCAATAGCTCATTCAGAAAAGCATCCTCATACTCGTAGACTACCCGAGGTAGATCCAAGTCCAGTCTCACCTCGTCCTCCAGGGTAAGGCTTACTAGCCAACCCATCAACTGTCCATGCCATCTGGAGTCATACACGGTCCCAGGGTAGAACATCGCGTTATCCCCCTTGAACACGAGTACTGGCCCTATGTGTAGGCGGTAACTCCATCGATGACGAATTTCAAGATGCCGTCGTCCGTGACTTTTCATCCTATGATGACGTCGAACTCTAACATGTCCATGACCCTCAGGTCCACTGAGAGTAAAATCCCAAAGATCTCTAACTCGCAACCCCGATATATCATATCTACACTCACCCTAGTCCCTAGGGGAGAACTCACATACAGGGGCTTCTCCAAGGTCTCAACCTCTAAGCCCAATTCTCTCACACATGATGCAGCGATGAATGAATGCGATGCACTAAATCAATAATACCTTTCGCCCATAGGCGAGATAGTTTAAACATACCCGTATAACCGGGATCGATCCATGTTCGCCGTTGGTATGAGAGCAAACACGCCCCTGGGTCCTTGATGTCCCGGCCTTTGGGCCCTGTCCTCTACCTCGCCCGTATCCGCCCTCTAGCCTCCCGTCTTCTTCCATATGCAAAGATTCAGACTGCACTCGGGCCCCTTCTCACTCCGCACCGGGTGTGAAGGAATAAATTGTGTTCGTCCTGGTCCCACTCGATGAATGGGACTCGCACTGCCTTGAAAACCCCTGGATCTTACTGGGGGCAATCCCTCCTTATTTGTCCAAAGTTGGATGGCAAGAGAGAACATGTCGCTTCGTCTCGCCCGACCGAAGCCTCGGGCTCCCGGCTCTTAGCCTCTACTGGTCGTGGACTCCCGTCCTTGAAACCCTCGCGAACTAGAAGCCTTTGGCTTCTTTCCTGAACTGGAAGAAGACTTGCTCTCCTTCCTCTTGTCACCCGACCCGTATCTCGATGCACCATCCTCATCTCTCTATGGCCATAGCAACCCACCATAGAGTCCATATGTCATGTAGGAGGAATCCTACAATCTGCTTCCTGATGGACAACTTCAAATTTATCCTCAAACTTCCTCACTTTAGCCATATGTTCGTAATACATAGTCAATGTTGTTCGCTAACTATGTGAATTTAGCCACGTACTTGGTAAGTCAAAAACTCATTAAATTTTTAGTCCATTTTTCTGATTTTTATTACAATGTAATTGATTGTTTTTATGCAGAAATATGTACTATTTAACAAATTTATATTTTGTAGAAATTTATAGCAGAAATGAAAATTCCAACAAGGATCAAAAGTGAAAGCAATTCAATGGCCGAGGTGAGGTCGCAACAGAGAATCGAGGTCGCGACCAAGTCATATTATACTGAATTAAAAGCTGTTGCAACAAAAAAGAAGTTGCTGAGACAGAAAAAGGGCTTCAAGGAAGGATTTCATGTTGCGACACCATTATGAGGTCGCGGCACTGAAGGAAGACAACTCTGGTTGCAACAGATAATTGAGGTCGTGACTATGAATGGATGATGACTAAGCTTACAAGGTCTCTACCAGGAAATTTAAGGTTGCGACAAAGATATAAGTTGGAGACTCCAATCAAGGTAGCGACCAGGTATTTATGTCGCGACTACATTTAAGCAACTGGGACAAAAGCATAAGCAAGAAGAGAAACCATTTAGTCGTGACACACTTTATAGGTCGCGACCAGAAAAAGAAGACGACTTGATGGGAAACTGTTGTGAGTAAAAAAAATGAGGTTGCGACAAGATGGGGAGAAATGATGTCGCGACAGGAATGGCATAGAAGAAAGAAACTACCTTGTCACGAACTAATTTCCATGTCGCGATAAGAAAACAAATAGGTCAGTAATTGAAGTCGCAACTTGAAAGAGGGTAGAAAACTAGATATGATGTTGAGACATGAAAGGGAAGCTCAGATCAGGGATCAAAATGGCTAACAACAGAAATGGTGTCGCGACATAGAAATGAAAGTCGCCATTAACGTAAATACAAAAAAGGAAGATAGTCGTCACGCATAAAGAATCGGGAGTCGCGACATCAACTGCAACAATAGCAAATATGATAAAGGCAACCATTCAGTCGTGACATATTTTTAGGTCACGAATAATAAAAGAAGCTGAATCGAGAGGAAACTATTGAGACTAAGAAGTGAGGTTACGAAAGGATGGGGAGAAATGATGTTGCGACATGCATTTCAAGTCGCGACATAGATTTCAGCAAGAAAAAGAAATGACTAAGCCTCGACCTAAAACCCATGTCGCGATAAGACAATGAATAGACAAACAATTTTAAGTCGCAACATGAAAAGGGGAGTTGTGACCAAGACTCAGTGGCTGACAAAAGAAATGGTGTCGCGACATGCTTTTGAGGTCGCGACATAGAATGTAGTAGAAAGCAAGACAGCCAGGTCGCGACATGGAACTGAGGTCGCGACATTAATTTATTATGTAATGCAATGTTCAGATCGAACAAAGATCAACATAGCTGGCAACAGAAATGATGTCGCGACATGAAATTGAGGTCGTGACATATATTTCAGCAAAGGGAAGAACAGTCAGGTCGCAACCAGAAATAGAAAATTGAATGAAAACTGTTGAGACTAAGAAATGAGGTTACGACTGGATAGGAAGAAAGAATGGTCACGACATACTTTTGAGCTCGCGACAGGAATTACATTGATTAAAGAAATTACTCGGTCACGACCTTATGTCTACGTCGCGACAAGAAAACAAACAGACCAGCAAATTTGAGTCGTGACCTGCTTGAAGGCTCAAGACAACTGAATAATGTCGCAACCTAAAAGAGAAGCCGTGACCAAGAAGTAAAGAGGCTAACAACAGAAATGATGTCGCGACATCGAATCGAGGTCGCGACAAAGAAATGCAGTAAAGGCAGAGAGAGCCAGGTCGCGACATGGAATTGAGGTCGCGACACCAATTCCTGGAAACAAGAAAAGGGGGTCGCAACCAGAGTTCTCACTGCTGATAACTAACATCGTTACGACAAAGAATCATGTTGCGACCACTAATCAAATGCAACTAAAGAAACAAGTCGCAACATAAAACATCAGGTCCCAACTCAACAATTGCAAGAACAAAGTGAAAGAACGTTGCGACCAGTTTCTAAATTTCGTTTCTTCTAGTGAATTATAGTTACAATGCCACCATTCTATAAATCCAATCCCCGCCATAGTATAAAAAAATAAATAAGTAAAGCTTGGATCTTGGTTAATGCCACCAACCTGTCATTTTCTTCTTTGATAGTTTTTTTTATTGAATTTTGCGGAAAAATCGATTAGTTTGATTAGTTCCAAAAGAACTATAAGAGAAATTCGAGTGAAAAAGGCAAGAGTGGCCGATTATTAGAGGATAAAAGCCAAATATATTGTGTGAAACACGAGCGAACCGAGGAATCATTCTTCGAAAGGAAAACCTGAGCGAGTGATTTGTGAGGTCCTACTTTTTTTTTCTAACCTTGTTTTTCATGTCGCATAACAACGATCTGAAGGTGTCACGGGAGTAGGCGTTGACATGAAGTTCATTATGCAGGCCTTGAACTAGCTTAAGCAATGTAGAATGTTTAGGCCAACTGGAACAATTCCATGAGAGGGTGGAGCAAAGCTTCAGCACCTCACTAAACCCTCCCACGTGAAGAGAAAGGAGAGGCCGCCAAGAAGAGGGGCGCGGTAGACGCAAGAAGAGTATGACTGAGAGACTTTGGAAGACGAGAATGGTTATGATTCTGGTGTTAGTAAATGTGAGGTATGGGGGAGACATAGAGAAGATAGGAACTCCTGAAGATAATAATTGGAAACATTAAGATGAAGATTCCATCTTCCAAGGAAAAATGACCCTTGAGGCATATCTTGAGGGAGAGGAAGGTGGAGTTGGTTTTGATTGTCACAATTATTCGAAAATAAGAAGGTGAAACCACACATAGGGTTCTCGACTATGCAAATGGGCCAGGACCAATTAGTTTTTAATATGAGACTAATAGGAGCCACCAAGTGGAAACATGGGAAGAGATGAAGAGGGTGATGTGAAAGAGATTTGCTTCAACTTACTACTATCGGGAGTTGTACAACAAGTTGCAAAACTGGAGGCAAGACAATCGTAGTATAAAGGAGTGTTATAAGGAGATGAAGGTTGCAATGGCTAGAGCGGACACAGCGCAAAGGATCTGAGAGGCTACAATGGCGAGGTTTCGCCAGCAAACAAAGTGCATTCAAATGTGGTGGAATTGCAACATTATGTAGAGTTGGAGGATATGGTGCATATGGCTATCAAGATCGAGAATCAAGTCAAAAGGAGGGATAGTACCAACACACGTTCTAAACCTAGTCCAATTTCATCCACTTGGAAGTCGAATCAATGGAGGAAGGAAGATAAGCCACCCAACGCCAAGCCTAAAATAGAACAAGAACAAGAGGTGACCAAACAAGGAAATCAATACCATGAATTAGATTGTGACTCTAGGCCATCCTTGGAGGATGCCGATTATGAGGAATACGCTGCCCAAGAAGAATTGTTGGTTGCAAGGAGGGCTTTAAGTGTGCAAGCCAAGGAAAAGGACGAGGTGCAACGGAGAATTTCACACTAGTTGCCATGTCCAAAACAAGAAGTTTGAAGATGTCTTTCCGGAGGAAATTCCGAAAGGTTTACCTCTTATCCGAGGGATCGAACATCAAATTGATTTTGTGCCTGGTGCTACCATTCTGAATCGACCCGCTTATAGGCGTAATCCCGAGGAGACAAAGGAACTCCAAAAGCAAGTTGGTGAATTGATGAAAGTGGAGGTTCGTGAGAGCTTTGAGTCCATGGCTGTTCCATTGATTTTAGTTCCCATAAAGGATGGACCGCGGAGGATTTGTATTTATTGTCATGTCATCCACAACATTATGGTTAAGATTCGAGGACGAATCTTTTCGAGGAAGGGGGGAATGATGAGAATCAAAGCACAAAGGATCCGTGATGCAAGAGCTTCTAGAAGATTCATTAGGAATTCAATCTATTATGGAAAATTCAGATTCGAGAGCCGTGGAAACCTCGAGACGCCGAATATATTTATGTTTCCAAGTGTTTTGAGTTTTATTACTATTTTGATTTGGAGTTGTTTTATTTTAGAAAGATTTATTCTCTCCAAGCCAAAGTAGAAGTACTTTTATTTAATTGTGAAAGTGTGTTTTGCTAGAAAGAGTTTTTATTTCTTTTTAGAAAAGATTTGCTTCGTATTTGGTGTTGATTTGCCGCTATTTTGGAGTTGATTTGTTTTTGATTTGCCGCTATTTTGGAGAGATGATTTGTTCCCGATTTGTCGCTATTTTGGAGAGATGACGGTTCCCGACGGTCGCTATTTTGGAGAGATGATTTGTTCCCGATCACGCTATTTCGAGAGTTGATTTGTTCCCGATTTGTCGCACTTGTTATCACCAAGTCTTGTCCTAAAAGTTATCTAGTTTCCTTTTTTTTGTTTTGGCCAAATATTTACTTCTTCCTTATGGCCGAATATTTAGTTTCTATTCTTCAGGTTGTTTTGGCCTACGAAGGTTTGATATCCTCTGTATTCTTCAAGTTTTAAGCATTAATAAAATTGAGAGTTTCGCTTCTCTTAAGCCTTTGAAGAACTCCTTGAACTTATCGGGTTATCTGCATGCTCATCAAGACTTATCGGACTTCCATCACCGTCAGGCGTCCTCACCTATGTAACAAGGTTCTTGCTTCCTTATAAGCACCTGTCAGCGGCCATCCATCCAAGCCGAATACTAGGGCGGTTCTTCGAGCTAATTCGATCAATGGTCTCCGCTGTTGACGGGGTTCAGACGTGGATCATCCTGGCTGACATTCTAGAGAGGATATTGTTTGGACACTAGCCCTCCCAGTTTTAGTATCATAGCACAGCTTGGAACCAGATTAGACCAAGAATGCAGGTAGTAAACTGGCACAATTCGGTGTGGTTCCCCCAAGCTATTAGAAGACATGCCCCACCCAAGCTAACAGGTTTGGTTTGTTGTTGATGGTGTCAGAGTAGGTGACCCGCCTTCCTTCAGTAGCCTGCTTTCTTCTGCTGGTTTTCCCTAGCTCTGGGGCACAGTCCCGCCGGCTCGGGCTTCGTGTTCTGCGAGCCTCGGCCGTCGCCTTCCTAGTTTCGGGGAGGTGCCGTCCGCGGGGCTCGGGGGGCCCCTGGGCCCTTGTATCATTACGTTGTCAGCTTTGGCCCTTGGAAATAAATTCCTACCATCCAAAAAAAAAAAAAAAAAAAAAAAAAAGAATGACCCAGATAAGTCTCTCAATGGGGCCTTATCAACTCTATGTCATGTTTATTCACAACATGTTGAAGACAGAACCATTTGTTCTTCGGCTGCCAATTCACCGCAGGTATTTGGATGAGGATCTTAAGGCAAAGGGAATTTAAGAATTGCTTATGGAACTGGAGAATGAATTATCAGATAATTGAAACTACAAATCACTCATCTCATTACAAAGAGGATTGCGTGGGAGTTACTTATATATCACTTATGGAGACAACGAATAAAGACAAAAAATGAAAATGTCTATACTTCCATAGAGAGGCTATTTTCACATTGTTTGTATGAGGTCGACTAGAATCCTCGTGGTCATATTAGTTGATGAGGATCCCAAACAGATTCCTCGTAGAGATGGTCTTTTCCTCTTTCTATCCCAGCCATAGTGGCTCTAGACTTATGACCTCAAGCAATGGTGTTCATTCTCTTCGCCTGGGAAAGGGCTGTGTTCTTTGTTTTCCTGGTGTCAGGTCTGAGCGTGTTTGTTTAGGTCGTTGCCTGGGCCTTTGGCATGGTCGTTTCCTGAAAGTGTTTTTTACCAGGCCCTGCGTCTCGATGTGGGTCAGGGTTATTTGGGGCCGCGTCTCGTGATTTGTGGGTTGTATTGGTTTGGTTTTTTGTCATATCGTGTGATATTTGGTCCCGGTCATCGCCCTTTCCTAAGTGGCTTTAGGAGGTGCTGTCCGCTTTTCGCTTTCTAGTGGCTCCGGCTTGTATTGTATTGATTTTTGTTGGGCTTTGGCCTTTTTTGGAAATAAATTCTTACTTATCCAAAAAAAAAGAAATCAATATCAAGGTCAAAAGAGGACTCCAGCCTTGAAGAGTGATGTCAGTAGTTTTTATGGGGGATAACAAAGGTCGCTTAAATCTTCCATGAACATAAACTTCTGTTGGAAGCTTTTAAATCCAACACTCGGGATTTTTCGCACAAACACATCGCTCTACTAAAGAATTTAGAATCACAGGTTCGATGGGCTGGTTTTGACCTGCGTAAAGAGACCAAGAATGCTTTCCTGCGGAGCACCTTAAAATCCAAAAGACTGTATGGCATTTCAGTTAAGGAGTAGCAAGGAAATGAGCAGCAACAGAGCAGAAAAGAATGAAAAGACTAACCAAAAAGAGGAGAAAGAAATTGGAAAAGAGGACAACTATGCTCCAGCTGACACTATTTTTCGCCTCATTTGTGATGATGTTAGACTTCGTATTTCTGGTATCCAGAAGGTGTTGATAGTCCTGCAAACAGATCAATGTGTGAGAGATGGTCCTTCCCCTTTAATATTTTATATCTCATGAAGGGTCGCTTGATTTAGGATTGTTGGGGCCATGTTGCTCTCAACCGGTTGTGTTTCACAGCCTTTGCCCTGATTGTGGGTTTGTTTTTTTGTTGGCGGCTTTGTGTTGTCTCGGGCTGTTGTCTGTTCCATTTATGTGGGGAGGTGCTGTCCGTTTTCTGCTCCATTCATGGCCTCGGCCTCTTTGCTTTGTATTCTTTTTTTTTTTTTGGATAAGGCAATTTATCAAAGGCAAAGCCCATCAAACAATCAAGAACAATACAAGAAGCCAAAGGCCACTCAGAGCAAACTAAATCTACAACACTCCCTAAACCATAGGGAAAGGGCATCAGTCTAAACAAAACAACAACCCGATAAAACAGCACATATTAAAACAAATAAACACATCCCGCATAGTTTCTACACAACAATCAAAGAACCAACATCTGTTTTCCTAATAACTGAGAGCAAGACAACAAACAAGAGAACCCCCAAGACATCCGACATGCCTACCGTAGTCGTGGAAAACCGGATCAAGAGGCACCCAACATCAACCCCACCATTTATTAGCCGTTACCATGAAACTCACCACGTGACACTCAAGCTCACACCCGCTAAAGGAGAGACAACTCAAACCTTACTCCACAAACCCAGTAGAGGCAAACTGCCGAAACCAACATCCATGTCACAACAACCAACCCCAATTAAGGGAGCAACCTGTGGACACCACAACTCACGCGCCTAACCGCACCACCACACCGGCGCATAACACACCACCAACGCCAAAGAAATGACCTTCGACACTCCACACCAAAGAAATTTAAATCGACCGGGGATTTGCTACCAATTCAGATGCTAAACCGACCATGGACAGCACCAACGAATACCCAGACCAATGTGAACCCATTGTGGACAAACCAAGGGATAATAATACCATAACGGAGGAACACCATATAAGATCTCTTCCCGAACCCCTCGATCTCAGCAAATCTTCACTTGGCGGAAGCTCCAAACCCATCGGCATTTCTCCACATTGGCGCTTAACACACACCCTAATCCCTACATCGGAGATAAGGTCCCCCGGGGCAGTAAACCACTGGTAAATTGGCCATACCCATCAATCGCTCTTAATAATCCTACCATTTACGCCGCCCAACCGATAAGGGGATTACAGTAGCGCACTCCAGCTTTTCTAAACGCAAGATGAAAGCCCCTCCTCGAATCTTTAGGAGTAACATCGTAACAAGAGGGAGGCCACGAGCTGGCCAAGATGACTGCCATGGAAGCAAAACTGGATGCTATAATGCACATGATGGATAAATAGGAGAAAAGACTGCACTCTGCTCATGAAATTGGAGCAGTGGAAAGAGATGGGATAAGAAGAAGTGCTAAAGGATCAACTGAAGAAGATCCCTATCAAGTTGAGGAGGCCACACATGAGGAACAGCAGCCATCACTGTCAACCAACTTGCCTGCATTATAATCCAAAGACTAAGGAACCATGAGAACTTCATAAGGTGAGAAATACCACAAGGCCCAAGATGGAAGGACTCATCAAGATATCAACCACCAAGTGTCCAAAGAACAAAGATGTGAGGGAGAAAAATAGAAATCAGACATCAAGGTGTGTAATGCCCCCGAGTTGGCGAAAATCTTCACGAGACGAGTCGTACCCTTCATAAGACACAAGGTGTAATGGTGTTGGGACTTTCTTATGGCATGATTGAACTCCGATGGCCTCTCATTCCTGTTATGAGAATTGATTATTTATGATTCTCGCTATTCATAGGAAACGCCTATGTAGCGTAGGTTATAGTTGGTGTAGGTGGAACTGGCCTCTATTGCAAATTAGCTGACCTGTTGCTACTGTGAATAGCTGCGGTGGACTCGATGAGAATCAAAGCACAAAGGATCCGTCATGCAAGAGCTTCTAGAAGTGATCTTATTAGAATTCAATCTTAATTATGGAAAATTGGGATTCGGGAGGTCAGGAAACTTGGTCACTCATAATTGTGGAGGCGTTGACATGAAGTTCATTATGCAGGCCTTAACTAGCGAAGTACGGAGAATGTTTAGGGCGGAATTGAACAATCTCCATGAGGGTGGAGCAAAAGCTTCGAAAGACCCACGCAACCTCCTCCCACAGCCTGTAGAAGGAAAAAGGCTGCCAAGAAGAGGGGCTGGTAGATGAAGCAAGATATGGACGGAGGAGACTTTGAAGATGAGAATGGTTAGTAGATTCGTGTTAGTAACAGAGGCTGGGGGAGACATAGAGAAGATAGGAATCGGGAAGATACTTACCTGGGAACATTAAGATGAGATTCTTACCTTCAAGGAAAGAATGACCTCGAGGCAGCACTTTGAGCGGGAGAGAAGGTGGAGTTGGTTTTTGATTGTCACAATTATTCCAAATAAGGAAACTTGTCACAGGTTCCTGACTATGCGCCAGGGACCACTAGTTTAATATGAGACTGAATAGGAGCCACCAGTGAAACATGGGAAGAGATAAGAGGGTGATGCGAAAGAGACTTGATTTCAACTCATTACTATCGAGTCAGACAACAAGTTGCAAAACTTGAGGCAAGGCAACTGAGTGTAAAGGAGTATTATAAGGAGATGAAGGTAAATGACTAGAGCAAATATTGAAGAAGATCGAGAGGCTAATGGCCAGGTTTCTAGCAGTGTGTTTAAACAGTGTATTCAAAGGTGGTGGAATTGCAACATTACGTAGAGCTGGAGAATATAAGACATGGCTATCAAGATCGAGAATCGTCGAAGAGGAGGGACGTGACCAAATGACACGTTTGAACCATCCAATTTATCCACTTCGAAGAATCAATGGAGGATAATCATCCAAAAAAAAGAATCAATGAGAAGGAAGATAATAAATCTGTAATGCTGTCTGGAAAATAGAACAAGTGAACAAGAGGTGACTGCATTACGAAAACGTATCAGAACATGAATTAGATTAGACTTTAGGCCATCCTTGGAGGATGCCGATTATGAGAATACGCCTCTAGAAGAATTGTTGGCTGCGTAAGTGCTTTGCGGTGCATCTACCAGCTCCGGTATCGACGTTAACTGCAACTCCGTGGTCGATCCGTGATCGGATCCGAGATCCCAGAGATCCGTAGGCCGACGCCTTTTCTCCTTCGTGGGATCCTCCATTGATGCCTTTTCCCACATCAGCGGCTGGATCTGGAGCACCCAATCCCAATATCAAGGTCTGAGATCCGTCACCACTGCCCGAAGACAAGGATCTTCACCGCCCACCATCGGCCGGACGCACGCATCCCTCACGCGCCGCCGGGTTGGTCAGCGCTAGATCGGGAGAATATGATTCGATCCAAAGAGCTGTTCCCAATTATATCTAACTCAGACTGGGTAGCAGAACCAATCGAGGAAAGGTGGCTTGCCGACCCAACTATGTAGACTCTAAAGGAATCCCCTTCAACAGGTTGCAAATCCTGCAAGATGAACCCACCATTCAAACCAAGATCTCTTGAAAATGGGACAGAAACCACAAGGTGGTTATCGACTTAGAAACCATTGGAGGGAGAGGAGACCCCTACCCCATTTCTTAGGATACTAATCTTTTGCTTTGTATTTTTGTTCATGCCCTTGGTAATAAATTTAATTATCCAAAAAAAAAGAGGAGAAAGAACAAAAGAGGACAAGGAGTAATTCAGAAAGCAACATCATGCAGAGATCAGAGAAACAAGTGAAACTTAAATAGCCTGGAGTAACAAATGAGCAAAAACAGAAGGAGAAGATTCAAGCATACACATCTGCAGTTGCATTCCCACAAAGACTTCAGAAGGCAAAAAGGGAGGAACAATTTTCTAAATTCTTGGAAATATTCAAGAAGATAGAAATTAATATCCCTTTTACAGAGGCAATCACTCAAATGCCAAATTATGCTAAATTTATGAAAAATATATTGAGCAAAAAGAAGAAGATTGCTGAGGAAGGAATAGTGAGTTTAACTACAACTTGCAGTGTAGTTATTCAAAAGAGTTTACCAGCAAAGATGAAGGACCTAGGTAGCTTTACCATTCCCTGTTCCATTAGGAAATATGAATTCAAGGAAGCCTTATGTGACTCAGGTGTCAACATCAACTTGATGCCTTTGTCGGTGGTACAAAGGCTAAGTTTAAAATTTTAGTCCAACAACAATCACCGCAGATGGCGATAGGTCCATAATGAACTCGTATGAGTCCTTGAAGATAAATGTCAAGGTAGGGAAATTTATCTTCCTTATGGATTTTGTTGTTATAAAGATAGAGGAGGATACCCAAGTTCCTCTGCTGTTAGGAAGACCTTTCCTAGCAACTGGAGTTGCCTTGATTGATGTACAAAAGGGTGGGCTAACACTGAGAATGGGAGATGAAGCAGTACAATTTAACCTCCACAAAAGGTTGACACAACCTGATGTGGATGCAAAAACTTGTATGGTCAGATAGTACTTATCCATTCAGGTTTTGAATCGAACTTCCACTGTACCTAACATTCACCAATGAAAATGAGTTGAATTTCCAAGAGATCTTAAGTGAGTGTTGATTATGAATCGGCCGCATTCCGCATTCCAAAACATAGAAACAAAGCCTAGAGTTTGAAATGAAAAATAAAATTGTGCATAAAATGATAAGAAAGGAAATAAGCAAGAAACTAGTGCAGAAGGGTTAATATTGAAAGAATTGCCTAGTCATCCTGGCGGCGCTTTCTAGAACCATGTGCAAAACTGATTATCGCCTGCACCGAATGAAAAATGAAGAACAACAACTGCTAAGAATTCTCAGGAATTATAAGGAAGCAATTGCTTGGTCAATTGAAGACCTTAAGGGTATCAATCCTTCTATTTGCATGCACAAAATCCTGCTGAATGATGATGCAAAAACATCAGTTAAACACCAAAGGAGGCTGAACCTTGTGATGAAAGATGTTGTAAGAAAGGAAGTACTGAAATGGCTAAATGCAGGATTTATTTATGCAATATCAAATAGCCCTTGGGTGAGCCCAATTCATGTGGTCCCTAAGAAGGGTGGATTCACTGTGATCAGAAATGAAAAGAATGAACTGATTCCTATAAGGACTATGATAGGATGGAGGGTGTGTATAGATTGCAGAAAATTGAATGCAACCGTGAGCATCATTTTCCCCTTGCCTTCATTGATCGCATGTTAGACAGTTAGTAGGACATCCTCACTTCTGTTTTCTTGATGGATATTCTTTTTTTTTTTTTTTTTTTTTTTTTTTTGATAGTTGATGGATATTCTGGATATAACCAAATTGCTATTACACCTGAGGACCAGGAGAAAACTACTTTCACATGCCCTAATGGTACTTTTGCTTTTAGAAGAATGCCATTTTGAAAAGACTGGGGGAATGCTCTCTAGGGCTGCCCTGCGATGGAGGTTCTCAGGGACCACTCAGGGATGACGGTGGTGGGGCCAGAAGGCCGCGGGGTGTTGACCACAAGTGGCCTGGCCACCTTGAACCCGCGCTTCCATCCCCAAAATGGGGTCGTAGTCATTCGGGACTCCATCCAGAGCCCGACGATACTGGGTGTTCCAAAAAGGGTTCGACTTGGGACTCGATCGCCGTCGCTGATGTCGCCGGACAATCCACCATTATCGACGCTGCAGATGCAGTTGCCGTTAAACCGGATGCCGTCGTTGCGAATGTCAAAGATGAAGTACGACCCAAAAAGGGTCCGTTTCGTGCCGGAAAGGCTTGGAGAGCCGTTACCAAAAGCGCAAATGTTGAACTCTCCATAAATGGCGCGCTGATACCGCGATTCAAGCACCAACTCGTGATCCCTGGTTCGCTCCAACAGCTCCAAACTCGGACCTGCTTTGTGCGGGCGCTGCCCGACGATTCACCTCGATCCGGTGAGAACTTCCCGCTGGCCCGTCGGATTCTCGTGTGGGTGGGCTTCGGTAAGGAAACAAAGGGCTAACCGGTCGGTCCGCCAGTCTCGTTCCCGCCGATCCGAGAGGAAATCATGCCGGCCTGGATCCAAATCCTCACCGTCGGGATCAGGATGCCGACGACTTCTTCCCCAAATTGGAAGTCTTTGTTCGCCGTGAGGCCTAGTGTGCCCGCTGGCTTACTCCGACCCTTCATTGTGGATGGTAAGATGATTGTCCACCCTCCCACGAGGCTGCAGCCAAGGTGTGGGAAGTTATGGAGGCAGCCTTGTTGGTCGTCTTTTGACAAAGGCCTTCCCTAATGTGGTGGAGGTCAATTGTGGATAGGCTAAGCATGAGATACCCGAGATATCTACCAACATGGATGTATATTTTCGGGATTCGTGGACCGGTGGCTCGAGATCGCAATCGGAAAATGGTCCTTGGTATTTTGCTGGTAGACCGATTATTCTTCGGATTTGGAAGCAAGGCATGGAAATGCTCAATGCTCAGCTCACTTCCATTCCTATTTGGGTCAAGTTTTTTAACATTCCTTTAGAATACTGGACAAAGCATTAGCTTCGGGTGCATAGTGCTGTCAGCCCCCTTCACCTCACTCTCCCATCGAGAACCATACAAGGCCGCTATTTGCCAGATATGCATTATGTGGACGGGAACTGTGAGTTCCTTGATCCGTTTTTCGACTCGGGAAATGGTAAAAAGTTCTCAACTATTAGAATTGAATACCCATGGATTCCTCAAAATGTTCCTATCAGAAGACCTTTGGCCATAGTCGTTTGAATGCCATGTTGCAAGGAAAAGGGTTCAAAGGCATGCTGGTATTGGGACTCAAGCATCAAGCAAGGTGAATGGTGCGGATCTTATCCAGCTAGTGGGTCTCTGATAGCTTTGATAACCGGCAGGGGACTTACTAACCTTGATAAGGTTGGAACCGAAGGAATAAGGAAAGGTAAAGGTGCTACTAGCCATACAAGTCTGACTGGCAATACCTTTGAGTGTCTTGCTACTTGTGAGGAGGCCGGTTCGCTTGATATTGCCGTTGATCGGGATACATTCAGTTACGAGTCTCCTACCTTACTGATTGTTCCAAACTCCACCTTGATGATGTTGTCAATCTCCTGGAGTTGGAACTACTGAGTCCCCAGCCAGGCCCTACTCCAAAGATTGCAGATTTTTCTAATTTCACTCTAATTGTGAAACGTTTAAAATATCAAGAGAATTGATGAGTCGACTATCCCGCCTTTGCCACTATCCAAGAAAAAGCCCAAGAAGTCGCTAAAAACAACATCACGCCAATCCGCTTATGCTCAGTGCTTATATGCTGGCTACAATTCCTACATTATGAAATTGACTAATAGTTCCGATGTGGTGGGTGTTCATATGGCTTCCTGGGTGTCGATTCTTGGTACCGCCATGTTTGTGGGGTTGTTTTGTTTTGAGGATTACAGTTCCTGCATCTTAAAGTTACTTTGGATTATGTTTTGGTACTCACTTGCAGGGATGTGGGCTTTGTTTCTGTGTTTGAGGGATTGGTTGTTGTGTGGCTTGTTGGTTCTTGCCTGTATGTGGAGATCCTGTATCGGGCTGATGCCTTTTCCCTAGGTTTTAGGGGAGGTCTTTGTCTAAGTTTGCTTCTTCGGGTAGCCCCTTTATTCTCGTTGTATTGTTCTTTGTTTGTTGGGGCATTGCCCTTTTTGGTAATAAATTCTTAACTATAAAAAAAAAAAAAAAAAAAAAAAAAAAAAAAAAAAAGAAAAAAAAGAATGCCATTTGTGTTATGTAATGCTCCTTCTACATTTCAAAGATGCATGATGTTTATATTCTCAGATTTGGCAGAGGAGGTTATGGAGATATTCATGGATGACTTCATAGTTTATGGATCTAGTTTTGAACATTGCCTGTGGAATTTGGGGACAGTACTTCACAGGTGCCAGGACAAGAACCTAGCTTTGAATTGGGAAAAATGTCATTTTATGGTAACAAAAGGCATTGTCCTTGGGCATAGAATTTTTGTAGTAGGGCTTGAAGTGGACCAAGTAAAGGTTTCCATTATAAAGACTCTTCTACCACCAACAACAGTCAAGGGAATAAGAAGTTTCTTGGGACATGCTGGTTTTTATAGAAGATTTATCAGAGACTTCTCAAAAATTGCAAGACCATTATGTAGACTATTAGAAAAGGATACCAAGTTTAATTTTGATGCAGCCTGTCAATCTTCATTTGAAGAGATCAAATTCATATTAGTTGAAGCTCCCATCATGGCCAAACCAGAATGGAATAGTGAATTTGAAATTATGTGTGATGCTAGTGATTATGCAATGGGAGCTGTATTGGGGCAGAAAGCTGACAAAATGTTTAGAGGTATATCTTGCTTCAATAAAACCTTCAATGAAGCTCAAGAGAACTACTTAACTACTGAAAAAGAGATGTTGGCCATGGTATTTTCTTGTGAAAAGTTTAGGCCATATATATTGGGGTCCCATGTCATCATCCATACTAATCATGCAGCAATTAAATATTTGATGGCTAAGAATGAAGCTAATACAAGACTGATCAGATGGGTGTTGCTACTACAGGAATTTGATCTGGAAATCAAAGACAAGAAAGGTTGTGACAATGTGATAGCTAATCACTTGTCTAGAGTAATAACAACTACTGTAATTGAAGAAGAGACAGAAGTAGCAGAAAATTTTCCAAATGGCTTGATTATTTTAATTTATCATTCCAATCACCTTAGTATGTTATTATTTGTGAACTTTCTAGCTTGTGGAGTGATGCACTTTATAATTTGCTTCTGCGAGAGGAACAAATTGAGGGTGACAACGAGGTTTACATGCAGGATGACCCATTATTATTCAAAAGAGGAGCTGATATGATCATCAGGAGGTATGTACCAGAAAGTGAATAGGGCAAAATTTTACAAGAATGTCATGCATCACCTTATGGAGGACACTTTGCGGGGAGACAAAGCGACCCACAAAATTCTGTCAGGGTTTTTATTAGCCCTCTTTATTTTCAAGGATTGTTTTGAATGTGTGAAACTTTGTGATCAGTGCCAAAGAATGGGAAATATCAGCATAAGGCATGAAATGCCCATGCATGGTATCCTGGTGGTGCAGTTATTTGATGTATAGGGAATAGATTTTATAGGGCCTTTTCCATCCTCATTTGGAAACTATACATACTCCTAGCTGTGGATTATGTGTCCAAATGGGTTAGTAATGACTTGTCCCAAGAATGATGCTAATACGATTTTAGGGTATTTATGAAGGAATATTTTAACAGATTTAGGACACTTTGAGAACTATTATTAGTGATGGAGAAAGCCATTTTGCAAACAAAATGTTTGAGAAACTCATGAGCAGATATGGAATCAGACACATCATGAGTTTGGCTTATCATCCTCAAACAAATGGGCAAGTTGAGATTTTCAATAGGGAGATAAAGAAAATTCTAGAAAAGACTGTAAGCTACAGCAGAAAAGATTGGTCTCTAAGGCTGGATGATGCATTGTGGGCATACAGAACTGCATATAAAACTCCCATTGGAATGTCCCTATACAGGATTGTCTTTGGAAAACCTTGTCACCTTTCTCTTGAATTGGAGTACAAATGAATGGTCAACAATTGAAGCAGTATCTTGGAAGAAATATGATTGATACCTAGTTCTTAGTGAAGGAAAAGAGGCTGAAACAAGAACTTCATAGCGGCTAAGTTCGACTAAGGACTGCGGCGGCTTGTGGGAGGCAACCCATATAACAATTTCTTTCTAAGTTTTATTAGTCAATCTAATTATTTATTTTTAATTTTTCTAGTTAGACTTATGTGTTGTTTTACTGTTTAAAATTTTTAAGTGTTTTATTGTTACAGGTCAAAAAGGGCGCAACAGACATGGAATTTTCATTTATTGCTTCCAGAATGAAAACAAGACCACAAGGGGGAGTAATTCTGATTCCCTAAACTTGTCTTTAATGAGAATGCATGATTGAATTTTGTTGCATATTTGAATGATGAAGGTTGATTGTTTTTGTTTGTTTGAATTGGGTTTATTGATTTAGTCTTGTATGAATTTGAACTGTTCCTAAAGAACATAAAATTTTCCAGGTCACGACATGCTTTTGAGGTTGCGACCCAGGTTTGAATTGAAAACAATAAAATAAGAAATTATAGGTCGCAACATTAACTGCTAGGTCGCAACATCATGTTGCCATCTGAATGACTAGTCAGAGACATGATGTCTCGATCGAATTAAAAATTGGTCGCGGCCTATAAAGATGGAAAAAAAGAGAAAGATGGGTCGCGACTTCAATTTTTTGGTCGCGACCACTTTCGAGGTTGCAACAATTATTGTTAGAGATTAGTGTTGTGACTCATGCTTTAAGGTCGCAACATAAGTTTTCTTGTCAAGACCAAAAGAAGGTCACAACATTAATCTAGGGTCGCAACAAAATGTGTGAGTTTTAAAAGACTGAGATAAGGCACATTGTAGCGACATTGGGATTTAGGTCGCGACCAGGAAAAATTGAAGAAAGAGAGAAATAGGTCGCGACATCAATTTATTGGTCACAACCACTTCGGGGTCGCGACAAACCTAGGTAGGTCGTGACCAGAATTGTTTAAAATGCAATAAATTGATGTTTTAAACCTTATGATTTGGGCGTCGCAACTTTAAATGGGACAATTAGTGTTAGCAATTAGTGTTGTAACTTAGGCATTAATGTCGCGACATTCCATAAGACAATGATGACATTGAGCCCATTCATCATAAAGATTGAAATTGAATATGTTTGCAGTCAGAACTCAATCGGTTATCTTCACCCAACTTTCCATTCTCTTTCTCTCTTCGACCTTCACCAAAAACCGATTACCCAATTCAAATTCTCTCACCTATGGCGAGATAGCAATCACTCTTAGGATCTTAACGGAATAATTGATGAGCTCATGGTGAACATTGCCAGGAGTGGCACACGGAACCTCGATCTGAGGCCCATCACGAATACGAACCGGAAACCCGGCCGTAGTAGAAGAGCCAGTGCGGGAAGAAAGGGCGACAAAAGGCGAGGAAAGCCAGTGAGTCATGCGAAGAAGAAGAAACAGGGATCGACAAAGACTTTGTCTTTGAAGAAGCTAAAGATTTATGGAATAGGCTGATGGATGACAAGGGCTTTGTCAACGAAAGAGGTTTTGGGAAGTTGATTTTCCTTTTTTCTAAGATTATAGAAAATAGAGGTTGGAAGAGCTTTTGTGCACACACGGCGCACAGATTCTACACTCTGGCTAGAGATTCTATGTAAACATGGGTAGAGTTCAAGAAGACTCGGTTTACATGCGAGGATGCAGGTACCTTTTGGGCACAAAAGAATCAACGAAATGTTCAAATTAAAGGAACTCAATCACGGTTCTAAATTTAAGAAATTGGTAGAAAAGCTGATCATGAGAGATTATAGACCTCTTAAGCGGTGGGCGGAAGTGGGAAGCCGAGGAAGAACCCACTACGCTATCATGAGAGGATCCCTCAACGAGAAGCAAGATGCAGTTTCTGCTTCACATCATAGTAATCCTTCCAGCGAAACATCTACGTACGAGTAAGAGAGACAAAAGAGCGAATCCCACATTCCATATGCCCTTTTGAAGGGTTATGAAATGAATGTTGGAGGTTTAATTGAGGGGTCGATCAGAGGGTACCACCTAAGCAACAAAAGAGGACTAATCCCTCACCCAGCAACAATAAGCAGACTATGCATCTACGCTGGGGTGAGAGGGTCATGGGACAAAGAAGAAACATGCCCTAAGGCATCTCTAAACTGCCCTTCTTGGGGTGACAAAGGGACTGAAACAAAGGTAAGGGATGGTGGAAGTAAGAGGTAAGAACTTCTTGAGGAGGAGGAATGACAATAGGGAAATGGAAACTATTCCAAAGAAAATTCCTCCAGCAGAAGAGGGAAAGATGCATTTCAGAATGAGCCTACTGAGCCATTCCTACCCTGATATGACAGAGAATTTCCTTGAGCAAGTAGAAAGCTCCAGAAAAGAAGAAGGGAACACTGAAATTATGGAAATGCTGAGGACAATGAAGAAAGATATGGAAGAAAGGGAGTAGAAATGGGAAAAACAGCAGCAATTAAGAGAAGAATTCTTAGAAGCTGAATTCAAGAGGAAAGAACAATTATTGGAGCAGACTCTAAGACAACGAGAAGAAGAATGGGGAGAAGAGATGAAAAGGAGGGAGAAAGAATTTGGAGAAAAGATGAAGGCTAGTTTGGAAGCCTTCTACAACAACCAGTTTAGAAGAGATGAAGAAGTGCTTACCATTCTGAGAAAAAGAGAAGCTGAGATGGAGGGTAATTAGTGCTCAAAAAGTGTTATTTTGAGCCTTGTTTATTGCAGGTTTTGAGCACTTTTTGTGTACTAATCAGCGTAATTAACCCAATTGGCACATTAAGGTCCCGGTTATACTACTGATAGCATTTTGTAGCTAATTTTTTAGTTTTTGTAAGCTAAACTTGCAAAAATTGTTGAGTCAATCCAAGCACGAAGAATTCGAGTCTAACTTAGCATTGCAGATCAGAAACCAAAAGGAAAGAAGAGCAAAAAATGCAAGGAAATTGGGTTACTACAAGAATTTTGCAGGATTGTGAAAATTTCCCAACCTACGAAATTTCGCAGTGTTGCGAATTTGCCACCTCCTGCCACTGTTCACCTTTCCTGCTTTTTGATGTTTTGACCATTTTTGTGATTTTTCCCAATTTACCCTTCATGTATAATGGGTATTTGAGATGTTTTTGTTATTTTGCCTATTCTGAGCACTATAAGCTCAAATGTCTGTATGATATTTTTCGCTCATTAAGAAACAGTATTTGAAACCTTTCATAGCCTCCCGCTCTTTTTCAAGTTTCTCTCCTCTTCTCTCATTTTCTCTCACTTTCTGGGCAGCTAAACACCTTCCAAGGATGACAACTCCTGAGGATGAGTGCATAACCCCTTTTCCTTGGAGGTTATAATTAGCAGTGGATCTACAAGTAAACTTATGGTTTTCCATGTTTAACGAAGGTATTTTCTACCATTTATGGTTTCATTTAAATATTGGCTTTAATCCCTTTCGTTGCTTTGAAATGATCAGTATTTGATAAGCTGGGGTTCATTGGATGCTTATTGCTAGATCCATTGACATCCATTGTTAGTTATCATCTATAAGAAGAAAGGCTAATCATGATGTTTTTATTTTCCAAATTTTGTGTCGATCCCTTCGATTCATCAGAAATGGTCGCATTGGTAAGTTTATAGGGTTCATTGTATGCTTATTGTTAGATACAATGATATTCATTAGTTATCATTTATTAGCTGTTATTGGAAGTTGGTTAGTGTGATGTTATCACTGTCTGGAGACCATCAATGGGAAGCAAATACCAAAATTTCAAAGATATTTACTAGGGTCAGCTTTACAAAGAATGAAGAACCTAAGGTTTCCTGAGATGACTATAGGTCATCCTCCCTCTAACGCGAGGAAAGGACCCTGGAAATCCTCATTTACCCTAGAGACTTAACCCTAGTGACCCAACGCATCAAAGAGTTCTCTTTTACATTTTAATTTATTTTACTATTTGTTTTCACCATCAAAACCCACTGTTTTTTATCAAACCCAAAAATCCAAACTTAAATTCACCTTTTTAAGCTCACTGTAAATCATTTGTGTGAAGAAAACCCATCCCCAGTTCGACCTCTAGAGTTACTACACTCAGAGCTAGGCTACAGTTAAGAGAAGGTTTAGGTTTATAAATTTTGTTGGTTCGAAAGCTGCCTAGCTACACATTTACGTGTGAATAAGAGGGTAACATGCTAAAGAAGATTCAAGCCTTCAAATACCTATATAAGGAGCAATTCAAGGAGTTTGGGAAGTTGACGAAGGATAGAGATAAAGAACTGGAAGATAATGATGTTTATAGAAGAAAATTTTGGCATGAGAGTTTGGATTTGATCAACAAAAAATTTATCGATATGCTGAAAGGTACTTCCGAGTTGGAAAGCACAAAGGAATAAGATGGGCTTGAGGCAAGACACTTTGATCAATCTTGTGAATTTAACAAATGATCTAATCTCCACCGACAAGGCGTAACCCACACCCCGAGAAAAGAAAGACTGCATATGACCTTCTCCAAATTTTCCATGTTTAGCAAGATTTGACTTAGATCCTCCTAAACATCATACCAAAAATCTGATAAGAGTAAGTGTGAGTAAATAGCACAATTCTCACTTTTCTTTTTCCCACTATACTCCTTCAACATTATTAATATAAGCTCAGAAAAGTTCATTGAAAAGTGTCTTGTGAATTGTTCTGTTGATTGGATGATTTGGTTTGTTACTTTCAATAATGTTGCAACCTGAAAATATACATTGTTGAACTGCTTAATTGGGACATAATAGTTGAATAATTTTGATAAAATGTGAATTGTTTGGGTGGATTGATTTGAGTTAGTAAATTAGGTTGCTTATGCCATGCTTAGTGTGTCTGAAGGGAATGGTTATTGTGTTTAAGCTTTCATTGGTGAAATGGCATAACAAACACTGATTAAATCCAAATAATGCTGAGAGAGAAAAGAAGAGTGGGCTTCATTGAACTGAAGTAAGAAGTTGTAGTTTTAGTTTGAATCGTGTTTAAAATTGTAATTTGAAAGTATACATTTGAAAGAACAAATAAGATGATCAAGCTGAATGTATAAACAAGAAGTCAAGACAAATCTTGGAAAAACACACATGGTCAAGAAAAATTCTTAAAACTTTTGAGAGGGATTAGGAACATTCGTGGGATGATTCACAAGCAAGGGTACAAGGTCCTAGAACTTGTTAGATTATCGTCCAAGGCGAAACTTGTGGTGAAAACAAATTTAACAAGAAGTGATAGGAGGTCATCTTTTGGAAGTTTGAACCTTTTCAAACCTAATCCATTATATGCAAAGGCATGCACTCTAGTTCCATGCTTTGAGCCAAAATGCCTAATTTCTTCAAATAGCAAAGAATTAGAAACCCGAAATCCCTTTCCTTATAATAATCCTTGCAAAGAAAGAACCCCAAATTACTCTGGGCCAGACAAGAATGTTTACCTGTGCGTAAAGGAACAAGTTTGGGGGAATATATGTCTTTTGGATTACAAGGACTCGATGAGGAAAATAAATTGGAAGAACTAGGAGAAAAGAAGAAGAAGTTGAAAAAGGAATAAGTTTTGTCTTGTGGCCTATCTCTCTTGAACAATTAAGCTCGTAGGGGTGTTTTAACACCTAGTACCTTAATGCTAACTGGTATGGGAGTTGCTAGCCCAAAGTTCTCTAAGAGTGATAGAAAGCCTAAGAAGACAAAACATTGCACTATTCTATTTCTTTGGCAATAAAGAGAAACGAAAAGAGTTCCAAAGAAAAGGAATCCAGTCATAACAAAGTGGCAAACAAAGGAGCCACAACATCCAAGATGATGTACAAAGCCAAGTTTAGGGGAGTTTACATTACAAGGAAGGAAAATGATGAAAGATGAAGGCCATTATACATAAAGGAAGAGTGGAATCTGGGTAATTTGCAGCCTAAATTTTCCAATTGTCCACCCAATTACCCAAGCCTAACATTATAAGCCTAAAAGACCTCTTTGATCTTGAAGGTTGAATTTACCTACATTAGTGGAGATCAATATAAAAAACAAGCCTATGGGACTTTTGACTAGTTTCTAAGGAGATCCCTAGAATATTAACTAATTCAACAAAAAGATGAAAAGGAAAGAAAACCTACACACACTCACATAACAAGATCTATTGACTAAACTGTTTTCATGCATTATTCATCACTTTATTTGTAATAGAGGTTGAAAACATTCATTTTTCTCAGTTGAAAACTAAAGCTTGAAATGATACTGTAATCTTCTTGTTCAAGTCAAATGGTGGAATAAGAAAAGCTCAGGCCAGAGAACGTAAAAATGTCCCCTCCAAAATAAAGTTCAATTGTTTGAGGACAAACAAATCTTTCTTTTCTTTGCTTGGGGACAAGCAAAATTTTAAGTTTGGGGAATTTGATGAGTCAAAAACTCATTGAATTTTTAGTCCATTTTTCTAATTTTTATTACAATGTAATTGCTTGTTTTTATGCAGAAATATGTACTATTTACCAAATTTATATTTTGCATAAATTTATAGCAGAAATGAAAATTCGAGCAAGGATCAAAAGTGAAAGCAGTTCAATGGCCAAGGTGAGGTCGCGATAGAGAATCTGCAACCAGAAGTCATACTATACTGAATGAAAAGTTGTTGCAACAAAAGAGAAGTTGCTGAGACAGAAAAAGGGCTTAAAGGAAGGATTTCATGTCGCAACACCATTTTGAGGTCGTGACACCGAAGGAAGACAACTTTGGTTGCAACATATAATTGAGGTCGCGACTATGAATCGATGATGACTAAGCTTACAAGGTCTTTACCAGGCAATTTAAGGTTGCGACAAAGATATAAGTTGGAGACTCCAATCAAGGTTGCGACCAGGTATTTATGTCGTGACTACATTTAAGCAACTGGGACAAGAGCATAAGCAAGATGAATAGCCATTCAGTTGTGACACACTTTCTAGGTCGCGACCAGAAAAAGAAGATGACTTGATAGGAAACTGTTTTGAGTAAAAAAAAATGAGGCTGCGACAGAATGGGGAGAAATGATGTCGCGACATGCTTTTAAGGTCGCGACAAGAATGGCATGGAGCAAAGAAACTACCTTGTCGCGACCTAATTTCCATGTCGCGATAAGAAAACAAACAGGTCAGTAATTGAAGTCGCAACTTGTAGGAGGGCAAAAAACTATATATGATGTCGCGACATGAAAGGGAAGCCGAGACCAGGGATCAAAATGGCTAACAACAGAAATGGTGTCTCGACATAAGAATGAAGTCGCGACACAGAATACAGAAAAAGGGAAAGACAGTCAGGTCATGACAAAGAATTATGGTCGCGACATCAACTGCAATAATAGCAGATATGATAAAGGCAACCATTTAGTCGCAACATATTTTTTAGGTCATAACCAATAAAAGAAGCTGAATTGAGAGGAAACTGTTGAGACTAAGACGTGAGGTTGCGAAAGGATGGGGAGAAATGATGTTGCGACATGCTTTTCAAGTCGCGACATAGATTTCGACAAGAAAAAGAAACGACTAAGTCGTGACCTAAAACCCATGTCGCGACAAGACAATGAATAGACAAATAATTTGAAGTCGCAACGTGAAAAGGGGAGCTGTGACCAAGACTCGGTGGCTGACAAAAGAAATGGTGTTGCAACATGCTTTGAGGTCGCAACACATAATGTAGTAGAAAGCAAGACAGCCAGGTCGCGACATGGAATTGAGGTCGCGACACAGAATTTATTAAGGGGTCAAACAAACGTGGTCACAACAAAGATCAACATAGCTGGCAACATAAATGATGTCACGACATGAAATTGAGGTCGCGATATATATTTTAGCAAAGGGAAGAACAGTCAGGTCGCAACCAAAAATAGAAAATTGAATGAAAACTGTTGAGACTAAGAAATGAGGTTGCGACTGGATAGGAAGAAAGAATGGTCGCGACATACTTTTAAGGTTATGTAATGTGAATTACAGCTGATTAAAGAAAAATTACTCGTCACGACTCCAACGTCCACGTCGCGACAAGAAAACAAGCAGACCAACAAATTTGAGGCGCAGCCTGCTTGAAGGCTCAAGACAACTAAATGATGTTGCAACCTGAAAGAGAAGTTATGACCAAGAAGTAAAGAGGCTGACAACAGAAATGATGTCGCAACATCAAATCGAGGTCGCGACACAGAAATGCAGTAAAAGCAGAGAGAGCCAGGTCGCGACATGGAATTAAGTTCTCGACCCAAATTCCTGGAAATAAGAAAAGGGGGTCGTGAACCGAGTTCCCTATCGCCGACATTCAACATGGTCAATGGCTAAAGAATTCATGTCGCGGACTACCAATCAAATGCAATCAAGAAACAAGTCGCAACATAAAAACATCGTCACAAACCAACAATTGTAAGAACAAAGTGAAAGAACGCGGCGACCAGCTTCCCGAGGTCACGACAGATTTCGACAAACCGCACTGTGATTTCATGTCGCGATACCGCCTTCGTGTCGCGACCTAAATAGAGGGTCGCCACGGTTTTAGGGAAATCCACTTGGAGCCTTAGAATCAGGCCCAATTTCTGAAAGTTATAAATAGGCGTACACGGTTTTAGTAAAGTAGCTTTCGTTTTTCTGAAACCCATTGTCTAGGAGGACGAGGAAGACTCACTGTATATTTTAGAATAGACTTTTCTTTTCTTTTATTTTCTTTTCTAGATCTAAACCAGTAATATGTTAGAATGTAGAAGTTTGATTTAATTTTTCGTTCTCTTTTCCAATTACGGCCTGGAATCAATGAAGTTTAGATAATTTTTGGAATTCGTTTCTTCTAGTGAATTATAGTTACAATGGATGTTCTTGATCAATACTCCATTGTTGATTGTGCATCATAATTGAGAAGTACCGATCATTGAATGGACCTCGTTAGTTACAGTTTTTCCTGTTTGAATTGGAAGGAATTTCCTAAAATTTGGATTTTGATTTATTTGATTGATGTTGTTTGTGAATTGAGTTGTTTGGGGATTGAACGGAATTTAGAAGGTATGGATGAAAGTGGTGACTAAGATGGTTTGGACAAAGAAAAAAAAATAATAAAAATAAAAAGATAGGCAAACCAAAAATAGAACCTCGTTGCTCGATAACAAAATGATACGAACCCTGGGTCAACCCTGTGGAGGAGACCCGTGATCGAATTAGCTCAAGAACCGCCTAGTATTCGGCTTGGATGGATGACCGCAATTCAAGCTTATAAGGAAGCAAGAACCTTGGTATGAGGACGCCACAATCGGGTGATGGAGATCCGATTGGATAAGTCTTGATGAACGCCACTAATAACCGAGCAAGTTCAAGGAGTTCTTTAAAGAACCGAAGAGAAATTGAAACTCTCACTTTATAAATGCTTAAAACTTGAAGAATACAAGGATAACAAGCCTTTAAATAGGCCAAAAAAATATGAAGAATAGAAACTAAATATTCGGCCACAAGGAAAGTAAATATTTGGCCAAAAACAAGAAAGGAAACTAACATACTTTTTTCTAAACTACTACACACTAAAAATATCCATGAAGGAGAACAAAAGGAAACTATATAATTTTAGGACAAGGCTTGGTAATAGAATTAGCAGCAAATCTAGAACAAATCAGCAAAGCAAATCTAGAACAAATCATCTCCAAATCTACAAAGAATCGCCTCCAAAATAGGCAAAGAACTGCAAATCATCACTAAATCAAGCAAACCTTTCTAAAAAAAAAGAAATAGCAACTCCTATTTAACTAGAAAACAGACTTCTAAATTAAATAAGTAACCCTACTTTGACTTGGAGAACAAATCTTTCTAAAATAAACTAACTCCAAATCAAATAGTAATAAAACTCAAAACACTTTGAAATAGAATATATTAGGTGTTTCTAAGGTTTGACAAATTCTCCAAAATCGAATTTTCCAAAATTAATATTGAATTCCCAATGTATGTTGTAAATGTTCGCATCACTGGACCCTTTGTGCTTTGATTTTCATCATCTCTTTTCTCGAAAAGATTCGTCCCTAATCTTAACCATAATGTTTGACGGCTTCTTGAAAATAAATACATATCCTCCACAGCTCCATCCTTGGGATCAAGTAACATGTATAACACATGGACTAATAAATTCCTCCCACTTGGCTTTGAAGCTCTTTTGTCTCCCGTGGCAAATCACCAAAGGTCATCCTCGGATTACATACTAACCTCAGAACAAGGAAGAAACAATACTAGGCAAACGAAGAATCAATCGTTAGTCTCCAAAAGGGCCTCTTGTACAAAAGTACAAACATAGGCTTTTAAATAAAAACACTCTTTTAGTTCACTATCTTGTATAGAAGCTTTCTTTTCTTTTGTTTCCTTCTTGTTCATCGCTCACTTCCCGATCTTTTGTTTTCCTTTTCGTTGTTCACTTTAAGATCTTTTCCTTTCACTCTTTTTCTTTCTCACTCTCTTCTATCACTTTCCTTTCCTCTTGTTTTTTCTTCCTCATTTCTTTTTTCTTTCTTTTTTCTTTCTCATTCTTTTTTAATCATGGTCTTACTTTGTCCGGTCACCTCTTGTTCTTTGTTTCATTTCACTTGGTATCGGGTGGCTTATCTTTCCTTCCTCCACACCAACTTCCAAGGGATGAAATTGACTAGGTTCGTAATCGCGTGTTGGTACTGCCCTCCTCTGACTCGATTCGATCTTGATAGCCATATCCACCATCTTCTCCAACTCTACGTAATGCCAGAATTCCACCACCTTTGAATCGCCTCGTTTAAACCGCTAGAAACCCGCCACAGCCTCTCGATCTTCTTCAATATTTGCTCTAGTCATTGCAACCTTCAACTCCTTATAATACCCTTTACACTAATGATTGCCTTGCCTCAAGTTTTGCAACTTGTCAGACAACTCCCGATATAGTAGTAAGTTGAAACAAATCTCTTTCGTCACCCTTTCATCTCTTCCCATGTTTCCACCGCCGGCTCCCCTGCACCCCGTCCTCATATTAAAACTAATTGGTCCCACCAAACTGCGTTGCATAGTCCGAGAACCCTATGGCAAAGAAGTTTCACCTTTCTTATTTTCTAATAATTGTGACAATCAAAACCAACTCCACCTTCCTCTCCCACTCAAGATATGCCTCAGTGGTCATTTCTTCTTTGGAAAGATGGAATCTTCATCTTAATGTTTCCTAAATTATCTTCCCGATTCCTATCTTCTATGTCTCCCAAACCTCCCTGTTATTAACAACACCCGAATCATAACCATCTCATTTTCAAAGTCTCTCCGTCATACTCTTCTTCTTCTACCCGTGCCCCTCTTCTTGGCAAGCCTCCCTCTACGCCCCGTGGAGGGTTTCCTCAGGTGCCTCGGCTTTGCTCCACCCTCCTCATGGAATCTGTTCCACCACTCTAAACATTCTCTCGCATTCACGGTTAAGGCCCCGCATAATGAACTTCATGTCAACGCTCCGCCACACCCGATGCGATTGTCCGGCTATAGTGCCGCAAAAAACAAGGTTAGAAAAAAAAGTAGGACTCTTCACAAATCACTCGCTTCACGGTTTTCACTAAAGAATGATTCACCTGGGCTTCTCGCCTCGTGTTTTCACACAATATATTTGGCTTTTTCTCACTCTAATAATCCTGACCACTCTCGCTCTTTTTCCACTGCACTTCTCTATAGTTCTTCGAACTAATCAAACAACCGCATTTTTCCGCAAAAATTCAATAAAAACTATCAAAGAAGAAAAGGACAAAGTTGGTGGCATTAACCAAGATCCAAGCTTTACTTATTTATTTTTTATACTATGATGGGATTGGATTTATAGAAACTAGATGATGATAAACTTATAGGATTTTTTTTTTCGTTTTTTTTTTTTTTTTTTTTGACTGATCCTTTTCCTTACCCTTCTTTTCTGTTTTTTTTTTTTTTTTTCTGTTTTTTTTTTTTTTTTTTTTTTTGTAACTTTGAGATGGACGATTGAATAAAAAAGAAACACAAAAAATTATATCCGATCAAGAATGAAGAAAATCTGACTTGGGATGGAGTAGATAATGGTATTATGAATGGTAAATTGGGGATTGAACGGAATTTAGAAGGTATGGATGAAAGTGACTAAGATGGTTTGGACAAAGAAAAAAATAAAAAAAATAAAAGATAGGCAAACCAGAAAATAGAACCTGTTGCTCTGATACCAAATGATACGAACCCCGTCAACTTGTGAGGAGACCCGTGATCGAATTAGCTCGAAAGAACCGCCCTAGTATTCGGCTTTGATGGATGACCGCCAATTCGCTGTTTATAAGGAAGCAAAGAACCTTGGTATATGAGGACGCCTACACCGCGATGGAGATCCGATTGATAAGTCTTGATGAACGCCTACTGAATAACCGGAGGTTAAGTTCAAGGAGTTTTAAAGAACCTAAGAGAAATTGAAACTCTCAATTTTATAAATGCTTAAAACTTGAAGAATACAAGGATAACAAGCCTTTAAATAGGCCAAAAAAATATGAAGAATAGAAACTAAATATTTGGCCACAAGGAAAGTAAATATTTGGCCAAAAACAAGAAAGGAAACTAACATACTTTTCTAAAACTACTACACACTAAAGATCCATGAAGGAGAACAAAAGGAAACTATATAATTTTAGGACAAGGTTTGGTAATAGAATTAGCAAGAAATCTTAGAACAAATCAAGAGCAAATCTAGGAACAAATCATCTCCAAATCTACGAAGAAATCAAATTCTCCAAAATAGCAAAGAATCCGTTGTAAATCATCACCAAATCTGAAGTAAACCTTTCTAATGAAATAGCAACTCCTATTTAACTAGAAACGTACTTTCTAAATTAAATAAAGTTAACCTACTTTACCTGAGAACAAATCTTTCTAAAATAAACCAACTCCAAATCAAAATAGTAATAAAACTCAAAACACTTGGAAATAGAAATATATTAGGTGTTTCCAAGGTTTCACAGCCTCCAAAATCTGAATTTTCCAAAATTAATATTGAATTCCCAATGTATGTTGTAAATGCTCTGGCATCACGGATCCTTTGTGCTTTGATTTTCATCATCTTTGGAGGTTATTCGAACCTCCTTGTCCCCCAACTGCACTAGTCTGTGCAAAACCGCTAAATGCAGCACTCATGGCCTCCATAAAGGCCTACTTGTCAAAATCGGGCGATGGTCGACTATTGGCCCGTGGAGGCCCTCTACGCCCTCGTCCTCTACTTGCCATCTACACATGTCAAATGGAAATGGAGTTATTAAGTTTCTATCTCAGCCTAACTAGTAGTGCACATGCCAACCACTAATAGACTTAGTCATCAAGAACTAACCCGTTCATCCCTTTTTCCTTAGTGGTGCTAATTGCCAACCACTAATACAATTCAATTCAATTTTTTAATTTTCATGTTCATTTTGTTTTTCGAACCCCTAAGGTTATGTTTTCTAACTCTAGTGTTTTATATACAATTTATCATGTATATTTATCCACGCAAATCGTAGCACAATCAAACAACATCAATCATGTAGCACATCAAGAAAATTGCACCATGCATGCATGATCTAAACCCATGTCCAACGAGTCCTAGGTATTCGTATACCTAAGCTTTGATACCAAGCTGTGAAGCTGGTATCAGGACCATACTTATGGATACCTACACCCGAGCCCCCTAGGTAATTGTTTACCTAAGCTTTGACACCAAGCTGCGATGCCCCAATTCTCGGGGGTCGAAATTTTGGAATTCTTTTTTTTTACATTAATCATCTCTCGCCGCATGCAGCGTGAATCCATTAGTCTTTCATCTTGCACGCGACGCTGGGTCCAATTTGTGCGCACCGTGTCTGTTATGAGTCCGCTGCACATGTCGGTAAGGTTTGCCATGCGCCCGTCGAGCCGATTGGGCGCCATGCGCGTCTATCGCGATTGGCGGATCTTTGTCGCGAACAAGGCCCATGTCGTAGCCGACCTGGGCCAGGTTGTCGCGCACAAAGCTCCGCCGCTAATATCGCGACCCACTCACAAGATTCTATTGCGATGTAGATCCAAAATGGCTAGTAAATTTCCATTCTTTCTCTTCTCTCGCACTTCCAATTTTCTTCTACATTTCATCAAATACTAATGCTTATACAATTTGTACTAACAAAGATAATACGTCCTGGAGTATGAGAACGCTACTAAACCAATTCGAACTATTTTTTTTTTTTTTTTTTACAGAACTTATTATTTACATCATAAAACTGGACATTCAGTCCAGAATAGTACAAAAGATGGGAATAGGCCACTATCCGGCCTTTTTCAATACTGGGTCTTTGGACCTGTTTCATCTCCCGATACACCTCTAATACTTGAAACATATTTACCCACGAAGGGGTGAGCAATGCCCAGTAGAGATATTTTCCTACAAGGGCTACACCCCACCTAAAATCCACATACAATGACATACATAAAACATTCAATCATTTTCCAAATAAATAAAGTAATTCTACATGGAATGTTCATGATATGCATGAGATGTGACTCCTCAAGCCCACAACCCGAGTCCCCACTGACTCCCTCACACATATAACGCTACGTGTGAAAAACCAGTCATTAGTGTTTCACCCAAAGACTCGACTCATTGGACCAACCTCCAATACTCATTTGAATTTTATCAAATTCCCGTGTGTTTATTTGTGGGCTGCGTATTTTTGGGTTCTCACCGCAGGAACGTCGCATGCCTTCCCAACATTTTTACGGACTTTCACTGATGGTGATCATATCTAACCACATGTAGATTTGGGTCTTCACCCCTGTGGGTCACGATCTATCCCATCTTGCTATGCCCAACATACTCAAACTTCCTCACCTTGGCCATATCTATGGCCACATAGTCATCCCCGAAACGTGCTAACTCGGTGAACTTGGCAACGTATTCGAGCACCGTCCTACCTCCTTGTCTCAAC
Source organism: Tetrastigma voinierianum (assembly GCA_016808115.1). Lineage (NCBI taxonomy): Eukaryota > Viridiplantae > Streptophyta > Magnoliopsida > Vitales > Vitaceae > Tetrastigma > Tetrastigma voinierianum. The sequence continues at coordinate 66,631 of JAEQBH010000913.1, read as the reverse complement.
TCAAGGAATTCCCGGGCCTTTGCATGTCTCGCAAATGCCAAGAAAAACTTTCTCATGAAGAGCTCTCGGAACTCTCCCCAAGTCATCATCTCTAGGTCCCTCGAGACCTTAGCCCAATCCCACCATATATGGGATTCACCCTCTAGCTTAAACGTAGCTAGTCTGATCCTCGTGGCATCAGAGGTAATCCCCATGGCCTCCAAAACCCTCTCGACCTACCGGAACCAATGATCGGCTACCATTGGATCCCCTCCTCCCTTGAATGATGGAGAATGATGTGCGATAAACGTCTAGAGGTCACTCGGCCCTCCCAACTGCACTAGCCTGTGCAATGGTGGTAAATGCAGCGCCCATCGCCTCCACAAATGCCTGCTGATCAAAGCCAAACGGTGGTTGGCTACTACCCCATGGACGACCTCTGTGTCCGCACCCTCGCCTTGCCATCTACACAAGTTAAGATAGCAATTTTAGATTCTCTCTTTTCACTTATCACATTAGTGGTGCATAATGTCAAACACTAATAAATAACCATTCCTACGTTATCATGCTCATTTGTTTTCCGAACCCCTAAGTTATGTTCGCTAACCCTAGTGTTCTCTATATATGTTCTATCATGCATAATTCACAACACAGTACATCTCCCGTGGAACATAACAGAACACACAAACAATTAATGCACACAATGCACGTGTCAAGCTGTGATGCTTGTACCAAACACCGAGCTACAGGTAATAGCATACCCAAGCTCTATATCAGAATCAAGGCATCCTAGACCCATGCCTAAATAAGCCTTAGGTAACGTGACATCACCTAGGCTCTGATACCAAGCTGTGACGCACCAAAACCCGGGGGTCACTTTTGTATAATTTTTTTTTTTTACACTTCTAAAAATCAACATAAATCAACCTTGTCACTACAAAGGCTACAAGAACCTGGAAAACTTGCCAAAATGTATTTAATTATACAAAAATAAATTAAATACAACATTTTTGTTCCATATATTACAAAAAAACCTGGGTTTCCAACCCAAAAATCACAAAAAACAAAACAACGCATTTCTAGCCTTTTTCTTCACGACTAGGATCCTGTGTGTGGGCCTCGTCGCCTGGTGTACCTCCAATACCTGAAACGATTTTCCCACGATGACGTGACCAATGCCCAGTAGAGAAATTTTCCTACGAGGGCTACTCCCAACCTGCTCGCACACGCAACGCTACGCTCAGAATTTCACACATATTCACGTAAAATACATAGGATGTCTACATGAATGTCACATGCCATGCCCCCATGCCTCGATTCCTCACCGACTCTCTCACACATGCATTTTGGCATGTATGAAAATCATTTCTAAAACAAAAGGTTTTTGTTTTAGTTCTCGCGAAGGTTAGTTGGACAGACTCCGATAAATTTTGGACCACCCATCGATATTTTTTTTTTCATTTGGATGTAATTGATAATAATGGACTAATCCGATATTCATTTTGGTCGACCTGATAATTATGTGGACTACCCTCCGATATTCATTTTTGGACAGACTCCGATAAGTTTGGTGGACAACCTTCTGAGAAAAACCATTTATCCATGTTGTGCATTCACACCCAATATGCGCGATGTCCCCATGCATGTGAGGTGTACAACTATTGCATGGTATTTCTTTATTTCCATGCACGCATGTAACAATTTCACAAACTGCATGTTATTCCATGAGAATTATGACATGCAAACTGAATTTTCCATCCAGTTTCCTCACCAAAAAAATACAACATGCGTTACTTTACATCTTTTCACATCAAAAACTGCATGGTATCTAATATTGCATGCATGCCCATGTCGGCATTTCTCTCTCAAAACAACATGTCATTTACACAAGAACATAACACATGCAAACTGGAAATTCTTTCCAGATTTCTAAACAATAAACAGTGGTACACAAAAAATCCAGTATCCATAATATTTTCCAATAGGTTTAACCTGCTCCAAAAATCCGTTTCTGGCATTAAAATGCCTAGGAAATGTACATAGTTTGCATTCAAACTGTTTTCAGCCATTCATTTACATGCATGCATGCAACAAGTTCACATAATGCATGTTATATACAATTGAATTACATGCAAACTGAATTTTCCATCCAGCTTTCCTCATTAAGAAAAATACAAAGATGTAATACTTTACATTTTTTTTCACTGATAAAAACTCCGCATGGTATCTAATATAGCATGCATGCCTATATCGACATTTCTCTCTAAAAACAGCATGTTATTTAAACAAGAACACAACACATGCAAACTGGAAATTCTTTCCAATTTTCTAAAGAATAAACAGTGGTACACTAAAATCCAACATCCATAATATTTTCCAGCAGGTTCAACCTGATTGCATGCACGCATGCCTATGTCGACATCTATCTCTAAAAACAACATGTTATTTAAACAAGAACACAACAACACATGCAAAATGAAAAATCTTTCCAGTTTTCTAAACAATAAGCAGTGGTACACAAAAATCCAGCATCCATAATATTTTCCAGCAGGTTCAATCTGCACCAAAAATCTCAGTTTCTTGCATCAAAAGTGCCCATAAAACTTACACAAGTTTACTTCAAACTGTTTTTTTTTTTTAACCAGCCCCCATGTTGGGACTAAGCTCCATGGCCATTGAATTGCATCTAGACCAAGGGTATCCCTAGTAGGAAAAGAACCTACCTTGTTGGAGTGTATACCAACTCCTCCTTCCTTTCTTCTTCCTTTCTTCTCCCTTTCTTCCTTCTTTTCTTCCTTCTTTTCTTCCTTTATTTCTTTCTCTTTTTTCTTTCTTTCTCTCTTGTCTATGAACTATTTTCCTTCCACCGCCAAACTGAGTTGGTTTGGTTTGAGTTAGGTGTAAAACACCTAAACCAACCACCTTGACACACATGAGTATTACCATGTGTTTCCCATGCCTTAACTTCATATCCACTCAAGTCATGCAAGGTTTGAGGGCATGACACTTAGCCCACCCAAGTTCCAAGTGTCCCTCACCCTAATTCCACATGGCACACGTCCCCCTATGCCACGTGCCACCCGGTGATTATCCAAAACGCCTCGAAATATCATTGAAATCCCATTTGTCTCATAATTGACAAAAATTGACGCGTACCTAGATTCGCGAGGGCGAACTCAGCGTAGCCGCGTCATCATCAGAGATGCAGAAATTCCTAGGTTTCTGGATTTGTCTTATGACGATAGTCTATCGTTTTGCTTTCTTCTTTCTTTTCGGGTTTTTACATTCTGCCCCCCTTAGAAGAATTTCGTCCCCAAATTCACACACATATACATACTATCACATGCATATGCAACAGTCATTTATCATTCTATGACTAAAACCACGTACCTCCATCCTCAAAGAGGAAAGGATGACTGGCACACATCGTGTCCTCACGTTCCCATGTTGTCCTCGACTCCTCGATCTTTGTCTTGTGGTGCCCAGGGTTATTTTGAGCCCTATTTATTGTAGGTTTGAGCACTTTTTGTGTACTAATCAAGCCCAGATTAACTTGGAATTTGCACGTTAAGGTCCTAGCTATTCTACGATCGCATTTGTGGCCTGAATTTTGTAGTTTTTACAAGCTATTTAAGCCAATTTTGTTGAGTCGATCTAAGCACGAAGAATTCGAGTCGAACTCAGCATTGCAGATCAGAAATCGGAAGGAAAGAAGAGTAGAAGAGGCAAGGAAAATGAAGCTTGCAAAAAAATTGCGTAGGGTGTGAAATTTTTCGCACCTGAAGTCTTCACATATGTGATTTTATTGCTGACTTCCGGTTGACCCACTTTTTGCATTTTACCATTTTACTCTTCATGTATAAGTGGGTATTGAGGATATTTTTGTATTTTTTTTCTTGTAATTGAGTACTATATAAGCTCCAAACAAATCTTGTATAGGGGGAGACTTTTTGGCAGTAATAAAATTTTGGGCGGGAGTTTTCCTGCTACTTTTTCTTTTCCCTCATTTTCTTTGCTTTTCTTTCATTTTCTTAGCTACCAAACACCCCTTGAGGATGACAACTCAAGGGATGGTTGGATAAACCCCCTCCATCCTTGAAGAGGAGGGCTACTGGGCAACGGTTTTGAGGTAAAATGATGGTTCCCTTGTTTTTTTTTTTGGATAATTAAGAATTTATTTCCAAAAGGGCAATACCCCAACAAACTAAAAAAATAGTACAAAGCGAGGCAACGAGAATCTGGCAGGACGGCCTCTCCTAAAAACATAGGGCTGAGGGGCATCGGCCAGATACAAAAACCACACCAGTGGAACCAAACAAGAGATCAACAATCCTCGAAGACAAAACAAACCCAGCAGGGCAACCAATGTAGGCAGAGAATACACAACTATGTCAGAATAAAACATACGAGACAAACAGCATCAGAGACACGGGACACTAGAGTGATTAGTCGGTATCAGCAATGTATGCGATGGTGTCGGCTCCTCACGCTGGGTTCCACGGCCTTGATAGCATGTTATTTTTCCTCGGTTTCTTGAGCTTCTTCTTTGACATGGCATGTGGTCAGCTCCTTGATTCTCTTTATATGCTTAAACGTTTCAAGCGAGGAGGGGGTGTAGAAATCGGCAATGTTGGAAGGTCAAGCTTGGAAGAATCAATGATCCTATTCCACTTAGAGTGGAGATAGCATTTTGGAACAGTGGTATGCAGACCAGCAGCTATAGAATCGCCGGCCTTCTAGAATGCCGACATCAACACCTGGTTAAACGTTCGGGGTATTGCGGTCGGCCTTTCTGGATATCAGTAACCTTCCCATTTCGAGCTTTACCTGGGGTTGTAATGTGGTTGTCTATATCATCGATGCGGCACCACTCACTAGAGAAGAATCAGCATCATCAACATAGTCTTTAGCAGGCCTCTTAGCAAAGTGGTCGAGACCAGTTGTATTTCCAGAGTCAACCATTTTCTTCACACCCTGACATTTCCATGGTATGGCCAAAGATCTTACGGTGTGCCTTGATTCTACGAGAACCCATAGATTTTCGATTCTAATAGTAGTGTAACTTACCATTTCCTAGATCCAATATTCTTGATTTAGGAAAAGTACAATTCCACATCCACCTCAATGCATATCCACAGCAAAGGATAATCTAGGTGATTCTCGGTGAGTGTCTAAATGCATAGGAATACCTACAGCACTATGATGTATCCAAGGCTAATGTAGGTCGATCCACAGAGAGGATGTTAAAACTTTACTTGAAATAGGTAGGGAGGTGATGCATACGTTCATCTCCATACGGTTTTAGAAGCAGAAGAATGATTGGTCTTCGGCCCGAATCTGAGGCCGTTCTCAATGCCCAATCCAGAGCAACGAGGTCTACGAACACAGATATGTAAACCCATTATCACGTAATTGGGAGATCTCGAATTATCTCGTACTTCATAAGCTCGGCGAAGATTTAACCATGTAATAGGAGACGCTTGTCAGGCCCGGCCTGGCTTCCTTCCATAGACCCTCCTTGACCACTTTGCCTCGGGAGGAAAGTTTGATAGTCACCTTCCATCCAGCACAGAAAGAATTTGTGAAAGGCCAAGAAGAAGCGAGATTTTGGACGATTCACAAATAGTGACCTCAATTATTTAACAGCAGCGAGTATCCTTTAAATTTTTTTAACTTAAGGCGGATCATCGATTTCCTTGCCACACAGTCAAAGATGCTTGGGATATTGATGTTTATGGAGCTCTACGCACGGGCTGACTGGAAGCTTAGAAGTGTGAAGAATCAGCACTAAAGCTTTCAACTTTCAAGTAATTACAAAGAGAAGGTCGTGAAGCTAGGGAAACTTTACTCAGCGCACAAGTTGATCTTATCCTAATCCAAATGACTCCGATTTAGTAGTGAATGAGAGGATGTGCTTGAAGAAGTACCATGATTTGGCTCGAGCTGAAGAAGGGTTTCTGAAGCAAAAGTCCAGAATTCAGTGGCTCAAGCTGGGAGATCAAAATTCTAACTTCTTCCATAAAGTAGTCAAAGCCGGGAACTCTAAGAACTCTATCAATTCCATTACGTTGGAGAATGGATGCAAAATTGATGACCCGACTACAATCAGACAGGAGTTTGTTAAGCATTTCCAATCAATATTGGGAAGTAACATGCAGCGTGTGATGGAGTGCTTGGACGGTTTGGCGTGGTCTTCTAAACATCTGGATACTCTTAATAGCGGGATTACGGGGAGGAGATCAAGATCCATGTTCTCTGTCGTGACGCAAAGGCCCCGACCCAGATGGGTTCTCTTCCGCTTTTTGAGGGCACAGGCATTGTTGGGAGTGATGTACGTGAGGGCGGTTGAAGATTTTATTTCGGGATGTTTGCCAGCAGCGAGATGGCTGCTATCATTGCCTTGGTTCCAAAAGTTCTAACCTAGCTCGATGCATGATTCTGAGACCCAGTCTCGTATTTATGTCTATCTAATGCATCTCGAAGATTATTGCGGCAAGAATTAAGGGATGCCTTCCAGATATTATTAGCCCTGCTCAGACAGCTTTTGTACAGGGGCGTAACATAGCTGACAACATCCTCCTCACTCAGGAATTGATGAAAAACTATCACTTAGATTATGGGCTTCCAAGATGTGCTCTCAAAATTGATCTCAAGAAGGCCTATGACTCTATAAGTTGGGGTTGCATCATGGGTATATTATCGCCATGGGTGCTCCTCTCCCCTTTTAGCAGGTTGCATTAAGGCATGCATCACTACTCCTATGTTTTCTATAAGTGTCGATGGTGAGCTTACGGGGTTTTTGCTGTGAGGGTTGACAAGGGACCCTTTATCATCCTTTTTGTTCCTAATTGTTATGGAAGCATTATCGAGATCCCTTTCTAAGGCGGTTCTCAGCCCTGGTTGATTTACTTGGATGTGGACAGATCATGTAGACTTTGCTGATGATTTATTTCTATTCGCCAAAGGTAATGTGGACAGTGTACAGATTACAATGGATGAGCTGGCTAAGTTCGAGGCTTTCTCCGGAATGCAAGTTAATAAGCAAAAGAGTGCTGTGTTCTTAGCCGGGACCGATGACAGTGTTACTGCTGCTATCCTTGACATGACGGGTTTTAGACTGGGGAGTCTGCCTATGAAATACTTGGGGGTGCCGCTCATCTCCTCCAAGTTGTCTCACTCTGATTGCCAGCCTCTTCTTGATAAGATTATTGCCAGGATCCAGTCGTGGACAAGTAGTTCTCTATCCTTTGCGGGTAGACTACAGCTTATATCTTCAGTTCTCTATAGCATTCAAGCATATTGGTGTACTATGTTCATCATCCCCAAATTCACATGTTGTAAGATCGAAGCGGATTTTAAAAGCGGGTTTTACGTGGTGAGCAGGATGTGAATGCTAGGAGAGCAAAGTAGGGTGGAAGTCTCTATGCCTTCCGAAGGAGGAGGGCGGGCTTGGATTGCGCCGTGTTAAGGATTGGAACGATGCCTCTATAATGAAGCACATTTGGAATCTATTCTACAGGAAAGACTCTATTTGGGTTGCCTGGGTTCGCGAGGTTATGCTGAGGCAAACCAGTTTCTGGATCGCCAGGATTCCCTCGCGATGTTCTTGGAGTTGGCGGAAGATTCTTCAGTTGAGGATAGAGAGTGAGACCTTTATCGAAGCATCAAATTATTATAGCAGTGTCGGGACCTTTCTGGCACGATTTTGGAACCCCTTAAGGCGATCCTTCCTCTCTTTGGGAAAGGATTCTCGCGGTCTGCCATTCATAAAAATGCTAGAGTTGCTGAAGTCATAGATGGTACCGGGTGGAATTAACATTCTTGTCGGGTGATCTTATAGCTGGTAAGACCGGTTGTCTTGATTTTACCTTCTTGATACGATAGAGGATGTTATCTCTTGGACGGTCCCGGTGTCAGGTGTTTTTTGCGCGTAGTTCTGCATGGAACTCCATTAGACCTCGCAAGCCTTTGGTGCACTGGCATGCAGCTGTGTGGTTCTCACATTCTATTAAAAGGCACTCCTTCATTTCCTGGCTTGTCATGCAAGACAGACTTTCAACTCAAGACAAACTGCTCAGATGGGGCATCATCAACTCTATGGCTTGTGTTCTTGTCGAACAAATGTGAAAATAGGAATCATTTATTCTTTGAATGTCGGGTTACATCCGGAATCTGGATGAGGGTTTTAAGACTCTGTGGTCAATACGATTACCCCGAGGAGGTGGGAAGCAGGCTCCTTTGGGTGATTAGTTGTAAGGAGTAACTCCACATGCTCTATCAACTAAAAGTTGGCAGGGCTGCCATATATCACTGTGGAACGGCGTAATCGAGAGTTCACGGCCAATTTATTTAATTGATTACATTTTCTATCTCATTTGTAATGATGTCGGACCTTCGGGATCACAAAGCTTCCAGGAGTGTAGCACATGACCCATGAATAGAGTTTTGTGCGAGAGATGGAGCTTTCCTATTACTATCTTGAAGCCCACTATAGATGATTGAACTTGTAGAGTTAGTAGTTCCTTCCTTTGTGGTTTGCTTAGTGTTGTCGTTTCTGGTCGGGATGTGGGATCTTTATTTGCTGTTTTATCTTTGAGCTTGTGCTTGAGTCTTGTCTGTGTTATTGTTTCTTCTTATGGTTGTTGGCTTGTGTGCATTTGTGTTTAGTGTTTCTTGATTGAGATATTATTTATCAGGGTGGTTCTTGTTGCGAGTGTAGCCCTTCCCTCGGTTTTAGGGAGTCTTTGTCAGTTTTTCGTTTTTAAGTGCCTTTGCTCACTGTGTTTTTAGTTTGTTGTGAGGCTTTTCGTTTGGTAATAAATTCTTAATTATCGAAAAAAAAAAAAAAAAAAAAAAAACGTAGCGATGGGTTGCTTGACCTGAGGCTAGTCCTTACCTTCAGACCCGGACACGAACTTTGAGCTTCTCTTGTTTGCCAGGAATCAAGTGATAAGTAGAGTGGTGGAGAAATCGTCATCTCGAGACCCAAAATTGAGCGCCCCGTTCAGTGGGTGGCGAGATCAGCGATCGGGCGGCTCTTTACTCGATGCAGCAGCGGCCACTACGAGACCTCGGCTGCCGAGATGACCGTCGGCGGATTATTCTATTAGATTTGAAACCTTTCGGCCAGGAAAATGTTCTTTGGTTTTAACCCATTCCACGAGTTGGTCCTTTTTCGCGAGGCAGCCAGTCGGCAATGACGGACCCATTTTCCTCAAAACTTACCTTGGACCTTCTTCCATTTCCCTGCCGGCGATTGAACGATCTATCGCAAGCTGCGACATCGTGATGAGGCTTTACGCATTCCGTCTTACGTCGAATCTGCTTGGCAAACCAATCGAAGCTGAGAAGATCTGATTTTGGATCTCCTCTCGATGCGACTTCCGGATCTCACGGATCTGTAGCGAAGCTCCCGATTTTTCCTAAGGATAATCCCTCGAGAGGTGGCTATATCGCAACCATGAAACCCATTTAAAGTCGCCCCCTTTTTGGCGAAAGCGGGAGAACCACGTGGTCTATATCTGCTCTTCGGATACCCATTCTCAGGTCGTCTAGGGATGAGCTAGGAGGCACGATCCACATGGAGTCTGGTGAGTTGTCACCGGAATCGGCGTTAAAATGGTGTTTGTCACGGCGTCACGGCGGTGGTACCGGTGTTTGCCGTTGACGACGGCGGCGTTATCGAGGCGCTCGAGCGTAGGCAAGAGGATCCATCATGGAGTAATCTGGAGGGCTGAACCAGCTATGTGGAGTTCATCATGGGTATCCTTTTGTTGGGAAGAGCCTTTTGTGGAGACGGACCAGTGGTCTGACCTGACAATTCTTGGTCCCACCACAACCAGTTGTCATCCTGTGGACTCTTGGGAAGGCGACAAGCGGGACAACCCTAGAGCATGCTCTTTATTCTAACATCTCATTACATAAGAGGTGAAAAAATAGCATGTTGGTTCTCTTGTTTTTAATCACAATGAGTTATTGTCATTATGTTCTATCTCTCATTCTAGGTTTAAATCTCTTAAATGTTACCTTAATTAGTTGCACATGTTGGCAGCCTTTTAGGGTTCGGTGGATGCTTATTCTTAGATCGCTGAGATTCATTAGTTGCCTTCTATTAGTTCTTGTAGGGTAGATTTGGGGATGTGTTTCTTGTCTAGAGAGCATTTACGGCAATAAATGCTATGTTTCAAAGGAAAATTATTAGGGTTCAATTTTTATGGCCAAATGAAGATGATTCGAAATATTTATAGGTCATCACCTCCCAGCGGCTGGACAGGACCTCGATTCCCCCAGGACCTGAGCCAGTGTGATACTTGAGGTTCTTTTTTATATTTTATTTCATCTTACTTTCAATTTGCAAATCACCTAATCAGTGGAAATTTCTGGAAATAAACATTTGTAGTCGTTTTAAAGAGCCCGTCACGTGTTACGGCCCTAGAGCCCTTATCTTTGCGATAGCTAATTTCTGTGATGGGAGAGCAGAGTATAAATTTTGTTGATTCGGCGTCTGCTCACTTGCTTACGAATCTTGCTATGCAACCGCTTACCGCTAAGCGCCGTAGTCTTCGTCACAAAACCTGGTCTTAGCGCTATCACAATCTGCGCAGCGTGTAGCAGCCACACAAATACCTAAATTTTATAATAATTTTAATATATATTACGGGTATGAATTGAACAAACTTAGGTTTTTGGGAAAATTGATAAATTGATAAATTATGAAATATAAATTGAAGGCATGAGCGTATAATTTAATATTATATGCTAAAATGAGAAAAATTGATCGAGGCAAAGAATCCTTGCAGTGAAAAATAGCGAATATGAAAATTTGTAAAATAGGGCCTTAGGGTCAATTATTATAAAGAATAAATGTCTAGGTGAATTTATGATAAATGAATGGCCAAAGTGGAATAATAGGAACTTAAATGAAATAATGGGTTTTTCAATAGGCAGCGTTATAGAAATTAAGTGACTTAAGACAAAAAAATAGGAAATGAGAAAGGGGTGTAGGCCAAACATGGCCTTACACAAGATTGATTTTATAAAGACCAAGAAATGTGAGTGTAGGGCATTTTAGAAGAGCAGAAATCCATTTTAGGAAGGAGAAGGGGAGAAAAAAGGGGGAAAAGCTAGGGTTTGCAAGGAGGAGTGGCTTAGTTCTATTTTCTTGCTCCTAAGTGACCAAACAACATACAAGAAGATTGAAGAAGTGAAGAAAAATCAAACACAACCTCATATTTTGATTTGGATTTGAGGAGAAAACCCTAATTTGAGAGAAAAAGGTTTTCATTGATTCTAAACCACTTTTGGAGTTGTTTTAAAGGGATTCCATGGTGGATTTTTTATATGGGACAAAGTGGAGAAGATTGGTGGATGAAAAATGAGTGAAAATGCCAAAAATTAAACATTTATGGGCAAGAAGCAGTGGTGTCTGGTCTGGTATCGTTAGGTAACACCGTGCGGGAGTAAGTCGAGTGTCTGGGTGTTGTTTATGACCCGGTTTGACATGTTTTCACGTCGTTAAGTCAGAAGTAATTGTTATCTTGGAGTGTCTAGGGACCCCAAGAAATGAATAATGAGGGTTCGAATAAGGATGAACTAGAGTGAAAACATATCAGTGCCTCTCAGCGCCTCGCGAAAGCAAAATTCGTCTTCGGGAAGACTTAGTGTCTTAACCCAAGACTTTTAACAAAAATAAATTTGTAATTCACTAAAATTGTTTAACAATTGTTTTTATTTAAGAGTGGCGTGAATGTTATTGACTAGGGACGGGTGATGATACGCTAACACAGGGCCAGAGATCGGCGAAGAGAAGGAAGCTAGATTCGGCAGCTTGGTTTGTTCTCGACTCTATTATGGCTAAAGTATTTTGGTAGTTCTGAGAATTGTATGAAATGAGTGTGAATGAGTATATGGAATAAGTCACATTAGATTGAAAGTATATCTTTGAAAGATAATACAGTGAATATGAGTAAATGTGAATGATGATAAGGGCCCGGGATTCATCAAACGAGAATCAGTCATAAATGTGAATTGAATGATATCGAATAGGCACTTTGACGGGATACCTTTAATCGGCATCGTCATGATAAATGGCATTGAAGAAATGTTCCCACTTGACGGGATGCACCAATCAGCGTCCGTCATGATGGCGTATGGCATTTAAGTGATACCACATGTCGGGATGCGCAGCGAGTCGTCGTGATGGGAAGCAGAATAAGTGATACCACGTGTCGGGATGCACCATGGCATCCCGTCATGATGGGAATGGTGTTAAATGTACCAAGCCACGTTCACCAGAATGATAATAAGGAGAGTTAATCAAGCGAATCGCGAAGTATGAATTAAGATAGTTAAAGATTGAAACCAACATTGACGAGTGTAATGGGATTTTTATGAATATGCTTATATCTCATAAATTGAATTGTGAATTGAATTATTGCATTGAAAATGCATGTTGTTATATGATAAATGACTTGAAAAATGAAAGCATGCAAAATTGATTAGCATGAGTATATGTTGATATAATAGACATGGTTTGAAGTGTTGAAATGCATGTCAAGTTAAATTTGAATATTGAAATAGAGCGTATAGAACCCTTTAATGAAAATTCTTAGCGTATAGTTTTTATCACATCTTGCGGTATCGGAAATGTGAAAGAAGGCCAAGATCGCGCGTGTGAGTCATAAGTACGGCGTATAAGTATATACTCATGAATTTGCATATCATCTCTTTTGAACAAGTGGTATTTTGTAAACAAGAGGTTAAACTTCGAACCTTGATTTTGTATATCATTTGAAAAGGCATGAATGCCTTCGCCTTAAATGTATTTTGTTAAATGTTTGTAAAAATAAATTGCGTGAAATTGTATGATTATAGAACTGCTGGCCAAGCTTAGCCATGACAGTAGCATAATAAAATGTTTTGTTAAGATAATTGAAAATGTCGAATGCATGAGACTCCGACTTGGATGTAATAGAATTCGATCGGGGATTCGAATTCGCGACGCACAGCAAAATTTAATAAAACCAAACAAAATGTTTTGAAGATAATTGAAACGTCGGAATCGCCAATTCCGGTTCGGATCATTCGGGTGGTCGAGTTCGGGTTCACGGCGTTTTTAAAAAAATTTTAATAACATGGAAAATAAAAGAAATAAACTGAGCATCCCCGGGTTTCGGATTCGGACTATGCATTCGAATTCGGATAAGGTTGGGGGTCGTTACACTAGTCCTCCTCGGAGGTCCCATGCGCATGAGTCATAGCTCTCACGATCAAGCTATGTAGTGGATGCAGGTGTCCCCTATTGGAGCATGGAACATGAAGAAACCTCGTGGATACACGATAAGCTTGAGCGGTGAGTGTAGATACGTCTTGCTCGTGCTTTGAATATCTCGAAAGGCTGATATCCTCTTTTTTGGATAATTAGAATTTATTACCAAAGGGGCAGCCAGGACAAAGAGAATACAAAGCAAAGAGGCCCACAGAGGCCATGAATGGGCAAAAAGAAGCGGACTGGCCTCCCTATAGAAGTATAGGAGCAGGGCCCATGACCCGAACAACACAAAGCTAGCCAACGAAAGCAGCCCACAATCAGAGGCGAAAGAAAACAAACGAAACCTGGCCCAGAATGAGCGGCGTGGCCCAAACAATCACAAATCAAACAACCTGACCTACCATGAGATAAAATATTAATGGGAAGGACCATCTCTCCACACATTGATGCGTTTGCGGGACTATCTGACAACATACGGATGCAATCTGAGAATTTAACATCATCACGATGGCGAAAAATAGTGTCGATTTGGAGCATAGTTGTTCTCTTGTGTTCTTCTATTAGATTGACCCACACAAAGTAGTATATAGTAAGCCCCATGCGTCTTTCCTTGTAATAGAGTGAAGGACTTTCCACTTGATGGCTACTACCACGTAAGATTTCGTTCTCCCGATACCTCGGGTTAACCTGGGGCCCCACAGCCACTTAGAATCCTGCGAATACCGGTTGTGAAATGGCAGGCGGGAATAGATGGTTCACTGTCTTCAACATTAGCACGAAGAAATACACAGATATAGAGGGTGGTGAGACCCACTTGAGAAGCTTCTCTGGGTAACCAATGCACGAGCGACCAACCCCGGACAATGAAGCGTCTTATCACAGTGGCTTGGGGAGACCGTCGAATAGTGCCAATTAACAAACGGCTTCTTTGGCTGAAGTGGTTCTGGAAAACTGCAGTGAAACCCCGAGAGGGAAGGATGCAGGGACGAGAAATAGTATCCTCTCTAGAGGCGTCGATATGGTAGTGCTGTTGTTCTTGATAGCCATAAGGTCCTGAATTAAGCGATAGACGAGTTCCACCCCCTCATGTGCTTGACTCTCGAGCACATTACAATGGTGCGGAGTCATCTGAATCAGCTCCATAATGGGAAGGAGAGGCTGGCCAAAGGGTTCCAGAAATCATGCCATAAGAAGGTCGCTCAGTCACCCACCTCCATTAACTTTATGGGGGCACGATCCTCTCTCTAAGTTGAAGGATTTTCCGTCAACTCCATGAACAACTCGTAGGGACCTTTGCGTTCCAGAGACTCCCTGCCGCAGATAAAACCTCCGTGCCGCTACCGCAAGAATTCGGCCCAGCATAGAAACGAGATTCCGAGATATACTTCATAACATTTGAATCATTAGTCTCTTTGCTCTTGTCCCGAGGCCAAGCCAGCCCTCCTCCTTTGCGATTGACTCCCAATTGATCTTAGCACGTGACGCTCCCGAATTTCCCGGACCATGAAGAAAAAAAAAAAAAAATCTTTACTTCAAATCTTAGATATAATATACTTAGGAATATAAGCCTCTTGCACAGTACAATTGTATCTTGTATAAGGCTGACGATCAGCTGTAACCTACTTGAAACAAAGATGAGAGTTGCTAGTCGAGGCGGGTCTGTCATATTGGTTGTCGGTGGTTCAGTCCCTTAACAGGGAACATGTTTACTCCTATGGGAGCAACCTGCGTGGTCGCCATTCCCTAAAAGGGGTTTCCCCTTCTTTGCCCCTTAGAAGGGATGCCCGTGGCCAGATATTGGCTCTCTCATTGTGAAGTGCAAATGGTGGTCCTCCTCAGGTCGATCGAGGTTCGGATTCGGAAATCTGTCTCCACAGCTGATGCTTCTACTTGTAGTCACGGGGTTTATCCTCGAGATCTGAAGATTTCTTTGGGGTGTCGGTTTTCCGGCCCATTAGATTCGAGGAGGTTTCACGAACCTACTTGCTCACGGCATGCGGATCGGCGGTCGTTTCACGACCACGATATAAAGAATTCGGATTGCGAGCTGAGTCCAGCCCGCAGAGGCGTGAGCCAGTGCCAGAGCGATGGAAGAGATCCGGAGTCATGAAGGTGTTGCCGACAACTGGTGTCCTCGTTCAGCGTTGGCTCATCGGAAAAATCAGGTCCGCCTCCAAAGATTTGTTTGATGATACATCCGCAGCGGATCCAGGCTTGGCTAAGGTGCTTGGTCGGATCGGCATGGTTGTACCGTAGGGTGTTGGGGATGTGCTTGGTAGCATGCGCCTCCGGGAGTGGGATCGTAGATTTACGAATCTGTTGGATCTGGTGTCGGGTTATGGCAAAGTCACCGGTGAGGATGATGTGCTCGGAAGGAAACTTGAAGGGGATCATCCGGCCAGTTCTTGAGATACCCAAGTCATGGGTTTCCAAAGTGGATATCCACTCGTTAAATCTTTGTCGTAAACGTGTCGTCTTCTTTAGTAGGTGCGGCTATGGGTGCAGTGATCCGTTGGGTCTTTCGGTTGGGCGTGATCTGGACCACCGGCGATCGTCGTTAATATGGAGTATCCCAGTGGTATGATGTGGAGTTGCGGGTCATCTTCCTGGCTTTTGTCCCATGGATCTAGGCACTTGACATCTCTTGTGGGGCTTGAAGCGGAAGGCTTGATTCAACAAAGGACGGTTTCAGACGGCCATTAGCGTCCCTTTTCCATTGGTCGTGGGTTAGTGGAGTTGGTTTTCCCGCCGTTCCGAGCGGTTTTGGTGTATGCAGTGCTTCACGCTCGTGTGAATTCAAAGCCAGGTCGGAATATGTTCGTCGTAATTGGGAGTATGGCATAGTATGGACAAGTATTTCTCGGTCAGACGTGTTCAAGAAAAAGAGGATCAATTTGTTATGTTTCGAGGATACCAAAATTCCAATGAGAATGATCAGGGGTTTGTCCCCATGGTTCTCGATCACATTGGGTTTGGGTATCTAGTTGAGATTTAATCGTGGTCGGGCTTTGGGTCACGAAGGCTCATGGATACCATATCGCCTATATTATGGATATTAACTAATCGCCAGGAGTGGCTTCCTATTTCTGGATTCGATTCTTGATTACCCTGTTTGTGGGGTTTGTTCTGTTTCGAGTGTTACTTGTATCCTGCATCTTAGTCGCATGGATTATGTTTTGGTTTTTCTTATTACTGCCGGGTTGTGGGGCTTATGTTTATCGGTGATTATCTTTGGTCGGTGCTTGTTGCCCTGTTTGTGGGGATTGGTTGTTGCTTGGCTTGTTGGTTATTGCCCTGTATGTGGGTATGTGGGGTTCCTGTATCGGGCTGATGCCCTTTTCCTAGGTTTTTAGGGGAGGTGCTGTCCGTTTGTTCAATTTCGGGTAGCCTTTGGGCTCGGTGTATTGTTCGTTGTTTGTTGGGGCATTATGCTTTGGTAATAAGTCTTAGTATCCAAAAAAAAAAAAAAAAAAACATATCATCTGCAAAGCATGAGTTAAGTTGATTTCCTTACATCACAGGTGGCTTCAAAAACCCTTGCCTATTAGTTCATGCATTTGGGAATGCAGAAAAGGCCTCCATTGCGAGGATGAATAAAGGTGATAATGGGTCCCCAACCTTAACCTGCTTGCTAGTAAAAAACCCTTAGGCTCTCCATTAGCAAAATAGAGGACGGGGTAGTGATGCATACGTAATACATTTCAAAGGTGAAGAATTTACATGTCTACAGGAGAGAATATCTCAAGATACGGTCCCGACTCTTTGTGTCGTATGCCTTCATGATGTCAACCTTCATCGCACACAGGAGGACCTTATCACGATGGTAGTTTAACATAATGTCTTGGTGATAAGGACATTGTCGAAGTGATGCTCGGAGCCTTATGCTTGATTTGCGGTGATAATATCGGGATACCTTTGTTTAACTCTCGCGTGATGATCTTCGAGATGCACTTATAGATGGTGTTCTGCCAATAGAAATGAGCTGTAATCATGCATAGAGCAGGGATTGGGAACCTTAGGCACCGATCGCTATACGCCCGCCTAATTAATCTCGCGAAAGCATACTTCCAGTTCAAAAAAATGAACTCACGTTTTGCTGAAACATCACTTCCAGTAATGTCCAGCCAGCCTTGAAAGCGTGAGGAAAAACCATCGGGGCCGAGGCCTTGGACTCATCGATGGAAAAATGGCTTCCTTAATCTCCTCCTTGGGAAATTGTTTTTATTCGGTGTATCCATATCTTTGAGAGACCATACGAAGCCATCGAGCCATTTAAATACTCGGAGTGGTTAGCGGAGGGATCACGAACATAAATACCTTAGAGTGTAATACAACGGCCTCTTGCGATGGCATGGGTCTTGATTACGCAGCATTCGCCATAGTAATAACCTTTAAGCACTCCTAGCATTCCCCAGGCTTTAGCGACCTTGTGGGGAAAGAAGCTAGTGTTACGATCCCCAGAGTTTAAGCCATTTGAACTCACAGATTTTTCTTTTGAAAACCCTCCTCCAATAGGCTAAGTCGATAATTTGCTAGCAAATCCTCTCATTTTCCCCCCCAGAGTCTTGATTAGAGAGTACATTAGCTGCCCAGGTGGAGCGACCCAAAGTGCACGTACGGCGCCACAACTAACTCATGCGAACCCTTTAAGATGTCGGAGGTGGAAGGCTTTTAGTGGCTTCACCTCTTCGGCTTACGGGACGGTCCCGAACATGGGTGCAAGAGACTTCATAACTCCACGCTTCCTTTACAAGCCGGTGAAGTCGGGATGATCGGCCCAGAAATTAAGGAATTTGAAGGAATTAGTTTTCTGGGCCTAGGAATTTCAGATTACACCATGATTTGGTAACCAAGGCTGATCAGATAACGGGGAGAACTTAGTGGATGCGTGGGAATATCAAAATTTTGCACTCATTTGAAGGCATCAACCTTCCTAGCTATGGGTTAACACGAAGCAGGTCACATCAAAGTGGTGCCCCAGAGCGGAACATCCCTTAAGCTCAAGGGGAAAACGAGGCAATCGTGGAAGTCATTCCTTAGAGCGTGTATTTCACCCAGTGTTGCCCCCGGACCTTTGCTTTGCTAAATCTGGTGGTATTAAATCGCCCGCCCAATCATCCGAGTTTTGTGACGAGGGCTCACCATAAGAGATGGCGCGAGCCTCTTACGTCATGTAGTTGTTTGGCGTACTTCTGCCCAGATAGCAGAGGAGATGTTGCAAACACGATGTGTGGCAAAGTATGGCTTGGTCCGTGGGTGAATAATATCGATGCGACCTTTTAGGTTTCCACAAATCCAGTTCTGCAGAATTTGAGCATGCTCATAGTTATGGAAGAAGCCTCCACCAGGAAAAAGTGAAGCTAAGAATACATCCTGTTAAGGTGCTCTTGCAGGAGTTTCCCGAGACAAATAAATCGAGACGGAACCTTCTGAAAGAGCATGCTCTCTTTTGCTTGAGGGTCGTTGAGCCCTTATGTTCGAGGCGAACTTAACCGTGGGAGAGATGTGGAATTCCCCCTATCCACTGGATCCTGCTTGAATTAGCGAGACTCCGTTTTCTTGATTTCTTGAGCTTCTTCCTTAGAGAGGCCACGGGCGTGAAATCAGACTCATCGACCCTTTTATGTGCACGAGAGTGTCCAATAATGGGAGAGATGTCAGAAAAATCGGTGTTTACGGTAAGTGACGGTAGACCCTCTTCCTCATTAGGATCCTCTACCTCGCTTTGCACTAGACAAGCAAAGGTGTTGCCATGCGACGAGAGGCGTCGACCTCGATAGCCTTACTCGCATCCCTTTAGTCGACGAAACCCGGCTTCTTCATACGTTCACGGGAGGAAATGGGCTGAGTAGTGGGCTTTCCGGTAAACGCATGCGTTCGGTGCAATCTTCAATCCTTCCCTTCTATATCAATTCCCTTCCCATTTATAGCCTCATGCTTCTTTGTTCCGTCCTTACCCTTTTCGGTCCTTCTTAGCTTGACAATTTGCGGGTTATGACCCGAATAACTGGTGGAGACAACATTGAGGCCCAGGGATATTCGATCATATGGTAGAATAAGCGCCATTACCTATCGGGAGCGGAAGCTTGAGAGACTCTGGTAACCCCGACCTACATACAAATTCTGGCAAAGACGGTTTTGTTTGGTTTTGGGTGGGGAGGATCGAGGTGCGTGGAATCCAGTAGTGCTGCGTGTCCCAGACACGTGCTGAGTCGATATTCAGGAGAATGTTTATGAACCCACAATAATTGGTATAGATGATAATTGGACCCGTTAGGCATGTCCATTCAGGCTTCCATGCACGTAATATGGCGGTCTCTGCTAAGTGCCGTAGTCCGGTATCCATTAACCAGTCCAGCGCCTCCCAGGTCCCGAATCCCGAAGAAGAGTCAGCCATTCTCGGTTGTTGATATTCGAGGCATCTCTCTCTTGCCTGATCTGGTAACCCGGAAGATCGCACCAGGGCAGGAGTGGCTTGTCCAGAATTGCCGCACCTAAACACCCTTCCACAGTCGATGCCCTCATTCACTTTGCCTCAGCCAGGGCAGCCGTAACATACCTTGACATAATGCGGCTCATAGAACTCAATGGACCCCTGTTTCTGACATATGTGGCTTTCCACGACTTTCGGAGGATCATCATCCATATTAATGGCGGCGGAAAAGCGGTCGCTGCGGTGACCATACCGATTTCCGGCCGGGCTGACCAGCGCCGCATTACTCGTCACGCTTTGCCATGAAATTGCAAGAGACCGGGGACTTGGAAGAGATCGATGCATTTGAGATTGGGTTCGCCGAAGCGGCGCCATTAGTCCCCGAGTTCGCGGTGACGAGCTTAGTCTTCTTTGTCGTTCACTCATTTGCTTTGACCACGAAAGCGGCGCCCCGAGGCGAGCGTTCACACACTTTCCATTGAGTTCCGTGGTTCCACGAGCTCGGCCGGAGGCTCGGATCTTAACTCGCGAGAGGCGGATACGAGCTGTGGGCGACGCCATCGGATCTGGGCTCGTCGAGTGGTAAGCACAAGTTTCCGGCGGTGGTGTTCGCGATCCCTTTTTCGGTGATGAAAGCGGCACTGAAGAACCTTGATGCGCTCTGAAAGGGAGACAGGGTCCCCCTCAGGAGCTTCGCCTGCGTTGCAAAACCAGCGTGTTCAGGTTTGGGAGAGACACTCCGTAATTAGGTGCTGGTTGACATTGGTTCCCTTTTGGGACAGGCCCGGGAAGGATCCCATCTTGGGGAGGCCGAACATGCGTGGACCCCCTCCATAACCTGAGACCCACCACCGTGTGACCATCTTAAATGCGTTGTGATTGGTTTGCCACCCCAGGCAATATTCCTAGCTTAGGAACCTAACCCTCCTCTCTTAGGCATTACCTTCAAGGAGACATGATCACCCGCCTTAAACCTTTAGAAATTAGTAGTCGCTGTCTGCGTAACTCTTCTACTTAGGCTCTGGTAGCATGGTGAATGTTGTGGATCATACCCACCTTCTTGAGGTGTCTCAAGCTTGAATCTGGACTGTGATGGAGCTCTCCCCACCTCTCATCCAAAAATATTGGTGATAAAATGGCCTCCATAGAGAGCTTTCATGGAGTGCCATCGTATGCTACGCTTGATAACTATTGTTGTAGGTGAATTCAGCTAAAAGTGCGCTCTTCAAACTACCCTTATGATCAGATACATGCTCCTGCTTATGTCCCTCTAAAACACTGTATAAGTCTCTGGGTAACCATCCCGGTGCAATGGATGTGAGTGCCACGTCATCAATTACATTCCCATACTGCATGCGGAAGCTCTTCCCGAACATCACCTTAAACACAGGATCCTGATCAATACTATGGATACTAGCACTCCATGTACTGGACTATCGTATATACGACACATGGAATTCCTCATTGTGAAGGGTCATCCTTACCCAGTTAGAAAATATGTAGACTTAGTGAATGATCCTTGTATCGCCCATCACTGCGTCATGTCTCATGGGGTGTCCATGAAAGTGGGTCGCAGAAATGAATCGTGATGTGCTCCCACTTCCCTTTCGGCCTCCAGTAAGTAGGAGTAGCCTGCGGCTTCGATGCTCGGCGCACCTGGCGACACGTGAAAGCCCAGGTGAACCAAGTCTCCGACGTGCCCTTCATCCGCTCGATGTCTTAGAGCAAAGATCACGGTACATCTTCGATTGCCACCTAGATGCCTGACAGGCGGGGCAATGGAACTCCCACGAGGATCGCCCTCGAATCCAGGTCGATTGGGAACCATGACCCGTCCCTATCACAGAAGACTACCATAAGTGTGGATGGCAAGCCTCATCGGTATGCTGGCTGCAGTCCACGATGGACAATATCTAAAATCACGCGCCGGGACCGATCACTGCTCGATGGGGCCAGTATGCCCCTCGGAATTCCCAATACCCCAGGCACGCTCAGCCGTGCGTAGTGCGCGGTCTCGAGCATACTGCCACTCTCGGGGAAGCTATCTTGCTTGATGCACCGGTGACTTAGGGTGATACATCGACCATGACATTTAACTGCAGGGGTGGTAATCTGTGAAGTCGTAATCCTCTAAAAATTCCATCCACCTGCTTTACCTCATGTTGAAGTCCCGCTGCGTGAAGATATACTTCAGACTTTTGTGGTGAACGCCTCAGCCCCGCTCACCCAGTATAAGTAGTGGCACAAATCTTCAAGGCAAAGGCCCATGCGTAACTCCATGTCTTGCGTGGGGTAATTCTGCTCATGGTTTTTCAGCGCCGGGAACATAAGCCGCTACCCTCCGGACACATCAAAGCGCATCCAGTATGTCACTTGAGCATCACAAAACACGGTGTACCTCTTGTCTACTTCGGGGGTTATCAGAATGAGTTAAAGTAAGCTTCCTCTTGATTATGCGGAATGCCTTCGCACAGGTCATTCCACTCAAATGACCTCCTCAGGGTTGATCTCGTCATAGAGTGCACTAAGCCGGGAGAAATCCGCCGATAAACCTCCTATAGTACCACATGATCCCGAGAAACTACATTGTCTCGAAGGCCCGACCCGGTCTCTGACTCATAGCATTCGACCTTCCGAGGGATCCGTTGACAAACGCTGAAGGTGACATGTTCCCCGAAACCCACCTCGAGTAAAATTTCAAAACTCATACTTCTTGACTTGGCGTGCAATTGATGATCCCTCAATTTGTAGAACCACCCTCGAATGATCCTCATGCTCCTCCTCAGGTTGGAATTAGGTCAGATGTCGTCAACGAAGACCATACAAGGCCCGATCTAAATAGGGTTGGAATACCACATGCATGGGAATCCATGAATCTCTTGCATTTGGCACATTCCTCGATCAAAGGGCATCTCCGAGAAACTCAAGTGCCATGCTCGCGTCCTAAATCTTTGTCTTAGGATGTACGCCTCCTAACTCTCAAGCGATGGTAACAGATTGCAAGGTCTATCTTAGATGGCTTCGTGCCCTCTTAAGCGATCAAATAAGTGTCAATCCTCATAATGGATCACAGATTCTTGATCGTAACCACAATTATTTTTGTGTCGATGCATAGTCGAAGAGGTCTTATCCTTCTTCTTATGAATAGAACCCAGCGCCCCGTGGTGAAGTGCTCGATGCAATGAACCCCTTACTTTCATTAACTCCTGAATCACATTACCTTGAGCTCCTATGACTGTGGCCTTGATCTGTGCGAACCGTAGAATGGGTGGCGTGCGGGTGTAGCTGACGTGAGATCTACATCCCTCAGCGGAGGTAATCCGTGCTTCGATGCGGAAAAACATCCTCGTACTCGTATACTATCGAGGCGAGATCTGATTCTTGTCTCGCCTCCGTCCCTCACAGGGTAAAGGGCAGCTGTGACCCCGTGTGCAGGTGCCATCTAGAGTCGCCATGGCTGTAACATCGTCTTGTCCCCACGAAGCATTGACACGAGTGCGTCACGATATGGGTGGCGACTCTCAAAGCGCTCCACAATCAAATGCTGACTCGATTGTGTCATCGACGATCCGTCCCGGGATGGCGTCTGACCTCGAATCATGTCATGACCCTCGGGTCCAGTGTGGGTAGAATCCATAGAAAGATATCCCCTAACTCATGACCTCGACGAATCATATCCACACTCACCACAGTCCACAGGGGAGAACTCCCATGCATCGACTCCTTCTAAGGTATCAGCCTCACAAGTTGATTCTTTCACCGATCGGCGTGAATGAATACGTGCGGAATCAAATAATATCCTTGCCCCAGCGGCGAGGATAGTGAAACGCACATATAAAGTGGCGGTCCGTGGCCCAGTGATGATCGATCGGCGTGGCCATGTCCCTAGGTCCCCAAAGTCCGACTGTGAGTCCGTCTCTGATCTCAGCCATTACTACGGCCGTCGTATGCGAAGGTGCTTGTGCGACACCACGGGATTGATCTTTGGTTCCTCGGCCCTACCGGGTTGAGAAGAACATAATGCGTCTGTGCATCCACGATGATTGGGTTGGGCGTCACACCTCTTAAGGGTAATCAGCTCATATGTCGGGGATTGATGGAAATGGTAACATGTGTCATTTCAGTTGGCTGAGTCTGAGGTCGGGCCCTTGGCCTGATAAGCCGCGATACGTCCTGAGCCTCATGGTAGGCCTTGGTTCTTTCGAAACGAGAAGAAGTACGGCTCTCCTTTCCTCTTGCCACCGATTACATCAGGATGCTATTAAATCCTCTGCTCTCACTACTGCGTGGCCTGGCCAGTCGTGACCATAGGTCCTTATCACGTATGAGAATCCCCTGATCTTGGATGGACAACTTTGGGCCATCTCGAACCCTCACCTTGTCCCTTACATGTGGCCACGTAGTCATCAGCAGAAAGCGTGCCAGCTCGGAGAACTTAGCAGCGTATTCGAGCATAGATCCTACTTGTAACACCCGAAATATACCCTGAGTCGTTTTCAAACGTGTTTAGGGTATTTGTAGGTATAATTTAATTTTTTGTAATTGTTGAATTTGATAAGTAAGAAAATTTAGAAACAGAGGAAATTAGACAAGACACAAGGACAAATTTGTAGCTTGTCGAAAATGGGACATAAAATTCATAAGATAAAGAAGACTATAGATTTAATGGAAATAACATAACTTGATTTGTAAATAAGGAGAGATGAGGACCTAAGTGCAAATAAAAGGAAAATCCTAATATAAAAACGGGTAAAGGCAAATTTAAGTCTCATTTTTGCTAGAACAAGCTAGTGAAGAGGAAAGAGAGGAGAAGAGAAGAGGAAGAGGAAGAAGAAGAAGAGGAAGAAGAAGGAGGAGCCAAGAAAGGTAAGGAACTTTGTATGGAACTCTATGGAACTTGTATGGAACTATGATTTTGTATGGAAAAGTTATGGGTATTAGCTTGTCCCAAACCTAGGGTTTAGTTAGGAATTGATCCTAACCCTATATTTTTTGAAGTTAGGTTTGAAAAACCCTAGTTTGTTTCAAATGGATATGGAATCCTTCCTATTTCTATGGATTTGTATGGATTGCTAGGGTTTTCTATGGATTTTGGGTTCTTGATCTAACTTCTTGAGCTAGGGTTTGAGGTGTGAAAGAGAGTGAGTACTTGTTGGGAGTATAGAATCCACCCTTGGAATATGAATTCTTGTTTATGATGTAGAGATACAATTGTGGAAGTTGATGAGAGTTAACCTAACCTGAGAATTTGAGTTAGAGTTTGGTAAAAACCCAAAGTGTCATATGTTTGGTTTGTTTGGGTTATGAACCATCTTGGAGATGTTTTCTAGGGGTATATGAATACCCTTTTGGGTTGAATTTGGAATTTCTAGAAGGGCATGAGTCACCATTTACAGGCGGGTTCAGGTATGCAAGTCTGGGTACAGAACGAGGGGTGAAATGCGAACACACACCATATGCGGAACCAAAATGAATGCAGGTACCTGTGAGAGTGGTCTTAGAGTACCACTCACTAGAAACAGTTAGTGCCGTCTGGAAATCTTAGATCTAAAGTGATAGAGTACCCTTTGCTTCTGCAACCACGTTTGGTATTCTTACATTGTTAAGCTCAAATTCAAACACCGACAGTATAGAAACGCTAATAAATGACTAATAGGGGGTTCGAATAAGAATGGCCAAGTGAAAAACATAGTACCTGTAGCCTTAGCGAGTTCGATAGTGGAAAAAGTAATGCCCTTATTATAAGATAGTAAGTTCTTGAACACATATATTTGTAGGAATACTAAGGCCCAGATATTAGATATTGACATGTTGCTACATGGGCAAGCGCGTTACGATCAGTCTTGGCCTTTCACTCTTTGTCTTTCTGGCACTTCGTACGATGGGCGGGCACGTTCCGATCGGTGCTTTGGCACTCCTGCTAATGCCTGACGCCACGTTGCGTGGGCGGGCGCATTCGATCGGTGCTTTAAGCGCTCTGCTAGTGCTCGACGCCATTACATGGCGGGCGCGTTCACGATCGGTGTTTAGCATACCTTTATCTTCTGATGCCTTAATCTTCAGCCATACGCCACCTTCGAAATTGCCTTATTGTGTTGTGGTGTTCTACTAATTTCTTATTCTTAGTGGTAATCCAGCGATTTATATGATAAGCGTCTGAATATCGAATAAGATGAAACTAAAATACATCATTCTACTCGGAATGTACTATTAGACACTATTATAAGTATAAGTTCTGTAGTACCTATGGGTACCTCCGCATAAGTATAAGTTCTGTAACTCTTATGGGAGATCTGAATAAGTATAAGTCTGCTATAAGTATAAGTATGCGAATTAGTTTGTTATATTAATTCATGAAAATCCTGATATATGTTATTGTTAGATGCTTCCTGTAATAGATTATTAATGCGTTTATACATGTATAAGTCATATGTTTCCCACTAAGCGTAAAGCTTTGCAGGTTTTCTACGTGTGAGTACGAGAAAGAGGATGTCATGATCTTGTATCTTCTTGGGCGACAAACTAAGCGAAGTCCGTCGCTGTAGGTTCAGCTACGATCCTTATAAATGTAATGTACGGTTTTGTATATGTAAATGGGGCTTAGGACGTATGTATATGACTTGTGAAACATACTACGATTGGTAGTTTTATTTTGTATCTTTATAAATGATAATGCCCAGTTCGGTTATAAGACTTGGGCCTGATGAAGCGGAGTAAGAGTCCTAGTGGAGTCTCACGCCTTAGTCGCAGGCGAAGAGGAATGACGTGGCACTACCTCCTTGTTGATGAGAATCCAAAGCACAAAAGGATCCATGATGCGGTAAGCCACAGAAGATTCATTAGGGATTGATCTTAATTAAGGAAAATTCGGATTCGGGAGTGAAGAGAGCCTTGGAATGTAGAGATATATTTATGTTTCCAAGTGTTTTGAGTTTTATTACTATTTTGATTTGGAGTTGTTTTATTTTAGAAAGATTTGTTCCTCGAGTCGAAGTGGGAGTTGTTTATTTAATTTAGAAGTGTGTTTGCTGGGAAAATAGGAGTTTCTATTTCTTTTTAGAAAGATTTGCTTCGATTTGGTGATTTCTTTCGCTATTTTGGGTGATTTGTTCTGATTTGCTGCTATTTGGAGATAAATTGTTCTTTGATTGCTATTTTGGGGCAGGGTTTGATCTTTGATTCTTTGGACATCTTAAGATGTTGTCCACAAAAAGTTATCTAGTTTCCTTTTTTTGTTTTGGCCAAATATTTTCATATGGCCGAATATTTAGTTCTATTCTTCATTGTTTGGCTGTTAAGGCTTGTTATGCAATATTCTTCAAGTTTTAAGCATTTATAAAATTGAGAGTTTCAATTCTCTTTAGTTCTTTAAAAGAACTCCTTGAACTTATCGGTTATTAGTGGCGTTAAGTAGGAACTTATCAGTCGGATCTCACATCAGATTGTGGCGTCCTCACCTATACGAGTTCTTGCTTCCATATAGCGGTCGAGTCATCCATCAAGCAATCTTTGGCGGTTCTTAGATCTAATTCGATCACGGGTCTCCTCCTGAGTTGACGGGAGTTCGTATCATTTTGGTATCGAGCAGGTTCTATTTTTTACAGGTTTGCCTATCTTTTTATTTTATTATTTTTCTTTGTCCAAAACCATCTTAGTCACCACTTTCATCATACCTTCTAAATTAGTTCAATCCCGATTTCATTCATAATCTATTATCTACTCCATCCCAAGTCCGATTTTCTTCATTCTTGATCGGATATAATTTTTTTATTGTTTCTTTTTTTATTCAATCGTCCATCTCAAAGTTACAAAAAAAAAAAAAAAACAGAAAAAAAAAAAGCAGAAAAAGGAAAGTAAAGGAAAAGGATCGGTCGAAAAAAAAAAAAAAAAAAGCAGAAAAAAATCCTATAAGTTTATCATCATCTAGTTTCTATAATCCAATCCAGCCATAGTATAAAATAAATAAGTAAAGCTTGGATCTTGATTTAATGCCACGACTGTCCTTTTCTTCTTTGATAGTTTTTATTGAATTTTCTTGGAAAAATGCGATTTGTTTGATTAGTTAAAGGAACTATAAGAGATTACGAGTGGAAAAGGCAAAGTGGTCGGATTATTAGAGTGAGAAAAGCCAAATATATTGTGTGGCTCTGACGAAGCTAGTGAATCATTCTTTAGTGAAAACCCAGTGACGAGTGATTTATGAATCCTACTTTTTTTCCTAACCTTGTTTTACGTACTATGTCGAACTGATAACGCATCTACGAAGGTGTGGCGGGAGCGTTGACATGGAGTTCATTATGCGGGGCCTTGGCAGCGGTGCGGGGAGGGAATGTTGGGGAATTTTGGTGGAACAATTCCATGAGAGGGTGGGCAAAGCGAGCACCCACGAGAAACCCTCCACGGGCGTAGAAGGGAAGGTACTTGAAGAGGGGCGCAGTGGGAAGAAGAGTATGACGGAGGAGACTTTGAAGACGAGAATGGTTATGATTCGGGTGTTAGTAATAGGAGGTATGGCCCACATAGAGAAGATAGGAATCGGGAAGATAATAATTTGGGAAACATTAAGATGAAGATTCCATCTTTCCAGGAAAAAAGAATGACCACAGGCATATCTTGAGTGGGAGAGGAAGGTAGAGTTGGTTTTGATTGTCACAATTGCGAAAATAAAAGGTGAAACACTGCGCCATAGGGTTCTCGGACTACAGCAGATTTGAGTGGATGGGTGGTTTTAATATGAGACGGAATGAGGAGCCGGCGTTAGAAACATGGAAAGAGATGAGAGGTGATACGAAGAGATTTGTTTCCAACTTCTTACTAAGGAGTTATGCAATAAAGTTGCAAAACTGGCCAAGAGAGCAATCGTAGTGTAAAAAGTATAAGGAGATGGAGGTTGCAATGGCTAGAGCGGAATATTGAAGAAGATCGAGAGGCTACAATGGCGAGGTTTAGGCGAGGTTTAAGCAGGCGAATTCAAAATGTGTAGTTGGAATTACTGACATTACACGTGAAAGTTGGAGGATATGGTGCATATGGCTATCAAGATCGAGAATCGAGTCAAAGGAGGATAGTACCAACTACACGTTTCTAAACCTAATCAATTTCATCCACTTGGAAGTCGAATCGATGGAGGAAGGAAGATAAGCCATGACACTTGAGCCCAGAAATAGAGCAAAAACGAGGTGACGAGAGACAAGAGAAATCAATACCATGAATTAGATTGTGACTCTAGGCCATCCTTGGAGGATCACGGAGTGAGGGAATCATTTATACTAGAAGAATTGTTGGTTCGCAAGGGCTTTAAGTGTGCAAGACAAGGAAGAGGACGAGGTGCAAAAGGAGGAACATTTTTTTCACACTAGGTGCCATGTCAAAACAAGGTATGTAGTGTGATCTTTGATGGTGGGAGATGCACTAGTGTCACTACTTCACCTTGGTGGAGAAATTAGGAGTTGTCAACAAGTGGGCCTTGGAAATTTATTTGGAGGGAACCATGACCTGGAGTTTCATGAAAGACAAGAATCTTATAACTCTTGTTCCTTTGACACCAAGTCAAGTTTATGAAGATCAAGTGAGGTTGCAAAAAGAGAGTAAATCAAAGAAAAAGAGTGAAAAAGAGAGTGAACAAAAGAAAAAGAGTGAAAAAGAAAGTGAACAAAAGAAAAAGTGTGAAAAAAAGAGCGAGCAAAAGAAAGAGAGTGACAAAAAGAAAGTGACTGAAAATTTAAAAGAAAAGGGAGAGAAAACCAATTTCTATGCAAGTGCGGAGGTTAAGAGCATTGTTCTTCAACAAGCTTACGATTGTAATTTTTGTACAAAGAGGCACTTTTAATACTAACCAACTTGACACTTCTTTGTCAGTTCTATTGTCTCACTTTTTGCAGAATTTGAAGATGTCTTTCCCCGAGGAAATTCGAACGGGATACTTCCTAACCGAGGGATCAACATCAAATTGATCTTATCCCTGCTACTTCATTCCGAACCGACCCTCTTATAGAAGTAATCCCGAGGAGACAAAGGAACTCCAAAAGCAAGTTGGTGAATTGATGGAAAAGGGATATGTCAGTGGAGAGCTATCCATGCGCCGTCTGATTTTAGTTCCTATAAAGGATGTGGACCGCTGAGGATTTGTATTTATCATGCCATCCACAACATTATGGCAGATTCGAGGATCGAATCTTTTCGAGGAAGTTGGGGGAATGATGAGAATCAAAGCACAAAGGATCCATGATGCAAGAGCTTCTAAGATTCATTGGTGGATTCAATCTTAATTAAGGAAAATCTCGTATCTCAGAGATAAATGTGGAAACCTGAGACGCTCGAATATATTTATGTTTCCAAGTGTTTGAGTTTTATTACTATTTTGATTTGGAGTTGTTTTATTTAAAGATTTATTCTCCAAGTCAAAGTAGTTAATTTATTTAATTTAGAAAGTGTGTTTTGCTAGGAAAATAGGAGTTTTATTTTTTAGAAAAGATTTGCTTCAGATTTGGTGTTGATTTGCTGCTATTTTGGAGTCGATTGCCTCTCGATTTGTCGCATTTTGGAGAGAGATGATTTGTTCCCCGATTGTCGTTATTTTGAGAGTCAGATGAGCCCCGATTTGTCACGATTTGTTATCACCAAGTCTTGTCCTAAAGTTATCTAGCTTCCTTTTTTTGTTTTTGGCCAACATTTACTTTCCTTATGGCCGAATATTTAGTTTCTATTCTTCACATTGTTTCATTTCATTTAAAGGCTTGTTATCCCCAGATTCTTCTGGCATAAGTTTTAAGCATTTATAAAATTGAGAGTTTCCAATTTCTCTCGTTCTTTAAAGAACCTCAACTTACATCATATTCCGTATGCTTCATCAAGACTTATCAATCTTGACCTCCATCACCGGGACAGAAGGCCTCACTCTATACCAAGGTTCTTGCTTCCATATACAACGGTCAAGGTCATCCATCCAAGCCAATGCTAGAGCGCCCGATCTAATTCATCACTCTGGCCCTCTCACAAGTTGACGGGGTTCGTATCACTTGTCTCAACTCAAGGAACTCCCAAGCCTTCGTATGCCTTGCAGGTGTCGAGAAAAACTTGCTCATAAAGAGCTCTCGGAACTCTCCCCAAGTCATCGTCTTTAGGTCCCTCAAGACCTTAGCCCAATCCCACCATATATAGGATTCACTCTCTAGCTTAAACGTAACTAGTCTAATCCTTGTGACATCGAAGGTAATCCCTATGGCCTCCAAAACCATCTCGACCTGCCGAAACCAATGATAGGCTACAATTGGATCCCCTCCTCCCTTGAATGAAGGAGGATGATGTGCGATAAACCTATGGAGGTCACTCGACCCTCCCTGACCGCCAGCTACAATAGCATGTGCAATGGTGGTAAATGCAGCGCCCATCGCCTCCACAAATGACTGTTGATCAAAAGCCGTTTGGTCTACACACCCTAATGGACGACCTCTCTCGCGTCCGCACCCGACTCTGCCATCCAATGTTAAGATAACAATATTAGATTCTCTCTTTCACTTATCACATTAGTGGTGCATAATGTCAAACACTAATATATAACCATTCCGTTGCTTATCATGCCATTTGTTTTCGAACCCTAAGTTATTGATTCGTACACAATAGTGGTGATCCTAATTCATCAATATTCAGATCCTAAATTTCCTCCTAACGTCGTAGTTGCTTACCGCAAGATAAAGGGTCTGTGGCCGAACTCGTGGATGGGTTTTCTTCATGCAAATGACTAACAAGGAAGTGCTTGAACCGGTGAATTTAATTTGGATTTTGGGGTTTTGATAAAAATAGTGTAATGGTTGGTAAACCTAAATTTAAATAAAACAAAATGTAAAAGAAGCCTCCCTTAAAGTGCCTGTGCCACCGGATTTAGATTCTAGGGCAACCGAGGGTCCTCAGATCATTTCCTCGCGCGTGAGGATGACATATAGCTTATCTCCGAACTCGGGATCTTCATTTAGATATAAAACCTAACCCAAATAATTATCCTTTTGAGCATGGTGTTTATCGAAAGCAAAGAATGGTCACCGACAAGAAGAACAATTCTCCCGACTAACCTTACAATGATTAATAGAGGGTAACTAATGAATCTCTGGATCTAGTGAAGCATCCATCGAACCCTCCTAAAAGATTACCAAATAAAGGTCATTCAAGGTGAATCTAGGGATTTAAACCTGGTAGTTCAAAGGAAACACAACCGCTAAAGCAAGGCACTCAAGGTGAAAAGTCTGGGAACCTCCACAGCCCTCCGTGATTCGCACCCAAAGAAATTCCTTCCACTTCAACGAGGAAAGGTTTTAGTTTCAACCATCCTCCGAGCTGTCATCCCTGAGGATGCTTTGGTCGCCTGCACGTAAAGAAAATGAAAGAGAAAGTGGAAGCAAAGAAGAAATGTGTGAAACTGAGAGTCAAAGCTTCTCCAAAAAATTTATCGATGAAGTGATTTATGTCCATTTGTTACTGCATCGAGGCTTATATGCTCGAAAAGGGAAATTACAAAATAATACGAAACAACAAAACAGCAATGAGGTAGAGAAAGGAGAAAACGAAATTTTAGTCAAGTAAACACAAACAACAAAAGGCAGGATTTCGCTACAAACAAAATTCGCTACATACGAAAATTCCGCTATATAGCGAATTTCCAAATAAGGCAATAAATTCTCAAAGACTGCTCATCACTGTTCCATTGCTCCCTGCTGCTATTCCCACTGCACTATTCCATTTCTTCTAGCTTTGATATTCTTCATTCCCGGCTTGCTGAAATTGATAAAAATACATATGAAATTGATGGAAATCAACCCGACTTTGTTATGATTGGATTGACACGACGATTTGGCTTCCAATTCCTGCAAAAACTACAAAAATGTACTCTAATGGGATCAAGAGAATAGTAGGGACCTTAATGTGAAAATCGGGTTAATTAGAATGATTAGTACACAAAAAGCACTCAAAACCTATAATAAATAGGGTTCAAAATAGCACTTTTTGGACACTAATCAGTTATGTTCGCTAACCCTAGTATTCTCTATATATGTTCTATCATGCATAATTCACAACACAGTACATCTCCCTTGGAACATATCAGAACACACAAACAATCAATGCACATGATGCACGTGTCAACCTGTGATGCTTGTACCAAACACTGACCTACAGGTAATAGCATACCCAAGCTCTATACCGAAACTGTGTATCCTAGACCCAAGCCCAACAAGCCTTAGGTAATCGCATACCTAAGCTCTGATACCAAGCTGTGACACCCCAAAACCCAGTGGTCACTTTTGTATAATTTTTTTTTTTTTACACTTCTAAAAATCAACATAAATCAACCTTGTTACTACAAAGGCTACAAGAACCTAGAAAACTTGCCAAAATGTATTTAATTATACAAAACTAAATTAAATACAACATTTTTGTTCCATATATTAAAAAAAAAACATGGGTTTTCGACCCAAAAATCACAGAATACAAAATAAGGCATTCTCAGCATTTTTCTTCACGATTGGAGTCCTGTAGAGCCTCGTCGCCCTGGTGTACTCCAAGACTAAATGGTTTTCCCACGACGGGGTGAACAACGCCCAGTAGAGAAATTTTCCTACAAGGGCTACTCCTCATCTAAGTGCATATGCAATGCCATGTTCACAATTTCACACACATTCACGTAAAATACACAGGATGTCTACATGAATGTCACATACCATGCCCCCATGCCTCGAGTCCTCATCGACTCTCTCACACATGTGTTTTTCCATGTATGAAAATCATTTCTAAAACAAAAGGTTTTTGTTTTAGTTCTCAAGGTTATCGATGTAATTCGATAAAATTTCGACTACCCTCCGATATTTTTCTTACTTGCATGCAATTCGATAATGATGTGGATTACCCTCCGATATTCATTTTTGGACAGACTCCGATAAGTTTGGTGGACAATCTTCTAAGAAAAACTATTTGTTCATGCTATGCATTCACACCTAATATGCGCAATGTCCCCATGCACTTGAGGTGTACAACTACTGCATGATATTTCTTTATTTCCATGCAGGCATGTAACAATCTCACAAAATGCATGTTATTCCATGAGAATTATGACATGCAAACTGAATTTTCCATCCAAATTTTCTCACGTAAAAATACAAACATGCACATTTTGTACATTTTTTCACATCAAAAACTGCATGGTATCTAATATTGCATGCATGCCCATATCAACATTTCTCTCTCAAAACAACATGTTATTTACACAAGAACACAAGACATGCAAACTGGAAATTCTTTCCAGTTTTCTAAACAATAAACATTATTACACAAAAAATCCAGCATCCATAATATTTTCCAGCAGGCTTAACCTTCACCAAAAATCCCTTTTCGCCGCATCAAAAAGTGCCTAGAAAACGCATACGCCTTGCTTCAACCGTTCAATCCAACCCCCATGTTGGGACTAAGCTCCATGGCCATTGAATGGCCCTTAGACCAAGGATATCCTTAGTAGGAAAAGAACCTACCTTGTTGGAGTGTATACCAACTCCTCTTTCCTTTCTTTCCTCCCTTCCTTTCTTTCCACATCCCACCCCCCCCCCTGCTGCCATGTGTCACCCCGTGATTAGCCCAAACGCCGAAATATGTGGGAAATTCGACTATCTCTGAACACCAACGAATGACTTGCAGACTCAGATTTTCATGAGACAAACTCAACTTAAAACCGTGTCGTCATCCAAGATCTAGAGAAATTCCTAGGTTTACCATTTGTACTGCGACGATAATATATCGTTTTGCAATTTTATTTTTTTTTAGGGTTTTTACAATGACAATGCCTAAAAGCTAGATTTGCCCGGTGATTTGAGGACAAATACTTTCCAAGAGGAGGGGAATGATGGAAGCATGGCTAAGGAATGGAGTGTGGACCTGCTTGAAATCCCACTCGGCTCTATGACACGAGCCAGGGCTAAGAGATTCAAAGAAGCCCTTCATGTTTTAATCCGAGATGCCCATGTGGAAAAAGCTCACAAAGATGGTCCACGTCATCAAATTAAATCCGGACTTGGACCATGAGCCAAGGCGTTTTTGACTTATTGATTTGTTGCTATTTTGGAGCCACTACAGATTTAGTGTTGACTGGTCGCTATTTTGAGCCGATTTAGTTCTATTTGGTGTTGATTTGGGCTATTGATTTATTCCAGATTGTGACTGATTTCATTCCTGCTATTTATCCTAGAATTATCTTAGTTTCCTTTTTTTTTTGTTTCTCCTCATGGACAATTTTTTTTTAGTGTATTACTTTAGGAAAAAGTATGTTAGTTTACTTTCTTGTTTTTGGCCAGATATTTACTTTCCTTGTAGCCAAATATTTAGTTTCTATTCTTCATATTTTTGGGCCTATTTATAAGCTTGTTATCCCTACATTCTTAAAGTTTCAAGCATTAATAAATTGAGTTTAAATTTCTCGGTTCTTAAAAGAACTCTTTGAACTTATCATATTCCGTGGCGCTCATTACACTTACCAATTGGATCACCACCAATTGTAAGGCCCTCACATACCGTGCTCTTGCTTCTTTATAAGAAACGGGTCGAGGTCTTCCATCCAAGCCAAATACTATAGCAGCCCTGTCCGATCACGGTCCCTCACAAGTTGACGAGGCTCAGATTGCCTGGGGCGAATAAAACCAAGGTTAATCTCTTTAACATTGGAAAGTATGAAGGTGAAGCTTTGTGTGATGTAGTTCGATGCAAGCTGACACTTGTTATTAGAAAACCACGGCAGCTTTCTGATAGGAAAGTTATGCATGACGGCTTCATTATGTACCTGCTCGTGCACAACTAACTAACTATCACTCTTATCTGATACCAAGTCAAGTTTATAAAGATCAAGTGAGGTCAGAAAAGAGAGTGAACAAAAGAAAAAGAGTGAAAAAGAGAGGAACAAAAGAAAAGAGGAAAAGAGAGTGAAATAAAAAGAAAAAAGTGTGTGAAAAACGAGTGAACAAAAGAAAAAGGGTAACAAAAAGATAGTGACTGAAAATTTAATACAACGTGAGAAAAACCAAGTGACTTAAACAAGCCTATGATTGTTCTATTGTACAAAGAGTCACTTTTTAACACTAATCAACTTGACAATTCTTTGGCCAATTCAATTGTCTCTCTTTTTCAAGAATTTGAAGATGTTTTTCCCAAGGAAATTCCAAAAGGGTAACCTACTATTCGAGGGATCGAACATCAAATCGATTTTGTGTCGGGTCCTGCCATTCTGAACCGACCCGCTTATAGGAGTAATCCTGAGGAGACGGCGAAACTGAAAATGTTGGTGAATTTATGGAAAAGGGAAATGTGAGGGAAAGCATGAGTCCATGCGCTATTTCGATGATTTTGGTTCCTAAGAAGGATGGGACATGGAGGATGTGTATCGTCATACCTCAGTTAGATGATATGTTTGATGAGTTTCATAGTTCTTGTATCTTTTCCAAAATTGATTTGAAAAATGGATACCATCAAATTAGAATGAAAGAAGGTGATGAATGGAAACTGCTTTCAAAACAAAATATGGTTTATATGAGTGGTTAGTTATGCCTTTCGGGTTAACTAATGCACCTAGCACTTTCATGAGACTAATGAACCATGTTTTGCGTGCTTTCATTGAAAAATTTGTGGTTGTCTATTTTGATGATATCCTCATTTATATCAAGAACTTAGATTATCATTTGATTCATTTAAAAGCTGCTTTGGATGTGCTTCAAAAAGACAGATTGTCTGCTAACCTTAAGAAGTGCACATTTTGCACCGATAGGCTTTTTTTTCTTGGTTTTGTTGTTAGTGCACAAGGATTACAGTTTGATGAAGAGAAGGTTCGAGTGATCCATGACTGGCCAAGCCCGATAAGCATAAGTAAAGTTAGAAGTTTTCATGGAATTGCTAGTTGCCGGCTCAGGAAGGACTTTAGTAAAGATAGCTATGTCGATAACCAAACTCATCAAGAAGGATGTTGTTTATGGTTGAAGAGAAAGAAAGCATTCCAACTTGACTAAAGAAAGCAAAACTTAACTCATGCTCTTGCCTGTTTGCACCACTGTTGAAAACTTGAGTTTAACTAGATGCTTCGGTAGTTTAGGTATTGGTGCGTCTATGCTAAGGACGATCCATCAGAATATTAAGCAAAGCTGGCTGGGCAGCCCTCGAAATACTCCTACTTATTGTAGACCAAGTTTGTCCCTCAGCACTTGCATTTATCCTTTTGCGTCACACTCACCCATCGCTCTATAACACCATTGTACCTTTAGGCTTAGTCCGTCTCCGAGCCTGCAGCGGGCTTGTATACGGTCCATTGCCATGCATGAGTTCACTTTGGGAGTGTCATCATAGTTTTTTTGTTGCATCGTGCTATAGGAAGGTGGGGTCCCAAGGGCTTAGCCTAACCTGAGTTTATTGGATTATGTCGACCAAGACTCATTGTTGGATCATATCTCCCTCGTCCGAACTCGGAATTGAGCGCCGTTTCTTTTTTTGGATTCCTTACTCATTGAGGAAGTAACTGAAAAAATTTGAGAATTTTTAGTAACCGGATCAGCCAGCTCAATTGATTTCAATTGAAGTTCATTACTAGAGCAGGTTCGAATTCGGAGCACTAAGGCTTGTTTTGGTCATATCTCCCTCACCCAGACTCGGAATCAAGCACTATTTTTTTTTCATGGACTCCTTATTCTTCAGCCCTCTCAAAATTTCATATTTTTCTCAATCAGATCGACTAGTTGGGAAACTATATAGCCTATGGCATCTGCCATTGCATGGGGCTAATTTTGTGATTGTGCCAAATCCTATATGGATCTAGCCCATAAGCCTCCCATCAGTCCTTGCATGGGTTGGATCCAGCTTTTAGACCATGTTATGGGTTGCCAACCCACCTGGGTCCTCTTGGATACTTGGTGGTTGGGCAAAGAGTAAATGTGGGCTGCCTATGGACCTTGGGAATAGGAGTGTTGGATAGAAGCCGGGGGAAGTTCGAGACTGAAGGAGGGAGTTCCAGGGACTGAAGGTGCGAAAAATGGAGTGGGCTCAGAGAGAAAGGGAGAGAGAAATAGAAGAAAAAATGTGGAGAGGTGATCAAAAAAAGAAGGGAGGAAGAAGAGAGGAAAAAGGGAGAAAAGGAAAAAATGAGAGTTTATCTAACGGAGGGGCGTGGTCTCTCTTGTTTTGAAGAGGAATTCCGATGGATTTGAAGGAGTGGATACCTGGTTTTGGAAGCGTAAAGAGGAAGGAAAAGGGGGAATAGGCCGTGACCTTAAGGTACGAAATTTACATGCTTCTCCCATTTCTTTATGCTTTTCTTGCCTTTATTGTTTGAATTGACCCTGTTATGACAATAGGCACCACAGTGCCTGCTTCGCTCATTCGAGTCTAATTTGTACTCCGCTTGTTTTTGGATTCCCACTCGAGGAAGGTTCTGAAAATTTTTTGTGAGACTCTCAATCAGCTGAACTGTCAGAAACCGTAGATCAATCCGATCTACCTAATTCACTTTGCTAGAACAGCTAGCCAGTCTGCATTGCCAGGTTTGCTCTTAGTCATTCTGGAGTTGGTTTTCTACTTGATTTATTTTTTTGGATTCTTGAATCTCGAGGAAGGTTTTGAAAAATTTGAGAGTTCTTCAACCGAACCGGTCGGGAAACCTGACGCCTGGGGCTTCACTGGGTTCAGCTCCTAATGAAGCCTGGGTACTTTTGTTTTGTTTGTGTTGGTTCTTAGTCATTCAAAGGTCGACCAGCACCGCTTGTATTTTTTGGTTTCCTTACTTAAGGAATAAAAAATTTTATTTTTCTCAACCGGATTGACCTAAGTAGGGGAATTAGATCACCAGCTTTTCGGTTTTGTAAGGGTCATCCGATTTCGCTTAATTGAAGCCCGTGACCTCAGGAGTCCCACCATTCGCTCCGCATCGCTGTAAGGCTAAGTGTTTAGGGTCCGAAATGGGGCTTAGTTCAGTTAATGTGGTTCAATTTGATTCTTAAGAATCTGGATCTATGTGTCCAAGGGGTGATTAGTTAAGCACCAATAATCTAGTGTTTTGTTGAGCCCATTTCTTCGGGATGAATAGATATGGTTGCACAAGAGTGGTAGCATCAATGAGTGGTTGAGATTCCATGTATGGTTTCTCTTGGCTTCCTTTGCTTTTGATATCTAATTTTGAGAGATTATTGTATGCTCAAAATGTGCGACTAACTTTCCCTTGCAGCGCTTGGCTAGGGACCACAGGTACACGCCATTTGCCCTTTTGGTTGAGTGTTTTTAAGCATGCTAGATATCAATTAGGTTGGTCTGATCCAAGTTGTAT
Organism: Tetrastigma voinierianum; assembly: GCA_016808115.1. Classification (NCBI taxonomy): domain Eukaryota; kingdom Viridiplantae; phylum Streptophyta; class Magnoliopsida; order Vitales; family Vitaceae; genus Tetrastigma; species Tetrastigma voinierianum. The sequence continues at coordinate 27,622 of JAEQBH010000913.1, read as the reverse complement.
GTTTAGCCTAGGAGACTATCTGATATGTGACCCATATGCTCCCACATACCCAATTCACTAGTAGAGACCAAGTTCCGGGCCTAGAGGGGTGCTACCTCATATGAGGTACCTTCCCAATAGGTAATCTGACCCCCGGACCCAGAAATCTAGTTTTCGCAAACCACTTTTTCCATATTAGAGTCATTGGGGTTTTTTGTTCTTACTTGGTTTTCCCCTTTATAAAATAACAACAAAAAGTAAGTGGCGACTCCAAAGAAAAATTGTTCCTCCTCGGGGACGAATCTTCTAAAATTTGAAAATCAACCCACATTTTCTTTTCATTTAAAAGTTTAGTCACAATTTCTACCGTGAGATCGGGTAGGGTCCACAAATTGGCGACCTCGGCTGGGGATCGAACCCAAAATCTCTAGTTTCATAAGAGGGATCAAGCTTGAACTTGAGTTGTGTATATTGGAGCACATGGTTCTCTGATCAAGAGGCTCTAGCTACGCTGCATGACCTGATGATCATACAATTTGATCGGGTATTCGTCAGATTTGTGATTCGTTGATGCTCGTGGTGTTCACCGTTGATTATAGCATGCTTTCTCATTATTGATTGGTATCCGCTATAACACGGATTAGGCTCGTAAGATCGAATGTGTGTAGATTTTGATAGTCATTTTGTGCATGATTGTTTGGCTGCATGAATGCTCCTTCCTCGCATGATCATTGTCATTGCGGTTTAAGTGGGCACGTGTATCCCCTTACTTCCAAATCACTAGTCTTGGTTGGCCATTCCTCATGGATTTCTTATGTTGTTTGGGAGTCATTCCCAACTGTCTACCTTCGACCAAGCTAGGGATTTGGAATACAGTTCAAAGATAAAGAGCTATATCGATGTACGGAGCACTATGGAGCATTTAATTTTGATGTCCGAGCGATGAAGACTCGTATAGCCCCGAGCTAGATTTCATGGATAATCACAAGGGCCGCATGTCACTCATTGTTGATTGATCGTTGATTAGGATCTAGGTTGTGTATCCTCAGGTACAATCATCTAGCCTTTAGACTTGCTCTTTCAATTTTTGAGCCACCTTACCCCTAAGGTATTGCCATGTCAAAATTCGCTCCCCGTACGTGGAGCCACATATCGATTAGCTGCTGATGTCACATGTCGCTCATTCCTTAGAGGATTTCTATTATGGGATTATATTAATGGATTGATTTCCTGATTGATAGTCACAGGGACTTAATTACCCCTTTCCTTTTGTGATTGTTGATTAAGAGCGACCTGGTTCCTGGGCTTGATCCTGACGAGGTAGACTTGTTAAAGATTCAGATCCACACAGTCAGTTAGAGCAGACATTAGATCATAGAGATATGGACCTCGCACGCGCAACCTGGCCGGCTCAATCGGGCTAAAAATTAGCGATACCATGGCATCTCTCTCGAGATGCTATATCAGGATCGACGAGGATTGACGGGCATCAGCCCAACGACAATTTCGGGAGCACCCCGCATGACTCCCATCGCACCTCCCACCACCACCACCACCACCACCACCACCTCATCCGACCCACTCATACAAACAGACCATATAGTTCCACCTCCACTTCCACCACTGCTCCAATCAGCCCCACTCTGCCAGAGAATTCCAGACGCATGGTTAGACTGAGACCACATCACATTCTGTTGTGGCCCCCACACCAATTATTGATGACACTCAGGCCCCTATCGATAGGATTAAGAAGAGGATCAAGTCTCTGCATGTTTATGATGGAGTTATAGGTTGGGACGGATATGATGACCTTCCAAAGGGCGCCTCTAAGCGCTTGAGTTCCACATATGACATCGAGAGGTACACTCCTGATTGGGTTCCCCGCTTTCACTTACAACAGACATCGTTGTTAAGTGCGCGTACATTGACGAGGCAATGATGATCATGCTTTTTCCTCCAAGCCGTTGAGGAAATGCCACGTTGGTTTGCACTACTGTGACTCTTCGAGGCGTGAGGACATGGGTCAGGATGACAGAGTTTATCGACAAGATTCTTTAATATCAGAGCGACGTATCCCAAGAGAGTTAGAGGCCTCGCGAGGCCGACGAGTTTGGCCACTTCATTCATCTCACTGAGAGAGAAGACACAGATGAGATGTAATTCTCGTAGCGATAGGACCCAAAGATGATTATGCTGCAGCCTTCAGCCCCGCTCATAGCATCTCACGGGCTTCTCCCACATACGCATTCTCGATCTGTCTGGCCCCCATGGCACGAGGAGGGTATATCTAGAGGATTGCGGGTAGACTATTCCTTCAAACTCTAAGGGAAAGAAGCCAGTGGTCTGACCCAAACCATCGATGTCGTGCCATTGGCATGACAAGACACAGTCCCTACCGCCACCTTCCATTTCAAAGGCAAGCCGTACACCCTACCAGATGATACAATGATCAAGATGTGACGTATATTCTTTCAGCCTACTGGGCCTACTTATCTACATCCACCACCACAACCGCATATGCCGGCTACGTGCGCCCCGAGGCCACATGTACACCATCACAAAGATAAAGCATCTCCTCCACCGAGGCCAGCCAGGCAGTTTACACAACTCGGGATGCCACTGAGCCAAGCATTTCAGAGATTGGTTGAAGGGGGTTTGATTGTTCCACTACCACCTAGACCACCACCATACCAAATTCCCACCTCGCATTTCAGGACCCATCCGCACTATGCCTATCATCGATAGTTATGCAAAGATCAGGCATGCTATTCAAGACTCGACGTGGATCGTGGTTTGGTTGATTCTGGGGACACCCCGGAGTGACTACGCACTAGCCCCCACTCATGACACTAGAACCACTCCATTCCCTAGGTGGTATACATTCGAACAGGAGCTGGGAGACAGATATTCATGATGGAATGGATGGAGAGGCTCCTCAACCAACTGCTTATGCGCACTGTGCTTTAGTGGATACACCCATGGTCAATGTGTCTCCGTGCCATTTAGATTGATTCCGTATGATGTTCCTCGACAAACAACAAGATCGCAAGATACGATAAACATGTTCCTACCATGACACCCTTTATTCGTTCCCTGAGGAGTACTGGTCAAGACATGTGATGTCCGTGATTGTTACGAAGGAGGAGGGTAGCCAAGCCCCACCTATCGATAGACCTTTGTCATCGATGCAGAGATGAGATTCAGAGGGAAGATGATGAGATTTTGCGCCAGCTATGCACCACTCAGGCTCGCATTTCCATTTGGAACTTATTGGCCTCATCTAGCACACATAGAGACGCATTGATCAGAGCTCTCAGTCATATTAGAGTTGATACTGCACACTTGTGGACTCCTGATCCACTTTTTGACAAATGGATAGGCTAAGCATGCATAGTGGTTTACAATGATTTACCACCCGAGGGATTCACCATGTTCGTCCTTTGTTCATCGATGTTGCTCAAAGTCGTAGGTGTACCGTCTCGCTGACAAACGGCTCCGCCCCTTAATCGCTTTTGGTCCATCGCTCGCCATTTCTTCGGGATTTTCACCATCCGATTGGGGCTATCCCATACGATCAGTCGAGCTATGACTCGGACTCCTATGACGCTTACTTTATCTCTCTACTACATGTCATGATCGGGTCCACCAAATACTCCATACTCTTTTAGGTTTCTGAGGATCCAAACATCCTTTAATCTACTTTGGGCCGCCTCGGATTCAAGCATGAGGCGGTGTTATACCATCTTCACTTTATCGAAGGCAGTCTATACACGAGGGGCGATATCACAATACAATTCGACAAAGATGTTGTTACCTCTTTGAGCCAAGGTTACAAATCACCACAAATGCAGGACGACTTCAGACTCGACGGTTTCGTTTTTTACAAGGTTCAGTTGTCGCTTAGAGGATGACACAGAGACATGGTACCTATGTCTGATCAAAGACAAAGAAAGACTTTGGTGCTTAGCATGAGAAAGGCATGTCCTATATGCCCGTCTGGGATCGGTCGCCACCAAAGAAGGGTCATGTGAGTATGCTTTCACAATTGATCACGACATACCATATGGATTAGGTTACACCCTTACGAGGGACATTTTCACCCATTGGACATGGCACGCTTTTCTTTCAATGTAGATAGGTGAGAGCTCGCTTGTCCGGGATTCCATTCAATTACTCCCTTCACCCATACACTTTCAAGTTTATCGAATATTTTACTGTGAGGATCGAGCATGCACCCTACAATGTAATGAGCTGACCATGCTCAAGATGGTCAGATTCCGAGGCATCCAACAAACTCAAGACATGTGTTTGAGCGCCTAAGACCACCGAGCCACCCGAAGCCATGATAGTTGCACCCTCATCACCGGATTGAGCCACAGGTTCTTCCACAGGCTTCCGAGAAGGTCCCCGACTAAGGATCTACCCTAAGTGATTCGGGGGATGATATCACTGAGCGGGACCTTCGATACCTCTCTACATAGACGATGGACATGACTCCGTGACCGGTCGATCCTTGACACGGGCCCCCTTCTCGCTTTGACATGTTTCGAGTTTCTAAGATTAATACCGAGCACGTGACACTTTATGACGCCAGACTGACGTCATGGACATGATCGGCACCGGCCGCATTCCGATGCTTCCCTCACCTAGGCCCCGATCCGCTGATGTGCTCGGGATTTCTATGCTTGGAGTTTAATGGTGATGGACTTGTCAAGCATCGATATTACTCATGATACTGCTTTCCGCTGAGGAGCATCCGACTGCGGACCCAATTCCTTTCTTTTCGACACTATGTCCCCTGTAGTTTGTTACCCGCTTTGATGACATTTCTGATGGTAATAATGACATGAGTATTTTCGAGTATTTGCTTGTGTCACAACATTTTCCTTTGATTACACCACCAACACTCATAACACATATATGCGATGTTGATGATGTGGGAGACACAGACGACCCACTAGGTGATAAGTCAGAGTCTAATTCTGATACAGAGGATAGGAAAGTTACACCCGTTTCTGGTAGCACAGAGTTGATAGATTTTGTGTAAATTGTGACGCCCTGTGAAGATTAGGGATTGGCCTTCCTTATCTCCCGATGAGAGAAGTGGATTACCGACATACTCAAGTCATACTTAGATGTGGCCTGCATGGTCATAAGGACATGCCAGCTCAATTCCCAATTATAGTTCAACACTCCGCCCATTCCCCGCTCATATGCTAAGCCGCTTAAGTAGAAATTGAGGAGACTACACTCGATGGAGTTTGGTGTGTTATGGGAGGAGATTCGTATAACCTGTTGGCTTCTGTCGGTGAGTTGAGCATCCCGAGTGGTCAGCTAATGTCGCCCCTGCTCCCAAAAAAAGGGTGGCAAAGCAGAGCTTAGCCGACTGATTTGAATAAGGCCAAATTTAAGATGATTTTCCCCTCCCACACATCGATATGTTAGTTGACAGCACTGTAGGGCACCATGTTTTCCTTCATGGATGGGTTTTCCGGTATAATCGGGGATTCATGGCTCCAGAGGATATGGAGAAGACTTTCACATCGAGCGGGCACTTACTTACTATCTGGGCCAAGTGCCATCTGGGGTCAAGAATGAAGGTTTCACTTTATCGTGAGTCGCTACTACTTTATTCCATGATATGATGACAGAACAGGTATATGTGGATGACATGATAAGAAGTCCAGACAAGGCGATCACGCAGAAGATTACGTAGATTTTGAGAGGATCCGCGCTCAGCTATTAAGATTGAATCCCAAGAAGTGCACCTTTGGGGTAACTTCTGGGAAATTGTTAGGTTCACATTGTTAGTGAGCGCGGTTGATCCAGAGAAGATCAAGACCATACTTGACATGCCTGCTCTGAGGAATGAGAAAGAGATCAGAGGCTTTTTAGGCGTACTTCATACTACATCATTGCTTTCATTGCTGGGACCAATGTATATGCGAGCCTATCTTTCGTCTCGAGGTGCTAGAACCAGCCTACGTTTGGAATAATGATTGTCATCTTGGATTTTGAGAAGATTGCTGAATGTTTACTTTCTCCCTCGCTTTATGCCTCCTACACTCTAAGGCCCTACTTATATATTTGTTAGTTTTATTATAGCTTGTATGCATGTTAGCTCATCTCGATGATTTAGGAAAGGAGCGAGCCATTTATTATCTGAGTAAGAGGATGCTAGAATACGAGTGCAAATACATTATGATTGAGTGCCTCTGTTTAGCGTTGATTTAGGCTACCAGAGATTCAGAGACTATGTGATGTAGTATTCATACTTTTAAATTTCTCGATCGATCCATCAGATATTTGTCTAATCGACCGATCCGATTGGTAGGCTCATGAGATGGTTGGTTCTATTGACAAAGTTTGATATTCAAGACACACAAAACTAGCGGGCTACTTGTCGCAGATCATTTAACTTTTGTCGCAGATCCAATGATGTAATTCAATCGGTTTATGATTTCCTGATGAGCAATTTCCATTTCAATGACTAGCATTACAGATGGCATTGTATTTCATGGTGCCGCCTAATCGCCTGCTCTTTGGTATTGGTATCTTATTGATATCACTCACAAGGGTGATCACATTCCCGCATCGCCTCTGCTAGTATTTTCCGATCATCACTCCGCTGACGTATCAATATAATTGAGTATGAGGCTTGCATTACAAGCCTAGAGACCGCACCGACTTTGCATAAATTGATCCATGGGGATTCCAACTTAGTTATATAGTGCACCTAAAGTATCTGGGAGATCCAGATGAAAAGCCAAGCCCTACCATGCTTACTTTAGACCTACCGACATTTCCAGGGTTTGACGAGATGATATATAAGCATCACCCTAGGCGTAGGAATCGCTTATTGATGCTAGCCACCTAGCTTATGTGTCGATTCCTATTTCGAGTGATTGTGCGCACTACCACCATCGAGACTAGGTCCGCACTGCCATCAAGCATGTTGAATGAGATATTGAGAATCTGTAGATGAGCCACCAGCACACTGATATGTATCGCCTTCGTCATGTGGCGACACCGAGACAGCCACATCCAAGGATAGGAGAGCATTGAGACAGTTGGCCACCAAATTTGTTATTTGTGGGGATGCCCTTATAGAGATCACCCATGGCCTATTATTATTATGTCTCGACCGCGCCCCGCAATCGTGGTTTACGAGAGGTCTGGCGTAGTCCGTGGCCCACACATGGGAGGCCACATGCTAGTGCGTAAGATCATGAGGATTTGTTACTTTTACTTGACTATGGAGACAGACATGCAACAGACAGATGTCCGTGAGTGTCAAATGCACTGAGACTTAATACACGTGCTACCTTCTCGAGTTGTATGCACTTACATCCCCGGCCATTTCGCAGAGATGTGGTATTGATATTACCGGGAAGATCTCACCCAAGTCTTCCAAAGGCAAGGAGTACATCCCCGGCTATTGATTATTTCACTATGGGTGGAAGCTAGGCTTTATGTCGATTGACAAAGGGCCGAGTGGCTAAATTCATCAGATCGCACATTATCTACCGATATGGTGTCCCTCATGAGTTGATCTCAGATACAGGAGCGCATTTCAAAGGCGAAGTGGATACACTGCTCAGAGTATGGTGGTTCAAGAACATCGACATCCGCTTATAGGCCACAGACTAATAGCGCTTGAGGCCGCAACAAGAATATCAAGAGGATTTTGAGAAAGATGGTCAGACTTCTGTGGATCGCAAATCTCCTTCGCATTGTGGGCTTATCGTACATCTTTTCGTACCTCAACTAGGGCTACACCTTACTCTTTGGTATATGGCATAGAGGCAGTGCTTCCTGTTGAAATTGAGATGGGATCCATGAGAGTAGCATTAGAGTATCAGATATCTGAGACTAAGTAGGCTCAATCCTGCTATGATCAGCTCAACCTTTAGATGAGAGGATTGAGGCGCAGATCATGTTAAGGCCTATTAGGAGAAAATGACCCACATTTAGAAAGGGCCGCTTCTTGTGGTTTCAAAAGGCGACCTAGTCTTGAAGGTCCTCGTGGATTGACTAACAACTGAGGTAAAGTTTAGATCGCACTGGTTCGGCCTTATGTCATCTCGAGATCTGACTGAGAGGGAGCAGCCCGTTGACGACTTGACTAAATCTACCATGGAGCCACCAATGTGGATCTGTGCTTAAAGAAGTTTTATGCGTGAGATCGCGGTCGTAGGATGGGTGGCCATCACTTTGAGTAGCCACATATTCGCTATTGCACACCATACATTGATATATCCTCTATTATCCTTGAGCCTCACGCGCTTATTATACCATTCTTTCATTCATCCTTGCATACTTTTTCTGACCTGGGTTGGGGGCCTGCCCCTGTGCGCTTTTTATTTATTAATTGATCTCGTGAGGCATGGCATTGTGTCATTCTTCGCTGTTCTTCGCATCATTGCATGTTTATTTTCTTTCTCCACTGCATCTCACACCGCCCGCTTTTGAGTATAGTTTCAATCATCTCTATTCATTTCACTTTTATCTCCTTTTGTATGATGATGACGTGCTCTCATCCCAGAGCTACCAGTCAGGTTTGTCACACCTTTCGTTCCGCCTATAGGTTTTAATATGGGATTCTTAGGTTGAGGGGACCATTTGGGATTGGAGGTTTGAGGTTCTTTTGGTTGGATTGTGTTAGTATGGCATTTAACCTACTTTGGTGGTTCGACGCAAAAACAAAAAACAAAAACAAAAACAAAAACAAAAAAATTGTTTGTTTGGTATTCTTAATATACTAATACCAGTGTCATTTGGTTCAAGATATTTATTATTCCTCTAAAAGTCAGCGAGAGCATTGTACGATCTTCTCCATGGATCCGGTAACATATCAGAACGAGGTTCGGATCGCTTCCGCAGACTAGGTCCCTAGATCATTACCTACATCACCACTCCCATCTTATAGTGACTTGCTTTGACTTGACGTTCCTGGGACTAGTTGTTCGTCGTTGTCACACATTGCCACATTTGTATCCCAACTTGTTTCTTCCCTTTTTTTTTTTTTTGCTTTATCCATTCATCATTTTCTTATCCCTTTCACTTTCTACTTTATTGATCTTCGTCATTTGCGACGTATGAAAATTTCAAATTTGTCATTTGACATACTGCTCATTCACGTCAAGGTCACCTTGCTCACATGATTCTTTGATATTTGACATTGCGCGTACAGGGGTTTGGCAATATTTATTAGGTATTTGGGCCTTTGTTTCCTATCACGTCATTCACCTTTCACCCCTGGCCTACATTACGGTCCGAGTCGCAAGACCGCCCCTCGAGACCATGATCTCGTGGTTTGCTTCAAACATTTTATATGGACAGGTCTCCGCTTCCATCGATTGAGTACTCTGATGTCGATGTGTCTCGTTCTTGGGGAGATCAAGGGTCACATATCGCTTTCTCCATTTAGTTTGCTTTAAGGCTCTCAGGTCCATGATCGATACAGATGATACAGTAGAATTTGACCATCGATAGCCCATTAGCTTGATGCTTTGACACGTTCACACTAGGGCATACCCCCATCCTTTCATGTTGGCATTGGCTCATACGCATGTACACTGGCAGCCCATTTCGCCTAGAGATATTTTGGCATCAAAGTTTGAGTATACTCCACATGCAGGTGGGTTCTTTCATACAGCAGAGTTCTTCTAAGGGCTAGCTTGGGGTCAAATTCATGCATATTCGTCAACTCAGTAGGGGTGCACATTGGCACACTCCCCATATGTTGTCTTGTTCGCTTGTTCGAATATTAGGTCTTTTGAAATTTATTTTAGAGTTTTTTTTTCATCAAGGCAATTTGCATATCATATATGTGCACACTAGCATACTCATATCAGTTTTATGGAATAAAATGGATGATTTTTCATGAATGAATGATCGTGGATATTTTCAAATTTCTCCGACTTTGACCACATGTGCGCTTATGGGATTTTGACATGCGTTGATAATTCTAGACTGGGCATAACCCCTTTCTTTCACCCTTGGTCACATTTGTGAGATTGTCCTACAGGCATACCCCTCTTTATTTCCGCTCTTGTTACAAGTCCTCGTTTCTCGCTATCATTTTTGCATTTTGTCAAACTCGCATCCTTCTTCACAAGGACTGTTTGATTTCCGGGCTTATTCGAGTCATTTGTCGCAAGACTGACGTCATACTGGTGGCCTACTCCTTTTCCCCGAGTTTGTTTACTCTGCCATTTGTTCTGCCCCCTCCAAAGATCTCGCCTCCGATCCAACCTTCCTGGTGATCGCCTAGATTTCTACTTCTTCCAAGACTTGCCCTGGGATTCTACCCTTTCCCTAAGATTTGCCCGTATTTCTACTTCTTCCTAAGACTCGTCGATCCAACCTTTCCTGTGACTGCCCTGATTCCACCTTTCGACACTGCCCTGGATCCCACCTTCAGCACTCAATGATCCCACCTTCCTGCATCACCGGATCCCACTCCTTCCCACTTCCGTCCTGATCCCACATTTCTGCAGATCACTGATCCCACCTTTCCCAAGACTGGCCCGATCCCCACGTCACTCATTCCTGATCCCACGTTTTCCAATACTGGGTCCTGATCCCATATTTCCTCGGGCACTCGTCGAATCCCACTTTCAAGACTACCCCGATCCCACCTTCCGGCACGACCCTGATCCCACTCTTCCCGCATCGCTTCTGACCCTTCTACCTCCGCCCTGATCCCAGTGCTCGCCAGATGCTTTTCGGTACTACTTGGATCCACATTCCATTTTCCTTTGATCCCCCCCTTTTCGGTACTCGCCAGGATCCCCACCTGTGCACGCCACGATCCCGCATTTAGGACTCGCTTGAATCCCACCTTCATTTTCACTTTGAATCCACCTTTTCGGTACTGGCGATTCCACCTTCCGGTACTCGCGGTTTCGCTTTCGGCCACTAAGCCAGTTCTACCGCTTTCGGTACTCACCCATATTTCTACTTTTGACACTTGCTCAAGTTCTACCCTTTCCGGTACTCGCGATTCACCTTCGACACTCACTTGTGATTATCTTTTCGGAGTACTCACACGGATCCAACCTTTCTAGTACTTGCGGACCCTTCTCGGGCTTGATTCTCACCTTCTCGGCATCACCCGGTTCATTATCTTTTGCGGCATTGTGCCGGATGCTTATCTTCGGGCATCGTACTGGTTTCTTTAAGTCCTTGATCGGGAAGCGACTGTTTAGATCAACAGCCGGTACTAGGTAAGGGACAAATTGTTGGTCATCTGGGTTCTTCACTAAAGTTCATTTCACTCTTGCATCACTTGCACTTAGACCCACGATAGACCGTTCATTCACTTTACTAAAGAGGCGTATTGTAGACCCTGATTTTGTCCCTCGGCCACTTGCACTTGTCGGCTGGGTGTCACCTCACCATCATTCTCATATAACACCATTAGGGTCCTTTTAGGCTTAGTCTGTCTCCGAGCCTTGGGTGGGCTTGTATATGGTCCATTGAGTGCGTATGTAGTTCACTTTAGAGTGTCATCGTGGATTCTTTTTTTAGTTATTGGCATCATGCCATAGGAAGCAAGTGGGGGCCCCCCAAGGGTTTAGCTCAATCGGAGTTTATTGGAGTATGTCGAATTCGGTGCACTTGGGCTTGTTTCGATCATATCTCCCTCGTCCGGACTCAGAATTGAGAGTCGTTTCTTTTTTGGATTCATACTCATTGAAATGTGAAAAATTTTGAGAATTTTTAATGTAGGATCAGCCCGGCTCGATTGAGGTTTCAGTGAAGTTCATTACTAAAGCGGGTTGAGATTCGAACCTTAAGGCTTGTTTTGGTCATATCTCCCTCACCCAGACTCGGAATCAAGCACCATTTTTTTTTCATGGACTCCTTATTCTTCAAGGAATATTCTCTCAAAACTTCAGATTTTTTTCTCAATCGGATCGACTAGTTGGGAACTGTACATCCAGTGCATCGGGCTAGCTTGTGTGGGGCGCTAATTTTTATGATTTTGGTGCCCAAATCCTATATGGATCGGGCCCATAAGCCCCAGATCAGTCCTACGCATGGGTTGGATCCAGTTTTGGACCATGTTATGGGTTGCTTGCCACAGAATCCACTTGGATACTTAGTGGTTAAGCAAAGGGTAAATGCCGGCTATGGACCTTGGGAATAAGGGTGTTTATGAAGGCGAGGTTCGAGACGAAGGGAGTTCCTAGGAATTTGAGGTGTAAAAGTAGATTAGACTCGGAGAGAAAGAGATAGAAATAGAAGAAAAAATGTGGAGAGGTGATCAAAAAAAGAAGGGAGGAAGAAGAGAGGAAAAAGGGAGAAAAGGAAAAAATTAGAGTTTATCTAAATCTGGAGGGGCGTGGTCTCTCTTGTTTTAAAGAGGAGTTCCAACGGATTTGAAGGAGTGGATGCACGGTTTAGACGGAGAAAGAAAGAAAGAAAAGGGAATGACCATGAATCTTCTGGTAAGGGTATATGCTTCTCCCATTTCGTTTATGCTTTCTTTGCCTTTGTTGTTTGCGGACTCGTTATGATACTGAAACACTTAGTTTGTGTCGAGTTCTCGATCCATTGGTCGATTTTATGCTCGTTTGTTTTTGGATTCACGACTCTTTGAGGAAGGTTCTGAAAAATTTGAGAGTCTCCTCAGCCGTTTGAACTGGTTGGAGAAACCAGTCGGCCAGTTCCTTTGGGCTAGGTTTTCTTTCGAACGGCGATTTGGGTCTTGCTTGCGGATTTGTGTCGGTTCTCAATCATTAGTCGATTTGTGTTTTTCAGTTTGTTTTGGATTCACGACTATTTGAAGAGGTTTTGACGGAATTTTGAGAGCCTCTCTCAACGAATGAAGCGGATTTGGGAAACCGGTCGATCCGGTTCGCGGAAGTCGGTTGCTGGAGCGGCGAGTTTGGGTCTTTGGGCCGTTTGTGTCGGTTCTCGATCATTCGGGTTGGTTTTCTACTTGATTTGTTTTGGATTTGACTCTTTGAGGAAGGTTTTTTTTTTTTTGGATAATTAAGAATTTATTGCCAAAGGGTGCCAAACAAACAATACCGGTACGAAGCAAGCGGCCCGCAGAGCAAGCGAAAATCGGACAACACCTCCCCTAAAACCATAGGAAAGGGCATCGGCAGAATCTGAAGCGACCATACAAAACCAAGCCCCACATCGGGCGAAAGGATGACAATCCAAACCGGACCCGCAAACGAGCCCGACAAGCAGCAAACCACATAAGACCAAACTCACAACGGTCAAAGGATATCCAAACCATAACCTTGGCAGACCAAAGGCAACGAGGACAAATACAGCAAGGGAACACCCCGAGAGGAACCACACAACCTGGCAGGAAAAGTAATCTAGCATTGACAAAGAGATTTGAGTCCAGGGAACTCAGCACTAGTCTAGATGCCACTCTCAGGAGAGTACATTGAGCCACCCTAGGACCCCAACAGCAAATCCCACCACCACCGGCAACATTGAGTCAAGCCTGACCTCCACTTGGAGACGAACAGGCTGAGCATTCAATCAACACTGCATGTCCATATCACAACATGTGGACAAAACATGTCGGGGATAACATGAATCCTTAAAATGACGAACTACATACAAAAGCGCCAGCGCGCCCACATCATCCTCACGGCCAGCACGGGCGTCAACCCGGCAAACGCCCGGACCCACTCTCTTGAAACCTCGCTCTTATTGAAACTCAGGTCCCAGACTCAAAACCAGATCCTATTAAAGTGACACTAGCGTGAACCCGAAACACTGCTTGGGCGAACTGAAGCCATGTTCTCGATCGTCGATCATAGCGGTGGGTTATACCCCACTTCCAGGACTTCCCAGCCAGGCTCATTTAGGCATCACATGGCGCCAACCTTCGAGGAAATTATCGTGTGGCCAATTGGTTGCTGTTAGCCTCCACCCAGGATCTTGGATTCCGGAAATGGCCCGGTCGCGGAGCCTGCTTGTCGAAACCGCCGGCGTGATGTCAATGTTGCCATTGTTGAGATCACGGAAACCCGGGTTCATATCTCGGTAAACCGAGAATACCCGGAGGACGGTGTAGGCATTCAGATCCGCTGCCTTCTTCGTCTTACGTCGCTGGCGTCTACGTTCGAATCAAGCTTAAGCCCAGCGATCGCTGGAAGTGGATGTGGAAATCCGCTAAATGGTCGTGACCCATAAAGGAATCTGCCCCGTTACGGTTCGCTGAGCGAAACTCGGTGAAAGGCCGGGCACGCGGCCGAGAAACGAGGAAGGCGATGGAGTCCACTCGATCGGGGCGATTCCTCCCACCCGGGAGCATTCGAGAACCCTTGTCTGAGTCTGACATCCAGCAGTAAAGCGGATATCGGCCGCTGTATTTGGAGGATGGCCAGCTGTTTGTAACCTTTGAGGAAGGTTCTGAAAAATTTTGAGAGCCTCTTTCAATTGGCTGTATTGGTTGGGAAACTAGATCGGTAGGTTGATGAGATTCAATTTCTTGACTCTTTCCATGAATAAATCTGTCATGAATAAGCTAAAGGCTTATCGTTGTCGATGCAACTCACCGAAGGTATGTCTAATCTCTACTCTAGATGCTCAATTGCTTGGTTTTAGACACATTCAAGAATTGTATCCTTTGGACCAAGATTTTAAAGAAGAATATGCTTCTTGTGAAAAAAAGGCCCATTGATGGAAGCATGGCTAAGGAATGGAGTGTGGACCCGCTTGAAATCCCACTTGGGCCTGTGACAGAGCTAAATTTAGAGATTCAAAAGCCCTTCATGTTTTTAATCGAGATACTTGCGTGGAAGAAACTCGTGAAAGGAAACAAAGATGGTCCACGTCATCTAAGTAAATCCGGATTTGGACCAAGAGCCAAGACGTTTTTGACTTGTTGATTTGCTGCTATTTTGGAGCTAATTTGCTCCAGTTGGTGTTGATTTCTTTGTATTTTGGAGTGATTTGATCTGATTTGTTGTTGATTTATTCAGTTACGGTGGTTGATTCCCAAGCCTTATCTAGAATTATCTAGTTTCTTTTTTTTTTTGCTTCTCCTTAGGACATTTTTAGTAGGTGCTTTAGGAAAAAAGTATGTTAGTTTCTTTCTTGTTTTTTGCCAAATATTTACTTTCTTTGTGGCCGAATATTTAGTTTCTATTCTTCATATTTTTTGGGCCTATTTATAGGCTTGTTATCCACGATGTAAAAAATTTTAAGCACATTAATAAAATTAAAGTTCAAATTTCTCTTTGGTTGTAAAAGAACTCTTTGAACTTATTGGTTATTCAGTGTCGTTCAGCCAAAGACTTATCCAATCGGATCTCCATGTCGGGTTGTGGTGTCCTCTACATGCCAAGGATCTTTGCTTCTCTTTAGAAAGCAGGTCAAAGTCATCCATCGAGCCAAATACTAGGCGGTTCTTAGAGCTAATCCGTCCTTAAGGTCTCCTCACAAGTTGATGTGGCAATGATAAGAATCAAAGCACAAAGGATCTATGATGCAGGAGCTTCTAGAACATTCATTAGGAATCCAATCTTAATTATGGAAAATTCATATTCGGGAGGCTGTGAAACCTTGGAGACACCTAATATATTTCTATTTCCAAGTGTTTTGAGTTTTATTACTTGTGAGGAGACCCGTGATCGGATTAGCTCGGAAGAACCGCTCTAGTATTTGGCTTGGATGGAAGACCTCGACACAATTGCTTATAAGAAGCGAGCAGTATGTGAGGCGCCACAATCGGTGATGGAGATCAGGTGATAGAGAGTCTTGATAGGCATACAAAATAACTGATAAGTTCAAAGAGTTCTTTTAAGAACCAAAGAGAAATTTAAACTCTCAATTTTATTAATACTTAAAACTATAGAATGTAGGGATAACAAGCCTTTAAATAGGCCCAAAAATATGAAGAATAGAAACTAAATATTTAGCCACAATGAAAGTAAATATTTAGCCAAGACCAAGAAAGGAAAGTAGATAATTTTTAGGACAAGACTTGGTAATAAAAATTAGTCTTAAATCAGGAACAAATCAGCTCCTGAAATAGCGGCCAAATCGAGAATAAATCAGCTCCAAAATAGCGACAAATAAGGAACAAATCATCGTCAAATCAACAACAAATGAAGCAAATTTTTTCTAAAAAATAGCAACTCCTATTTGACTAACCAAAACAAGCTTTTAAATTAAATAAAGCAACTTCTACTTTGACATGGAAATAAATATTTCTAAAAATAAAACAACTCCAAATCAAAATAGTATTAAAACTGAAAACACTTGGAAATGGAAATATATTAGGTGTCTCCCAAGGTTCCACGAGCCTCACGAATCTAATTTTCCATAATTAGATTAGTTTCTAATTAATGTTCTAGAAGCTCACCATCACGGATCCTTTGTTGAGGAAATTTGTGGGGAGTGTATCACCGCGTGGGGCATGCTAAATCTAAGTGCAGCCCCATGGATTTTACACACCACTTTCTATTCCTAGTAGACCTTGGGTTGATATTTCATTAGACTTTGTGTTAGGTCTACCTAGGACTAGACATGGTATGGATTCTATTTTTGTGGTTGTGGATAGGTTTTCAAAGATGTCTCAATTTAACCCATGCCACAAAACAGATGATGCTTCTCATGTGGCTCATTATTTCGAGGAGGTTGTGAGATTGCATGGTTTGCCTAGGACAATTGTTTCAGATAGAGATGCAAAATTCTTGAGTTAATTTTGGAAGACCTTGTTCTGCAAGTTAGGAACCAAGCTATTGTTTTCTACTACTTGTCATCCACAAACCAATGGTCGGACCAAGGTAGTGAATAGAACCTTGTCTACTTTGTTGAGGGCTGTCATTAAAAAGAACATTAAAACATGGGAAGATTGTTTGCCACATGTCGAGTTTGTTTATAATCGTACTATACATTTTGCCACTAACTTTTCACCTTTTGAGATTAATGGTTTTAATCCATTAACCCCTTTGGATTTATCTCCTTTACCTAATAATACATGCATATTAATCTAGATGATGGCAAAAGCCAAATATGTTAAGCGATTTATGAGAAGAACGAGACTCAACATGTCGAGCGAAGGGCGAAACAATATGCAAGGAACAAACCCGACAAGGAGTGGCCATTAGGAAACCCCAAAAATTACACGAGAAATGAAAGATCTAGGGTTTACTATAATTTGAAATGAACAGTACCAAAATAACGATGAACAGTACCAAATGAAGAAAAAAATAAGACACGATTTACCTTAATGCTCTAACACCAAATGAAGTGAACCTGCAAGGGAAAACCCTTTTGAACGCACAATCTGAATTGGTCTTCAAATCCCAAGAAAGAAAAAAAAACCCGATTGTGGTGTGCTAAGATACCTTCGAAATGCTCCTGGAGTTGGAGGAAAATTCTTCAGCTCAGAGACAGATTCAGACCCTTCATAAGACACAAGGTGTGTAATGGTGTTGGGACTTTCTTATGGCATGATTTACGGAACCAGATTAGCCCCTCTCCTATCTTGTTATGGAGAAACGGATTATTTATGATTACTATTTATAGGAGCAGCTCATGTAGCGAGAGGGATTATAGTTGAGTGGCAGTGGAGCTGGCCTATTGCAAGTCGAGGACCTTATTGCTATCAGAATAGGCTGCTTGGGGACTATCCTATTGATGATTCTAGAGAGGATATTGTTTCTTGGACACTAGCCTCCGGGGTTTTGCGTTAGCACGGCTTGGGCAGGATTAGACCCCGAGAATGCGGGTAGTAAGCGGCACAGTCGATTGTAATGGTTTCCCGAGCTATTAGAAGACATGCTTTTTATAGTTTGGTTGGTCATCCATAGCAGTAGATTGAATACCCAGGGACGAAGCTCCTCGAAATGGGGCCTTATCAACTCTATGTCATGTTTATTTTCTTAGGGCTGATGTTGAAGACAGGAACCATTTGTTCTTCGGCTGCCAATTCACCGTGGGTATTTGGATGAGGATCTTAAGGTTGTGCGGGAATTCTAGAATGCCGAGGAACTGGGAGAATGAATTATTGTGGATAATTGGAACCAAGGGTAAATCACTCATCTCTATTACAAAGAGGATTGCGTGGGGAGCTACTATATATCACTTATGGAACCATGCTTATTGAGAATGCATAGAAAATATCTATACTTCCGAGAGGCTATTTTTCACATTGTTTTGCTGTGAGGTCGGACTTAGAATCTCGAGTTTGCAGAGAAGGTTGATGATAATCTATAAGCGGATCTTGAGTGCGAGATGGTCTTTTCCCTCTTTCTATCCTAGGCCATAGTGGTCGAGACTTATGACCTTGCTAGTTGGGTGTGCGATTCTCTTCGCCGGGGTGTGGGGCGTGGTGTTCTTGTTCTTACTTTGTCCCAGTTGTGGCACAGTGGTTTGTTTGTGGGTACACTTTGGCTCGATTTAGCATGGGTATTCTCGGTGTTTTTTATTATGTGGCTGTGCGGGATGTGGGCTTGTGGTTATTTGGTGGTCTATTTAGGGTTGCTTACATGTTGATTTGTGGGTTGTATTGGTTTGGTTTTTCTTTGTTTATCGGGTGATTTTTGTCTCGGGGAGTGTCGCCCTTTCCTATGGTTTTTAGGGAGGGTCTTGTCAGTTTTAGTTTCTAGGAGCTGTGGCTTCTTGTATTGTATTGATTTTGTTGGGCTTTGGCCTTTTTGGAAATAAATTCTTACTTATCCAAAAAAAAAAAACCCAAGAAGTAATAGATAAATACTTGACCCGATGATCAACAAGGAACAAAGAACCCAAGGTTTTGTAATAATCTAAACGTTGAAAACATGTCAAAGTTCGTTGAAATCTTCCTTCAGGAACCCAATGAAAACTCGTTTCAAGAACTCATATTTGATGGGTGAACGCCACAAAGAAATGTTTCTTTGATAAGTTCAAAAGTTCATTCAAAAACAAGAGGAGAAAACTTGATACAGGAGCTCCTATAACATTCATTGTGAATTTGATCTTAATTATGGAAAATTCATATTCGAGGAAGGTGTGAAACAGGACACCAAATATGTTTCTAAATCCAAGTATTTTGAGTCTTGTTACCATTTTTATTTGGAGTTGTTTTATTTTAGAAAGATTCATTCTCGAAGTCAAAGTAGTAGTTTCTTTATTTAATTTAGAAAGTTTGTTTTCCTAGTCAAAGTAGAAGTTTCTATTTCTTTTTAGGAGTTTCTTTATTTCAAATAGAAAGTCTTTGTTTTCAAGTCAAAGTGAGTTTCTTTCTTGGATTTAGAAAGTATGGGACTATATATGCCCGTAATGTAGTCAACGACAGCGGTTCAAACAATAATATTTTGATTTCTCTTTTTAAGAGTGGTCGCGTAAAATCATAGTATACACGGGGTGATTTGGTGCTCAGAATCAAAGATATTTATAAACCAAAACCTCTTCTTGTCGTTGCATAGCTCTTTATGATATAGTAGTATAGGGTCGGTGCTGGGGGATGGGTTTTCTTCGTGTAGGTAACCAGTTGATTCAAAATGGTGATTTCACTTTGGATTTTTAAGGTTTTTTTTCTTAAAAAGAACGGTGGGGTTAGTGATTTGAAGGCGCAAGTAAAATGTAATAAAAGCGTAAAAGAACTCCTTGAAGTCTCGGGCCACTGGGTTTGAAGTTCTAGGGCAACTGAGAGGTCCTCGAGTTCATTTCCTCGTGTTAGAGAGAATGACCTATAGTCATTTCCCTAATCGAATCTTTATTTAGTGATGAGTGCTTAAAACACTCATATTATACCCGTGTCAGTTTTTCATTTTCACGTTTATTTTATAGTAATTTCATAGTTTTTGTGGCAAGACTCCTGAATTGGTGTTTGGTGTGGATGCAGTGCATTGAACAAAGCGTGATGAAGCAATTTTAGACGCATAAGGAGGCTATGCATGAAGGAGTGCGGAGCGTTCCAACGTCCGCGGCTTCCGTCAAGTGGCGATCTAACGCTCAGCGACGTTGGGTCAATTACTAAGCGAGTCGACAAAGCGACAGCGTCGCTGGCGTCGATCTGAGGATTATACTTTCGGCATTAAAAAGCAAATGGAGCGCAGATTTTGGGGCATCGGAAGCACGGACGAGCACGGAATTCGAGGCGGCCCGGTGACAACGGCCGAGAAGAAATTGCCCTCGTCTGTATTGTTTCCGATTTTTGGATACTAGAATGATGTTTTTGAGATTAAACATTTTCATATTTCTATTCAGTATGTTCTAGATCTGTATCTAGGGTGTGTTGAACCCTGTCACATGACTATGGATTAAAGTTCAATCTTTTATGTTATTCATTGGTTTATAAAATTATTTATACACTTTATATCTATAATTAAATTATATGATGATGTACGGCGACAGTAGCATAACTATCTTGAAATCAGGATTCGAGAGATGAGGATATGCAGGGATCTAGTCAGGCGACCTTGGTTGATTCGGAAATAGAGATATTAGAGCACGAGAGGTGGCGCGAGGTTAGAACACTCAAGCATTTCGTAATGCGAGTTGGGATAGAGATATACTCAACTCTATTCACGAGATAGGCGGATATACCTCGAGAGAGGATATCTAGTAATTAAAGATCTATGCCATCAACAACCTATATAAATTCATTGAATAATAACACCTTTAGAAATAATCCATTGAAAGTGGCCCGGGGAGACATAACCACTAGTCTCAATTGATAATTCATTAAGAATCAATAGATTAATTAAATTAACATGCTGATTCCTTCTTTAAAATAAGTTTATTCGGATATTATCTAAGAAACCGCAAAACCTTTAGCGAATCCACTTTGTCCACGTGGATCGATGTCGAATGCTGCAGTTGGTATACTATATTACTTGGGGCGACGCGTGCACTTGCGCTATAGGTGTGCATTTACACAGCGTTTTCGGCTGTCAAGTTTTTTGGCGCCATTGTCGAGGATAGGTTTAGATTGTATAGAGAATAAGCGATTGGATATTGCCTACGAAATTTTGTTTTTATTTGTTATTACAGGAGTGTAATTTGGTATTGTTGTGTGGAGTGTGTGATTGCGGTTAAGTTTCGGTGAATGCGTGCGCGTCGGTCCGAGTTAACCAACGCTTGTTTTGATCTGAGCCCGAAAGGCTTTACCCGCGAGTCGCATGAGTAATTTGAACGGATCGGAAATTTAGCAAACATGGGTGATAATGAAGAGTAGGATCACGAGTATTGAGCAAAGCAGACCCGGAGGGCCGAGAAATGGTAATCATGGAAGGAATCGGCACCGGGCGTTTATACGGCCCGGATGATCCATACATGTTGCTAGAAGAGTTTACGCTCAGCCTACGGTTGTTCGGGGGCGGTATCGGCGACCACCCGATTCAGTGAACAACGGCCCGAAGTCGGTAACATTACGGATCTTTGCGAAAGGAATATGTTATTTTCATGGATACCCCATGAACGAATATGCATCGACCCGACTTCGCGGAAGTCTGCGATACGATCAGAATCTGCGGAGTTCTTTGAAGAGCACTCGGGTTGAGGCTTTCCACTCACTGGGTGATCGGGCGAGCATTGGTTAACAGAGTCTGACCACGGATTCCATTACCTCGTGGAGCGACTTAGTAAGAAAAAATTCCTGACCAAGTTCTTCCCACCTTGAAAAGTGCACAACGTGCGAGATCAATACTTTTAGGCGGTAGAGGGGAGAACTTTGGCGAGCATGGGATGATTTCACGAATTCTTGAAAGTGCGCATCGCAGACTAACGGATGGATGCAAGTCCATACTTTCTATAATGGGTGAGGAACGCTACTAGAGCATTGATTTGATGCCTGGTGGAGGAGCACTAATGAAGAAAACCGCGGACCCGAGCTTATGAGTGCGGAAGATCGCTGCTGACGACACAAATCGGTGGCTTTGGGAAGACTACGCAGTAAAAGCCATGGGTGGCGCGGATAATGGGTTCTCGTGTCACGGTTAATCATGTTGCCCGCGGTGACCCGGCGATGATCAGACAAAGAAGGTACAAAGAAATGCCATACGCATCAACCCATGGAGTTGTGTGAATTCTGTGGGAGGACAACACAATAGCACATCGTCACGTGAAATCAAATCGTAGAGCAGCCCGCGATGTGTCGAGGTTCAATCGTAATCATTCAGCCAGCACGACAAGACGTGAACAATTATCGTAATCAAAATCAAGGCCAAGGTGGCGTAATAATCAAAATCATCATTTAATAGTCAAGGGAAGTGGATGGAGAAATAATCGTATCAACATGCCATCAACTGGAAATGCGAACCACTTCCGGTAGCTAAGGTGATTTGTAATGTAAAGCCTCGCCCAAATGTCGACTACACTCGCTTCATGAATGAAAACCAAGGCAATATGCACAATAGCAAACCCATTTGAACAATCAAGCAGCACATCTTAGGAATTTGGAGATACAAATGGGTCAATTACGTAACTTATTGACGTAAAGGCAACCTAGTTCTTACCAAGCAATCTTTAGGTAAACCTCAGAGAGAAGGAAAGAGTACTCAAGAAGGCTATCACCTAAGGAGTGAAAAGAGTTGGAAATCCCTGAGGTTTGGCTGCAGTGGTAAGAGAACTGAAAATTGCTGAGCAAGACTCAAGCATTCCAAAGGACCAGATGAAAATGAGTAATCTCGAAGTTATGAGAGCAAACATGATAATAAAAGCAGGAAGAAACCGAAAGAACAGACAAAAACATGAACTCCTGGCTATACTAATCTCGTATCCTCAAAGGGTTGAAGAAAGGTGTTGGAGAAGTAGTTTGCAAAGTTTCTTGACATCTCAAGAAGCTGATACACTATACCTTTTGGAGGCACCGGGAAAACATGCCCAGTTACGTGAAATTCATGAAAAGACTCGCGAGTAAGAAGAAGTTGAGAACACTGACTACTCTTAATCGAGGAATGCAAGGCCATCCCGAAAAAGAAGCTTCCCCAAAACTTCAAGATCCGTAACTTGCTATACCGTTTTCTATAGGAATCGCATTCTGAAAAGCCTGTGATTGGGAGCCAAGATCAACTTGATGCTGTTTCGATGTTAAAAGACAAAAGTTGGGGAACCAAAATCGATCACAATCGCCTGTAACTGCATGTGTCATACCAACATCCTCGGGCAATCGAAATGTCCTAGTAAAGCAAATTCGGGTTCTTCCTTAACTGACTTCGTCATTCGACATGGAGGAAGACGACTGCTCACATACTTGGTAGACCTCCCCACACACTGAAAAGCTCAAATCAATGTGCAAGAAGGTGAGCTCAAATTGAGAGTCCAAGGAGACGACCACTTTTCCATGTATTCCAAATTTTATGAAGATCCAGATAATGACCCAAAGGAAGATATCCTAACCCCATTACACGTAGAGATGTTGCAAGGAGATAAACCGTGTGGATAAGCCTCTATGACTCCACAAAAAGACACTCCAGAAGGGAAAGGGCATGAATGTAAGAATATTTCATCCAATTCCTTGAGCATGGGGTGAGAGACATAGAGGGGATGCGAAGCATTTCTCGGGCCTTTCTAAGATGTAGCACATTGAGATTCAGTAATACGAGCTAACGACATTACAACATAGCGCTTCGGGAGGCAAACTTCCAAGTTTCTTACATAATCGTTTTTCTCAGTGACAATTTTCAGCGCTTAGTGATTATTTAAGTAATATTAGTTTGCCGGGTAGGGGCCGTGAATCGGTTATTTGCTCGGTTGTTATTTTTTCGGGACCTAACGCAGGTATCGGGAGGACTGGCGCCCCCGCAGAGCGCATCAAGTCCGCAGTATCACATTTACAAGTGGGGAGGTTCTCGCGAACCAGGGCTGCTTCATGTGTAAAATTTTTGGGAACCTTCTCTGTAACGTCGCGACGTTGAGTCGCAACGTCGCGACGTTTCAACGTCGCGACGCTAGGCGCCGCGGCACGCCCATTTTACCTCAACGCCGCGACGTGGATTTTTAACGCCGCCGACGCTGATTTTGAGTGCGCAACTCGCCACGCCGCCGACGGATTTCCAACGCCGCGACGCCATTTTTTTATACTCCGAACGCCGCAAACGGAGTAATCAACGCCGCCGACGCGGAATTTTTTATGAGTCTCGTAACGCCGCCACGCCGATATCCAACGCCGCGACGCCGTTTAGTATCACTTCCCGTAACGCCGCTGGGACGTTACCATCAACGCCGCCACGCGGTTTCAGTTCTCGTGAACGCCTCGACGCGTCTAACGCCGCCGACGCGCGTTCTCGTTTTAAGGCCAAGAACGTTCATTTTGCTCTTCACCGCACAATCACCAACCCGGATACCCCAGCCTCTCTTACACTGCCTCACACGCCAACGAGTTCACCGTCGTCAGCTCTGGCCGAGGCCCCCATTGCTCCTCCACCGCCTCCAGGCACCCCGCAGCTTTCACATATTTTGGCCTGAGTCATAGTTAGTTTTTTTGCACTTAGTAGTTTGTTTGTTTTAGTGCACACTAGGTGTTTGTTGTCTAAGTCGCGAGGTGTCCACTTTGTGTCACACACGGCCTCTAGGTCAATATGTCCGTAAAGCAGCAAAACGTCACTAAGCGGAGTTGGTCCGGGCGAGGACCGACCCCACTTCACGATGTCACGCTGCGGTTTCAGAATGCGAAAAGCCGATCTGGCCATACCATTTACAAAACCGATCGCTCATCAAGGAGAAGGGGTTTCACCACCTCGATGATTTTTTCCTCGTTAAGACCATTATGCTAAGGATGGCGTGCCTTGTGCCAACCACCTCATCCTCCAAGAATGTGGCGGAGTAAAGTAGAGTTCTACGCCTCAATTCGCTCCCATGCTCCTGAGAAGAAAGTCGTGGTGCGGGCGCATTGGCCTACTTCGCCATGAGTCGCATCAATAGCATTACGCTTCAGAGCATGTCCTTCTCGAGCCGCTCGACGTCTAATGAAAGCACCCGATCACCCCGAGGTTATACGCCGCTTCGATCAATGGCTCGGGGTGAGTGGAAAATCAATAGTAAAGGGCCAGTCACCCACTTCAAGGCCAAGAATTTGGCTCGACTCTGCTGTCCGGCACTACTTCATCACGCCGCTACCTCATTCTCGACGACAACGCAGGTGAAGTGATCAGCTGTTGCCTGCCAACTATGCCATCTACGTGATATACCTTTTCGATAGTTGCAGTTATCGAGATGCCATCCTCCATAACCGCGGGACGCGAAAGATGAACTCGGGGCACCCCTTTCCCCTTATCTTGGCTTCAGCAAACAAGCTCTGGTGCTCCTCACGATACGAGGCCTGCCCACCCCATAAAGATTACTGCTGACACACCTCGGGTGTCCCACGACCGAGGGGTTCAAGTGATCTGGGCCATGGCCTCGGACTTGAGGACATGAGCCGCATGACTATCGTCATATGGCTTCCCGGCTGCATCCTCAGAGACATTGGCCACCGGTCTCCACCCACCTCCACCACCACCCTCTGGCACTGTGGAGGAAAGTAGATAATGCTTAGGACAAGACTTGTAATAAAATTAGTCGTAAATCAGAACAAATCAGCTCTAACAGCAGCAAATCAAAGAATAACCGCCCAAAATATAAAGAAATAAGGAACAAATCATCAAAGAAATCAACAATTAAATCATAAATTTTTTTTTCTAAAAGAAATAGGAACTCCTATTTTACTAGCAAACAAGCTTTAAATTAAATAAAGCAACTTCTTACTTGACATGTGATAGAAAATAAATATTTAAAATAAAACAACTCCAAATCAAAATAGTATTAAACTCAAAAACACTTGAAATGGAAATATATTAGGTGTCTCCAAGGTTTCACAGCCTCCCGAATCTAAATTTTCCATAATTAAGATTATGATTCCTAATGAATGTTCCAGGAAGCTCCCGCATCACTGATCCTTGTTGAGAGAATTTGTGGGGGT
Organism: Tetrastigma voinierianum; assembly: GCA_016808115.1. Lineage (NCBI taxonomy): Eukaryota > Viridiplantae > Streptophyta > Magnoliopsida > Vitales > Vitaceae > Tetrastigma > Tetrastigma voinierianum. The sequence continues at coordinate 1,767 of JAEQBH010000913.1, read as the reverse complement.
GCATCAACACGTAGGCATGCAACTTCTAGTAACCCCATGGATTTTACACACCACTTTCTATCTCTAAGAGACCCAAGGATATTTCATTGACTTTTGTAAGTTAGGTCTACCAGGGACTAGACATGGTATGGATTCTATTTCTTGTGGTTGTGGATAGGTTTTCAAAGATGTCTCACTTAACCCATGCCACAAAAATGTGATGATGCTTCCTCATGTGGCTAAACTGCTTCCACGGAGGTTGTGAGATTGCATGGTTTGCCTAGACAATTGTTTCGTGATAGAGATGCAAAATTCTTGAGTTAATTTTGGAAGACCTGTTCTGCAAGTTAGAACCGTTGTTTTCACTACTTGTCATCCACAAACCAATGGTCAGACCAAGGTAGTGAATAGAACCTTGTCTACTTTGTTTCGAGGGCGGTCATTAAAAGAACATTAAAACACGGGAAGATTAAGCCGCCACATGTCGAAGCTTGTTTATAACTTATCATACATTTTGCCACTAACTTTTCACCTTTTTGAGATTAATGGTTTTAACTCCATTAACCCTCGATTTATCTCACTATGTCTATGCATTGTTAATCTAGATGGCAAAGAAAGCCAAATATGTTGCATTTATGAGAAGGCAAGACTCAACATCAAGCGAAGGACGAAACAATATGCCAAACAAGCCAACAAGGGGAGTGGCCAAGTAGGAAACCCCAAAAATTACCCGAAATGAAGATCTAGGGTTTACACTATAATTTGAAATGAACAGTACCAAAATAACGATGAACAGTACCAAATGAAGAACAAAAAATAGAAGACCTGATTTGCAACCAATGCTCTAACACCAAATGAAGTGAACCTGCAAGGGAAAACCCTTTTGAACGCACAATCTGAATTGGTCTTCAAATCCCAAGAAAGAAAAAAAAAACCCAAGTAATAGATAAATAACTTGACCTGTCGATCAAGGAACAAAGAACCAAAGGTTTGTAATAATTCAAACTGCTGAAAACATGTCCAAAGGACCCGCTGAAATCTTCCTTCAGAACTCCAATGAAACTCAGCCAAGAACTCGTATTTGATGTAGAACGCCTACAAAGAAATGTTTCTTTTGATAAGTTCAAAGTTCATTCAAAAACAAGAAGAGGAGACCTGATACAGAGCTTCCTATAATACTCATTGTGAATTTTGATCTTAATTATGAAAATCATATTCAGAGGTCATGGAAACCTTGGAGACACCCAACATGTTTAAATCCAAAGTATTTTGAGTCTGCTACCATTTTTACTTGGCTGTTTTTATTTGGAAAGATTCATTCTCGTCAAAGTAGTAGTTTCTTTTATTTAATTCTAGAGTTTGTTTTCCTAGTCAAAGTGAAGTTTCTATTTCTTTTAGGAGTTTCTTTATTTCAAATAGAAAGTCTTTGTTTTCCAAGTCAAAGTAAGAGTTTCTTTACTGATTTTAAAGATGCACAGATATTCAATGGGAGTTTTTCACAACGCTAGCTCAAGTTTAATAATACTTTCGATTTTAAGAGTGATTCGTGAAAAATCATAGTATGCACAGGGTAGAGATTTGGTGCTCTGAATCAAAGATATTTATAAACCTAAACCTCTTATCACAAGCAGACAACATCAGATATAGTAGCTATAGGTCTAACACGTGGATGGGTTTTCAGTAACCAAATGCGCTGATTCAAAATGGTGATTTCACTTTGGATTTAGGTTTTTTTTTCATAAAAACAAAGGAGTTAAGATTTGAAGATCGCAAGTAAAATGTAATAAA